>JAKUCG020000171.1:0-600000 GCA_022539655.2 Ceriodaphnia dubia
GATGTGCACTTTAAAATAAAGTCTTTTTGCCATTAAAAATAGTTTTGGGCAGATTTAATGAGAAAACTTGCTCGCGGACGGCATTTCACTCCGTGTGAAGCATAAAAATACCCGCAGCAACCAGATTTTAGCTGCCCGTACTACAAAAAAGTAGTGGAGGGTTGAGTCAGTAACTGATGGTCTTTTTTGCCATTAAAAATAGTTTTGGGCAGATTTAATGAGAAAACTTGCTCGCGGACGGCATTTCACTCCGTGTGAAGCATAAAAATACCAGCAGCGACCAGGTTTTAGCTGCCCTTACTACATAAGAGTAGTGGAGGTTTGAGTCAGTAACTGATGTGCACTTTCTCGGTGAATTTTGACAAATAAATCGAAGTAAACTATTGATCAAGGTTTGAAAAGGTCATTCTTTTTAGAATCTAAGACAAAAATAAAGTCTTTTTGCCATTAAAAATAGTTTTGGGCAGATTTAATGAGAAAACTTGCTCGCGGACGGCATTTCACTCCGTGTGAAGCATAAAAATACCCGCAGCAACCAGATTTTAGCTGCCCGTACTACAAAAAAGTAGTGGAGGGTTGAGTCAGTAACTGATGTGCACTTTCTCGGTGAATTTTGACAAATAAACCGAAGTAAACTATTGATCAAGGTTTGAAAAGGTCATTCTTTTTAGAATCTAAGACAAAAATAGAGTCTTTTTGCCATTAAAAATAGTTTTGGGCAGATTTAATGAGAAAACTTGCTCGCGGACGGCATTTCACTCCGTGTGAAGCATAAAAATACCAGCAGCGACCAGGTTTTAGCTGCCCTTACTACATAAGAGTAGTGGAGGTTTGAGTCAGTAACTGATGTGCACTTTCTCGGTGAATTTTGACAAATAAACCGAAGTAAACTATTGATCAAGGTTTGAAAAGGTCATTCTTTTTAGAATCTAAGACAAAAATAGAGTCTTTTTGCCATTAAAAATAGTTTTGGGCAGATTTAATGAGAAAACTTGCTCGCGGACGGCATTTCACTCCGTGTGAAGCATAAAAATACCAGCAGCGACCAGGTTTTAGCTGCCCGTACTACAAAAAAGTAGTGGAGGGTTGAGTCAGTAACTGATGTGCACTTTTTCGGTGAATTTTGACAAATAAACCGAAGTAAACTATTGATCAAGGTTTGAAAACGTCATTCTTTTTAGAGTCTAAGACAAAAATAAAGTCTTTTTGCCATTAAAAATAGTTTTGGGCAGATTTAATGAGAAAACTTGCTCGCGGACGGCATTTCACTCCGTGTGAAGCATAAAAATACCCGCAGCAACCAGATTTTAGCTGCCCGTACTAAAAAAAAATTAGTGGAGGGTTGAGTCAGTAACTGATGTGCACTTTTTCGGTGAATTTTGACAAATAAACCGAAGTAAACTATTGATCAAGGTTTGAAAAGGTCATTCTTTTTAGAATCTAAGACAAAAATAGAGTCTTTTTGCCATTAAAAATAGTTTTGGGCAGATTTAATGAGAAAACTTGCTCGCGGACGGCATTTCACTCCGTGTGAAGCATAAAAATACCAGCAGCGACCAGGTTTTAGCTGCCCTTACTACATAAGAGTAGTGGAGGTTTGAGTCAGTAACTGATGTGCACTTTCTCGGTGAATTTTGACAAATAAACCGAAGTAAACTATTGATCAAGGTTTGAAAAGGTCATTCTTTTTAGAATCTAAGACAAAAATAGAGTCTTTTTGCCATTAAAAATAGTTTTGGGCAGATTTAATGAGAAAACTTGCTCGCGGACGGCATTTCACTCCGTGTGAAGCATAAAATTACCAGCAGCGACCAGGTTTTAGCTGCCCGTACTACAAAAAAGTACTGGAGGGTTGAGTCAGTAACTGATGTGCACTTTTTCGGTGAATTTTGACAAATAAACCGAAGTAAACTATTGATCAAGGTTTGAAAACGTCATTCTTTTTAGAGTCTAAGACAAAAATAGAGTTTTTTTGCCATTAAAAATAGTTTTGGGTAGATTTAATGAGAAAACTTGCTCGCGGACGGCATTTCACACCGTGTGAAGCTGCCCGTACTACAAAAAAGTAGTGGAGGGTTGAGTCAGTAACTGATACCCGCAGCAAGTAAACTAGATTTTGAAAAGCTTTGTACTACAAAAAAGTAGTGGAGGGTTGAGTCAGTAACTGATGTGCACTTTTTCGGTGAATTTTGACAAATAAACAGTAGTAAACTATTGATCAAGGTTTGAAAAGGTCATTCTTTTTAGAATCTAAGACAAAAATAGAGTCTTTTTGCCATTAAAAATAGTTTTGGGCAGATTTAATGAGAAAACTTGCTCGCGGACGGCATTTCACTCCGTGTGAAGCATAAAAATACCAGCAGCGACCAGGTTTTAGCTGCCCGTACTACAAAAAAGTACTGGAGGGTTGAGTCAGTAACTGATGTGCACTTTTTCGGTGAATTTTGACAAATAAACCGAAGTAAACTATTGATCAAGGTTTGAAAACGTCATTCTTTTTAGAGTCTAAGACAAAAATAGAGTTTTTTTGCCATTAAAAATAGTTTTGGGTAGATTTAATGAGAAAACTTGCTCGCGGACGGCATTTCACTCCGTGTGAAGCATAAAAATACCCGCAGCAACCAGATTTTAGCTGCCCGTACTACAAAAAGTAGTGGAGGGTTGAGTCAGTAACTGATGTGCACTTTTTCGGTGAATTTTGACAAATAAACCGAAGTAAACTATTGATCAAGGTTTGAAAAGGTCATTCTTTTTAGAATCTAAGAAAAAATAGAGTCTTTTTGCCATTAAAAATAGTTTTGGGCAGATTTAATGAGAAAACTTGCTCGCGGACGGCATTTCACTCCGTGTGAAGCATAAAAATACCAGCAGCGACCAGGTTTTAGCTGCCCTTACTACATAAGAGTAGTGGAGGTTTGAGTCAGTAACTGATGTGCACTTTCTCGGTGAATTTTGACAAATAAACCGAAGTAAACTATTGATCAAGGTTTGAAAAGGTCATTCTTTTTAGAATCTAAGACAAAAATAGAGTCTTTTTGCCATTAAAAATAGTTTTGGGCAGATTTAATGAGAAAACTTGCTCGCGGACGGCATTTCACTCCGTGTGAAGCATAAAAATACCCGCAGCGACCAGGTTTTAGCTGCCCTTACTACATAAGAGTAGTGGAGGTTTGAGTCAGTAACTGATGTGCACTTTCTCGGTGAATTTTGACAAATAAACCGAAGTAAACTATTGATCAAGGTTTGAAAACGTCATTCTTTTTAGAGTCTAAGACAAAAATAGAGTTTTTTTGCCATTAAAAATAGTTTTGGGTAGATTTAATGAGAAAACTTGCTCGCGGACGGCATTTCACACCGTGTGAAGCATAAAAATACCAGCAGCGACCAGGTTTTAGCTGCCCTTACTTACTTTGAGTCAGTAACTGATGTGCACTTTTTCGGTGAATTTTGACAAATAAACCGAAGTAAACTATTGATCAAGGTTTGAAAACGTCATTCTTTTTAGAGTCTAAGACAAAAATAGAGTTTTTTTGCCATTAAAAATAGTTTTGGGTAGATTTAATGAGAAAACTTGCTCGCGGACGGCATTTCACTCCGTGTGAAGCATAAAAATACCCGCAGCAACCAGATTTTAGCTGCCCGTACTACAAAAAAGTAGTGGAGGGTTGAGTCAGTAACTGATGTGCACTTTTTCGGTGAATTTTGACAAATAAACCGAAGTAAACTATTGATCAAGGTTTGAAAAGGTCATTCTTTTTAGAATCTAAGAAAAAAATAGAGTCTTTTTGCCATTAAAAATAGTTTTGGGCAGATTTAATGAGAAAACTTGCTCGCGGACGGCATTTCACTCCGTGTGAAGCATAAAAATACCAGCAGCGACCAGGTTTTAGCTGCCCTTACTACATAAGAGTAGTGGAGGTTTGAGTCAGTAACTGATGTGCACTTTCTCGGTGAATTTTGACAAATAAACCGAAGTAAACTATTGATCAAGGTTTGAAAAGGTCATTCTTTTTAGAATCTAAGACAAAAATAGAGTCTTTTTGCCATTAAAAATAGTTTTGGGCAGATTTAATGAGAAAACTTGCTCGCGGACGGCATTTCACTCCGTGTGAAGCATAAAATTACCAGCAGCGACCAGGTTTTAGCTGCCCGTACTACAAAAAAGTACTGGAGGGTTGAGTCAGTAACTGATGTGCACTTTTTCGGTGAATTTTGACAAATAAACCGAAGTAAACTATTGATCAAGGTTTGAAAACGTCATTCTTTTTAGAGTCTAAGACAAAAATAGAGTTTTTTTGCCATTAAAAATAGTTTTGGGTAGATTTAATGAGAAAACTTGCTCGCGGACGGCATTTCACTCCGTGTAAAGCATAAAAATACCCGCAGCAACCAGATTTTAGCTGCCCGTACTACAAAAAAGTAGTGGAGGGTTGAGTCAGTAACTGATGTGCACTTTTTCGGTGAATTTTGACAAATAAACCGAAGTAAACTATTGATCAAGGTTTGAAAAGGTCATTCTTTTTAGAATCTAAGACAATAATAGAGTCTTTTTGCCATTAAAAATAGTTTTGGGCAGATTTAATGAGAAAACTTGCTCGCGGACGGCATTTCACTCCGTGTGAAGCATAAAAATACCAGCAGCGACCAGGTTTTAGCTGCCCGTACTACAAAAAAGTACTGGAGGGTTGAGTCAGTAACTGATGTGCACTTTTTCGGTGAATTTTGACAAATAAACCGAAGTAAACTATTGATCAAGGTTTGAAAACGTCATTCTTTTTAGAGTCTAAGACAAAAATAGAGTTTTTTTGCCATTAAAAATAGTTTTGGGTAGATTTAATGAGAAAACTTGCTCGCGGACGGCATTTCACTCCGTGTGAAGCATAAAAATACCCGCAGCAACCAGATTTTAGCTGCCCGTACTACAAAAAAGTAGTGGAGGGTTGAGTCAGTAACTGATGTGCACTTTTTCGGTGAATTTTGACAAATAAACCGAAGTAAACTATTGATCAAGGTTTGAAAAGGTCATTCTTTTTAGAATCTAAGAAAAAATAGAGTCTTTTTGCCATTAAAAATAGTTTTGGGCAGATTTAATGAGAAAACTTGCTCGCGGACGGCATTTCACTCCGTGTGAAGCATAAAAATACCAGCAGCGACCAGGTTTTAGCTGCCCTTACTACATAAGAGTAGTGGAGGTTTGAGTCAGTAACTGATGTGCACTTTCTCGGTGAATTTTGACAAATAAACCGAAGTAAACTATTGATCAAGGTTTGAAAAGGTCATTCTTTTTAGAATCTAAGACAAAAATAGAGTATTTTTGCCATTAAAAATAGTTTTGGGTAGATTTAATGAGAAAACTTGCTCGCGGACGGCTTTTCACTCCGTGTGAAGCATAAAAATACCCGCAGCAACCAGGTTTTAGCTGCCCTTACTACATAAGAGTAGTGGAGGTTTGAGTCAGTAACTGATGTGCACTTTCTCGGTGAATTTTGACAAATAAACCGAAGTAAACTATTGATCAAGGTTTGAAAACGTCATTCTTTTTAGAGTCTAAGACAAAAATAGAGTTTTTTTGCCATTAAAAATAGTTTTGGGTAGATTTAATGAGAAAACTTGCTCGCGGACGGCATTTCACACCGTGTGAAGCATAAAAATACCAGCAGCGACCAGGTTTTAGCTGCCCTTACTTACTTTGAGTCAGTAACTGATGTGCACTTTTTCGGTGAATTTTGACAAATAAACCGAAGTAAACTATTGATCAAGGTTTGAAAACGTCATTCTTTTTAGAGTCTAAGACAAAAATAGAGTTTTTTGCCATTAAAAATAGTTTTGGGTAGATTTAATGAGAAAACTTGCTCGCGGACGGCATTTCACTCCGTGTGAAGCATAAAAATACCCGCAGCAACCAGATTTTAGCTGCCCGTACTACAAAAAAGTAGTGGAGGGTTGAGTCAGTAACTGATGTGCACTTTTTCGGTGAATTTTGACAAATAAACCGAAGTAAACTATTGATCAAGGTTTGAAAAGGTCATTCTTTTTAGAATCTAAGAAAAAAATAGAGTCTTTTTGCCATTAAAAATAGTTTTGGGCAGATTTAATGAGAAAACTTGCTCGCGGACGGCATTTCACTCCGTGTGAAGCATAAAAATACCAGCAGCGACCAGGTTTTAGCTGCCCTTACTACATAAGAGTAGTGGAGGTTTGAGTCAGTAACTGATGTGCACTTTCTCGGTGAATTTTGACAAATAAACCGAAGTAAACTATTGATCAAGGTTTGAAAAGGTCATTCTTTTTAGAATCTAAGACAAAAATAGAGTCTTTTTGCCATTAAAAATAGTTTTGGGCAGATTTAATGAGAAAACTTGCTCGCGGACGGCATTTCACTCCGTGTGAAACATAAAAATACCAGCAGCGACCAGGTTTTAGCTGCCCGTACTACAAAAAAGTACTGGAGGGTTGAGTCAGTAACTGATGTGCACTTTTTCGGTGAATTTTGACAAATAAACCGAAGTAAACTATTGATCAAGGTTTGAAAACGTCATTCTTTTTAGAGTCTAAGACAAAAATAGAGTTTTTTTGCCATTAAAAATAGTTTTGGGTAGATTTAATGAGAAAACTTGCTCGCGGACGGCATTTCACTCCGTGTGAAGCATAAAAATACCAGCAGCGACCAGGTTTTAGCTGCCCTTACTACATAAGAGTAGTGGAGGTTTGAGTCAGTAACTGATGTGCACTTTCTCGGTGAATTTTGACAAATAAATCGAAGTAAACTATTGATCAAGGTTTGAAAACGTCATTCTTTTTAGAGTCTAAGACAAAAATAGAGTTTTTTTGCCATTAAAAATAGTTTTGGGTAGATTTAATGAGAAAACTTGCTCGCGGACGGCATTTCACTCCGTGTAAAGCATAAAAATACCCGCAGCAACCAGATTTTAGCTGCCCGTACTACAAAAAAGTAGTGGAGGGTTGAGTCAGTAACTGATGTGCACTTTTTCGGTGAATTTTGACAAATAAACCGAAGTAAACTATTGATCAAGGTTTGAAAAGGTCATTCTTTTTAGAATCTAAGAAAAAAATAGAGTCTTTTTGCCATTAAAAATAGTTTTGGGCAGATTTAATGAGAAAACTTGCTCGCGGACGGCATTTCACTCCGTGTGAAACATAAAAATACCAGCAGCGACCAGGTTTTAGCTGCCCGTACTACAAAAAAGTACTGGAGGGTTGAGTCAGTAACTGATGTGCACTTTTTCGGTGAATTTTGACAAATAAACCGAAGTAAACTATTGATCAAGGTTTGAAAACGTCATTCTTTTTAGAGTCTAAGACAAAAATAGAGTTTTTTTGCCATTAAAAATAGTTTTGGGTAGATTTAATGAGAAAACTTGCTCGCGGACGGCATTTCACTCCGTGTGAAGCATAAAAATACCAGCAGCGACCAGGTTTTAGCTGCCCTTACTACATAAGAGTAGTGGAGGTTTGAGTCAGTAACTGATGTGCACTTTCTCGGTGAATTTTGACAAATAAATCGAAGTAAACTATTGATCAAGGTTTGAAAAGGTCATTCTTTTTAGAATCTAAGACAAAAATAAAGTCTTTTTGCCATTAAAAATAGTTTTGGGCAGATTTAATGAGAAAACTTGCTCGCGGACGGCATTTCACTCCGTGTGAAGCATAAAAATACCCGCAGCAACCAGATTTTAGCTGCCCGTACTACAAAAAAGTAGTGGAGGGTTGAGTCAGTAACTGATGTGCACTTTTTCGGTGAATTTTGACAAATAAACCGAAGTAAACTATTGATCAAGGTTTGAAAAGGTCATTCTTTTTAGAATCTAAGACAAAAATAGAGTCTTTTTGCCATTAAAAATAGTTTTGGGCAGATTTAATGAGAAAACTTGCTCGCGGACGGCATTTCACTCCGTGTGAAGCATAAAAATACCAGCAGCGACCAGGTTTTAGCTGCCCTTACTACATAAGAGTAGTGGAGGTTTGAGTCAGTAACTGATGTGCACTTTCTCGGTGAATTTTGACAAATAAACCGAAGTAAACTATTGATCAAGGTTTGAAAAGGTCATTCTTTTTAGAATCTAAGACAAAAATAAAGTCTTTTTGCCATTAAAAATAGTTTTGGGCAGATTTAATGAGAAAACTTGCTCGCGGACGGCATTTCACTCCGTGTGAAGCATAAAAATACCCGCAGCAACCAGGTTTTAGCTGCCCTTACTACATAAGAGTAGTGGAGGTTTGAGTCAGTAACTGATGTGCACTTTCTCGGTGAATTTTGACAAATAAACCGAAGAAAACTATTGATCAAGGTTTGAAAACGTCATTCTTTTTAGAGTCTAAGACAAAAATAGAGTTTTTTTGCCATTAAAAATAGTTTTGGGTAGATTTAATGAGAAAACTTGCTCGCGGACGGCATTTCACTCCGTGTGAAGCATAAAAATACCAGCAGCGACCAGGTTTTAGCTGCCCTTACTTACTTTGAGTCAGTAACTGATGTGCACTTTTTCGGTGAATTTTGACAAATAAACCGAAGTAAACTATTGATCAAGGTTTGAAAACGTCATTCTTTTTAGAGTCTAAGACAAAAATAGAGTTTTTTTGCCATTAAAAATAGTTTTGGGTAGATTTAATGAGAAAACTTGCTCGCGGACGGCATTTCACTCCGTGTGAAGCATAAAAATACCCGCAGCAACCAGATTTTAGCTGCCCGTACTACAAAAAAGTAGTGGAGGGTTGAGTCAGTAACTGATGTGCACTTTTTCGGTGAATTTTGACAAATAAACCGAAGTAAACTATTGATCAAGGTTTGAAAAGGTCATTCTTTTTAGAATCTAAGAAAAAAATAGAGTCTTTTTGCCATTAAAAATAGTTTTGGGCAGATTTAATGAGAAAACTTGCTCGCGGACGGCATTTCACTCCGTGTGAAGCATAAAAATACCAGCAGCGACCAGGTTTTAGCTGCCCTTACTACATAAGAGTAGTGGAGGTTTGAGTCAGTAACTGATGTGCACTTTCTCGGTGAATTTTGACAAATAAACCGAAGTAAACTATTGATCAAGGTTTGAAAAGGTCATTCTTTTTAGAATCTAAGACAAAAATAGAGTCTTTTTGCCATTAAAAATAGTTTTGGGCAGATTTAATGAAGAAACTTGATCGCGGACGGCATTTCACTCCGTGTGAAACATAAAAATACCAGCAGCGACCAGGTTTTAGCTGCCCGTACTACAAAAAAGTACTGGAGGGTTGAGTCAGTAACTGATGTGCACTTTTTCGGTGAATTTTGACAAATAAACCGAAGTAAACTATTGATCAAGGTTTGAAAACGTCATTCTTTTTAGAGTCTAAGACAAAAATAGAGTTTTTTTGCCATTAAAAATAGTTTTGGGTAGATTTAATGAGAAAACTTGCTCGCGGACGGCATTTCACTCCGTGTGAAGCATAAAAATACCAGCAGCGACCAGGTTTTAGCTGCCCTTACTACATAAGAGTAGTGGAGGTTTGAGTCAGTAACTGATGTGCACTTTCTCGGTGAATTTTGACAAATAAATCGAAGTAAACTATTGATCAAGGTTTGAAAAGGTCATTCTTTTTAGAATCTAAGACAAAAATAAAGTCTTTTTGCCATTAAAAATAGTTTTGGGCAGATTTAATGAGAAAACTTGCTCGCGGACGGCATTTCACTCCGTGTGAAGCATAAAAATACCCGCAGCAACCAGATTTTAGCTGCCCGTACTACAAAAAAGTAGTGGAGGGTTGAGTCAGTAACTGATGTGCACTTTTTCGGTGAATTTTGACAAATAAACCGAAGTAAACTATTGATCAAGGTTTGAAAAGGTCATTCTTTTTAGAATCTAAGACAAAAATAGAGTCTTTTTGCCATTAAAAATAGTTTTGGGCAGATTTAATGAGAAAACTTGCTCGCGGACGGCATTTCACTCCGTGTGAAGCATAAAAATACCAGCAGCGACCAGGTTTTAGCTGCCCTTACTACATAAGAGTAGTGGAGGTTTGAGTCAGTAACTGATGTGCACTTTCTCGGTGAATTTTGACAAATAAACCGAAGTAAACTATTGATCAAGGTTTGAAAAGGTCATTCTTTTTAGAATCTAAGACAAAAATAAAGTCTTTTTGCCATTAAAAATAGTTTTGGGCAGATTTAATGAGAAAACTTGCTCGCGGACGGCATTTCACTCCGTGTGAAGCATAAAAATACCTGCAGCAACCAGATTTTAGCTGCCCTTACTACATAAGAGAAGTGGAGGTTTGAGTCAGTAACTGATGTGCACTTTTTCGGTGAATTTTGACAAATAAACCGAAGTAAACTATTGATCAAGGTTTGAAAAGGTCATTCTTTTTAGAATCTAAGACAAAAATAAAGTCTTTTTGCCATTAAAAATAGTTTTGGGCAGATTTAATGAGAAAACTTGCTCGCGGACGGCATTTCACTCCGTGTGAAGCATAAAAATACCCGCAGCAACCAGATTTTAGCTGCCCGTACTACAAAAAAGTAGTGGAGGGTTGAGTCAGTAACTGATGTGCACTTTTTCGGTGAATTTTGACAAATAAACCGAAGTAAACTATTGATCAAGGTTTGAAAACGTCATTCTTTTTAGAATCTAAGACAAAAATAAAGTATTTTTGCCATTAAAAATAGTTTTGAACAGATTTAATGAGAAAACTTGCTCGCGGACGGCATTTCACTCCGTGTGAAGCATAAAAATACCAGCAGCGACCAGGTTTTAGCTGCCCTTACTACATAAGAGTAGTGGAGGTTTGAGTCAGTAACTGATGTGCTCTTTCTCGGTGAATTTTGACAAATAAACCGAAGTAAACTATTGATCAAGGTTTGAAACAACATTCTTTTTAGAATCTAAGACAAAAATAAAGTCTTTTTGCCATTAAAAATAGTTTTGGGTAGATTTAATGAGAAAACTTGCTCGCGGACGGCATTTCACTCCGTGTGAAGCATAAAAATACCCGCAGCAACCAGATTTTAGCTGCCCGTACTACAAAAAAGTAGTGGAGGGTTGAGTCAGTAACTGATGTGCACTTTTTCGGTGAATTTTGACAAATAAACCGAAGTAAACTATTGATCAAGGTTTGAAAAGGTCATTCTTTTTAGAATCTAAGACAAAAATAGAGTCTTTTTGCCATTAAAAATAGTTTTGGGCAGATTTAATGAGAAAACTTGCTCGCGGACGGCATTTCACTCCGTGTGAAGCATAAAAATACCAGCAGCGACCAGGTTTTAGCTGCCCGTACTACAAAAAAGTACTGGAGGGTTGAGTCAGTAACTGATGTGCACTTTTTCGGTGAATTTTGACAAATAAACCGAAGTAAACTATTGATCAAGGTTTGAAAACGTCATTCTTTTTAGAGTCTAAGACAAAAATAGAGTTTTTTTGCCATTAAAAATAGTTTTGGGTAGATTTAATGAGAAAACTTGCTCGCGGACGGCATTTCACACCGTGTGAAGCATAAAAATACCCGCAGCAACCAGATTTTAGCTGCCCGTACTACAAAAAAGTAGTGGAGGGTTGAGTCAGTAACTGATGTGCACTTTTTCGGTGAATTTTGACAAATAAACCGAAGTAAACTATTGATCAAGGTTTGAAAAGGTCATTCTTTTTAGAATCTAAGAAAAAAATAGAGTCTTTTTGCCATTAAAAATAGTTTTGGGCAGATTTAATGAGAAAACTTGCTCGCGGACGGCATTTCACTCCGTGTGAAGCATAAAAATACCAGCAGCGACCAGGTTTTAGCTGCCCTTACTACATAAGAGTAGTGGAGGTTTGAGTCAGTAACTGATGTGCACTTTCTCGGTGAATTTTGACAAATAAACCGAAGTAAACTATTGATCAAGGTTTGAAAAGGTCATTCTTTTTAGAATCTAAGACAAAAATAAAGTCTTTTTGCCATTAAAAATAGTTTTGGGCAGATTTAATGAGAAAACTTGCTCGCGGACGGCATTTCACTCCGTGTGAAGCATAAAAATACCTGCAGCAACCAGATTTTAGCTGCCCTTACTACATAAGAGAAGTGGAGGTTTGAGTCAGTAACTGATGTGCACTTTTTCGGTGAATTTTGACAAATAAACCGAAGTAAACTATTGATCAAGGTTTGAAAAGGTCATTCTTTTTAGAATCTAAGACAAAAATAAAGTCTTTTTGCCATTAAAAATAGTTTTGGGCAGATTTAATGAGAAAACTTGCTCGCGGGCGGCATTTCACTCCGTGTGAAGCATAAAAATACCCGCAGCAACCAGATTTTAGCTGCCCGTACTACAAAAAAGTAGTGGAGGGTTGAGTCAGTAACTGATGTGCACTTTTTCGGTGAATTTTGACAAATAAACCGAAGTAAACTATTGATCAAGGTTTGAAAACGTCATTCTTTTTAGAATCTAAGACAAAAATAAAGTATTTTTGCCATTAAAAATAGTTTTGAACAGATTTAATGAGAAAACTTGCTCGCGGACGGCATTTCACTCCGTGTGAAGCATAAAAATACCAGCAGCGACCAGGTTTTAGCTGCCCTTACTACATAAGAGTAGTGGAGGTTTGAGTCAGTAACTGAGGTGCTCTTTCTCGGTGAATTTTGACAAATAAACCGAAGTAAACTATTGATCAAGGTTTGAAACAACATTCTTTTTAGAATGTAAGACAAAAATAAAGTCTTTTTGCCATTAAAAATAGTTTTGGGTAGATTTAATGAGAAAACTTGCTCGCGGACGGCATTTCACTCCGTGTGAAGCATAAAAATACCCGCAGCAACCAGATTTTAGCTGCCCGTACTACAAAAAAGTAGTGGAGGGTTGAGTCAGTAACTGATGTGCACTTTTTCGGTGAATTTTGACAAATAAACCGAAGTAAACTATTGATCAAGGTTTGAAAAGGTCATTCTTTTTAGAATCTAAGACAAACATCGATTCTTTTTGCCATTAAAAATAGTTTTGGGCAGATTTAATGAGAAAACTTGTTCGCGGACGGCATTTCACTCCGTGTGAAGCATAAAAATACCCGCAGCGACCAGATTTGAGCTGCCCTTACTACATAGAAGTAGTGGAGGGTTGAGTCAGTAACTGATGTGCACTTTCTCGGTGGATTTTGACAAATGAATCGAAGTAAACTATTGATCAAGGTTTGAAAAGGTCATTCTTTTTAGAATCTAAGACAAAAATAAAGTCTTTTTGCCATTAAAAATAGTTTTGGGCAGATTTAATGAGAAAACTTGCTCGCGGGCGGCATTTCACTCCGTGTGAAGCATAAAAATACCCGCAGCAACCAGATTTTAGCTGCCCGTACTACAAAAAAGTAGTGGAGGGTTGAGTCAGTAACTGATGTGCACTTTTTCGGTGAATTTTGACAAATAAACCGAAGTAAACTATTGATCAAGGTTTGAAAACGTCATTCTTTTTAGAATCTAAGACAAAAATAAAGTATTTTTGCCATTAAAAATAGTTTTGAACAGATTTAATGAGAAAACTTGCTCGCGGACGGCATTTCACTCCGTGTGAAGCATAAAAATACCAGCAGCGACCAGGTTTTAGCTGCCCTTACTACATAAGAGTAGTGGAGGTTTGAGTCAGTAACTGAGGTGCTCTTTCTCGGTGAATTTTGACAAATAAACCGAAGTAAACTATTGATCAAGGTTTGAAACAACATTCTTTTTAGAATGTAAGACAAAAATAAAGTCTTTTTGCCATTAAAAATAGTTTTGGGTAGATTTAATGAGAAAACTTGCTCGCGGACGGCATTTCACTCCGTGTGAAGCATAAAAATACCCGCAGCAACCAGATTTTAGCTGCCCGTACTACAAAAAAGTAGTGGAGGGTTGAGTCAGTAACTGATGTGCACTTTTTCGGTGAATTTTGACAAATAAACCGAAGTAAACTATTGATCAAGGTTTGAAAAGGTCATTCTTTTTAGAATCTAAGAAAAAATAGAGTCTTTTTGCCATTAAAAAAAAGTTTTGGGCAGATTTAATGAGAAAACTTGCTCGCGGATGGCATTTCACTCCGTGTGTGTAGTGTAGTAGCATACACCACCACTAGAGGTAGCATAGTATATATATACAACATAAATATAGTAGATCATATTACCCTTTTGTACTGGTATATAAACGCGCAACCCACCAGGGACGCGGGGTGTGTGTGGGTGTGTGTGCGTCTGCGTAACAATACACAAACATTACATTGGCGACGAGGAAGAAAGGAGCGAAAGTAAGCTTTGAGGTGCATCGGGAACTCCAAAGCAAACACGATGGACCACACACCCCAGCTACCACCTTTTGACTTGGAACGAGATCGAACAACGATCGGAGTGCGCTGGACACGGTGGATGGAACGGTGCGAAAACTACATGGTGGCGAACAACATCACCGACGCAACGCGGAAAAAAGCAATGGTTCTGCACTACGCCGGGGATGGCATCTTCGAGATCGCGAAAACACTCAACACCACGCCACGACAAGGAGATGCTGCGACCAACACAGCAGCTGAAGACCAGTTTACGGCGTTGAAGCGAGCGCTCAACGACAGGTTCTCACCGCAACAAAACCGTGAGTACAACAAGTACATGTTCCGGCAAACAAAACAAAGTACGGATGAAACGCTAGACCAGTACTTTGCGCGCCTTAAAGGCCTAGCGGGCGGATGCAATTTCACCGATGAGCAGGGGGAAATTAAGTCGCACATCATTCTAACATGTAGAGCAACACAGCTTCGCAGACAGGGGTTAGCGAATCCGGCTTGGTCGCTAGACGAGTTTCTAGGGCAGGGAAGATCTCTAGAGCTCGCATCCCTGCAAACAAAGAATATCGAACAGAACACGGAAGCTAGTTCCGTAAACAGGCTGAAGTTTAAACAAAAACACGGCAAACAGCATTCCCAACAAGGGAAACCCCAGCAACAAAGCAAGGGGGATCAAAAACAAATGGTGAAGCAGTGGAAAAAACAGCAATGTAGAAATTGTGGAGGAAAATTCCACGAGGATGGAAGACAAAACTGCCCAGCAAAGGGACAGACCTGCCACAAGTGCCAAAAGGAGGGGCATTACGCAAAAGTCTGCATGAAAGGGAAATACAGTGGACAAACAATGCGGTCAGTGAACGACATTGCTGCAGAAACAGAATCTTCAGAGGAAGCAGAAAAAGAAGATGAAGTGTACAACTTAACAATCGCAGAAAAGCGTAAAAGGTCAGAAGACGAATACGTTTTTAACGCATGGGTCAAACGCAGGCGGGCTAACAGGCCCAGAGTAACCCTAAGAGCACTAAAAGGAAAGATCGAATTCCTTCTAGACACGGGTTCAGACGCTACGCTGATCGACAGCAGCGCCTGGAAAGCAATTGGAAAACCAAAACTCCAGCAGGCAAACAAACGTATACATGCTTTCCGCAGCAACAAACCGTTAGAGATCCAAGGAAAAGTAACATTACCTTTGAAACGAGGCCTACATTTTGTAAACGAAGTGATTTATGTACTAACGGACGACCAGAAACACGAGAACATTCTTAGTTGTGAAGCATCCCGCAGCCTCGGGTATATCCAATTCGCAAACGACGTGATGATCAACAATCTAACAACAACAGTAGGAAAACTTAATGGTTATTCGTTAAAACTGCACATCGACAAAGATGTCAAACCTGTAGCAACGCCACATCGAAGAATTCCATACGGACTCCGAGAGCAGGTAGAACAAACACTGAACGAACTCATCGAAGAAGATATCATCGAACCAGTGGACGGGCCAACCCCCTGGGTTTCACAGTTGGTTATCGTTCCAAAACCAAACGGCAAAATAAGAATCTGTGTGGACATGAGACAAGCAAACAAAGCTATCATGAGAGAAAGACACATTACGCCTACCCTAGAAGACATTCTACAGGAGGTAACTGGATCAAAATTCTTCTCAACTTTGGACCTGAACCAGGCGTTCCACCAGATTGAACTTGACCGAGAATCCCGGTACATTACAACGTTTTCAACACACATGGGGTTGTACCGATACAAACGTCTTTTCTTCTGAGTTAATTCAGCTTCGGAAATATTCCACAATATTATCCGAGAGAGGCTGAGTGATATCAAAGGTGTCATGAATGCACACGACGACATCTTGATCCACGGGAAAACAAAGGACGAACATGACGAACGGCTAGCACGAGTGCGTCAGCGGCTAACACAGCTAAACCTAACAACACAAAAGGAAAAAGAACAAATTTGTAAAACAAAGATCAAATTTTGGGGAGTAATCATTTCAGCAAACGGCCTAGAACCAGATCCAAGTAAGGTTGACAATATATGCAATTTCGAGAGCCCAAAGACACCAGAGGAAGTCCAAAGCTTTCTGGGAATGATCAACTACTGTGGGCGATTCATCCGAAATCTATCAGACGTATCAGAGCCGCTAAGAAAGGCATCAACATTGAAGGGAGCCAATTTCAAATGGACGGCTGAGTGCGAAAAATCCTTTCAGCATCTAAAAGATCGTCTGCGCAACACAAAGAAACTAGCGTTTTTCGAAACAAGCAAGCAAACACAGCTAATTGTGGACGCTAGTCCAATAGGTCTAGGTGCCATACTGAGCCAAACAAATTCAGATGGCAAGCAAGAAGTAATTGCATACGCGAGTAAAACACTTACCGCGACGGAACAGCGATATTCGCAAACAGAAAGAGAAGCCCTAGCGATCGTATGGGGTTGCGAGCAATTTCGCATATACCTGCTAGGAATTCAATTTACAACATACACGGATCACAAACCATTAGGTATGTTGTAACGTAGGTGTATGCAGGTACAGGTTACAATCTTTAACAAACCTAGCGCCAACTTATCACCACGGATGGAAAGATGGATGATAAGGAAGCAACCATTCAACATGGAGGTCAAGTACCTCAAAGGTGCAGAAAATGCGGCAGATTTTCTGTCACGGCATCTTAAAAAAGAAGAAAAAGAGAGTGAGCTAACCAAAGCTGCAGAAGCCTATGTCAATTTTATATCAACAAGATACACTCCTGTCAAAATGACGACAGAGGAAATAGCTACCGATTCTCTAGCAGATCCGGTGCTGCGAGCAGTAAAACAGGCACTGAGCACGCATAAGTGGCCGATTGACAATGAAGAGGTAATGAAATTCTTCAAGTACAGAGATGAACTATCTGTCACAAAACAGGGAATTATATTGAGAGCAACACGAATTTGTGTCCCAAAGAAGCTTCAACAAAAAGCTATTGACCTAGCTCACGAAGGACACCAAGGGATAGGAAGAACGAAGCAACTTCTTCGGACCAAAGTATGGTTTCCTGGCATCGACAAAGAGGTAGAAACGCGCCTAAAGTCGTGCATGCCATGTCTCCTGACGACATCGGAAAACAACAGAGCGCCAATCAAGATGTCTGACCTACCAACTGGACCTTGGAAGAATCTTAGCATGGATTTTTTCACCTTACCAGATGGCGAAGAATTAATGGTCATCATCGACGACTATTCGAAATTCCCAATTGTCGAAGAAATTCCTTCAGTCAGTGCAAGGACTGTAATCAAACAAGTAAACAATATTTTAGCAACTTTTGGAATACCAGACAGTATTAGGACGGATAACGGTCCTCCTTTCAACAGTAGACAATTTGCTGACAATGCAATACGTCTCGGATTCCAACACAGGAAAGTCACTCCATTATGGCCGGAAGCAAATGGAGAAGCCGAACGCTTCATGCGAACTCTGAAAAGAGCGATCGCAACCGCAAAATTGAGCAGGTTAAATTGGAAGGAAGAGCTCCATAACTTCCTGCGTAACTACAGATCAACATTACATCCAGCAATTGGTACAACGCCAGCCGAAGCGCTATTTGGCAGAAACATGAGCAACAAACTACCAGAAACCTCAAATGGCAACAGGAAAGATCAAGACAAGGAAATGAGGCAACATCATGAACACTACAAATCGAAAGTGAGACAATACGCGGACAACAAAAGACAGACAAAGCCACACTTCTTTCGAAAGGGCGATCTAGTCGTTCTCAAGAATGAAAAAAGATTACCCAACAAACTTGAGCCACGATATAAAGAAGACATCTACAGAGTACAGGAAGTGAGAAATGACACACTCATCCTGCTTCATCTGAATACCGGAAAAACATATTCGAGAAACGTTTCACTTGTAAAACGCTGGCACAACCTATCATCGAAACACGATGAAACAGAATTGGCGAAAACCTTATTCGAAAAGGAAGAGGAAGAAGGATCAGATGAAGAAACTGAACCTCTCATTCAAAGCAACGAACGAAACAACGAAACACCAGTAAACAATCCAACAGCTAAGAACCCAGACCAAACTGTTGACAACAACCAACCTGCAGACGCCGACGACAACACTGTTGACAACAACCAACCTGCAGACGCCGACGACAACACCGTGGGGGAACAACTGCCAGAAAATACGACGCCGACTACAGCAGCATCCAGACCAACGCCCAGACGCTGCACAGTGAGAACAGGGCAACCCGACCCACCGTCGCCTCAACGACGAGGAGGTAACCCGACTCCTGAAACACCGAGACCAGGCGAGCAGCCAGCTCCACAAGGACGAGCGAGAGGACGAGGACAGCGAGAAAAGAAATCGACACAAAACCCCGATTTTGTTAATTAGTATTTTGTTTAATGTTCTAACAACGATTTACTTGTAGTTAAGATCTCATGTCTTTATTTCAAACAAAGGGAGGGATGTAGTGTAGTAGCATACACCACCACTAGAGGTAGCATAGTATATGTATACAACATAAATATAGTAGATCATATTACCCTTTTGTACTGGTATATAAACGCGCAACCCACCAGGGACGCGGGGTGTGTGTGTGTGTGCGTGTGCGTAACAATACACAAACATTACACGTGTGAAGCATAAAAATACCCGCAGCAACCAGATTTTAGCTGCCCGTACTACAAAAAAGTAGTGGAGGGTTGAGTCAGTAACTGATGTGCACTTTTTCGGTGAATTTTGACAAATAAACCGAAGTAAACTATTGATCAAGGTTTGAAAACGTCATTCTTTTTAGAATCTAAGACAAAAATAAAGTATTTTTGCCATTAAAAATAGTTTTGAACAGATTTAATGAGAAAACTTGCTCGCGGACGGCATTTCACTCCGTGTGAAGCATAAAAATACCAGCAGCGACCAGGTTTTAGCTGCCCTTACTACATAAGAGTAGTGGAGGTTTGAGTCAGTAACTGATGTGCTCTTTCTCGGTGAATTTTGACAAATAAACCGAAGTAAACTGTTGATCAAGGTTTGAAAAGGTCATTCTTTTTAGAATCTAAGACAAAAATAGAGTCTTTTTGCCATTAAAAATAGTTTTGGGCAGATTTAATGAGAAAACTTGCTCGCGGACGGCATTTCACTCCGTGTGAAGCATAAAAATACCCGCAGCAACCAGATTTTAGCTGCCCGTACTACAAAAAAGTAGTGGAGGGTTGAGTCAGTAACTGATGTGCACTTTTTCGGTGAAATTTGACAAATAAACCGAAGTAAACTATTGATCAAGGTTTGAAAACGTCATTCTTTTTAGAGTCTAAGACAAAAATAGAGTTTTTTTGCCATTAAAAATAGTTTTGGGTAGATTTAATGAGAAAACTTGCTCGCGGACGGCATTTCACTCCGTGTGAAGCATAAAAATACCCGCAGCAACCAGATTTTAGCTGCCCGTACTACAAAAAAGTAGTGGAGGGTTGAGTCAGTAACTGATGTGCACTTTTTCGGTGAATTTTGACAAATAAACCGAAGTAAACTATTGATCAAGGTTTGAAAAGGTCATTCTTTTTAGAATCTAAGACAAACATCGATTCTTTTTGCCATTAAAAATAGTTTTGGGCAGATTTAATGAGAAAACTTGTTCGCGGACGGCATTTCACTCCGTGTGAAGCATAAAAATACCCGCAGCGACCAGATTTAAGCTGCCCTTACTACATAGAAGTAGTGGAGGGTTGAGTCAGTAACTGATGTGCACTTTCTCGGTGGATTTTGACAAATGAATCGAAGTAAACTATTGATCAAGGTTTGAAAAGGTCATTCTTTTTAGAATCTAAGAAAAAATAGAGTCTTTTTGCCATTAAAAAAAAGTTTTGGGCAGATTTAATGAGAAAACTTGCTCGCGGATGGCATTTCACTCCGTGTGTGTAGTGTAGTAGCATACACCACCACTAGAGGTAGCATAGTATATATATACAACATAAATATAGTAGATCATATTACCCTTTTGTACTGGTATATAAACGCGCAACCCACCAGGGACGCGGGGTGTGTGTGTGTGTGCGTGTGCGTAACAATACACAAACATTACATTGGCGACGAGGAAGAAAGGAGCGAAAGTAAGCTTTGAGGTGCATCGGGAACTCCAAAGCAAACACGATGGACCACACACCCCAGCTACCACCTTTTGACTTGGAACGAGATCGAACAACGATCGGAGTGCGCTGGACACGGTGGATGGAACGGTGCGAAAACTACATGGTGGCGAACAACATCACCGACGCAACGCGGAAAAAAGCAATGGTTCTGCACTACGCCGGGGATGGCATCTTCGAGATCGCGAAAACACTCAACACCACGCCACGACAAGGAGATGCTGCGACCAACACAGCAGCTGAAGACCAGTTTACGGCGTTGAAGCGAGCGCTCAACGACAGGTTCTCACCGCAACAAAACCGTGAGTACAACAAGTACATGTTCCGGCAAACAAAACAAAGTACGGATGAAACGCTAGACCAGTACTTTGCGCGCCTTAAAGGCCTAGCGGGCGGATGCAATTTCACCGATGAGCAGGGGGAAATTAAGTCGCACATCATTCTAACATGTAGAGCAACACAGCTTCGCAGACAGGGGTTAGCGAATCCGGCTTGGTCGCTAGACGAGTTTCTAGGGCAGGGAAGATCTCTAGAGCTCGCATCCCTGCAAACAAAGAATATCGAACAGAACACGGAAGCTAGTTCCGTAAACAGGCTGAAGTTTAAACAAAAACACGGCAAACAGCATTCCCAACAAGGGAAACCCCAGCAACAAAGCAAGGGGGATCAAAAACAAATGGGGAAGCAGTGGAAAAAACAGCAATGTAGAAATTGTGGAGGAAAATTCCACGAGGATGGAAGACAAAACTGCCCAGCAAAGGGACAGACCTGCCACAAGTGCCAAAAGGAGGGGCATTACGCAAAAGTCTGCATGAAAGGGAAATACAGCGGACAAACAAAGCGGTCAGTGAACGACATTGCTGCAGAAACAGAATCTTCAGAAGAAGCAGAAAAAGAAGATGAAGTGTACAACTTAACAATCGCAGAAAAGCGTAAAAGGTCAGAAGACGAATACGTTTTTAACGCATGGGTCAAACGCAGGCGGGCTAACAGGCCCAGAGTAACCCTAAGAGCACTAAAAGGAAAGATCGAATTCCTTCTAGACACGGGTTCAGACGCTACGCTGATCGACAGCAGCGCCTGGAAAGCAATTGGAAAACCAAAACTCCAGCAGGCAAACAAACGTATACATGCTTTCCGCAGCAACAAACCGTTAGAGATCCAAGGAAAAGTAACATTACCTTTGAAACGAGGCCTACATTTTGTAAACGAAGTGATTTATGTACTAACGGACGACCAGAAACACGAGAACATTCTTAGTTGTGAAGCATCCCGCAGCCTCGGGTATATCCAATTCGCAAACGACGTGATGATCAACAATCTAACAACAACAGTAGGAAAACTTAATGGTTATTCGTTAAAACTGCACATCGACAAAGATGTCAAACCTGTAGCAACGCCACATCGAAGAATTCCATACGGACTCCGAGAGCAGGTAGAACAAACACTGAACGAACTCATCGAAGAAGATATCATCGAACCAGTGGACGGGCCAACCCCCCGGGTTTCACAGTTGGTTATCGTTCCAAAACCAAACGGCAAAATAAGAATCTGTGTGGACATGAGACAAGCAAACAAAGCTATCATGAGAGAAAGACACATTACGCCTACCCTAGAAGACATTCTACAGGAGGTAACTGGATCAAAATTCTTCTCAACTTTGGACCTGAACCAGGCGTTCCACCAGATTGAACTTGACCGAGAATCCCGGTACATTACAACGTTTTCAACACACATGGGGTTGTACCGATACAAACGTCTTTTCTTCGGAGTTAATTCAGCTTCGGAAATATTCCACAATATTATCCGAGAGAGGCTGAGTGATATCAAAGGTGTCATGAATGCACACGACGACATCTTGATCCACGGGAAAACAAAGGACGAACATGACGAACGGCTAGCACGAGTGCGTCAGCGGCTAACACAGCTAAACCTAACAACACAAAAGGAAAAAGAACAAATTTGTAAAACAAAGATCAAATTTTGGGGAGTAATCATTTCAGCAAACGGCCTAGAACCAGATCCAAGTAAGGTTGACAATATATGCAATTTCGAGAGCCCAAAGACACCAGAGGAAGTCCAAAGCTTTCTGGGAATGATCAACTACTGTGGGCGATTCATCCGAAATCTATCAGACGTATCAGAGCCGCTAAGAAAGGCATCAACATTGAAGGGAGCCAATTTCAAATGGACGGCTGAGTGCGAAAAATCCTTTCAGCATCTAAAAGATCGTCTGCGCAACACAAAGAAACTAGCGTTTTTCGAAACAAGCAAGCAAACACAGCTAATTGTGGACGCTAGTCCAATAGGTCTAGGTGCCATACTGAGCCAAACAAATTCAGATGGCAAGCAAGAAGTAATTGCATACGCGAGTAAAACACTTACCGCGACGGAACAGCGATATTCGCAAACAGAAAGAGAAGCCCTAGCGATCGTATGGGGTTGCGAGCAATTTCGCATATACCTGCTAGGAATTCAATTTACAACATACACGGATCACAAACCATTGGTAACAATCTTTAACAAACCTAGCGCCAACTTATCACCACGGATGGAAAGATGGATGATAAGGAAGCAACCATTCAACATGGAGGTCAAGTACCTCAAAGGTGCAGAAAATGCGGCAGATTTTCTGTCACGGCATCTTAAAAAAGAAGAAAAAGAGAGTGAGCTAACCAAAGCTGCAGAAGCCTATGTCAATTTTATATCAACAAGATACACTCCTGTCAAAATGACGACAGAGGAAATAGCTACCGATTCTCTAGCAGATCCGGTGCTGCGAGCAGTAAAACAGGCACTGAGCACGCATAAGTGGCCGATTGAAAATGAAGAGGTAATGAAATTCTTCAAGTACAGAGATGAACTATCTGTCACAAAACAGGGAATTATATTGAGAGCAACACGAATTTGTGTCCCAAAGAAGCTTCAACAAAAAGCTATTGACCTAGCTCACGAAGGACACCAAGGGATAGGAAGAACGAAGCAACTTCTTCGGACCAAAGTATGGTTTCCTGGCATCGACAAAGAGGTAGAAACGCGCCTAAAGTCGTGCATGCCATGTCTCCTGACGACATCGGAAAACAACAGAGCGCCAATCAAGATGTCTGACCTACCAACTGGACCTTGGAAGAATCTTAGCATGGATTTTTTCACCTTACCAGATGGCGAAGAATTAATGGTCATCATCGACGACTATTCGAAATTCCCAATTGTCGAAGAAATTCCTTCAGTCAGTGCAAGGACTGTAATCAAACAAGTAAACAATATTTTAGCAACTTTTGGAATACCAGACAGTATTAGGACGGATAACGGTCCTCCTTTCAACAGTAGACAATTTGCTGACAATGCAATACGTCTCGGATTCCAACACAGGAAAGTCACTCCATTATGGCCGGAAGCAAATGGAGAAGCCGAACGCTTCATGCGAACTCTGAAAAGAGCGATCGCAACCGCAAAATTGAGCAGGTTAAATTGGAAGGAAGAGCTCCATAACTTCCTGCGTAACTACAGATCAACATTACATCCAGCAATTGGTACAACGCCAGCCGAAGCGCTATTTGGCAGAAACATGAGCAACAAACTACCAGAAACCTCAAATGGCAACAGGAAAGATCAAGACAAGGAAATGAGGCAACATCATGAACACTACAAATCGAAAGTGAGACAATACGCGGACAACAAAAGACAGACAAAGCCACACTTCTTTCGAAAGGGCGATCTAGTCGTTCTCAAGAATGAAAAAAGATTACCCAACAAACTTGAGCCACGATATAAAGAAGACATCTACAGAGTACAGGAAGTGAGAAATGACACACTCATCCTGCTTCATCTGAATACCGGAAAAACATATTCGAGAAACGTTTCACTTGTAAAACGCTGGCACAACCTATCATCGAAACACGATGAAACAGAATTGGCGAAAACCTTATTCGAAAAGGAAGAGGAAGAAGGATCAGATGAAGAAACTGAACCTCTCATTCAAAGCAACGAACGAAACAACGAAACACCAGTAAACAATCCAACAGCTAAGAACCCAGACCAAACTGTTGACAACAACCAACCTGCAGACGCCGACGACAACACTGTTGACAACAACCAACCTGCAGACGCCGACGACAACACCGTGGGGGAACAACTGCCAGAAAATACGACGCCGACTACAGCAGCATCCAGACCAACGCCCAGACGCTGCACAGTGAGAACAGGGCAACCCGACCCACCGTCGCCTCAACGACGAGGAGGTAACCCGACTCCTGAAACACCGAGACCAGGCGAGCAGCCAGCTCCACAAGGACGAGCGAGAGGACGAGGACAGCGAGAAAAGAAATCGACACAAAACCCCGATTTTGTTAATTAGTATTTTGTTTAATGTTCTAACAACGATTTACTTGTAGTTAAGATCTCATGTCTTTATTTCAAACAAAGGGAGGGATGTAGTGTAGTAGCATACACCACCACTAGAGGTAGCATAGTATATGTATACAACATAAATATAGTAGATCATATTACCCTTTTGTACTGGTATATAAACGCGCAACCCACCAGGGACGCGGGGTGTGTGTGTGTGTGCGTGTGCGTAACAATACACAAACATTACACGTGTGAAGCATAAAAATACCCGCAGCAACCAGATTTTAGCTGCCCGTACTACAAAAAAGTAGTGGAGGGTTGAGTCAGTAACTGATGTGCACTTTTTCGGTGAATTTTGACAAATAAACCGAAGTAAACTATTGATCAAGGTTTGAAAACGTCATTCTTTTTAGAATCTAAGACAAAAATAAAGTATTTTTGCCATTAAAAATAGTTTTGAACAGATTTAATGAGAAAACTTGCTCGCGGACGGCATTTCACTCCGTGTGAAGCATAAAAATACCAGCAGCGACCAGGTTTTAGCTGCCCTTACTACATAAGAGTAGTGGAGGTTTGAGTCAGTAACTGATGTGCTCTTTCTCGGTGAATTTTGACAAATAAACCGAAGTAAACTGTTGATCAAGGTTTGAAAAGGTCATTCTTTTTAGAATCTAAGACAAAAATAGAGTCTTTTTGCCATTAAAAATAGTTTTGGGCAGATTTAATGAGAAAACTTGCTCGCGGACGGCATTTCACTCCGTGTGAAGCATAAAAATACCCGCAGCAACCAGATTTTAGCTGCCCGTACTACAAAAAAGTAGTGGAGGGTTGAGTCAGTAACTGATGTGCACTTTTTCGGTGAATTTTGACAAATAAACCGAAGTAAACTATTGATCAAGGTTTGAAAACGTCATTCTTTTTAGAGTCTAAGACAAAAATAGAGTTTTTTTGCCATTAAAAATAGTTTTGGGTAGATTTAATGAGAAAACTTGCTCGCGGACGGCATTTCACTCCGTGTGAAGCATAAAAATACCAGCAGCGACCAGGTTTTAGCTGCCCGTACTTCATAAAAGTAGTGGATAGTTGAGTTATTAATGATGTGCACTTTTTCGGTGAATTTTGACAAATAAACCGAAGTAAACTATTGATCAAGGTTTGAAAAGGTCATTCTTTTTAGAATCTAAGACAAAAATCGATTCTTTTTGCCATTAAAAATAGTTTTGGGCAGATTTAATGAGAAAACTTGTTCGCGGACGGCATTTCACTCCGTGTGAAGCATAAAAATACCCGCAGCGACCAGATTTGAGCTGCCCTTACTACATAGAAGTAGTGGAGGGTTGAGTCAGTAACTGATGTGCACTTTCTCGGTGGATTTTGACAAATGAATCGAAGTAAACTATTGATCAAGGTTTGAAAAGGTCATTCTTTTTAGAATCTAAGACAAAAATAGAGTCTTTTTGCCATTAAAAATAGTTTTGGGCAGATTTAATGAGAAAACTTGCTCGCGGACGGCATTTCACTCCGTGGGAAGCATAAAAATACCAGCAGCGACCAGGTTTTAGCTGCCCTTACTACATAAGAGTAGTGGAGGTTTGAGTCAGTAACTGATGTGCACTTTCTCGGTGAATTTTGACAAATAAACCGAAGTAAACTATTGATCAAGGTTTGAAAAGGTCATTCTTTTTAGAATCTAAGACAAAAATAGAGTCTTTTTGCCATTAAAAATAGTTTTGGGCAGATTTAATGAGAAAACTTGCTCGCGGACGGCATTTCACTCCGTGTGAAGCATAAAAATACCCGCAGCAACCAGATTTTAGCTGCCCGTACTACAAAAAAGTAGTGGAGGGTTGAGTCAGTAACTGATGTGCACTTTTTCGGTGAATTTTGACAAATAAACCGAAGTAAACTATTGATCAAGGTTTGAAACAACATTCTTTTTAGAATCTAAGACAAAAATAAAGTCTTTTTGCCATTAAAAATAGTTTTGGGTAGATTTAATGAGAAAACTTGCTCGCGGACGGCATTTCACTCCGTGTGAAGCATAAAAATACCAGCAGCGACCAGGTTTTAGCTGCCCGTACTTCATAAAAGTAGTGGATAGTTGAGTTATTAATGATGTGCACTTTTTCGGTGAATTTTGACAAATAAACCGAAGTAAACTATTGATCAAGGTTTGAAAAGGTCATTCTTTTTAGAATCTAAGACAAAAATCGATTCTTTTTGCCATTAAAAATAGTTTTGGGCAGATTTAATGAGAAAACTTGTTCGCGGACGGCATTTCACTCCGTGTGAAGCATAAAAATACCCGCAGCGACCAGATTTGAGCTGCCCTTACTACATAGAAGTAGTGGAGGGTTGAGTCAGTAACTGATGTGCACTTTCTCGGTGAATTTTGACAAATAAACCGAAGTAAACTATTGATCAAGGTTTGAAAAGGTCATTCTTTTTAGAATCTAAGACAAAAATAGAGTCTTTTTGCCATTAAAAATAGTTTTGGGCAGATTTAATGAGAAAACTTGCTCGCGGACGGCATTTCACTCCGTGTGAAGCATAAAAATACCAGCAGCGACCAGGTTTTAGCTGCCCGTACTGTTACGGGGAGTGCCCCACTCCCCTAAGAGATGGCGCTACGCATCGAAGCGTACTCTTACACCTTATGTATTACGTGCTCCCTTATCTTACTTCTTATTTGTTACCCTCTCCAATTTACATGTACGTGTGGGAGTATAAGTCGGTAGTCGTACCGGGTCTCACGTTACGCTCGGAGAGACGTTCGATTCTCTCTCCGATTTATTACGACTATTAATACAGAGTATTGCATCCGAGTCTAAGTGTCGATACTTTTTGCATACATTGCCTTTCCCGGCAACAAGTGGTGGCAGGGCGGTCTTTTAGAGTCATTCTTTTGACTCCATTCCCTCCAAACGTTCGGTTAGTGTTTTAAGCGCCGTACCAATAGACTGCAGTGTGTGCGTTTCCTGTGTTGTCTGAACTGGAGGTGCAGTTGGACGGGGGGTCGCCGGTGGCAAGCCAGGTTAGGCCACAATCTTTTTCACAGGGTGCTCCTGCTTTTCGCAAGTCAAGCCTGGCAAGGATCGCCATCTTCCCAAAACAGCACGGTTGGCCTCCCCGCGGCGTCGAGCACTTCAATTACCATGCCACAAGTTACAGCACATTCGAGTACGCAGACGGTAGCATCAACCTAACCTAGACCAGCTTTTTCTTTTCAAAATTACAGGCCCATCGACAGCAGAGTAAGCTACCGCTGCATTCAAAGCGGTCACATCGGGAGGGATTGTCCCACATACCCAGGTCCTGCGCCGCAGAGGACGGGAAACGGGTCGGCTGGTCCGATGGGACAGTTGGACCAGCAACAATAAGTCATCTCGTCAAAACACCAACGATCGCCAAAGAAAAAGAACTCGCAAATATTGAGGTAGATATTTTTCGAATACGCAATACGACGGCTATTGGTGGACTCAGGAGCAAAGAGAAGCGCAATCCGCGCCGACTTGATAGCTAACAGAAAATCTTTTACAATACGAAGTACAAAAACTAGTTGGAGCGAGTGGGAGGACCGGCTCGGAACGTATTGGGAGAAACAACGTTGATAATAAGATACAAAGGCCACGTTGTAGAATTGCCGAGAGTGGTAGTGATGAGTAATCAAACTGCACCTTTTATCTTAGGAATCGAATGGATTGACGCTATGCGAGCCGCAGTCGGAACTAAAGACGGAAAAGGGGTTGTGACCCTTGAGAAGGAGGAAAGTGTACGAGACGCCAATGAAAAAGAAAAGCCAGAGGAGTTAAAAGAAGAAATAACGGAGCAGTTCGAGCCAGAAGAAAGTGTTGTAGCCGAAGGACCAGCAAGAGATTGGATGAGTCTGAGAAGAATGATTCGGTCACGGAAGAAATACCGACAATCTCTGCAATAAATTTCTTACATTTTTTATTTACCGGCCGAACAAGTGGCGAACGTCGTGGCGGATACTCTCTCCAGGAATCCAGTCAGTGGTGAGCCGAATCCAGAAGGAAATTATTTGGCAATGTTAGGCGAAGGAAGTGACGGATTTCTTTCAGCCCTCTGAGAAGCCTATGATGAATACTTCTGTGCCCTAGCAGCGGGATACGAGCCGAGAGATCTTGCGACCCTCCAGTACGGTGATCCCGAAATACGTATTATTCTCGCTTTTCAGAATTTGTTGGAGTTGCCCGAAATGGTGATGAATCGCTAAGACATACGGCGAGGTGTACTCTACCTGAAGAACGAGCAGGGCGGTAACAGCCATGTTTTTATTATTTTCGGGAACATTGTGGCATTTCGTTTTTTCCGGAAAAAATGGGTGGAGCTTAGCTCCACATTACACAGATCCCAACACCGGCCAGCTGATAGTTCAAGTACAATAGCGCCACCAGTGTTCCATTTCAGTAAATAACTTCACAATTGCCTATCTATAAACTTCTTTTCCCGTTTACGTTGCGTCGCCGTAACAAATCAGAAACAATGTCTATTTCATAATTTCACTAGAGCTATAATTTTACTGAATATTTTCTTGATTCCAATTTCCTACCCTACATACCACGTACTTTCCATATCTATTTTGAACATGTAATTTCATACATTTTACTCCACCCATATACTACACTAAACCTATTACTTCTCAAATTCTCCCCTTGCCTAGTTGCCTGCCAATTCCATTCCTATGGCAAAAAAACCAAGAGGGACCTGCCGCACGCGGCCATTGATTTTCTTGAATCGTTTTGGCTGGAGATTTTTATAGGAATAGCAAATGAAATTAGGTTGTGTTTCATTTTAACAAATTGAATGGAAACCTTATTAATTTAATAAACTATTTTCTTGCTCGAACCAGAAATATTTTACATGAAAGAAATGGGAACGAGTGGGGTGGCCGGGCGGGGGGCGGAGCCCCCCACCGGACGACCCACGAAGGTCCCGCACTCAAATGCATAGCATTTTATGATAGAAGGATCCAATTCCGTATTTATTTACGGACTCGAACAATTATTTATTTATCATTTCTTTTTATTCTTAATATTCATATGCTCTCTTAAAGTCTAATTGCTTGTTTTGCTATCATGTGAACCGTTACCCGAAGGATCGTCACCGAAGGGATCTTGTTGTTTAAACCTGCCCTAATGTAACTTTTGTCCAATGCGTGATAAATTCTGAATATGCTCATTTTATCATAGATTTCCATATTATCAAGTCTTGCGATGTTTGTGCTTATAACTGAGGTCGTCAGGGCACCCTGGCTAAGGTATGCGCACTCAGCACAGTGACGCGGATGAGCCCGCTTGCTCCCCTGTAAGTTTTCTTTTCTGTGATGTGTGAAAATCTCCCTTTTATGAATCTACTTTATAGTGTCTTGCGTGAAGTTGACGATGAACAAGGAATACTTGAGAAAAATTAACTGTAGGCTATGAAACTGCCCTAATGTCAAACCTCTTCTCGTCTTAGTCAACCAATTTCTACCCAGGTAATAATGGCTCCGAAAACATCTGCCTCGTCGGGCTATGATCAATTGCTTAATGGGCTACCTGTGTCAAATAACACGTTTAGCCCAACTAGAAGGCAATAAAATTACAATGTAAGGTATTTTTTTTTCTCATTGAGGGAGTAGTCCTACACATAGTCGATTGTAAGGTCCATTCAGACTGGGGCTAACTTTTGTAAAATGTGGATTTTGTAAATGCTTATTTCTGTAACAGAAACAAGTTCATATGAACTTTGTTCCTCGTAGCAGATTTATTTAGAAATAAAACCCCTTCCATAAAAGGACACGTTCAATTTAGTTAACCAAGTAAAAAACATTCGAGAAAAATACAAATGTTTCACTCCGCCATAAGACAACACGGGGATGTGAGGTTTACGTTTACATTGGAAATCCTATCTCAGATTTCTTCGAATACCGACAAAACTACAATCCCCTTCCCAATTCTAATGACACAACGTGATACATAATTTTATTCTGAACGTTTCTTAAAAAAAAGTTTTGTTTCATCTTAATTTCCTGAGCTACCAGAATTTTTCAAATAAAATACGCTTCCCGTGTGGAGAATAGGGACAAAATCGGACTGCCGCCGGCTACCACGACCTTGATTTCTTGGTCCCTATTCTAGTATAGAGCGCAGCTCTACCATTCTGTTCTCAACTAGCACTATTGCAACTACCCCATGGAAACTCGTAACCGTTTTTCATGTACGGCAACAAGATCCCTTCGGTGAAACCTTCGGGCTACAAATGTGGGGCTTTTTAATAGAGTGCAAATAAAGCCGAAATCCATTTTTATAGCGTTAATTAATGGGTTCAAATTAAGATCTAGCTTATTAAATTACTCTGTAAATGAGCGGGGGATAAAACAATACCCAATCTTTAGGTAGCAAGGAGAGGTTCTCATTTTGAGGTTAAAAATGAAAGTTCGTTTTTTGGGAACTACTTTTAATCAATCCCCCTTTAAAATAACCGTTGCTTCTTTTACTGGCTCAACATCTGTTTTAATTAAAAAGAGAATCCAGATATTCTACAGGATTCTAAATTCATAGTTAATGTTCCTAGGTAGCCATATCGATAACTCTTTGAGCGCCCATCACCTGAAAACAAGGAGAGACGAGTTCGATCCTGGGCAGCGACATATCAATATTAAAGTCTATCAAATTTTACTTGCTACCAGTTAGTGAAACAAAAGACGGGCGAAATACTAAGACTAAAACAATAGAAAGATGGAAAATGTGCAAGCGATTGTCCACGCCATCTAATGAGGGAGAAAACGCGGCTAAAACAAAAGACGAGTGAAAAATTAGCCAGCGATAGTCCACGCCATCTAATGAATGCGAATACGCGGCTAAAACAAAAGACGAGGGAAAAATGTGCAAGTGATGGTTAAAAAAACCAAAAGCCATCTGTTGAGCCAGGCCGTAACGAATTTTAGCATTAAACCATTTAGAGCCCCCTAACCGCCGGAAGCTACGGGAACTTAATACCTTCGGTATATTCATAAGAATGAATATTACCCTCAGGGATAATTTATGTTAGATGTGATGTGATTCTACAAGATCCCTTCGGTGAAACCTTCGGGCTATATATGTGGGGTTTTTAATAGAGTACCAATAAAGCTTAAATCCATTTTTGTAGCGTTAATTTTATGGGTTTATACGTTAAGATTTAGGTTATTAAATTACTCTGTAAATGAGCGGGGGATAAACAATATTCAATCTTTAGGTAGCAAAGGGAGGATCTCATTTTTAGGTGAAAAATGAAAGTTTGTTTTTTGGAACTACTTATAATCAATCCCCCTTTAAAATAACCGTTGCTTCGTTTACTGACTCAACATCTGTTTTACTTAAAATGAGAATTCAGATATTCTAAATGATTCTGAATTCATAGATAATGTTCCTAAGTAGCCATATCGATAACGCTTCGAGCGCCCATCACCTGATAACAAGTAGACACGAGTTCGATCCTGGGCAGCGACATATAAAGAAAGTCTATCAAATTTTACTTGCTACCTGTAAGTGAAACAAAAGACGAGCGAAAAACTAAGACTAAAACAAAAGACAGATGGAAAATGTGCATGCGATAGTCCACGCCATCTAATGAGGGAGAAAACGCGGCTAAAACAAAAGACGAATGAAAAATTAGTCAACGATAGTCCACGTCATCTAATGAGGGAGAAAACCCGGCTAAAACAAAAGACGAGTGAAAAATGTGCAAAACCCTAAAAGCCATCTGTTGAGCCAGGCCGTAACGAATTTTAGCATTAAACCATTTAGAGCCCCCTAATCGCCGGAAGCTACGGGAACTTAATACCTTCGGAATATTCATAAGAATGAATATTACCCTCAGGGATTAAAGACTTCGCATTTCGGTCAACTCTGGAAACTCCCTATACAGAAATTTTAAAAAATATTACACTTATAATCATAGTTTATTTTGCAGATTTAAAGACTCAAGATCGAGAGCGTATCTTGAGTTCTACATATTTTCACATTTTGTTCTAGGGCGTAAAACTATTTCCAGATCAAAACGTTAGAGAAATTTCATTAAAAAGCATATTGTGAAGTCTGACTAGACTTGCTCTCACTTGTTTCTCAGTATATGAATGCAACTACTTCACAACTTGCAGCAGTTTGGATCAAAATAATAAGATCTAACAAAACTTAAAAGATTTTGCAGGATTTCCTTTCCGTCAAGGCAAAAAAAATTCATCTCAGCAGATCCAAAACAAATTCAAGAATAAAATACTTTCTCTAGGTTACGACTTAGGAGTTACAAATGGCAGATATCCTTTACATCAGAGAGAGAAAATCCTGTTTACTTGACACCTACCAGGCCATCTTGCAATTTTCACTATGTCCGGAGGTGATTTAAAAAAACAAATACAGTCGATTACTGCGATGTCACCCAATTTAATTACGGCTTCTAAAAAGAACAGACTAATATAAAATTATAGCATATAATCATTTGATAAGTGATCTCACCTTACAAAGAAAATTTCGAGAACCGTATTCATTCAACATCTATTCAATGTCTACAGCCCATGGATGCTGCAATCTGCCGTAATGTATATCACTCATAGTTTTGGAGAAACGCTGACAAAGCGAAGATTCAGCTTTCGGTAGAAGGTATTCCCGACCCTGGTACGAAATACTTGCAACTGGGCATACAACGCATGCAGTTCCAGCTCCAAATATTTCCAAAAGCTGAAAGAATACAAATAATTAAGTAATAATTTTATTTGAGTAAATCAAGCCATTTTGACCTACCCTCTTTTCTTCATGTGCCTTTGTTACTTCGGCCATTGTGACAGTGCGCTCCACCACATTGAATTCTTTCCATTCTCGGGCGAGTTCCAGCAAACTAAGTCGCGTTACTCCAGGCAAAATTAATCCATCCAGCGGTGGAGTAACTAATTCGCGTTCTATTATTAATTAATAATTAGTAACTAATAGCGGTCTTTAAGACGCCACAAAATAATCCATCTCAAAATTCATTGTTTTCTTGTAATTGCATAACAATAATCACCTCCATTCTTATTCATCATGAACACAAATATGTTCATCGTCCCCACCTCAGTCAACTGATGATCCATCCCATACAACCACAGAACTTGTTGGTGACCTAACAATTCTGATTGTTTCTGTAAAAATAATTACAATTTTACCTATTTATTTACTTATACCTTTTCAATACAAAAAAAATCTTTTTTCAACAATTCTACGGAAGAGATGTTGATGTAAACAGGCTAGTAACTAACTTGAATGTAAATTGTAGGAGCATAGTTGGCACCCATTTTCATGGCGCCACATCCTCCAGGCCATGATCTCACATACTGAGGATCTGCCAAAAGCGAAATAGGTTTAAAACCTGAGGTGAAATAGGGGCCAACGGGACAAAGAAGCACATAGAGCAACGCTTGGTTCGGGCTGGCGACTCCCAGAGAAGGCTATGGAAAGCGGTGTTATGAAAACTGTCAAATTTTACTTTACTTCTTTATACAGATAGACAAGGACTCACATCAGTGGCAATTAAAGTAGGTCTGATATAAAGACTAGATGTGGTGGAATGAGGAATCCATTCTCTGTCTATCTGAATCAATCTTTTCATACATTTTATCATTTCATCTGCGTCAAACGAAGGCAGAGACGATCTTTTCGCAGTGGACAACATGCGAGCCATGTTTCGATCCGGACGGAATAAACGCAAGCGACCGTCTTCCCCACGATACGCCTTCATTCCTTCAAATAACTAAGAAAAATTAGAAAAGAGGAATCATGAATATAATTAAACATATCAGAGTTACACATAACACATCAGTGAATAATTCTTACATATTATAAGATGATATTATAATGATAATTATAATATAAGTTTGCAAACCTCAATTGCATAATGTAGTACTTTGGCTCCAGGGTGAAGTTTGAGATCATGCAAAGGTGAAATAACAGGCTTTGCCCATCCTTTTTCAGAATCCCATGAAACTTCTAACATATGATCAGTAAAGTATTTGCCAAAAACCAGGGCTGATGTTTCAGGCTTAGGATGGAGCTGGGCAGGTGTACAGATCTTTTCTTCCAAGTCAGAATACTGTAACAAAATAGTAAGTTACAGAGTAAGAGATTTGTTAAATGTCTATATATACTTTGCTAACCTAAAACAAAACAACAGTAGAAAATCAATTCTGCATCACATTCCTTTTTGCCTAGGGTACAGACTTTAACCACTTTAACTTATTTTAATATTAGTGGTAGGTTTCAAGTCACAAAACAAATATATATATATTCACTAAATACCTGAAAGGGTTGGTGAGTAGCTGCACATCGGACTTGGTGCAAACTCTGGCTGAACAGGAACTGCAGTTGTCAATGGTAAATCGAAAATAACACAATTATCAAAAAGAATTTTTAAAAATTAACTAATGGGCCGCTAGCCCGCTATATAGCCCTCTATACAAAAATAATCAAAGCACACAGAGCATCTTCGGTGGAGTCGACTCTCACGTTGATTTAGTGCTATTCTCGACTCCAAAAAAAAACAGCTGCAAAATCGCTAGGCCTTAAATAGTTCAGTCGCAGTATAAGTTTCTTGGACTTCTATATCTTCAACCAATGATGCGTTTGCCAGAGGTCAGAGGCACACTTTGTAACTGAAATCCCATCAACTACAGTTATTATTACAATACTATACTGCATCGCTATAAGTTTTCCGTTTGATTTTTTTTTTACTTTGAGTATCGAAGTACAGAAAAGATAGATGGCATCATCTGTTTGAAAACGTCAAAGCGTCAAAGATGTCCACAAAAGGTGATCATTGATATGAGTACTTTTACCTTTTGAGAGTGGAGACGAACGGGAAGCATTAATCCACGGACCGCCATATCACACTAAACAAGAGTACGAAGGAGACTGTAAAATATTCCTGGAAAGAGGGAAGCGGAAACCGTTCTACACTTCTAGCGCATGCCCAGTGAGAACCGGTCTACATGGATCATCATTATACATCAAGGCCTTTTCTCTTAAATAACCCATGGGTGACTCTATGGGCGGCAGCAGCGCAGGCGCGCAATTATGTCGGATTTGATCTGTGTCGCCAGTTGAGCTCTGTTCTCTAGGAAAACAGTACGGGTAGAGTAGAGAGGCCGAGTTCAACGAACCTGTGTTTACTAGAATGTATTGTACTAGGGGCGCCAACTGAATATAGTGGATAAGTACCGGTAACAAATTTCTAATCCTGTTTTTTTCGATTTTTCATTTGATTTCTGTGTAATCTTCTGTGTATTATTTTATTTTATACCCAATACATGTGATGTAACACATTTGAAGAACCCCTCCCTACCCCCGATAAATGACGTTATGTGTTAGGGGGGGGGGGCCCTAACACATAACGTCATTTATGGATGGTGCACGTCTGGGATGGTCAGTTCCTCTATGTAAGATATGTTGAACGTACCATGGAATATCCTTTCTCTCGAGTGTCGAGTGAGAACAGAGTAAATTGAAAGTGTTACGACATATTGAAGGTATATGTGACCGCTTACTTCAGTAGCGGGCAACTATGGAACGCCAAATGGCCCCCTAAATAATACACGCAGAAATTTTTTCCTTTTGGTCTATTAATTTCATTTTTGACTAAAATAATACACATGCTGTTCGCCAATAATGCATGATGTATTATCACGTTTTTCCCAATAATACATAATAGACTATTCTCAGATTTCCCATTCCGAACCGCAAAAAACCCGCAACCGCCCGCAACTCGATCCCTTCATTTTGTGATCGAGTTTAATAAACTTCCTATGTTAACTTAACATAATAAAAGAAATTGAAATTAATCGATTTGCAGTTGCCCGGAACTTAGGGATAAATCGAGTTCAAACTTTTTTGGCAATATTTACTTTAATTTGCATATATTTCATAATTAATATAAAAAATTGAAAACCCGCTTGTGGCTGCCGGAACTTGACGACGCAAACAAGGTTTACTCGTCGTCATATGGTGATCGAGTTGCGGTTTTTTGCGGTTCGGGATGGGAAATCTGAGATCTGGTCTACTATGTATTATTTTGAAAAAAAGATAATACATCATGTATTGTTGGCGAACATTTTGAGTATTATTTTGGTCAAAAACGAAAATAATAGACCTAAAAGGAAAATTTCTGTGTGTATTATTTAGGGGGTCATTTGGCGTTCCATAGGCAACAAATGCGCGCTGCAAATAGACGCTACATTTCAGTTTTTTGGATTTTATTTTGTTACTGGCAAATAATTATTTCGTTCATGTACCATACTTTAAGATTAGATCGATTGACTTATTTTTTAGGGTGTTTACCCTTTCCGGCACTTAATGAGATTTAGTTGTTATACGCATAAATGAATTTGAACTTTGCAAACGGCACGAATAACGTTTACAACTTTTTTACCTAGTTGCACAAAACTTCGGTATTCTTTATGTATAAGAAGTTAACTGGTTTGAAGGTTGGTACCATTACCGCTGGTTTCTTTTTAAAAATTCTACACAACGTTATTTAGAAATCTCGCTTCGCTCGAGAGGTTCCCGATATTGCGATGAATTTCTAACAGAGATTAGCTGACATTCCGGCCCAAGCGTTCCGGTCCCAACTTTTCTGGCCTCAAATTAGTTTGAAATACATAACATATGGGTAAACCACATTTTAGCCAAGTCGCCAAGAAGTGATTAAAGGTACTATGTAGTTGTTGTTGAGCATTGCATGTAGTCAGAACTACATCTAGACAAGTACCAGCACTCTAGGACGAAATACACTTGAAACAATTAGGGACTCGCGCATTTCACATATGCATCGCTCGGAAATTACGAAACCTAACCTTACCTTATACCTACAGGCATTCGTCTCCTTACGAGCACCTTACTTTGCGGGGCCAAAAAGACACACGCGTGACGAGATCCCGGTGTTGGAACCGTCCATTTGTTAGTGATGGTTGCTAGTCAATCCGGCCCCAGCCTTTCCGGCCCCAGCCATTCCGGCCCCAAAAACATGAGGCCCGAACGGTTCGTCAATAAAGCCATTCCGGCCCCAACCTTTCCGGCCCAAGCAATTTCGATAAGAGTTGCTTTTCTAAGTACAAAGGCCACCGGGCGGCGCTATAGGGTTATAACTTATAATCTAGATAACTCGTAATGTAAAAGCTTGCAACGGGTGACAAAATTACATAGCATGATAACCCCAACATTATTTTAAAATTGTTTATGACAATAAATGAAGAAGAATCAGGAGGAAATCGAGTAGTCCGTAGGGGCTGGGAAGTAGAGGTGGGAACAGGATTTTTTAAAAATCGAAGATCTAATAATGTAAATCATACATGCATCAATCCAACTACTCTAAAATATTGTATGATCCGAGTTCAAACTGGCGTAAAACGTAATAGCCATGGTAAATTATTGCCATGCATTGCAAAGAACTATTGTGTTTTTATCTAGATTTAGGGAAAGCCATAAAAAATACAATTGGCATTTTTAAAAATGTAAGTTGTCGCTTAATGAGGTTAATTTTGCCGATTAACTGATTTGTTTAGATTTCATATTTGTTGTAGGGTGTAGGGGAGGGATGTAATAGCTTGGGCAAGCTTGGGCCGGAAAGTTGGGGCCGGATTGACTACATACCAGTGATTAAATTAAATAAAATATTTTTTATTATGATTTATTATGATCATTCATTTGCATTTCGCTCAGAAAAACTGGGGCCGAAATGGAATGGCAAGAGAACCATTCCGGCCTCAATATTGGTGGGCAGGAATGACTACATACCCCTACGAGAACCCAACACTATTTACGTTTTTACAGTGGTTAAATGAACGCAATATTTTATTCAAGTTTCTTGATTTAGTTACTTTAGAGTGTTAAACATACACATTTCTCTACTCAAGAACTGAAAATTTTGTAAAGGTTTAATTGCAACCATCGTTTGTAAAACAGGGGAATGAACTCGAACGTTTCGCAAATGAGTATCACGGCCACTCTGGTGGTTGCTGAGTACAGCCAATTGAATCATGAATGTACGGATATACCTGCAAAGTTAATTTGGGGATTTAATGATTTAATTGATTGATTTCATCTTCATTGAGCCAACTCCCATGCAGCTAAATAAATAGTTTCTATATGTTTGCTGTTACGATTTGCATTCGCCAATAAGAGCTAATGGACGAATGCAAACATGGAAATTACAAACATCTTAAAAGCAAACATAGAAACTTATTAAATGCTGCAAGCCTGGGCTATGCTTCATTGTACATACTTGTCTTGGGCATCTTTCAATGGTATTGCTATCCAACCATTTGGCTCATTCAGTTCAATAATTTCCACTTCTTGCAAGTCGCTGAACCCAGTACCTGCTCTGATGGAAATTCTATTGAATATTTACAACAGATAGAAGTAAAAGAAAATCTCAACCAAAAAATTATGTGGTAAACATTTAAGTTTGCTCATACCGACTAGGAGTGTAACTCTCATCAGCTTTGTAATCTGCAAATATCCAGATATTTTGAATGGTTGTCTTTTTTCTAAACTGGATGTTAACCAAATGAGGTAGCTGACCATCAGATTGCCAATATGTGTCGGTGTTATCATCTCTTAGCTGGTCAATTCCAAAACCTTATTAAAGTGATAGATATCTTTGTAAAAATTAGAGTAGATTATTCAAAAGTATTCTGAAATGTTATACCAGCTTTACACGAAGAGAGAGACCAGACAGCTTGATCTCCAACCTCAAGAATGCTTCCTTCTTTTTCTTCCTTTTTAGGATTGAATTCTTCTTGCAGTTCATCTGATACTGACGAATACGCCATTTGATTTTTATTCAAGGCAGCCACAGTAATTCAGATGATGAGATTTCTATCACAGTTCTTGTCACAATTTGTAATATCTATAAAGACCATGCTATTTAGTAAATTTTTAAGAGCTGTATCACCTAATTTGATACCATAAGCCCCAGTTTATTTAACCTTTAGAATTTCTATATTTCGGATAAACTTTTTTTGAACCTTTTTTCAAACAAGATATTTTTTAACTTTTAGATTTAGATATTCTTCCTCCTCTGTTTTTTGACAGTTTTTTTTCGAAAATACTACAGCGTTGCCGACTTGCCGAGCTCCAACGCCAAAGGCCCTCAAGTTCTTTTCCTGTTCTTTCCTTTCTTTTCTTCAGCAACATTTTTCTCCTACCTTAAACACCTCAGTCACTCAGTCGTGGAGCAGCTTTCGTTGTATAAACTGTTTGCCCAAAACCTTAACATTTTTGTTCCGTAAATACACTCAAGTCAAGCCATGCATTTGTTTCGGACACTCTTTTACCGACTGGATCGCCATCGAGTGTTTTATTTTTTGTGGCTACTCTTCTTACTTAACATCTTTACCTTCAAACAGCTGACATTAAGAGAGGCTGACATTGACAGTCAACAGTTGGCCGTCATAAAGCGCATTGACCGATCCGCTCTCCGACAACTGGAGATGAAGAAAATTCTAATGTGGAATCCTTGGTATGGGGACTTCGGATTCCCGTTCGATGATGATTTCGCTTTCAGGTATGGCTGTATAAAACTGTATCATGAAGTACTCTTCCCTCTGATTGCAATTTAAAGTTAATTTGGAAATCTAATTCCCAAATTGATTTTAATTTTTTACAATGTAGTTGAAAGTCTAACAATATATATTTCATTGTTTTAATACTATTGGTTTTCGTTTTTACTAGCCGAGTCGGGTGCAAATTCACGAATTGTATCCTGTCTAAAAATAAAAAACTTGTTGCTCCTGAACAAGCTGACGCAATTGTCTTTCTTTACACAAATTTATGCGAGCTTCCAAAAGTCCATGGGCGTCAAGAATATCAAAGATTCGTGTTGTTGACTGACGACCCTCCTATGTGCTACCCACGCAATTATTTCGAACGAAATAATCTATTCGGGAGTTTCTTTAACTGGACGATTTCTTACCGGGAAAATGCAGATGTAACATGGAAGAGGGGCTGGATTGAGAAGTTGAACCAACCCATGAAAAAAAATTCACTCACTCAGTAAATGAATTATTTTCTTATCTTATTGATCACTTATTTACGAAAATATGCCATCTTATAGTCCTTCACAAATTTAAACAGTTTTTCTAAACTTGTGCAGAATACGAATGCGGAGTACTAGAAAAAAGAAAAAGTTAGTGGGTTGGTACGTGGCTCGCTGCGGATCTAAAAGCAAGCGCGAAGGATATATCAACGAGCTAAAAGTATATCCTGTCTCTAGTTAAATATCTAATCATATACAGTTTGAGATTTTTATTCACTACAGGAATACATAGAAGTCGACAGCTTTGGCCCGTGCGGAAATATGAGCTGTCCAGAAACGAATGGATCGCCTGGCGAGGTACTATATAAATAATTAATTAATTAATAATATATTAGAAGTACTATAGTATTGTTATAATTGATTTAATTGATAACTAATAGGCACTCCAACCTTGTCTCGATATGCTAGCCGACAATTACAAATTTGTTCTAGCATTCGAACGCTTTATTTGTGATGACTTTGTCACAAAGAGGTTTTTCGATCTCCTTAGCCGCGATACAGTGCCGATCGTCTTCGGGTAATAAAAGTTGACCTTTACGATTGCTGATAAAATCTCACTGGTCATCGATATTTTTTAAAAAGTCGAATGTACTTTCCTGTTCTTTGTGTTGAGAATATGTGATTGTTCTTTGCAATTTTCATTCAGTGTAAATGATTATTATAGGGGCGCTGATTACACGCGCATAGCGCCGCCTCATTCGTTCATTGACGCGCTCACCTACAGCCCTCGACAATTAGCGGAACGATTACTGGAATTGGAGAAAAATGATCGGCAATACTTTCGTCATTTTTGGTGGAAAGATTTTTATCAAGTAAACAGGCTTCTTAATTATTAATCGCTCTCTGGAACTGGAATCACCGTAACACATATCATTTATATAACCGTATTCTTAATATTATAGGTACACTCTGGCTACTCTGAATTATCTACCAAACCATTTTGCGACTTGTGTGAAAAGCTTAACAGTAATCTACCTCGAAAAGTGTATCGGTACGATTGATACTATAGCCTATATTGAATGAATAATTTTTCATTGTGTTTTACTTGCTCTTTATGCGTAGGGATATTGACGCCTGGTGGTATAATAGTACCAAATGCTTCGGCCCAGAAGACCGCGGGATTGTGATCCGTAATAAAGGAAACGAAGACCTGCACAGTATTCAAATCCCTTGGTCTTTAGATGACTAGACTATGTATATGGACAACTAAATGCTATTGCTGTACCCTTTGAGACCCAAGTCAGACTCACAAATTTTTACGAGCTTGTCGTTCGCTATAGGCCTAGATTGAAGTTCCAAACTGTTATTTCTGGTACGCGAGAATATTTGTCTAAGAAGAATACACAAATACTGTTTCTTATATAGCTTTTCTTTTTTCTCGCTCGAATTCTTTTCGATATGCAAAACGAGACTAAACTTGTTTTATTTGATTCTGTGAAACAAATAAAATGTAAAGCACTTTGAATCTTTGATTTCTTATATTAGCCTGTATAATTTTTTTTTTTTTGCTAATTAGCTTTATGGAACAGAAGAAAATTTACTTATTCCGGTACTCTTTTACTCGAAAACTAACAGAAAGTTGTTGAGGGACAGGAAAACTTCTGACCAACGGTTTAAATTATGTTCACAGCTGTCAAATTTGTCAAACAATGCATGCCTGCCCATGGCTATGAGGCGCCAGATGCATAAGCACATGCATGCTCCTTTTTCGGTCTTTGGCTCTCCCGAGTCCCGACGGGGAATGGGTCGACGACTCTTGCTTGTGGCAACTTTCTCTTTGAGAGTTCAGTGCAAGGTCGTCCTCAAGGTCAGCAGCTTCAGTCCCATACATCCTCCCATGTATTTTTGTCGAATTCAAAGAGTTACTTTTGGGTTCGGCAACTCACCACATTTTTTAACTTTTCTTTCTTACAGGTATCTCTGTTTCGTGGTGCAACCTTGCTTTTCGTCGCTTTATATGCACGAGTTACGAGACATGCCGAATCGCCCCGGAGCGAAAGGCAACAGAAGTTTCTTATTCTTAAACACGTGCAGCAGCAGTTGCCGCCCATCGTGTTCTTCCCAGGCTTATATATTTTTTGGCTGCCGGGTATAGTAGGAGAACTGGTTTCCTTCAGACGAGCCCTAGCCGCGAAACGGGGAAGGATGGCAACCAACAAAGAGGCTAGAAATGTAAGTTCAAAATAAAATCTACCATCATCTTCTCTTTTGCTTTTGCTGATTTCTTTGAATGTGCCCTTAAACCTAAACCCCCTCATACAAAATATACTATGGCCAAAGCGCGCCGCTTTGGAAGGTACCCTCAGGGTTTCTGTAATTAGTTTGGTTCAGGTGTGTAAAAATTAAAGAATATAATAATGTAAGAAAGATATTTTTTATACCAAAGTATGGGTAAATTATATATATAGGAAATAGTGGGTAAATTGTAAGATGAGATATGAATTAAATATTCGAAATTATGACTTCGCGCCCCCACTCCACTTAGTTAGCCTTGTATTAAAATTAAAACATACGTAATTTAATAGAGACTATTCCATCGGTACCGTATCTGTGTATCGTCTAGCCTACCAGCAAACAAGCGTTAACCTGCCATAAGTCCCTGCGATTCCCCGTGATTCAAATCAATGTATACATCCTGAAATTCTATTTGTCGTGAAAATAGGTCAATCATTAAAAAGTATTTAAAAAATAAATAGCAGACGACTTTAGCACTTCCACTGTTTACGAAAATTAGTACATTTTCGCATTTTCATGATACTTTAAAACTAAGAAAAAATTCTCTTTATCGTAAATTTCAGCATATACAAAAGCTAGAATCAATTCAGTTATGAATAAAAAATCACATTTAACATTTAACTGTAGCTTGGTTTTCTCAAACTCGTGTACCTAAAAAAGGGCAATAGCAGAATTCCTATTGGTCCATTTCAGGGCGGGAATTATGAACGTAAAAACCATCGCCCCCGAATTTTGTAAAACCCTTCGGGTAATTCCACGATGCATACTGTATTCATTTCGCTTCTAGCTATCTGTTTTGCTACCGGCCTGTACCTATGCCACATAGGTATTCCGGTTCTAAAATATATGTACGTCATGACTTGCAGAAAGTAAACCTGATCGACTTCGCTAATTTCAACATAGGCTACTTTTGCAACTTTTAAATTTTTTCTTCGCAATCAACTAATTACATTGAGCCTGCATTGAGCGCTAGAGCGTCGAATTAAGTCAAATATAAATCCAGTGGGCCTATTGCATCTTATTTACTATATAACAGACGTTTTTGAATTTTCCCAGAAACTACATTTTAAATTAACACAAGAACGAATGGCTTAGAGACGTCTTAAGACGTCTCTATTATTTTGCTTTATTTTGAAATAATTATTTCAAATTAAAGCAATTTTTATTTCCTCCTTTTTTTCTAAAGGTTTCTCATATCTTTCCTTTTTTTGTGCTTTATTGCCACTATTTATTTACCGCCTGTTATAAAAAAATTCAACAATTAATATATTTTCGTTTTAAAAACTTTGATGCACCCTTCGTTGTCTCCTTCGGTAGCTTTACGTTGTTCAAGATAATTGGCTGTATTTACAATAGTCTATAAGAACCTTCCGTATTAATTTAGCCTAAGTCTAGTACCTTCTGTTGGAAACTAAATGATGTAATATTAAAGTTGCACCTACCGGCCGATCATATTCTTACTTTCACCTTTTAGAACTAAATTAAAAAATTTAAATGACACAATACTTCACGGTTGAAACTTGAAATGATAATATTTCGTAAATTGTATTACAACTTTTCTAGTTGTATCTGACAATTTCGTTGATAACTAATTATTTGTTTCCATCTACAAGATATTACCATTGAAGAGTGAAAATCAGGTTACTGTGTTATCTTCATCATGCCGTTGGAATCGCCATCCGTCGATCACAGCGATCCTCTACGCCCTTCCCCTGGTCTTGTTATTATGTTTGACTCGTAATGACGGTTTGCAACCAACAGTTAATAAAGTCACCCAGAAGGTGGAAGAGATCTACGAGGACGATCACGTCATCATCGCGTTCGTTAGTCATCAACTGTCCAAACCAATTGTACCTTTCAACTAATGGTTGTAATTTTATGTTATGTGTCCGAAAAACAGTGGAGTTGGCAACCAATCACAATATGCCTACTGGGAGCGGCCAGATCGTGATGTAGATTTGGCTTTAATTCGGGGTAACGAAAAGGAAGGTGTCCCGGCTCTCAAGACGATTCTTTTCTGGAACGGATTGTTCTACTACCCTGACTATGCATTTGGCCGAGGTAGACAACCATTCATCGACGCCAAGTGCCCTGTCACCACATGTCTGGCAACAGATGATCCTTACCTCCTGGATTCAGTTGATCAGTACGATGCCGTCATGTTTCACTGGCCATCTTTGTGCGATTATCCTTATGTCGCCGCACGTTCCGAACACCAGCTTTTTGTCATGGTCTCGGATGAATCGCCTCAGGTGTGAACTTATTATTTCACTTGTAAAAGAATGTAAAATATCCGGCTCGTTTTAGAACTCACGTAACAATTGTTTTTCATGCAATTTTCGCGCTTTTCTAGTGGCGTTTTTCAGGGTATAAATTACCATACTACAAGGATTTCTTCAACCTTACTATGACTTATCGGAGAGATTCCGATATCGAATGGCCCTACGGGCAAGTAGAGGTCTTGCCTAGCGCACCTGTGACCGACGAAGAAATTACGATAGCCCGTCACAACGTCACCCGTAACTACGCTGCTGGGAAAACGAAATTGGCTGTTTGGTTCGTCTCGCACTGCAAAACTGACTCTCGGTAAAATAATAAAATTCTCTTCTTTTCAATAATGTTAAAAACGGTATAATGTAATAAAATAAAACGGATTGGAAATCGATCTATAAAGAATGCATAACGATATTGCTGTTTGAAAATCAAGGCGAGAATTCTACGTCCACGTCCTCAAACAACATAGTCACATCGATATTTTTGGCAAATGTGGGAAACCCTTTTGCCCGTTTGACCAGCTAAATGACTGCTACGAACGTATAGAGCTGGACTACAAATTCTATCTTTCCTTCGAAAATTCCCTTTGTCGCGGTAAACCTCTTACAATTCAAATTCGAACTAAATCTCTGTAACCCGCATATCACTAAATATCTCTTTTACAGATTACATAACTGAAAAGTTTTTCAATTTACTCGATCGAAATATTGTTCCCATTGTTTATGGTGCTGGCAATTATGAGGCAATTGCTCCACCCCATTCCTACATCGATGCCCTCAAATATACACCTGTTCAACTAGCAAAATATCTCGATATTCTCGATAAAAACGATGTGCTCTACAATGAATACTTTTGGTGGAAACCATACTACAAGTCAGTAAAAAAAAAATACATGTATACATATAAGGACACTAGCTCGACTAGTCACAAATCCAATTTGTTTTCTGTTTGCACGTGTTTTCTTCTTTCTCTTTTGAACAGATCTCATTACGACTACAAAGAGATGGCCAACGTCGCATTTTGTCAGCTTTGTCAAATGCTGAACCAACCTCGAACGCATCTTCAGTGGTACCATGATATCGACGCATTCTACGACGGCGGTCACCATTGCCATAAACCCAATCGGTTCAAGGTATAATCCCTAAACTTCGATTATAATTCATAATATGCTTTCAGGTTTTAACATTTATTTAATCCTTTGTCAAATTACTAAAAAGGTTCCCATTAAGCAGTTTGATTTCGATAACTACACTATACCCGCCGACGCAGTTATCAAAATTCCCTTGTAGTCTTCTTACACCAGTAGAGTGTGTATTGCTATACAATAAGTTGGCGGTGATGTTCTTAAAAATCTTATGTGGTTCAGAGAGCTACGCAAAAGAGCGTTAAAAAATCAATATGCAACAGCCGATAATTCCGTATGCGCACATTGAAATGTTTCCTTTAAAAAAATGAATAGTCAATCGATCTTGTGTTATCATGTGAAATTCCATTGCAATATTTATTTTGTATCTGGAGTAATATATGCATGCCGCGCCGTCATGTTCAGTGATGGTTGAGAAATACTAAGGTTTGAGTTTCTTTATTTTAAATGAACTGCGGGCGGCCGATTATTACTGGGGGCTACTGGAACGAGAATGAGTTTATCTACCGGTAGCCTACATAAAAACAATACAATTTTAAAATGTAGTAATAAGTATTTTAAAACAAAATCATGGTGACCCTAGTCTTATTAGCTACTTTGCCAAGTTCTTCAGAATTAAAACGAGTCCGGGCAGACCATGATTAGGCTACACACAGTATAATTTTGACTACGATACCGTTTGTTCGTGTTTTTTTTATTCTCTTTACTTTTCTTGTAGTCTTACAGATATTTGGATCTTATAACCGGTTGAACGATGACTTCAACTGTCCGCCATATCAGACGAAAAATTTTAAGTAAATTTTCATTATTTGGGTTATTGAGACATGGTAACGTAAAGATTTAAGAAGAATGAATTAATAAGTCGTCAAATTAGAGAAAAGGATATAAGAAAGACCTTTAACTAAAGCATGGGAATAAATAATCAACAATATCAAATCGAAGGTTTCTTGGTAAAAAATATGTTAAACACTTTCTAGAAATGTTTAATTGACTACCGTACAGGACGGCAAGACAAAAATCTGCAAGCTCATTTTTGAATTTAAAATTAACAAAGCTCAAAATGGTCAAATACGGTACCGGTACCTACGATTTACAAAAATATAAATTTGTAACTTGGGGGGTATAGCGCCATGTTTGCGTGTGGATTATATGCCGATGTACTTAACTTGACACACGTGGTTAGCATTTATTAAACAAAAAAATAACCGAGTTCGTTGAAGTAGCTGTTGGCTATGTCAGCCATTTGAGTGGATAAACGGGTTATATTTATAGCCCTTCTCTCATACTACGCTTGACATCTTAGTTGCCAGAGGGTATCACCGAAGTAGATGACAAGGTTTGTATAGCATCCGATGTGGTCTTCGCCGATGGTGATGATGAGCTATCGTAATTTTCGCTTTCAGTAGTATCTTCAGTTGGAGTCACGGGATCGAGCATCGGTTCAAGTGGATCTGTTCGCTCAAGCTCAGGCAAATAGGCCGGACTAGGGTCTGAGAGAACAATCTCAATTCCCTTGGAAACTTCTTGGAACTCGCTAGTGTTGTTGGTTAACAATAAAATTTCCTTGCTGCTGTCAAGAACGATGCGATCTTTTGGCCGTAAATGGTCGCTTATTGGATTATCTTCCAAAGCATTATTGGTGTCATCTTCTTCTTCCAATAAACTTGATATTTGATCTTCCGGCTCTACTTTATTGTCAGCCCAAGAATCAATTAATCGCTCTTCGTTCTCACTTCTAGGTGTCTAAAATCGAAATAAATGGATGAAATCAGAAATTAGTCCTATGGACATGGGCATCTTATTTACAAGCATATAACTGACCTGTCGTAGATTACTTGTTGCATGATTTTCTGGGAATGTTTTCCCCGTCAAGTTCAGTTTCCTCGCCCACAAAAATACACAAGTTCCGAACAATATTCCTATAGATACGTACTGTAGATTGCTAAAACGGCGTGACATTCCACAATAAGTCAACTGGCTGCTTCTCTGTTTAAAAAACTTATGGCAACTGGTCGGAACGGCAACTCTACTCACAGCTCAAACCGGGAATCTGGGGCCTATACTTGAAAAAAAATATATATATATATCTTGGTCTCTCCAAGGGGACAGTGACCGGAATGTCGGGAATATCCCTTTGGGCAGTTGAGTGCCCTCGGAACGAAGAAACAAAGCTTCGCTATTACCGCGACCACAGCTGGTGGTACTCTAGCGCTCGCTTATGCTTGCACCAACTTGAGGTTCCGCTTGGATTTGTTCAACTACTGTCTTGTGAGATGAAGTTTGTTCAGCCGGTGGTTTTCAAGGGCAAACCGTTGGATAAACTGAACATGCTAATAGCTTTCCTTAATACCTTTTTACCCCGTCTCTATCGAGGTCTCTATTTTCTTTCTCTTTCCATGGTTTTGCCCAAACCAGTTTATATTTATTGACTTGTTTCACAAAATATAGAACAGGTTTAGGAATAATGTTTTTTACGTATTTAATTTAAAAGCAAGCTTCGGAGAGTCTACTCCCGTGGAGAATTTGTCAAAGAGAACCATTGTACTCTCCTCATCTTCGCAACTTCTTGAAGCGTTTAAAAAAATGGGGAAGAGAACAGATTTTCCTCGACGCAATATCTAATGTTTTTCGACACAAGTTCCCTTTTTAAATTTATTCAAGTAACTGTAATAAATCCAAGAAATAAATATAAGTTTTATGAATCTAAGGAAACCTAAACAAATTGGCCTTCATATCAATTCATGAGCAAAAATGTATTTACTAGCTGGAAATTGACTTGAAAAAATCGTACTCACGCGCATGATTTAACAATTAATTATTAGCAATTATTTGAAACTAACAATAATAAACTAGGTAGGTGAACTTCCGCGCGAATTCATTATAATTGGTCTTGAAAGTTTAATTAAGGAATTCGCCACATTCATAGCGAAGAAAACCCTTAATTTGCCATCCAACATGAGCTAAGACTTCTTTCACAGTATATTCAGGGTGCGCGAGGAATTCTTGATGGTAAAGGGCCGTTTCCTCTTCTCCGGATGAAGTCTCAATTCTTTCAATGCTCTTAGGATTCATGCCTTTTCATTGCACATTTTAATTGTAAAAGAAATGTTGATGTAAAATGTTAGTTTTCCTTATTTCTAACCTCTTCATCACATACCAATGATATGTTGGCACAATTGCTTAGGTAGATTTTCAATATTTAAGACTTCTGTTAATTCGGTTAGCTCAGATGAAGGAGTAGATTCTTCATAGGCAAACACGGCTGCATACTTGCCTAGTAATGCGCCTTCCACCATATTTTGCGGATGAGTAGAACATGAAAACCTGATGAAAGAGAAAAGTAATAAGCAAGAGTATCTCTATGGAAACCAATAGTAAATGTTTGTTGTACTTAATATTATTATTAGTGGAACAAAGTGCGGCACCTCGCCGTAAAGACATATTTTCTCCAATTTGTCCAATATTAAGTGCAAGCACATCAGAAAGCTTTGAATTGACACTAGCTTGAAAAGTACCTAATTGTTCTGAATTAAATTCAACTTTTAAAAGATCATTCTCCTGCAAATATTTCTTGGATTATGTGATTGAATAATTTAAAAAAATACATTTAAATATTGTATATTACTTGAGGAATTTCTTTTGTACTTGCTGTAAAGCACAACCCAGTTGCTTGAGCTACAAGTGATTGGAATTTTTCATTTTTAGCAACAAAATCAGTTTCACAGTTAACTTCCACCTAAGGAAATTAACATTAGCAAACATATGAAAAATAATGTAAAATTTTCTTAACTACCATCACTGCACATTTATTGTTGAATGCAAGTCCAATTAGACCATTTGGAGTAGACCGGTTCTGTAGTTTTGCTGCTTTTGCCCATCCTTGAGATTGGGCTTGTGAGTTTAACCAAGATTCTGCCTTAAATAAAGATTTAACTTTGAAAATTCACACAATTCATTGGTTAAATTGCCACTCACTTTTCCAATATCATTATCATTCAGCTCTAGAGCTTTTTTGCAGTTAGCGATTGCGAATCCCGTTTTTTTCCTTAGAGATGACAGCAAAGACTGGCTTGATGCAACCACTTCAGTAGCGTGAAATGAGACGAGAGGTGTATGATGAAATAGTCGGCGCAATAACATTTTTCGATTTGTTTCGTCCAAAATACAATATTAGATCGCCGGCACTTTCAAGCAAGTCAGCGAGTTGGTATTGGTGAGGATAGGTACCTCCCTGCAGACGATGGCCCCGGTGTTGCAAGTTAGAGAGATAGATAGCGACTCGTAAATATACATGCGCTAAAGTCCTACAGACAAAACCAGAGTCATAGAAGCTAAAAGTCATAAAACCACAAAACATATTAAGCATTAGCAGACTCGTTCTCGTGTTGGCATAATTGAACGTGTTAGTAGTAGCAAGTGTCGCCCCCATGGGTAGCGAGTGTCCGTGTCCGAGCATGATGAATAATTATTCATTATGGTTATTCCAATTGTTTCCCGCATTCAGGACACGAATTATTCTATGTAATACAACAGATATTAGAAACACATGATACCAATTTACTATATTTTCTAACCTTTCCACCAGTATGCGTAAGCATTTTGTATCTTTCGTCTTTCAAAATATTGCCATGGTAACAGCGTCAAGCAGACTATTCTATTTTTCGACGGATTTTATTTTGCTCCGTTTAGATCAAGCATTAAAAAAACTAGTAAACTACTATTTAGAAAAATAAAATATGATGAGTGTTGTCCATATGAGAGATTTATTGATGAAAACAATCAAACGTAGAAGGAAGCTTGTAAATCAGTTATCGTACGCCTGCGTCTTTACAAGTTCTACCTCGAAACGGTTATTCCCAAATTATTATGTTTTTATTTTATTTTTTTTACATTTTGTAATTTGCATTTATTCATTTACAAATTACAAATATTTCAGGAAAGATTGGGACAGTGTTGTTGGATTGGAAGTTCATGCTCAAATAAATACTAGTTCCAAGCTCTTCTCTGGTTCAGCAATGAAATTTGCCTCACCTGCCAATACCCTTGTTTCTTTGTTTGATTGTGCTATTCCAGGAACACTCCCAGTTCTAAATAAAAAATCTGTTGAAGCAGCTATAATAACTGCATTAGCTCTCAATTGTAACATTAACTTAGTATCAGAGTTTGACAGAAAACATTATTTCTATGCAGATATGCCAGTATGTCAACTTCTAACATTTCTATCTTTTAAAAGTCTATCATACATTTTTTGTGTAAAGGCAGGATACCAAATCACACAGCAAAGACTACCACTTGCAGATAGTGGATACTTAACTTTTGCTGTTTTTAGCCCTGCAGTACACAAAATTCCATACAAAAAACAATCAGTAATTAAACAACTACAGTTAGAGCAAGACAGTGGTAAAAGTTTCCATGAAGAATCAGGAGCAGGGTAATCCAAATATGTTTATGTTCCTAAAATAAGAATGTAGAAAAATCCATTAATAATTTAAAATATCACAGGAGCCTTCTAGACTTGAACAGAGCTGGTGTTGGTCTCATGGAGATAGTTTTTGAACCGGATCTCAAAGACGGTGAAGAAGCAGTTGCGCTGGTTTCAGAACTCATCAGAATTTTAGAAGCACTTGGCACATGTAACTGCAAAATGGAAGGTACAAGATAGCTTTGCTTTTTACCTGTTTTATTTAGTAAACGAGTAACAAAAAAATTTTAAGAGGGTTCTCTGCGGATCGATGCTAATGTATCGGTGAAAAGGCCCGGTGAAAGGCTAGGAACACGAACAGAAATAAAAAATCTAAACAGTCTACGAGCAGTTGCTCGATCAATCGACTATGAAATTTTACGTCAAATTAGCATTCTGGAAAAGGGGGGACAGATAACAAACGAGACTCGTGGATACGATTCCCAGCTCAAGACAACCATGTCTATGAGGTTTGTTTGTTTGTTTGTTTTTTAAATATTTTATTTCATTTTATTTACATTGTTAACATTAAATTTTCAAAATCTCCTAGAGATAAAGAAGAGAAACAAGATTATCGGTACATGCCGGAACCAAATCTACTCCCATTAAATCTGTCCCACCTACAGTTGAATCCGCCCGACTATCGGGGGCGTATTCCAAGTTTGCCAGAAGCTGAGCGCACTATGCTTATGGAAAAATACCAAATCAATTTGGAAATAGCTATGCAACTTGTGGTAGATACATACTTATGATATTGTTCAGAGCTATAATTAGCTTTATATAACTTGTTCCAACAACATTTTCGACCTAGAACGGGGGGAATCTTAATTATTTCAAAGGTGTAATGGAAGCCCGTTCTAATCTTCCAGTTAAAAAGGTGTGCAGTCTTCTTCTCACAGACTTGCTTGGTCTTCTGCATAAAGATGAGAAGACAATCCACCAATGGTAATCAAAATGATCCTGCGTAATTTAATTTAACTTTTTCGTCTAATATATCGTTCTGAATAGCCCTATTCACCCTGAACGTTTCGCAGAAGTGGTCGAGCTGGTGCAAAACAAAATTATCACTCATTCTACTTGCCAGAATTTACTCTCTCTACTTTACCGTGGTGATTTACGCAGTCCTAAACAGGTTCGTTTCTTTGTCATAATAATACTCCCATAAGTTGTAATATTTACATTGTTGTTGTTTGAAACTAAAAGGTGGTTGAAGAGGAAGGCTGGGAGATGATTGTTGACCCTGAACAATTGGAGACTATTTGCCTTCAAATAATTTCCTCCAATCCAAAATCTGTACTGTATTATTACTTATTTTTAAAAGTCCAATTACTATTTTAAAATAATTATGCATTATCCACAGGTCACTGCTTTTCGAGCAGGCAAGACGAAAGTTTTCAGCAGCTTGGGAGCTCAGCTGAAAAAGGCGTGTAACGACAAGTTTGATATGGGGGAAGCAACACAAACTTTGCGAAGACTTTTAGAGAAAGGAAACAAAAATCCTTAAAAAATTGAAAAATATTTCCGTGTACTTGGCTGGCGTATGAAACTGACACCTTTACAATGTATGATAGAAGAAAAACAAGAAACACAAAGAAAACTTTTTAATGCATTACTTTTATTCTTAAAAGACACGTAGCCTTTTTCAGGCTAACGGATCGGACGTCATTATCTCCGATAATGCCCCATTGTCCTGACAAAAAACAATGATTTACTGTAGGATCGAAGCTGTCTGACATTAAAAAATACCTTTTTGTAATAACTTGCTGTTAGTGCCTCTATGGATACAGTTTCCATAGATGCGCTCATCTGTGCAGAATGATTTTGGTTTGAGGTGTCTTGTGCAATTGCTTTGGCTCTTCTGCAATAAGAGGGAAATTTAAAAAATTCTGCAAAGCAACACAAAACTTGCGTACTTGCCTTGAACGATTACGAACAGATCCTGCATTGAACCTACCGCCTTCGCCACGAACACGGTTCATTGCATGACGGTGCCGTGACTCGTGCAGATATTTCTACATTATAAATGACATTTTAATACTAGCGAAAAACGGACGATTGACGAATCAGGCTTACCCTACGTTCCTTTGGGATTCGTCCTTCGGCTTCGAGCTTTGCTCGAGCTTGGCGTCGTTTGAGAATACGATGATATTGCTTAGCGTTAACATATAAGGGTTCTTCCTCTAAGAGTTCTGCGTTCGGAAGGGGAATTCGTTGAATTTGAGGTATCCCACCGGCACCAGGTACCATCTGCACCCCCAAAGTAAAAAATATTATTATTTTCAAACATGGCTTGAAATTCAATTTTTCAGCACACTTCCAAATGAAGCGACAGCCAGTATAAAAAAAAAAACACAAAAAAACAATTAAGTGTGAGCACTGTATACCATGACAATATTGGAACCACTAACTCCAACCGTTTGTGGAACATTTATTGGTTGGATTTGAGCTGAGTTCCCTGAAGCAGTTGATGTAGATGTAACTGCAGTATTAACAGCTCCAGTGGCTTGAGTTACAGCTGCTGCAGAATTGGATGAAAGGGTTGTTGCTCCACTAAACTGGACAAGATTACCCCCTATATTGAAAACTGTGGTTTTACAAAATAATAGAATATTTTATAAGCTATATTCTTCAATTTCCTAGCAAAATTTTCTAGTTTTAGCTCACAAGTTGGTTGAGACTGCTGGTTTAAATTTCCCTGCTGGTCCAACTGAACTGGTTGATAGATTAAGGTTTGCCCATCACTTGTTTGCAAAATTTGAGCTTGCTGTGGTTGCTGAATAACAATTTGCTGTCCCCCTGCACCCTGTAAATGACATTTTTTAAAATCTACTAACATTGTCAAACAAAATACCAGACCTACCTGAAGAGCAGATAAAGGCAACACCTGAAGTCCCTGAAGATTTTGGATATTTTGACCAGCTAACTGAATTGTTTGATGTCCTCCACCTGGCATTTGAACCTATGTAACATAGTGATACATCAGCATTCTACAATTGTCACTCGTCAGAAGCATCAAGACAATTACAACCATTATCTGTTGACCTCCAGATGTCAGCAATTGCTGTGCTTGAGACACCGTCATCACCTATAGGAAGTATTGAGAATATTGGTGATTTCATTAGTATTTTTATTCTACAATGGTGTATGAGTTGTATTATAGTGGAAAATACCTGAGTCTGGCTAGCTTGTACAGCTTGCATTCTGCCGATCACTGCAACTCTGGCTAGTGATTAACAAACTTCCCCAAAAAGGGTACTAAGATAATTATAGAAATCAGAATAGGAATTAATCTCACTTTTGTGTAAACAGACTAACAAATTGCAGGAGGTCAAAACTTTTGGAATGTCAACAAATAGAAATGGGAACATCGGTTCTTTGTTTAGGTAAGCTACGCCATCTTCTCTCTAGATTTCTTCATGTTACGTACGAAAAACATTTTCAAAAGTAAAAAACCAACGTTTGCATGATATATAACGTAAAAGGCAAGATTCTGTCGAATTGAGCGGGCAAATCAAGTTGCTGGGGTTTAATTTGTCCATGCGCTTACATTGATCGGGTCTTTTCGAAGCTTTGCTCGTCGGTTGGCTGTGGAGAAATCGTATATTCGTATTGGTCGTCGAGAACTGCGAATGAGAGTGGCGTTGATTCTGTTGAGACCCACCCTCTCCCGTCTTTGTCCGTCAACCTATGGGAAGCCACGTATGACTATGCCCTTTGACATGCTGTTAATTTCAGGACATCTCCTAATTATACCTAGTTTTACAGCTCAAATCCTTGCGTTTTTCATTGAATTTATTTTAACTAAATGCAAGAAGATTTTAAGGAAATTTTGATTTAAAAATCTCGGCCCCAAAAATTGCCCCCATACTCCTTGTAGTTTGGTATTTGGTCAGCAGATGGCAGTTAAGTGTTGGGGAAATTTGAAAGACCGGAATCATGAAATGAAATACGTTAAGCTTGAATTTTCATTCGAGATCTTTAAAAAAGTAAAAAAAATCAAAAACCATTAATCCATAATATCTGAGTTCAAACCGGCGTAAGCCAGGTTGGTTTCTATCCCCAGCTAAGAAATTTAGATTAAAAACCAGGATGCATTACTAATTTTAATTTTAATTACCACTCTAGTAGGAGTAGATGCTAACGATGACGTCCTCAAACATTTTCGAGGATCTTGCATCTCGACAATGTTTCCGAATAAATTGTAAAGAGCAAGGACTATTACGTATCCATTATTAATGTGTGGTTGTATGGCCCTAATCAAGTATATTGCTTGTTTCAAATAACGACTCAATCGTAAAGGATCGTCCGTAACTTGTTTTTTAATAGAAAAGACACTTGTTCTTCTTTTTTCAGGTTTAAAATAGAGAACAAAAAGGCAGCGCAATCGATTTTTGTGTAAACTCTGGGATCAACTTCTGTCGCACACGTGACTCGAACGAAGAGCGATTACACGAAATACGGAAAAACTCATGAACTCGCATCAGACCACGCATTCACAAAAAAGAAACAAAAAGAGAGTTAGCGCCGAAGGGAAAGAGAAATGGAGTGTAAACCACTTTTTAAAAGCTAACATAACGAAGACAAATGTCATTAGGAAAAAACGAGACGAGATTAGACTGTCGGTGACGTCAGCTGGGAATGATATGTCAGACCCTTGTATCAGTAATTTTTTTTTCATTGTTCAATCCAAAAATAAATTTTTAAAAAAATTTGTAAAATCGCATTGATTTAAGACAACGAGATACGAGTTTCAAGCTGGAAATCCCCTAGCTGCATTGGTGGGTTAGTTCATACAGGATTTGCGCTACAGTTCGGGATGACTCCACGTTGCTCAAGGCGACGCTAGCTAAATGATTCTCGTAACGTTGAAGACTCCTGTCGAAGACGAATAAAACCTCGGTAAGGAAAAGGAAATTAAGATACTATTATATGAAAACTCGAAATAACCTTCTTCCTATTGCGGAGTGGGTGGCGATATTACGGAGAATTAGGGCTGAAGTTAATCGAATACTTTTGGTAACCGGGCCTTCTTTTTCCTCCTGAAATATTGCAATTGAGGGTGAAACGGTAGTTCGTTTGAAGCAGAACTGAAATGGACTTACCTGTTCTTTCTGATTCATTAGTTCAACTGCGTGCCGTTTAATTGCGTGCAGTGCTGCATGAGGTGCGTATCCAGGATGAGGAGTTGGAGCTTGTGGCGCGGGAATGTCCGTCTTCCCTTGGGTGTTCATTTGGTGTCTCCTTGCAGCTAACAGTCTCTGCATCTATAAAGGTTTCGAATTTTACCAATGATCGGTAAACCAATTTCAAAAGAAAGGCAAGTTACCTCGTCGTTACAATGGCGATCCATCAGGTGTGTCATCATTGAAAACCTTCGTCTTTTAAGACCATCACAACGCTCCCAGAGACATCCCAACTCCTCGACGTGAACAGGACAGTGGACGTGACAAGCATGGACATAGACTTCTTGCGGAGTTTTGAATGACCTTCATTTGAGTTACATAAAATGCATTTTCTTAAGAAAAGAAACTTGAGCTATGTATGGTACAAGTAATCTTACCTCATGCACTCTTTCCACTCACACATGTACTGTAAAGATGGATCAACAGGTTGTGGACTTGGAGATGAGCCCGACTGAGAGTCGGTAGACTTACTCTTCATAGGTCTACCACGGGGCTTTGCTACTTCAATACTGTTGGCTCTCTTCTTATTTGCCGGGGTCGTGGTAAGGGTCGGAAGTGTGACAGAAGAGGACGCTGTTGGTGATGTGATTACAGCCGAAGCAGTAGTGCAAGGACTAACGATTGAAGAAGCCGGAACTGGGGTGATAGTGACGTGACTCTCCGCTACGCTGGAGCTACGTGCTGTGTTCTCTGTAGGTCGAGCTGGAAAGGCAACGGCTCCACCGGAAAAGGTCACGACACCTTCCATCGAAGCCGTTGTGACCACACTAGAGATAGTACTAGCTACAGTAGTGATGGGTTGAGCTGATGTCGAAAGAATAGCCGAAGACACTGGAAGACCATTCGTCGAGAGGCTTACAGAAGCCGAAGGTATCAAAGTTTGGCCATTACTAGCCGACAAATCTCGATGTACGGTGCTCACACTGTTGGACCCCCCAGAGCTCGTTAGAGTGACGACAGCCCCATTTGTCTGCAACTGACTGGAAGTGATGGCTACAACGTTTGCTGGCATGGCGACGTGCTGTATGACACCACCTGGACGTTGAATGGCCAGAAGGAGGCGCTGGCCTTGCTGAGGGAAACCTAGTCTTGCTTGTTGGGGTGTTTGTTGCTGAAGGATCAAAAACGTCCTCGGTGTGTTGGGCCCCAAAATGGTAGCTGGAGGAGGAGGTGGTGGTGGCTGGTTGCTTTGAGAAGGCGCTGTAGCTGTGACAGATACTGTCGAGGGTGTTTCGACAATGCCGTTTACGCCTCCGTTAATTAATTTTTCTTTATTCTTTTCAGCCGTATTTTGCTCAGTCAGAGTCATTTCCATATTCTTCTCAAAGACGCAACCTGAATTTTCGTTGAGCTTAGTTGGGAGGTGATTCATCGCCGACTTCTTTGGTGCAGGGCTCTCGTTCTTTTCCACAGGATCGGCCTGACGCTTAATGGCTTTCGAAGTGTGATTTGCTACAATTTGGTCAGTAGACGAAGAGACTTCACAAGCTTCCAGTTGGTCCAATAGGGACTGACCGTTGCACACAGAATTGCCCACTTCCTCTTCTAGATGAATTTGAACATGCCCAGAGTCATCCACTTGTGCGATGAGGTGAGCGGCTTTCGGGGCAGCAGCTCCATCTCCCAAATCTACTCCGATGTCGTTCATGCCGACGACTCCCATGTCGACTGCAAAACGACCCCGAGCATCATTTTGAACCAATTCTAATCCATTGTCACTTATACGAATTTCTTTTCCAGCCGTGGCAGCACCGTTTACAGGTTCCTTCTTCACTTCTTTTTCTAGTAGATCTGCTAGCATTCCTTTACTTCCTGCTTTGCCATCAGATGATTCAACTACTACAGAATTTTGTTCCACCTAAATGAAATTGATTGTTTTAATAAATGCTCAGTGATCTCAGAAAAGTGTACTGATACCTCTGGACAAATTCCGTTCACTTTAGGAACGTTGGCTGGATTTTGTGCACCTTTGACGTTCACACTTGATGGTCCGTTCACTACAACTGGTTGTTGTACCTGCTGCTGCTGCTGTTGCAACAGTCTTTGCTGTTGTTGTCTTTGAGCAACCTAAAATTCGCATTGCAGTTGTTAGCCAAATAGGAAACTTCTCGGTCTTCACAAGTTAATTGCAAGAAAAAAAAGATACATGCTCAACTAACTACTGAATGCATTCGCTGTTATTTCACATACACATACAAAATATACCAACCTGTGGAACGACAGCGCCAGAATTGGGGAGGTTAACTATCTGAGGGGAAGAAACGGAACTACCATGCGAATTCATGCTAGGTACTCTAGTCATGCCGGGCAAGGCCGTTGCAGTGGGCGAAAGACCCAGAGAGGCCACGTGATTAGCGGACTGGCTGTTGCTGTCCGTTGGTACCTTATTAGCCAATAGGGATTTGATCAAAGAAGACGTCGGCGGTACTGAGCTACCAGTCGACGCAATCTGACCCATTTCAGATTGCGACGGACCACCTTGACCTAACGCTTGAGATAAATGAGGATGTGCCAACGACTAGAAACAAAAATAACAAAAACCACAAAATAAAGTAACTCAAATGACAATAATGTAAACAAGTTGAAATCAAAGTAGCAAAATCCAAAACTTACTAAAAGGAGTTTAAAACTTAAATGAAACGAACTACATTTCTGTTTGAAAATATTGATTGAAAAAAAAAAATGACACGGGACATGCCTGTTTTGGAGCTTCTTTCCGGTTATTGACTTTTGGCGGGGCGCAGAGTTGGGCTTTCAGGATAGGGGAACCAGGTACTTCCATTGGAGTCGGAGTATGTGTTGGAGAACACACTGAGACATTTGTTGCAGCTGGAACGCTTGCGACAACAGTTGTAGCACTCGAGTTCTTGGGAGACATCCCTTCAAAATAGAATTCGACGGCACTGCCAACTTGTTTCCGAAATGGTCCGACATTCTGGCCGAACGTTGCTCTACATTCGTCAAAACCAAACATTTAAAACGAGTGAAGTTATACAGATCAAATGCCAAATTGTACCTAACACAAGAGAAGAACTGAACGATTCCTAACACTTGTTTTGGTCCATTCCTGGCGCACCCAGCTGTATATTGTCTATACAGCACATTTTGTTCTATACTGGGTGCTCCGACGACGGGTTCGAATGTAGCCCTGAGCCACTGCATGGCAATTTGCTCTTTTTCAGTGTGACTTATACTAGCAACAGTAGGTTTCGATTGAGTTGGCGTGCTGGGCCGGGAACTGGCATTCGTTTCTGCATCAAGACGCATCGATTCGTAAATAAATTCCGAAATTATTTACAATGAGGATTAACACTACTTACTTGGCAGGATTTTGGTAAGAGAATTTGGTGAAGCCGGAACAGGGGCAGCAACAGGCTGCAGCAGCATTGGTGGCGGAGTCGATGGAGCACTCGGTGCGGGACTGTTAGAATGGGTCGGCCGAACCACGCACTGAATTGGATTCAATTGCGCATGTGCGGCCACCGTCTCTCCCTCAGCAACTGTTTCGACTACGTTCATTAGGATACGGGCTTTAGAGCCGTAGCTCTGGGCCTGTTTGAAACGACAATGCCAATGAAAGAGACCATCGAGATCAAAGGGAGAAAACTGACAACCTACCTCAACAGTTAAGAGGGAAATCAAAACATCCAACGCTCCTTGGCAGTGCAGGAAGGCATTGCAAGTGGACTGGCCGAGGGAAGACAACGCATAAACACACTCCAACGTGTAAATTAATAATGCCACATCGGGAATAGTTAAATAGGAGCACAATTTTTCATAAACCTAAATATAAAGACTTGCGATTACGACCCGCGTCAAACGTTCTGGTGATGATTCGAGTGAACTTACATGAGAATCGAGAGACGCCATCAAAAGTAATTCATTCTCGCCGCGTTGGGCCAAACGACCTAAAGTTTCCATACAACGGAGTACAATAAAACGATCGCTGGACTCCAATCCACGTGTGACCGTTCCCAAAAGAATGGCCGACAATGAACAATCGGCGGGATCCTTTAAATTAACCTGTATTACAACAACAAAAATGGCATCCGTAAGTTCGCTGAAGGCATGTTGTCAAAATGTTCACTGAATTTACCTCTAATGCAACATTCGATAGGGCGTCGAAGGCCAACTGCGGTAGACAAGACCACCTTGCATGAGCAGCCAGAAGAAGAAGCCGCATGCAAGCTTCGCTCTGAGCCAACACTGCCGAGTTGACATCGTCAAAACTCAAATTGCGGATAACATTAAGAACCTAACCGAAAAACATTATATATATATACATTTTTTTTTAACTTTCGTACAACTCATAATAACCCTGCGAAACAGTACCTGCAAAACTCTTTGTCCAAGAGCGTCATGTACACCCTGTTCACGTCCAACGTGAAACAATTCAAATTCTTCCGGTTCGTGTTGACGAACAGGATCGTCCTCCACAACAGCAGGCTGCTCAGTTGGGCATCGTGCAGCTTTTCGTTGGTCCAGCCAATAGCGAATAGCTCGTGGATTGTCTGGTTTTTGAACAGCAATGGGTAATTTGTTCTTGGGAGCAACTACCTTCCTTTCAATATTGGCTTCCGCCTGTGAGGGTGTTTCCATCTCAGGAGGTGCAGCTGGTAGGGCGACATCATCACACATTAGTTCTGTCTTCGATTGTGATTCGATATCTTGAGAAGATTCCTGTGCAATGGCAAGATTCTCAATGGAGAAAGCTTCGCCGTTCGGCTGAATGATCTGAGGAGAATCTATAGGAGATGGGCCCGGTGTGGGGGAGACAGTCGGATCCTCCGTATTCGGCAAGCAAATTAAATCGTCGACGGTTGGTTCTTTGATGCCAGCAGCCGACTTTGCCAGGCAATTTCTGAAGTTTGGCTCACAACTGGGCGCTCTTTCTACGCCCGGTGGACTAGTAGCCGAAACCACATCAGATCCTGAAGCTGACAACGGGCCTGCTCCATTCTCGTACAAAATGACACTACACTGAGACTCTTCTTCAATTAAGGTTGTTTCTTCTTCAATCAGAGTTGTTTCAAGTTGTTCTCCTCTAGAATTCAACGTCACCGATCTGATTGGCCTCTCACTACCTAAAGGACGTACGACCAGATGCACTTTGTTTTGAGGTGGAGGAACACTGCCATCTTCTATATCCGGCAAAAGATCCGGCGGTCGAGTTCTTGAAGGATTGATCTGATTAATAGCACTCGGCGCTCTGTGAGCAGATGGGTGATCCCAGTAAGAGCCCACCACTGCAGTCACATCTTCTTGGACAGACACTAGATCTTCTTCAGACAGTTGAACGATATCTGTATCTGTTACAACGTCACGCCAAAATCGACTGAGGTTCTGTCCACGAAATTTCTTGTAGCTATCCGTGAATAATTCTCGAATATCGACTGCGATTCAAAGATAATGAAAGGTAGTGAGCAAGGAGTTGAACTCGACATGGGGGAAATTATACCTTGCGAAAAGATTCCGGCATGTGCTAGAAGAGCATCGACGATACGGGGACACTGATGTAGTGGGAAAGGCCTTCGACTTTCCATGGCAAGAAGACTGCAAACATTGATGGCGAAATCTTGCTCGTTGGGCAGGGGACAAAGCAGGGATAGGAACACCCGTTCAGTCGGTGTAACCTGTATCCCGTCGGTTGATAATCCAGCCGTATTCCGCACGTGTTCTGAAAGGATAGAGCGTTAAATTCAATCGAATTTCTATTTACAAGTGCCTTCAAACCTGGGATAACGTGCTGGGAAGTATTATAGGAGGTTGGGGTGGCATGGAGAAGTCGAAGAGCTTTGCGTCGATTACGGGCGTCATCCTCTTCATGATGTTCAGATTCGCGTCGGTCGACCTCCTCTCCCAAAAAGTGCACCCTCTCGTAGACATCCAAGTATCTATCAGAAGTTGACGTTTATAAAGAAAGTTTATTTATACCCGCTTACGATTTTTATTCATCAATCAATAATACCTAATGTAGATTTGCTTCAAAGCAATTGGTCCGTTGGCGCATAAACGATGGACGCCGAAGTATGGAAGTAGGGATTCCCATTCGCCATTGATATTTACCTGCGTATTCATTATTGAAATTAACTATTGTCAAAGCAGTGAACGACGTTTTTGGTAGTCAATTAAATTCTCTATGAATAATAGCTAATGATACAACCAAGAGGAAAGCTCTCAAAACTTAAACCATTCTGACAGCAAACCAAAAATGATGTTATTATTAAAAATGAAGACGAAAAACATTACCTTTTCCCATCCGCCGCGAGATGTGACGAGGGAATAGAGGAGGTATAAATCAACTTCATGACCATGCAGACGTGGAAGTTTGTTGAAACTGGTCCTTTGAACATAAATAAAAATAGAAGAATGGTTTATATCCTATGTTTCTCCTCAATTGGTGATTATGAGTGAGCAACAAGTTATGAAAGATGCAATTATGGACGTATGTAATATCGAGTGAAGCTACGCTATTTACCCTCGGATGTCGTGAAAAGATTTTAATTCCCGGCAGAACGAAGTATATTCTTCGGCATATGTTTTGACGTCTTTGCCGAGATGTTCAGCCATTATTGTAAGCGAACCACTACAGCAGCTTACGGTTCAGTTGACAAAACTCGGGGCATTCGTCAAAGCATTCTTGTACGGCGTCGACAAGACAATGGCTAGCAAATTGATAGGCGCCAAAACAAAACAAAACAAAACCGACAGCGAAGGATGAAAAAAGGCGCGAGGATCACTAAGTTGTCATCGGCACGTGTGTGAGAGGGAAAAGAGCCGTGAGTGGGGAGGTTGGGAGATGCCAAGGGCGCGATTTTCTCAGCATCGGTTTGTGTTCGAAACGCTAGGGCAGTCCCAAATCACGGCGTCTGGCCAGCCATTGTATGAAAGGACAAGACAAATAAACTTCAACTTCCGACTTGATCAATCACTAGGGATGCGTGGACAACTCGGTGGCTTTTTCAATTCCACTAGGATGGTACAACAGTCACTGAGTATTTGGGCTTGGCTACTGTCTGTTGCAGCAGAATACTGTGTTCACTGGAGCCAGGGCAAAATGGCGGCGAATAAGTTCCCAGTCTACACTTTAGATGCAAATATTTTGTTACTCCTTTTCTAACACTCAGAAGGTGAGACGATCCCGATCGAACGGAAACACAACTTTATGTCACGAGCGGTCTAGTCCAGCAAGAGTGTTCCAGTTGCTGTGGGCGCACCGTTCCGCGCGTCACACCAAAGTCCCGTGTTCGTGTTCGGCAATTTCTTCCTCTTTTTCCTTTGTAATAACTGCATTTTGTCGACGCCATCTGTTGGTACCAAGCGCTGTTTTTTTAAACCTTGCTAAAGCATCGCAATTGACTATTCACATCTCATTTTATGATTTATACGAATATTCACCTGGTACTTCTGGTTCAGTTATAAAAACATTTGATTTAACTGAATTTTAGAAACATTATTTAATAGAAATTTACCCACAAAATACAACTTTTTTAACCACGCCACGTATGCCATCTCGTGTCCGAAGTTATAGGCATTCGCTGTGTGCACACGAGGCCATTTTGACTCACGTGTGTTGCTGGTGTCTACTCTCTACTACAGCAAGCTGCAATGACTTACAAGTAAATACAAATTAAACGCAAAATTTTGCTATGTCTGACTGAGTATTTAATTAAAGTTAAAGGAATATTTAAACTTTTCAGGAGGCGAAAATATCATCGTGGAGAAACGCACATTCGCAAAAAGTATAAGGGAAAGAGGCGCACTAAGGATCTTGATGAGGTAATAATCAATATTTTCTTTCAACTTGCCACTTTCTATAAACTTTTCTATGATTTAGATTGACAACGATTTGAAAAACAATGCAGAAAGCCTTCTAGCCCAAAAAATCGATGTTGAAAAAGCTGGCAATGCCCAATTCTACTGCATACATTGCGCGTAAGTTGCTCATTGCAAATTTGAGTAAAATTTTGTGTGAAACCTAATTACATTCATTTTACAGAAGGTATTTTATAGATGAGTTTTCCCTAACTCAACACTATAGAACCAAAGTTCACAAACGTAGGCTTAAAGCACTAGAGTTAGAGCCATACACAATTGAAGAATCGGAAAGAGCTGCAGGTCTTGGTGGGAATTACAAGGCACCTGAGAAGAGAAAGATTGAAACTATTCTTCCTAAAGTGATGAGTGATAAGATTGAAGTTGATCAAGAACCTGATGCCAAAAAAAAGTGCACTACTGCACTAGGAGAATAAAACATGATCATGGCTCTCAGAAACTTTTCTACTTCACACACTAGCATCACCAATAAACATTTTCTGTGCTTAGTTCGAGGAGTTGTTTCAGCTCTGCATATACCAGGGAATGTATCAAATGGTGCTGTTTCCATATTGACCCCTGATTTGTGTCATATTGACAGGCTAGTAACAGATGACCTTGGGAAATTACAACACAATTTATTAGCAAGGAATTCAACTTTCCATCTGGATTCTTTCGTTAAGCAATGGAAAAGCATGAACGAACTACAAATTCTCCGAGAAGATCTCGAAAATAGAAGAATTGAAATCAGCAATAGAATGAGACAAATTGTGAACAAGAAGGCAGAAGCCGCCCTTATGGAAGAAATTAAAAAAGAAGGTATCCACGTAAGGACACGGCTAAAAGAGCTTATGAAAACTTGGTGGGAAGTGGAAGAAATAGCCGTAACTAAAGCGTTAAACATACCAAACTGCTTACACTCTCAAACACCTCTAGAAGATCAACAGACTCGTACCTTTCTCCTGCCTATGGAGTCGACGTGCCCAAGTCATTCTATTTCCCATGACGTAAAATTTGTTCGCCATAGTCCATCGGCATTTTACTTGAAAGGGTATGCAGCTCGACTGGAACTCGACTGGATGCGGTCTTTTAGCCAGGAATGGATCAACATGGGCTTTCACATGATTTCAGCTCCAGATTTCGTTCGATCATTAATCATTGATGGCTGCGGACTAGCATTTAACGATCTGAGCAAAGTATTTAACCTCGCTGCAATTCAAGAACACGGGGATCTCGAGCACGGAAATGGAATGCATCTAGTGGGGGGGTCATCGTTACCGGCAATGGTGTCCTTTTTGGTAAAAAATGTTATTCAGGATCCCTTTCCACTACGATTAGTAACCACTGGACGTTGTTATTATCCTTCAACCGGATCTCATCTGAATGACTTGACCAATACTGCACAAGCTTCCTCCATTCACGTACTAAGTGCTATGAAAAATTGCCCTGACACCATGTTCGAAGAACTCTCATCCATTCAAAAAAAAATTGAACAGCAACTGGAACAGCTAAATATTCATTTCCGAATAATTGCGTTATCTGCCCGTCGTTTAGAGCCGTGGGAGCAGTATCGTTCGTCTATTGAACTTTATTCTTCATCATCAAAGAAGTACGTTCAAGTGGCCAACGTTTCCATCATCGGCGACTATATTTGTAGACGACTCTCCATTTATGGTCCAGACAAAGAGTTCCCTGGTTTTGTAACAGCTCAAGCCTTGTCTGTTCCCAAATTGCTAGCGTGTTATTTAGAAAGCCAAAGGGGCCACCATGTAGTTTCGTAAAACAAAAAAAGAAATAATATGTAATATTGTCTTTGTATTGCAAACCAAATTATTAGTCAGTTGTCAGTCACTTGATTACAATAAGATTTTCGCCTTGGAAAATACACAAAGATGATCATGACATCGACACCTAGTCGCTTATACGGCCACAGCAGAGTTTGGCAGACCCTCAACCAACTACATACCCTATTTTTAGGTCACGTAAACGGGCAGAATAGGATAGGAACGCGACTCTATTCATAGCAATTAGGTTGGTTCCTGTTCGACCGACATCCGCGTTCATGCAGCTCTACTTTACAATCAATAGATCTATCACATGGTTTCTTCTGTCCTGAAATGAAACCTTTTGTGTTTAAACCATTCATGATTCTAGCTCAATACTCTTCTTAAATCAAGCACATCAAAAGAAAGGTGTTTGTTCTGTGTTGTTTCTGAGAAGATCAGCTCCAATCGGTTCCTTCGGAATCGCCAGTTCGATCAAATTCTTGAGAGTAGGATTGCAAACTTTCCAGCGATGCATTTCAGTAAATTCGGTTTTCACTGACGAGGTGTGATAGATTCTAGAGAATAGGAACACCTCAGAAAAGTTCAGCTTAATATGATGCACCCGTGTGTCCTGTGTGGAAGTGTGACCCAACAAGAGTCGGCTCTGTTATTGAAAATCCTTCTCCCCGCCGTCATAGGTTGCTATTTTGGACTTCACCCGAGCGTTTAGGGATCTTTTCTTAGCTAAGGTTCCCTCTACCCTGCTGCTAGCCGAATGCGAGTCGAAGTCTTCGGTTGCAGCGCCAGTTTCAGACGCAGTGCTCGCGTATCCGTCACTCGAGCTCAGTGTGTGTGCCAGCACTCGCTTCTTTGACCACCCGGTAGGCCCAAACAATTCTACATTTTCGTTCTAAATAATTTTCTGTACTTCAGTTACACAACTGGTGATATTAAAAAAGTTGGAATCCTTTTTTCACGGCGAAAGTGTTGCGTGAGAATTCAGCTAATTTTTGATTCGCACATGAGCTATCCTAGAAATGGCCGACGTTAATACGGCCGGTTACTTTACCAGTTGTGCTCCGAGATATTTACTGAGAGTTCCATAACAATCTCGTTGGGTTATTTGGTTCAATTTTATTGGCCGATTTTCTGATCGTCCTCGGTGCTTGACGCGTGTGCCTATATTTGGTACTGGATGGTTGAGCGTTTGAGCATTCGCCGTCTGGTCTATTTTTGAATCAAGCGCTAGCAATGGCGTCCCTAGTTCCTAGCTTCTGTACATTTGTCGAATGCAGCAAGTAAACGGGGAAAAGCGCTTGAAATAGCATACCGTAGTAATGACAGTATCTCTAGTCACTAAGATTTCCCATGGTTCACCCTATACGCGTATTATGTATGCGGTATTGAACAAATCAATGAATAATTCAAACTTGATCGCAGGTTATCTCACATCTGATTACTTCCAGCCATCATGTCGGACGATGAAGAATACACGTAAGTTAGAACTTGACCTACTTGTCCATACGTATGTATCTGCGATTGTTATGGCAGTTAAGATTATATACGTACCGAAATGTGTCTATAAGCGTTCGTTTACTTTTATATCACAATATAGCTCGATCAAAGGCCTTATAATCTATCGTTGATCTTGTCTTTTCTTGTTATCAATTACAGCTTGCAGGCTGCCCAGGTAGGAATATTTCTGCATATGAGAAATGACTGATAATCAATTCAGTCGATTGCGATATTCGAATGCCTATAATTCCTATCCTTTGTTTTTTTTTTTATATTTCCCGCTCAGTTAAGTTTTTTTATATAACATGCGCGCGTTCACACACACACACAAAATCGAATGAAATCCCAATCAAGGACTGTACACTATTCAACATTCAATATTCCGGCTACTTTTATTATTTCATTCTATTTTACGTTATTTTCTTCTGTTATAATTTCTTTACTACTTAAAAATAATGATATGTAAGCATCAACTGAACGGTCTAATCGAATTATGTTGAGCGCGAGCGACTAATAAGCAGGGCACATGAAACTCTTATTTATTTTTACCCCTGTTTTATTTTCATGATTTTTCGTTCCCTGCTAATTTGCACGTCCAGCTCTTCCGAAGAAGAGGAGGAGGCACCTGCCAAACCAGCAGCTAAGGATGACGGTGTAAGACGGCTAATCATTTAAAAAACACACTGACCAACTTACCCTGTTTTATTGCCCCATTCCTACATAAAAACTAAAACATTTCATATTTGACACCATCCCAATTGACTAGTGCATCATTGATTAATGAAATCTTATTTTCTTGACTTACAGAAAAAATCGGCCGCCGATGTAAGTATTGAATTTCAACCTGATGAGGGCGTCAGGACGCGACGTTCCAATCGCCTTAGTGTCCTATGGTCCTATAAGTGTAATTTTTGAATCCAATGAGCAGGCGGCCCGAGTCAAACAGCAAGAGCAGGACCGTAAAAAGGCTGAGGTGCGCAAGCGTCTCGAAGAGGCTGCGGCCGCCAAGAAAGCCAAGAAAGGTTTCATGACTCCCGAGAGAAAGAAGAAACTTCGGGTAAGCTTGAAGTGGAAGAAGCTCCAGTAATGGCTGGGACCAGAATATAACCGCAATCTTTTTTTATTATTTTTTTTGGGGGGAAACAACAGCTGTTGCTGCGTAAGAAAGCTGCCGAGGAGTTGAAGAAAGAACAGGAACGTAAAGCTGCCGAACGACGACGCATTATTGAAGAGCGCTGTGGTCAGCCGAAAAACCTCGAAGACGCCAACGAGGGTAAGCGATCGACATCCATCGTGCTCAATTTGATTTCATTTTGACAGTTTTAATCAGCAGCTTCTGCTATTTTTGGAATGGTCGTAGTTCAAGATTTTGCTGGTGTTGAAAGAACATCATTGGCAACCGCAAACTCGAGTATCTGTTTGTTCGGTTTCCAATGATGGGTGACACAGTTATGATGAAAAACATGGGAAAAGAGTTCTGCCTGATTCTGTCACGGGCTGAAAAGTGTATACTAGAAAATATTTTATGACACACTCAAAAAGAAAAAAAAACTGTAGGAGAATACCCGAATCTCTTTGGGACGGGTTGCGTTCAATAGCGGGTTTACTATATTATTGTTTTAATAACGTTTGTCTGTGATGGTATCGGGGTTCTTGTCTTGGCTATATTTTCAAACGAGTATAGCCCAATTGATAACACTACTCAACGAGTTCCACGCGCGTATCTGTCGCCTCGAATTCGCCAAGTACGATATGGAGTTCGAAGTCAAAAAGAAAGATTTCGAGGTACACGGTCCATCATCGTCTCTCTCTCTCTCTCTCTCTCTCTCTCTCTCTCTCTCTCAATCTCTTTATACCTCTCAATCTCATCTTCTTATCATATTCTCTCTAGCCTTCCCATCCTTATATACGAACTTGAATTTTACCAACCGATTCCTTCAGACACTACCTTCCACTCTCTTGCAATTTCAGTGAATTTTTTATATTGCTTTTCATTCAATTGAATTAATTCACACCTTCGAAAGTCGTCAAACATCAATTTCTCATTTCTTTCAATTAATTCGTTTCGTGTGGGCACCGAATGACTGACCATTCACAAACGACTTGTATCCTGGTCGGCTATTTTCAGCTCTCCGGTTATTGTTCTCATTTAATTTTCTCTTATCTCTGCGTCAAATGTTAGTCACGGAACACCGAAGAGTTGAAATTGAGCCGCCAGCAGAAGAGCGAGTCTGTTGTCACAATTAAAGATTTTGCCGTCCATAGCCGTATATAACTTACTGGTGGATAAGCTGTTCTTTCCATCAGCTTGATCGATCTGTGACATCTTAATACGGAAATACCGCACATGAATAGATTATACGTGATATAAAACAAATTAATAACCAACGAAAATGCACAAGCATCAAATTCAAGCGTCTCTCATCACACAAAAAGCTGTACTCAGCATTGATTCTAGCCGCCTTGATGTTACACCATGTAATCCTACCACCTGCGTGCCTTTTTCTGAATCGCAAAAAGCTAACGACGACTGCACTCGCTATTTCACTCTCAGTACATCTCAACGAAAACTTCTTCTCTTAACTGTCGGACAGCTGACCGGGACCCTTCTTTTCCATCGCGACGTTCTTTTAATTTCCCCAAACTCCCAAAACCCGTGCGTTCCGCATCCACATCTTCTATTTATAGCTCAGTAACGAAGTAGCTAGTCAAGCAAAGCAGATGACGAGGCGGCGATGGAAGATTTCGCCTACGTAGAAGGAAGTGATCCCGATAGAAAAAGGACGTGCTCCATCATAGATAGAGAGCGCCAAGGAGCGTTGTTATTCCCTTCATCATTTCTCCAAGTCTCTACATTTATCTATATAAATACGTACGTTCAACAGAACAGAAAACCCGCCTTGCTCATACGTCCATAATTTCTTCCCTTTACACAGCTTAGACTCTTAATAGTCATTGTCTTGCTCGGAGATGAAGAATGTCTTTGTGATTTTTGTGAATCTTTCGGAGGTCTAATTGAGCTGAAGCACTGTGGAAAAAAAAACAAGAAAAAAAAAGAAAACGACAGATTTAAAACGAGTCGATTCTGACTGCCAATTTTTTATATAAATTGGCTTAATGACAAAAATACGAACTCAAACTCAGAGCCTCCGAATGACCTTTTCTTGTGTGTGTCTCTGTCTCTCTCTTCCAGCCGAACTGCAGACGATTTGCAAGGAGTTTCACAAGAGAATATCCTTACTCGAAGGCGATAAATACGATTTAGAATGGAAAAATAAGATGAAAAACTTGGAGGTAAACACCGCCCGGTTACGAATAGATAATTTTCCCGTCACGCACACCTTCCACTACGTTCCTAATCCCATTCCTGATTTTTTTCTCTCCACGTTAACTTGCAGACTAGCGACTGTATATACTTCAACTCTGTCTCTCTCTTTCTCTCTCTCTCTCTGTCTTCCTCTCTCCTTCTCTTTCTTTTCTTCGATTTATTAACTGAGGAACTACTTTTTTTTTGCTAGAAGGAACGACTTTGTGACCTCGTTACTTTCCCTATGACTTTACCTTCCTTTCCTCCTTATTCACTTTTACCCCCTCAAAGGTGTACTTGTGCCATTGATTACAGCAGGCCAAAACTGACTTGGATACAAACACAAAAAAAATCGGCGTTTTCCCGCGTTTTATCGGTTTCGCATACGATTTCACGTCATTTGGTTGTAATTTGTAAGTAAAAGAGAAAAACGACGGATTTACGCCGATAAAATTCCCGATAAGAAAACGGAGGGGGATACTGATTCATCAATGGAGTACTACTAGCTAACTAACAATGCCATCGACGAAGAGACAGTTCGGGTCCGTTGCGATGACTGTCCATTATTGCGAGAGTGTATTAGCTTGGGCCTGTGATCCCATGGTTAACGATGTCTAATAATTCTAGAAAAAACAAGTGATCCACATATAACCCAATCGATTCGGGCAAGTGTTTGTCAATGTAATGCTAAAGTGAACTGTTGCCATGTTTAATCAGCCGCCCTGAAGCAGATCTGTGTCGACTACAATGAACGCGTTATCATGTGCGAGTCGCAAAAATGGGACTTGGACTTTGAAGTCAGAAAAAAAGATTACGAGGTTAGACCCTGGAACACTTAAGATAAAATAGAAAAAAAACACAAACAATTCCCCTTTTCATATCTATGCCAGCCCATAGACTTTGCCGCTACACTCAGTTCACCTAGCCTTTGATATCCATCTTTCCTCGTTGCTGATTTTTTTTTTTGCTTTGAATTTTTTTTACATTTGATTGGTAACTGGTTGTTTACGGGCACCAGTTTTGATTTGGCCATCCCCTCTGAGCTATCATCACGTATATATCCCGAGTGGTAGAGAATGGCATCTTGACTCGGAGCGTTCTTTACTTTCCCGCCTCTTCATCCTGATGAAGAGCACCGTTGGTCAATCAACTTCAGTTTCTTTCGCTTGAAATTTGTATTTGGGCGAATTATCTACACTTCCTCTGGCTATACTTGCTCTTGTCGGATGTCGATAAGCGGGACAATTTAAAGAACGTGGTTTTCCAAAAATCCGAAACAACATACTTATTGTAGCACACCTGAGATCGTGCAGAAGACACTGTATTTTTGTTCACCCTTGCTACCGAACAAAACAAACAAACAAAGGACAAAAAAAAACAAGAGTGCAATATTGCAAGTAGTAATATTTCGAACTTTTTTAAAGCGATGTTAAATTCCCGTCTTCGAAGCGATGTGCCCTCTGTCGGCCGGCCCTAGTCACGCGCTCAATTTCAAATTTATATTCCTACAGGTTGAAGGGGTTTTGGTTGGTTCAAGAAATACGATAAATTTAAATGGGAGCCTAAATATTGTATGAAGAAGTATTGGACATTCCTTAGCGAAAAATGATATAATCACAAAGGGTTGACCTTCGTGTATGGCTTTTTTCTTCCACTAACAAAATTCTTTTGGTTCTTTCTTTATTGATCTATATTCTTTTCTAATTCTTTTTCTTCATAACCGATCTATTCCCATCTTCCCGTCACAATCTAAACAGGGGATATTATTAATTTCCTGTTCGATTTTACCCATGAGGACCAGATTGCATTCACGTAGTTCATTCATTCCCTGTATTTCAATCTTATTACCTTTCCGTTTGTCTACTGCCTGCACACCAGATCCTTCGTTTGCCACGTCCACAACGACCTTCTCTTGATATCGCATTCCGAGTTATATTTATTGATTGATGTTCATCTCATCGTCAGTCGCCAATTCCGAATCTCTATCTATAAATTACAGCGTCATAGATTCATTTCCGCGTTTTGTCATTTCGGTATTTAGCTACGATTGATCGTAAACATGTCGGAATCCTCGAGCAAAGATCGAAAATTATAAATTAGACTTTGAACAAAGAAACGAACATATTATGGGGCTGGCCCGCAGCAGCACAGAGTCACAAATACGGGGACTTGACGTTACGTAATTCCGTTATGCAGTATTAATTAACAATGAATCACGTTGCCCTAAAAGAAAACGTCCTGACTTTGTTTAATTTTGATTGAATTTTTTGAAGCTTGAAATCATCCCTATAGAAAATGCTAGTATCCAATTAGCATTGTTTTTAGTATTGCTTCAAGAGTGTACCGTACTGGATTGGCGCTTTCGTAGTCCACTTCTTCCCAGTTGTCGGCATCTTCATAGTTGTTTGAGCTGTTCCGGTATCAAACTCTACAGCATGCACTCCAATCCAATCCAGTCCAGTTTTTTTTTTAGCCTACTATTCGTTTCTGAACTCATCGTTCGCTTTCCCTTGATTACTTCACGATTTGCCGTCCTCGGAGGATTACGCGAAATTTCCAAGAGCTTCCCCCTTTTCCATTTTTCAACATTTCTTCCTTTTTCTCTGAAAATCAAAACATAAATACTTTTGGTTTGCCAGCAGAAACATCAAGCTCTTTACGATTTTACGCTTCTTTTTCTTTTCTTATATTCACTCAAACACTTCGTTACACCCACAACACATTGCAGTTTCATCTCTTGCCTGGCAGTGTGTTTCATTATTCTTTTCTCTCTATTCCGACTGTGCTTTTCACTCTATTTTCCTTTTTTTCATATTTTTTAACGACTTTTCTTTCGACTTCTTTAATCTGTTTATACCCAATCAAACACTCTGTTTACCTTTCCTGTTTTAAGTTTTGGTTTCGTAAAAAAACGAAAAAAAAGCTCTCACCCGGTATATTTATATCTGTCATAAAATTCGCCACACACAACTTCTAATGCGCAGGCGGAGGTCAGCCCTTTCTGATAATTTCATTTGATCCAAAACTTTTGTACTGTTTTTTTTTGTTGTTGTTGTTGTTGAAAACTTTTCACTGATTATTCCTTCCTCGGCTTCTTTGAACATAAGAAATTTGTTTCGGCTTCAGTTATAAAGTGTTCTGAAGTTTTGGGTGGATTGCAAACATAGCAAGTCATTGGCATCGCCAAATATGACAAAGACTCTGTATGGACCAGATATATGTGGACCTACCTAGTTCATTCGATATAAGAACGGATAAATCTGAAAGAAAAAGCCTTTTTATTTGATATTGCCTCGGCCGATCGAGCGGATCCGCCTAGGTGTGTCTTGAGATGATTCATGAAACTTTTAGGGAATAACATTGGGGTATTTTTTGGGCAGTTCCCCGCCTTGCAAAATGCAATCGTTTTCCGAGTTGAAAGAATTCAGTTCGAAACCTGTTTCACATAGATGCAAATAACAATAATCGATGATGGTCTGGTCTATACACTGTGTCTCGGGGAAGAACAGTCCCCCTCTGTTTCTTCAGGAAGTGCTGGCCTCTGTACATCAGTGACATACTGAATCGAGATTCCTCTTTTCTATCTCTTCTCTCTCTCGCTCTGTCTTACCTACTTCCGTCTTCTTTTTCGTTTCTCTTTCTTCATTTGTTTCACCACCAATAGTTTACTATCTGAACATTACGTTTTGCTTTCGCTGATTGACGGTAAACTGTTCCCCCACCCCTCTCCTACACCTTTCGCTATCCTCAATGAGTGTTCTGTATCACCGTGTCTGTGTGTGAAACAACAAATAGTTGACTAATATGAAGGCTAACGAGTTTCTTGCCTGGCACGAAATCTCGTTACCAGCGACAAAAGTTCTGCGGCTGCATGCATTTGCATGGCATGTCTGACAAATCTTTGCGCCTAATTAAAAAAGATACTCTCCTTGAAAAAAAAAATAAAGAACCATCTTTCCCGTATTTACTAGATAAACCCTGTCCCTTTCAGACCTTTCACAAACAAACAACTCATTTCTAATTGATTAAGGCCGGAGTGATTGAAATTTGTTTTTGTTCTTTGCCACTTGTTTGTCCTCTTGACAGATCAACGAGATCAACATCCTCGTCAATGACCTCCGAGGCAAATTGTAAGTAATTTAAATATAATACGGTACCATTGGCCTAGTCTCGTACTGTCGATCTACTAATCATTTGTCCTCATTAAAAATGCGACCATGCAGTATTAAGCCTTCTCTGCGCAAAGTATCCAAATATGAGAACAAATTTGCCAAACTTCAAAAGAAGGCCGCCGAATTCAACTTCCGTAATCAGCTTAAACAAGTGAAAAAGAAGGAATTCACAATGGAGGAAGAGGATAAGGAGGTAATTACTGTCGCCGCACTAAATTTCCTGAAACAACTTCGTAACAATAACATTTGTGTATTGTGATTTTTAATTAGAAAAAACCGGATTGGTCAAAGAAGGGAGGTGAAGGCGAGAAGAAGGTAAAGGATGGTGATGAGGGAGATTCGGGGGCCGAGGACGTCAAAGCTTAGAGCAAAGAGACGACCACAGAGACAAGCTCCCCTGCCCAACATCAGCTGTCCACCTTTACCTCTACTCTCACCCGCAACACAAAAATAAAACAAAACAAAAAAACAAAAAAAAAACAAAACAAAACAAAACAAAACAAAACAAAAAACAAACACTGATAAAATGAAGAATTAAAACACACACACTCTCGAGGGCGGTCGCAATTTGGGTCATCCATGAAAGCCATTTTTAAGACACCAAAAGCATCCACTCTCCTTTCTCCTTTTTCCCGTTTCGTTTGTTTTTCTGTTTTTTTTTTCATTTGCAGTTTTAATCTGAAGATTTTTTTTCTGCCGTATTGTGTCACTTCTCTCTTTCCCTCACTCTAATTTTTGTGATTGTTTTGACATGGAGAAATCCGTTCATGGAAATGACTGTATGTTTGTAGCTGGTAGATGAACTTAGAAAGCAACCAGTACGGTTTATCCTTTGGACTTTCCCCAAAAATCCCCTTTCTCTCTTTCTCGCGCTCTCCTTCCTCACTATTCCCTTATGCGGATATGCCGACTTTCCGTCTTCTTGTCTTCGCTTACGAAAGGCGAAGGAAACCAGATTGCCTTCAAGAAGAAGTGGCCTGATCGGCTTAGTGGCCCTTATCCCCGACGATGTTTTGATTTGTTGTAGACCAAACTGAAAAAAGAACTAAAAGTGTTTTTGGCACTCGACATGAAGGGTAGAAACGGAAACCTGTGTTTGACGATTGAATGCCTTGTGTATTTGTCTTGTTTGAGAGACCTTCCATCCCGTTAGTTACTGATGTGAATTGGTCACTTTGGGTGTTTGAGAGTCGACATACTATCCGTACTTGTCGTACTTTGCCTCCCTTCTTGTTGCTTGACATGTATCGTAGCCTATTTCTGTACAACCTGTTCGAGTTCCTCTGTCAACTGCTGCTCATTCTCCTCTCCCATCACCAAGAACCCCCATCAAAACTCCTTCAGTCGATACTTAGTGCAGCGGAATCTATGTCTACATATAGCCTGCTAGAGTCTGATTGAATGGAAAAGCACAGGTATGTATTTTTAATGCTCATACCTTCATACCTTATGCTGGCTTTCTCTTTATCCTGGCTGCGATCGAAGCACCATACCACGTCAGCTGATGTTTTGCACCAACGTCTAACCCACATTCCTTCTCTCCGCTTGGTTTACTTTTTATTTGCTTACTTAGTTCTTCATTAGCCAATCCACATACGTATTCCTCCTCCATAGTCCCTCAACTTCATCGATCATCTTGACCGCTTCAAGACGCCCAAAATTGCGTCTGAATGGCCCCCTCCCCTTCTCTATTTCATTCTACTCGACATATCAAAACACTCCAGTTGACTTATTAACACGCCACAAGCAGTCATTTTCACCATTCAACATACCTTACGTTTTAACTTGTCATACGCAGAAAGAAATCTTGGCTCTTTTAGGTAGCGAACATGATTTTGCGTTGTTCACCGTTTTTTCTTCACACATAACAGATAAAGAACGATTCTTCAGCGTTTTCAAATAACACAGCTAACCCACTTTATACCTCACTTCAATAACCGCTAATTAACTTGCCTCTTTGACGTCTGGAAATCAAAGCTCTTGGCCCCCGAATTTCGGACAAAACAAAACTGAAATTAAGAAAAAAACAAAAAAAAACACGTGATCTTCCTTCTTATTGGCTCTGTTCTTATATGCAGAAAGTTAAGTTCGACTCGATCTTCTGTTGGTTTACCACGTTTCTTCTTTCTTAATTTTTATCTGTTAATTTTTGTTATTTTTACTGTCCTATTCTATGGAAATTTTTGCATTCGAGCGAGCGAGCGATCCTTTCTTTCTGGCTTTGAACACGAGAGTTGGCGAATCACAATTGATCGTGGATAGACGTACGGGTTGATTATTCTTATCTTGTCCTTAATCGCTTGAAGGAGGGAGAGGAAGGAGAAGGGGAAGCTCCCGCTGAAGGCGAGGCACCAGCTGGCGAAGCCGCTGCCACTGCTGAAGGAGCTCCAGCTCCTGTCGAAGGAGCTCCTGCTGAAGGTGTCCCTGTCGAAGGCGCACCAGCCGAAGGCGCTCCACCTGCCGAAGGAACACCAGCTGAAGGTGCTCCTGCTCCTGCTCCTGCTGAAGGCGCTCCCGCCGAAGGTGCTCCCGCTGAAGGTGCCCCACCTGCCGATGGCGCTCCACCTGCGGAAGGCGCTCCACCTGCTGAAGGTGCACCCCCTGCTGAGGGGGCGCCCCCTGCAGAAGGTGCTCCAGCTGAAGGTGCCCCACCTGCCGATGGAGGTATGAATCAATTTCTATTTCATTCCCTTTTGACGTGATACTTGCATATCACGGAATGAATAAAATTAAACCCCAAAAAGAAAACAACAATGAAAACAACCTAACCGTTTTCAATATCCTAATAAAACATAACCTTTTTGTCTTCAAATAACTGATCATCGATCACGTTTTCGGCTTAACTCACAACCAACCAACCAAATAAACCAAAAATAAAGCCCCAGCCCCAGCAGAAGGAAGTACCGATCCAGCGGCCGCCCCAGCTGACGGTGCCGCACCAGCTGAAGGTGCTGCTCCTACCGAAGCGGCCCCAGCAGAAGGGGCTCCACCCACTGAAGCTGCACCCCCAGCCGAAGCGGCACCACCAGGTAAATTCGTTCTGGAGTCTCGGCACCACACACGAGGAATAGCAGCCGTACTTACCAAATACGTATTCACTATTCACTTTGTGTCCATTTGTGCACAGAAGCTTCCGTTTTGTCCGAAACAACACAATCACTCTCCTCCCCTCCCACCCGAACAATCTTCGTGCGTCGGTTAATATTTAACTTAATAACAAAAGTGTGCTTGGCATGGCTCAATGGAAAAAAAAAACTATTTTAACAAAAATCTACAATAGGCTACTTACAGAATTACGGATATGTTTAATGGCGTAAAATTTGAACAGTTTCGTAATTAGATGATCTAGACAAGTATTAGGAAACGTCAATTTAGCATTCAAACATTGTCTTTCAAAATTAATGAAGTATTTTGTGGTGGCACAATTATGTGAGTCTTGTAAGTAATTATAGCTTTGCTATTGGTTACGAAATTGATCGCTAGTTAGATTTTGGTTGTCTAGGTCCACCTGCCTTGCGAAATATTTTTGTGAACAAGTTGTCACGGAACGTAGAATACGTTCATGAAATTGAAAACTCGCCAATTGTGTTCCAGACATAAGCAAGCATATTTTTATACAATAGGTTGATTTTAAATTTTTCTTTCAGCTGACGCCCCTGCTCCGGATGCTGCACCCGCTGAAGCTGCTCCAGCGGAAGCCGCACCTCCCGCCGAGGAAGCCCCTGCTAGTTAAATCAAATTTGAACATCAAAACCCTTTTTTTTACGTCATCGCGATGTGGGGTCTTTCACTCCCTAATACCAACGAACTAGTCAGCTGAAAATATATACTGGATAACTTTGGTGATGGCAGTGAGTGACTTTGAGGGTGACGGTTGGGTAGGGTTTCTGTTTTTTCTCCACCCTTTTTGTCTGCATATTTTTACAACACTGTTTGGCTACAAAAGATACGGAAGGGATGAGGGAACTAATAAATTGGGATTTTCAATTGTTCAGACCTATCTTTCACGCGATGCCTCTTTTCTGTGTAATCTTTTGGCTTCAATCTCTGGACTGAAGATTTGTTTTAAGAACTGAAAAATCGTGCTTCTAAAAGACAAACAACAAGCTTACCCGCTATCACAATACACACAGTTCATGAAGGATTTTTTCATAATTTTCTAACGCCGGTCGTTTATTGTTTCTCCACATCATCCTTTATCTCAATCCTATATTTGGGCTCAGACACCACCACAACGACGATTTTACCGAATCGGTAGCGTACAAATGTAAAAATATTTTTGATAATTTGGTAATTGCCGAAAATGACACCGAAAAAAAAAAACTTCCGTCCGTCTGATTACCCTCAGAGACGGCTTAGCTGGAATTACAAGTGGAATAAATAATACTGTAGTAGAATAAATAACACTGGCACCCTTTTATTTGACAATATCGTACATTAGGACATTCGTGGTATTACATACTTGCATACCAATACCACAAAGCTATATGTTCTATCTGGTAAGGTAGAAGCAGGGTAGAAGATTGTCACTAACTGGTTAACTGATCGGCTTGCAAACGTGTAACTATTGTGCTGGCCTCGTTCAACAAGATTGACTTGTGGCTTCCGTGACAGTCACCATCTTAAAAAAGGACGATTTTTCGTCAGACAGAAGTACAGAAGGTTGATCAAATTCAACAACCTAGAAAGTTTGAAATATTTAGAAGCGCAGGGAAAATGATTACCTGACGTTCCTACCTCAACTTTTCCGGCCGGCAAATTTTATTTGGGGCTGGAAAAGTTTGGGCGGGAACGACTACATTCCAAAATTATTTGAAACACAAGGACATTTTTACTAGAACTCCTTACCTTTCCGTCTTCTAAAACAAGAATGCGATCAGAATTTAAGACAGTGTTAAGACGATGCGCAATTGTCAAAACGGTGCAGTCTCGGAAGGCATCGCGCAACGTGCTTTGTAAAATGGCATCTGTCTGTGTGTCTATAGCTGCCGTCGCTTCATCTAGCACAAGAACCTGTTATTAATAGAAATGGAGTTTAGATTTCTTAAAAAATCACTCTCTGTTATTCACAAAAACCTTGCTTCGTCGTAACAATGCCCTGGCCATACAAATCAGTTGTCTTTCACCAACTGAGAAATTTTCTCCATTTTCAACCACTAAGCCCTCAAGTTGTCCATTGAACATTTTGATTTTGTTTTTCATGTTAGTTCGTTCCAGGGCATTCCATATGGCTTCGTCAGAGTGCTTTTTGAACGGGTCGAGGTTAAATCTTAAAAAGGATATATATTAGTAGATAGAAAATATTTCTTACAATAATTCAAACCCGTTACCGCCAGAAAACAGAAAATTACCTCACAGTACCGATGAAAAGTACTGGATCTTGCGGGATGATGGATAATTTTGAACGCAAGTCCTCTAGATTAATTTCAGCTATGTTAATTCCATCTATTTTTACTGTGCCAGAACAGAGTTCGACCAGTCGGAATAAGCAACCACCTAACGAAGATTTTCCAGAACCCGTTCTGCCAACGATACCTTAATAGATGAAAAGGAAAATTGTTTTATACGTCACATAATACTTATAATAATACACATAACACATATTAATAATACACAATTGGATATGCAAAATGAAAAGTAGTATGAGTTACCAATTTTTTCTTGTGGTTCAATATTAAAGGAAATGTCTTTAATAACCAAAGGTAAATGTTTTTGATATCGCATTTTTACGTTGCAAAAGCTAATAGCTCCCATGTGAGGCCAGTTGCTAGGGGGTCGACGATTCTCCGTAGACACAAAATTCTCAGATTCCAACGTCTTGTAGGTAAAAATAATCAAAGAAAGTTAGATAAGTAATCTATTTGCTGCTACATATTTATATTTTAGTGAACTGTAATCAAACTTACTTGGAGATAGGTATGCATTCGCTGAACCGACATGAAACGGGATTCAGTTTCTGTTGCCAAGCGTACGCTATATTGAAGCATTCCCGAAAGTTGTCCAGAGTAAGCGAGGGCCAGTCCAGCGAAGGCAGCTGGGATGTACCCATGAAAGATAACTACTAAGACTGCTGTGATTCCGACGACTCCAGCTAATAGATTTGACGTAAGTATAAAAAGAGAATTTTTGAAACAAAATTAACGCTTTAACAATTACTACCGCTTTTTACCTGAAAGCATATCTAAACGAACTGCAAGCCATCGCATGCTACAGTTGAATAAAAAAAAACTGGAAGTGTTCTCATCATAAAGATACATGAACCTGAAGTAGATATTAAATTGCATTACAGGAGCTGAACCAGTTGAGCCCTAGGTAATGATGTATCTATGGAGTTGGGGAGGGGGGGTATACATACTTTGAGATGAATTCGCGCTCTTTTCCGAAGGCGTGAATTGTATTTAAACCATTCACGGTTGCTGCAACATGGCTATATATTGGTGAACGTGAAGTGTTCTCTAAACGCTTAAGGTCACGAATTGCACAGCGGAAAATGCGAGAAAAGAAAAAGAAAAGAGTAGCAAAGAGAACTAATGCGACTAAGAACCAGGGAAATACGAAGACAATTAAGCCTATCGATGCCACAATAAAAAGTAAGTTTTGGATAAAGGCCTCTATAGATGTAGGCAAACGGCAATCCGCTGTAACACAGAAAATAACCCTCGTTTCTTTTTTGATTTCTGAAATTTTAGATTGGTATCTGTACTTTCATCCATATCGCGCGAAAAAATGTTTAGAAGCCGTCCAACTGGTGTCGAGTCAAAAAAACGCATTGGGCTTGCAAAAACTTTTACGAACAGCCGATGGTGAAACTGGCTGGATGCCCGCAAACAAGCCTATCACGTAAAATATACTTTTTAGTTGTAAAATCTAGGAAACTATCTGAAGAAAGAAATACCTTGATGAAGACAAAACTTCGACATACACACGAGACAAGGATTACTAAAATAAAAATTCCATACACAGTCTCGTAATAATTCAGGTCTGGGTTTGCACGTAAGCTTGTGTATGTTTCAGTTTCATTCCCGACGATTCTCGTTGAGTTCTACAAATAATAAGAATGTGTATATATAGTCAGTTACTTTTAATTTTGAAATCCCTTTGTGGTGTCTAACCGCAACTCCAGTATTGAGCCAGTGCGCTAACCACCAAGAACTCATTGCTTTTTATAGATAAACATAGACACAATGAGAATCAACAGAATACAATTTTCAAATTAATATGCAATAATACCAGTACTGCCGACGTTGATTACGAAGAAAATTAGAGCAATCAAAGAAACAAGATAGCCTCCCGCATATTGGATGTAAATTAGATACGTGCTAACAGGAACAGAGCCAACCTCGATCGCCTCTTCCTGTATTAGATGACCACGTTTCACATCACTGAGAACATTATTATCCGCATTGTCCTCTTGTGTTATTGAACTTTTTGACGAAAAAGTATTCTTGGGTGTAAATAACATATCGATCTTCTTATCAATGTTATCTGAAGAGGCACTGGTGCCTTTACTAAAATAAAGTGCAATAGGGTAACAATATAGAAATATAAATCTGTTTCTCATGTATAAATGAAACCACTAAACCTCGGTCTGAAAATCGTAACAGTTGAATTGTTAACTTCTTTTTGAATTTCCGAGTTGGGACCATAAATTTTCTTATTCTCATGCAAGAACGTTTTGATGAGAGAAGAATATTGCTCGTTACGATCGACTAAAACCATGTGTGGTCCCTGATCCTTAATCCGCCCTTCGTCCATGAAAACTATTTCATCGCATTGACTTAGAAACTTAATAAATTTAATGAATATAAAATAAATTGATTAAATTTTTGAATTACATTATATGAAATTGTTACTTGGAGCTGGTGTGTGACAAACAAGACTGTCTTTAATTTGAGTACGCCAAGAATACAGTTGTCAAAAATATGTTGAGCTACATGAACGTCAACAGCACTAAGAGGGTCGTCGAGCAAATATATATCCCTGCAAATGACAGATCAATAAAAAATAACTATAGAAAATAATTAAACAGAAATCCCATTTTTCTCTTATGGGCAACCAGATTACTTGTCGGCGTAAAGTGCTCGAGCTATGGCAACACGCTGCCGTTGTCCACCAGACAAATTAACGCCTCTCTCTCCAATTTCAGTTTCATCTCCGAAAGGTAGTTCAGCCATATCAGGACCGAGAGCGCAGGCATGGATCACATTATAATACCTAGGAAATACATCGATTAGGAAGTTCAGTAACAAAATGTGTAGCGATAGTCTTCAGGGTTAGTCGATGGGTAAATTCGAAAATAAATAACTAACTTTTTGGCATCAAAAGTTTCTCCGAATAAAATATTGTCCCTCAAACTACAATTCATTATCCAAGCTTGTTGCGAGACAAGTGCAAAAGACCCGTCTACCGAAACCTGGCCGTTTTCAAGTTTCAGTTGTCCAAGGACGGCAGATAGGAGGGAAGTTTTGCCCGCGGCTACAGTCCCACATATACCAAGCAAACGACCCTGCACGTCAATATTATAAGTATATTTTGTTAGTATTTCTAGATTTTCAGGCATTTTTCTCCTTTGACTGCACCTTTGGTACGATTATACTGATATCGACGAGACAGGCAACATGCTGAGCATGGAACGGCTGAAGAGGTTCTTTTTCTGTCCCATTATTTGACTTACTATCATCAGAATCAAACTTTATTTTTAAAAAACGAAGATTCATCTACGAAGGGATTAAATGTAGGTAAAATACCGAAATGGCTTTTCCTTCGTTTTCTTTTGCGCTACGGTTTTACAGTGCCAAAAAAAAGTAGCGTTTGAGATGGCCAATGCAATGCTGCGATCTGTTGGTTTTTTATAGTTAGATTTTATTTCATCCATGCAGAGAATACTCTGTTACACAAACATGAAAAACGAAAGATAGAAATACTTGAACTTAAAATACTGTTTTAAATATTTAGATGTATTATTCGTTTAAAGGTAAAACACGATATCGTCGTTAAGTAGCCTACCTTAATTCTGTTGAGCGTCAATCTCATTTCGACAGTAGATGAAACCGCAGTTGGAATGACGTAACCCGGGATCGAAATTATGTCCATTATGCACCAAACGGTAAAAGCCTGAATAGCGGATTTAGGGATGTAAAATTTTCCCATGATATACGGTAAACGCTATAAGGAAAAACCTCGTGGTAACGATATTACCTCAGCTGGAGAAAGATCATTTCCAGAGCTAATGTAAACTAAAAACGTGATGATAACCGCCACTATTGGGATGACGGGAGCCAATGCGGCACTGATTGACTGGATGAATGCAGCTAATTCTAACTGCCGCTGCTCATCCTGTCGTATTTCTAAGGACGACAACTTGACGTTTCTTAGCGCGAAAACAACAATTCATCTTAATCCTACCTCTAACGGTTTGGAAAAAAGGCTTTTCCCACGCGTACATTTTGATTAGCTTGACACAAGTCAGCAGTTCATTCATCAGTCGAATCCGTTGATCAGTGATCCTCACTCTTTTGCGAGAAATCCGCGCTATATTCGGAAATCAAAGAAATATGCGTTGCAAAAAAAAATAGACTTAAATGTGCGGACGCCATAGGCGTGGTTAGGAGGAAACGCAAGGTCCACATAATAGTTATCATACCAGCCATAGTCGAAATAACATATTGAATGGGATAAAAAAGAATGAAAGTTAACACTCCAAAGATTGCGGATGGCCCTAGCAACCACAGTATGTAGCCAGTTCCGGTCAGAGCTACAAAAGGACCACCTATAAAAGAAGAGAGTAAGAAATAAACATATCATCGGCGTACCCTAATAGTCGAAATAAAAGGAAAACGGAAAAACACACCTATTATCATAGGTCCTAGAACAACAAAATCGTAAATCCTTTGTCCGTCGTTGGCAAACAGATTGATCAACTATAATACGTAACATTGTGTATGTAACTTGTTATTGATAATAGCAGATAATAGTTGGATAAACTTAAACGTCAATAGGTACCTCGCCGATAGATTTATCGCCTAAAGTCGAAAGCCGCATGATCTTTTTGTAAAGCATAGCAATGACAGCTGACCTTAGTCGAATGCCAGTTCTAAATAGAAAGAACAACAAAATAACTCTCCTCCGGGAATAAGAAATCAAAACAATCTTGCAGAGTACCTATATGCAACTCCCCATGTCATTCCAAAAAAAAGGACGCGTATTAATTCCGAACCTGCCATCCCAAGTGCCCATAAAGCCCCATGCCACCAAACCGCGTTTTCATCCTCGCAAAATTCCAAAAGCCGGCGCATGAAAACAATCTGCAAGTTTGATTTAAAAGAGTTTCTTAAATAAAGAAATCGGCAAGTAATCATTCAGGTCTTATATAACTTTACTAGCCCTTAAAGAAATAAAATAATTTGGAACTAAAATTGTGGGGATGCCATGTAGGCCTACTCAGGCGAAAATTGTTGGAATAATTGCCAAAAAAGGACCTTCTTTCTCAAATTTTAAAAACTCTTTTTACTATTAGACGTGTCGTGACGAAACGAATAACGATAATTGGTACAAGGCAACATTTGTAAAAATAATCTGAAAATAGCTAATAATGGCTGATACTTACAGGACCCAGAAATCCTAAAGTAAGTGATATAAGGTACAAAAACATGTCTACTAAGACTCTTGTTTGTATAAATTTGCAAACAACTTGTTGCAGAGATGCTTTCATTAACCCTTTCTGAAGAACTTCTTCTTTCCACATATGTTCAAGTCTAGCAAATGAAAATGAAGCAGTTGACTAAATTATTTATGAATTTTAAATATTATTAAATCACCTCTGTGAAGAATGATCACATCTATCTTTAGTTGAACACACAGGGACATTTTCAGCTTGGAGCCCATGTTTGTATGACTGTTTCATATAAGGAGTTAGCCAATCATAAGTTATAAATGAGAAGAATCCTGCCTGATCCAATGGCATGACTTCCTTTGATCTGTATAAATTTAAAATATTTTAACAGAATAAAAAATAAATAATTCATACTCATCTTTAAAGTACTTGTGGGAAAACACCTTCTGCTATGCTTGTATTATAACTATTACTTATCACTTTTCCTGATGGGGATAAAATGTTTCAGCGAGGAGGAATATCTTGAAACATGGTAATTTGGTTTATAGACCAGGGAAGATGATGGTGAGGAAAAATTATCATAGCTTCTCCATATTTTTTCACTGGTGTCATCAGAATTTTGAAGTGATCTCAGGTTAGTAGCATGCCTAAGATGACAATATATAGTTTTAATTTTATTAAGTTATAGCTACCAGAAAGTTCTTGTGCTTCCTTTGCATATACTTATTAGTATGTAAAATAACACTCATTGTATCAAGATGATTAATGTGAATTGTAGAGAATTCAATACTGGTCCCAGTTGAGTTTTCAACAGTTGCAATGTCACTGCTTGCCACTGGTGTTTTGTAATGGAATTGTTGCAGAGTGTTACTACTCTTGCTGCTCAAACAAGCTACATCCTCATCGGTATCAGCGTAAAGGCTATCTTCAGCGGGACCCTCTTCCGCCATAATGAATGGATCGTCGTCGTCACTCCTATTAAATGCAGTGTAAATAAAGCGAGTATAACCAGAAAAATCAAAACGTCCATGAGGGTGTGGTTATAGTTCACAGTTTCATATTGTAAAACTTTTGAGAATAAACCTTGTTGTGTGCAAAAATATATGGCTAACTCAGCTAAGAGTTCAATTCATAACATGGAACCACGTGTCCTGTGGCACCACCGAAAACTGAGAGCAGTACGCAAGCGCGCCACTCATTTCAGGCCTGAACTCAGAGAGAAAGGCGAGATTGGCCACGGCATATATACGAAAATCTGGTTAGCTTTTGTCGCGACACCAGCGCCGATGCGGTTGGCGAGAGAGTTCGTCTTTCCTTCCTTGACTACGGATTTTGGCCTTATATCAAAATATAAACTTAGAATTAAGTTTGTCGTCACGTATTTGTTAAGTTTAGTCATTTTTCTGTTGTATCATAACGGCAATTTAAATTTGCGCCCCAAATGCTGCGTTGCCATTCACGTCAAAGTGAAGAAAATTCAGCCGTCGGGTCACAAATCGACGTCTGATTGTACTGAAGCCCCAAAACTTTTTGTCAGATTTTATGTTTCCGAGTTTCATTGAATTTTACCTAAATTTTAAGCCTATTTCTAGATTTTAATGTTATAAGGAATTTTTTCGGAAAAATCGATCATTTTTCGGATTTTTGATCCCTTCCCCTGTCTAAACGCCCCGTCACCCATCATCAAGACAAAGTTTTTTAGCAATGTCTTGATGGTGCCTTTCATTTAGAATAGCTTGAAAAAGTTATACTTATAAGAAAAACCTCGGTCATTGTGGCTCCCGGACTATTAGTATAGTGTTTTGGCCAGTCGTCAAATAGCGACTTTCATTTTTACTTTTTTAGTTTTACCTATTGCAAGCCACACAAGAGAGTAAAACCAAAACCGACCTTAAGGATAAGCTTGCGCCTTATCATAAATCAAAGTTAGGAATGATTGTTTGATAAAATGTTTAGAAAACCTAATAACTGGAGAAACGCAAATACATATGTTTAATTATTATGAATTGCGATTACACACGGAAACCTCCCACCTCTCACTAAATTGATTATTGACACAAGCCGGTTGGAATTTATCTCAATTTGGCCAAAAAATTGTTTACATGTGTCAATGTTACAAAGTTCACACATCTTAATTCCCGCTTGATGGCAATTCAACGCGTGGCGGAGCAATCGATGTATAATTGAACGCTGTCGCGATTTACACAAGCCGAGAGGAGAGAAAACCCTCTTGGGAAAAAACGGACCCCCTCACAAAAACCGGTATACAGACGGTTCGGCAAAGTTTTTTTTCCGGACGGTTCGGCGTCGTTTTCGGCAATTGCCGAATAATAATAAATATTTTTTTATTTTTACGTCACCGATTCGGCAAATAAAATAAATTAATCTAAAATTGAAAAAAATATAACTTCAGACAGTTATGACAGTTGAAAAAAACTTAAACCATATCAACGTTGTATAATCACGATTCAGTAACTGTAAGATGATGAGGTGATATTCATTCATTGAACGTCAGGTAAAAAGGTTCTCATTATGAATAGACTCGAAACACAAACCTACAGAAACCCTATAGTTCTTAACTGGCCAATCTCCCCTTTATCTTTGCCTGGACCAAATAACCAGACTCAGTAATAGAAAGCAGCGGCGGGAAAAATTTCAACTATGCAGTTTACTAAAATAAACTGGATGAAAAAGCACTTTGCAGCTATATTACAAACTTTACAGCCACTTTAACAGCAGACTTCTTTACTTACGTATTTCGCAGCATATTTTTTTAAAGATGATCACTAATTTACTACACGACTGACAAACTTATAATTATGAAAGGATTTAGAAAATAAATTTGCGCAGAAAAATGAAAATCTAAGGGACACCATAGGAGTTTCAAAGCCCCTTCCAAAAATAAAAAACTGAAGGTGAAAGCGGTGAAAGTATCCGTTTGTTCCTATACTCTGGCTCTATAGTCTTTTTGTATGCGATGCTCATTATCTTGCTTGTTACCATATCAGTCCTTAACTTGTTGTCATGTATTGCACCACGCACGATCACACTTATCTATTAATCTATCGCATGCGTTCAACCGTTGTTAAACAGTAAGTTATGTTTCTTGTGTAGAAATTTCAAAAATTTTAATTATGACTTTAAGCTAAGCGTTAAATAAATTTCATTCATATAAGGGGTTTTATACAATGTATTATTATGTAGCGTTGAGCATTGTATTGTATATACGCTATGCGCGAGCCCAATACGTGATATATATTATTAATCAACCAAAGTGGATCCCAACGATCCCAACTTTGTTGAAAGTTTAATGGTGTAGGGGAAGTTTAAGGAAAAACTGGTATTTAGTTTTATAAATTATATTTATATTATAAAATATAAACACAAATCAACAAGAAGGATGTTAAATAAAAAGTTAATACTATGTGCTTGTTCATTTTGCTTTAATGGTTCCCTATTTTGGGATGCCTGAATTGTCTTTTTGGTTCTTGATGGCTTCAGCGTACCAAGCCAGTTCCATTGCCATTCGTTGAACATTTTCTTGGAATCGCTCATCAGTTGGTTGGCTCTCATTATCAAATTTAGTGTGCACTTTTGGTAGGGCTACACGCACTGGTAGAGAGAGCATACCAAGTTCACTCAAGAAGGGCTGGACAAGAGTGGCAGCACGAATACCACCAAAGTCACCTATTAATATGTAGCATATTGTTAAGAATAATTGTCTGATTTAGAGAAATAGATAACAAGACTGTGTTCACCCATTGAATAAGTAACAATGCTGCAAGGTCTGTGGCGAAAAGAGGATGGAGGAAAGTGATCCATCATGTTGCTCAATGCAGGTGGAATTCCACAGTTGTATTCTGACAGCACAACAACAAATCCATCTGCAGACTCAATCTCTTTATTTGCTTCAATGAGCCAGGATGGAGCCGCGCTTCGGTCCTTCATGAAATGCAGTGGCTGTCGTAACATTTGGAAATCCATTTCAAGTGGATCTAACATGTTTCATTTTTTAGGTTGCAAACATTTCTGACATTAACTTCTATACATGACTAACTTACCAAACACCTTAGCCGACAACCCAGTATTTTTCAAAACATTTTCGACATACCGAGCTACCTTTTCACCGAGACGGCCTTCTCGTGTTGATCCCAAAAATACAATAATTTTTTTAGTTGTCATGTCTGAAATATCAATTTGTTAGAAATTAGAATTAAGTTTTTGGCTATTATTTCCCCAACAACATTGCCCTACCCAGAGATGGCCCTACCAGATTAAATAATTGATCTTGTGTTTGCTGGATTAAACTAGGATGCGTCCGGTTTTCAGGAAGAGTCAATCTGGAGTGTTAGGGTCGGGTTGCTAGGCTCAGGTTTTTATAACGCCCGGACAAACCTCATTTGAAGAAAGAGCTTTCCAATAAAGGTTTACGGAATCACGGTGACTAGGCGAAAAGTACTCTTGTCACACTGGAACCATCTCGACCAATTTATTTGACGATATATTTTTGTCATCAGTTAGTTATTTTTTAAGATTAATTTATTTTGTCAGCGTTGCATAACAGAACAGAACAGAAAATATTGATTTAAACACCGAGGTCGGATATAGAACCTGCATGGGTGCGTTTTTTCGTCGACTGTCAGTTCAACGGAAAGTCGGAAAGACTCAACTGGTGTTTTTTGCGGCCGTCAACTCGTCTACCAAAAGTTGAACTGACAGTCGACGAAAAAACGCACCCATGAAAAGTCCTCTGAATGTCCTAATTTCAGTTTTTTCAGGTTTTTTTTCGATTAAGCATTATATTTTCAAACCCAAGTAAATAAACTGATATGCCACGTGACTTAAAGGATCATGCCAACTGGGAGAAATGGGAAAAAGGAGGGTTTTAAGTTGTCGTAAAACGTTTCGTTAACATATACAAAAACTCGATTGGTTTCAAAAGGGAAATAGAAATTGTTGTTCGCCTAATCTAGCCTAATCAGAGTTGGTCCAAGCGGTCCAAAGCGTAATAATCAAAATTCAAAATCACCAAAATGTAAATTTCCCGTCGACATTTTAACGGCAACCTTGTAATTGTTTACTAACGTTTTGTTTTTCGACCTGCTCATTTGGTTTTCGCTTAAAGGGAAAACAATTCATCATCATTCTCTTCAGCCCAAATTTATCTCGCCACCAAATTCTTCTGCCGGTGCGAAAGGATTTCTTGTTCGGGGGATCCAGTATTTCTGTACGGTCCGGCACCGCCAGCCAGAGTGTAGACTGCACCTATCTATTCAACCAACCAACCATTGGGAAAACAATGAGGTTCCGTCCGTTCCATTGGAATAAACTGCAATGGAAGCACAGGATTCATTCATTTTGGCGGAAATCGAAATCATGGATCATATTTAAATTATCCAGTTTTTTTCATTATGTAGTTAGAACAACAAAACTAGCTACAATGAAAGATATCAGAGTTCTTCATCGCAGTGTAGATTTTCTTGTTGTTGATAAGCCCTTTGATGTTGTGATTAATTCAAACGATCCCACTGTCAAGGTATCAACATATGTTTGAAAGTGATTTAATGAAGTTTTAAGTTTAAACTTGAAAGATCCATTTCTTTACAGGCTACTGTAGAGCACCAAGTTCGTAAACTCTTCCCAGATTTAGCCAGTGACAATCTAACCCATGGATTTCATTTTGCACACCGTTTGGACTACCCTACCAGTGGAGTTTTGTGCATAGCTTGTAACAAAAATTCAGCAAGAAAGGCTAGTCATGCTTTTTCAAACAGAAAAACAAAAAAATACTACTTAGCTTTGCTTAGAGGTCATGTATCTCAAGAGCTTATTGATATCTCAATGCCCATTGGTATGTCAGTGTATCATTTCATTTATAAAATGTGAAATAATAATTTCAAAATAATTTTATCATAAAGGGGGTGATTCAAGACCTGATTGTTCTCACAGAATGTGCAGCTCTGACCAGAGCTACTGTCGGAATCCAAGATCAGCTTCCACGCGTCTCCTCGTTCTCCAGAAAGGCTTTTTCAACGGATTTCCTGCCACGAAAGTCATGCTAAAACCAATAACAGGCAGGAGGCATCAATTAAGGGTGCACTGCTCAGCACTTGGGCACACTATAGTGGGGGATTTTACGTACAGCAATGGGAAAGATAATCTTCCTTACAGAATGTTTCTTCATGCACATCGACTCATTCTGCCTACCAGTCTTGAAACCCTCGACATTTGCGCCGGTGATCCTTTCGACGTTGACAACTCTGCTAATAAACTTTGGTCCCCAAATGTCACTTTAAACTATATCTGTCAAGAAGCTTATAAGAAACTCGATCAGCAGTCATCGGCATGTGTTTACCATTTGCAAAGCTGTGATAGTGCAACCTCATAAAGTCACAATTGAAGTGCAGTTAAAATGTGAATTTTGTTCGCCTGCCTACAACAATATACATTGTTCCGCCGGGCATTATTACTTCGGTTATTTCAACGAGGTCAACTCTCTGTATCTCCACATTGATTGATTGCAACATTTAAATGTAAAAAACGCCTTTCAAGTATTAAATAATGAAAACAGCTCATTAAATTGGGACACACTCAGTCGATCATATCATTTATATATTTCGATATTCAAGATTTGGAACGTAGAAGGTAACAGCACTAGTCAACTAGAATTAGAACAGCTTTTCTTAAACTCGGAAAACCACGCACGTAGGATTTCACTTCCTTCTTTAGTCGAATACTAATTATAGATTTTTAAAATAAAATTTAGAAAACTTTTTATCATGTTTTTTTTTATTGTTACATATCTAATTATAACGTCTGTGCTAGATAGTTTGGTAATGAGCTTGCCTATAAAAATAGAAGATAAAAGGTTCGATCCGGCACAATTAATTTTTTTGTATGTTCTTATTTCTACAAGTTTTGAGCGATTCATCTAGAGAATCTGTAATTTTTTTCCGACAAGTTATTCTTCATGACTTTACTACGTACTTATATGCTTTAAGACACTTTCTTAAACGTTCGCATTAGAATTCTATATTTTCAGTACTAATTGGGTTTTTGAGTTTAAATTTGACGCTTTTTAACTTCCCATCCGCCTCCCCCCCCCCCCCGTATTTGCTTATTACCCGACCAAAGGTGTAGTTCGTAAGCTGTTTCCCATTCCAATAAATGGGCCTGATTTGACTAGATAAATTTAAACTTTTTTGTGACCTGACTCGACCTGGAGCACTTTCAAGTTTAAATGTTTAGATGAGCCTTCATCGTGTCCCGCTGACGAATAACCCATCCGTCGTTACGTTGTACAAGGCGCAATAGTACGGCGTTGACGGCGTACCTGAATTTCTCCGGTAAAGATAAAAGCTGATTGTTTACAACGCGGCCACAAACGCAAGCAAACGTTTTATGCAAATAGTTTGAACTTTATCCGTCGGTAAGACGAGGCCGGTTGACAACATGGATAAAATGAAAATGTTGACAAACCCAGTTTAAGGCAGTCCAGTTCAGGCCTATATATAGTTTAAAAAGTCTGCGGTCGTAACGGTAGCCATGGCTAGGCAGAGTAGAAAATGTTTTATTTTTCCGTTCAAAATACTTTTTCTTTCATCTAAAGAATATATTTTTCATTTATCCTCACAGCGCGCGCGCCATATCGCCGAAAGATTTTGGGGCAAACGGCAAAGTGTAAAAGATACCACCAATATTTGCAAATTGCAGCACGCCTTAATTCCAAATAAAATAGCACTTTTGCAGGCGCGCACCCAGCGGAATAGTTTTGAAACAAACTTTTTAAAACGTGGATTTAGATTTTTTGATGTTACCTTTCATTGCTGTTTCCTGACTAAATACAGTAGTTATACTTAAACCACCACCACTATGACCGACCGCGGTAATCCATAATCGTGTTATTGTTGACCAACTAACTGTATATCAAATTTTTATTTTATCTTCTTTTATTACAGAAGACTATTATGAGAGTGACGCAACGGAGTTCAGTAGTTCAGATGAGGAAGCTGAAGCCAATTTCGGAGTAGATGTCGATGGGCTCGACAAGTGGATTCCCCCATTGTTTTATCTTGCTAAGAGTAACAGTTTTCATGTTCAAATTGTAGTTTTTTTAAACATCATATTTTTTGGTTCAATAGGTCATCTTCAAAGTGTTGAAAACATCAATGACCATTTAGGAAAGTTATGTTTAGCATGCTGGGGAAAAGGAATTTATCCCCATCCTTTCTTCAGTGGTGGTCTCTGTCACCCTTGCAAAGTAAAACTTTTTACAGGATTTTTAAAACCTACAATATATAATGTTTAGTTAATTTGTTCTTCATTTACAGCAAAGAATACTTTATACCATGTTTTCAAAAAATTCTGCTGGCTTCCATGCAAGTTTAACCCATTTTTTCTATTCATGATTTTTCTAATATTGATTAAAATTTAATATTGAATAAATGCAGCTGTATTGTACAATTTGTGCCTGCCGGTCAAGTACTTCTGTGATTTGCTCTAATAGGAAGTGTTTCAGGTGGTACAGGGATTTCATAATTTATTTGTTTATATGCATTCATCAATTCTAGTTGTGTTCCTTCCCAGAAATTTTTGCATGAATTGTTTAAACATCTGGAATGAAGCTGATAAGCTGAAAAACAGTAACTGGATTTGTTTCATCTGCCACCCCAGAGAAGATGGTTGTTTGCAAACCCATTGTTATTGGGCAAACCATGCAAGTGATTTTATTTTTTAAATATGTTTTCTCTTAATATGTATAAGTAAACCATTGATTTATGGAAACATTCCAGGTACTATTGTTCCACGAGCCTTTGACTATTTACGCTCCCAGAGCTCTCACTTGGAAGAAACAACCGTTGCGTGTTTTGTCCCTTTTTGACGGAATTGGAACCGGTGAAGATATTTTTGTACAAATGTTTGTACTGTCTTTACTGACTGTACCGTCCCAAATTTAAGGCTTGGTAGCGCTACGTAAGCTAGGCATTGAGGTAGAAGTCTATTACGCATCAGAGGTTTTGACGGCCGCCGCAACAGTATCCAGAACTCGACTGGGCGGTGTGCTTCAGCACCTAGGTAGCGTAGGAGAGGTAACGAAGCAGAGGCTTGAAGAGAGAGCGCCTATTCATTTACTGATTGGTGGATCGCCTTGCAATGACTTTAGCGCTATCAATCGGTTTCCTAAGGATTTTTACGGTAGCATACCAAATCAAAACACATCATCTCTTTTTCTGTTCTATAGGGACCAATAATTACATTACTTTCAGATCCCAGAGGATATTCAAGGTATTTTTTTGATTTTGTTCGTGTCTTGAAGTTGTTGAGGGAGATAAATGGCCCATCTCAGCACCTCTTGTGGCTTTTTGAAAATGTTGCGTCGATGCCTCAGCACTACCGTGACATCATATCGAGGTAAGAAGAGAGAAGCCGTGTTGTATGTAAATTCCATTGTACCAAAATGGATAAATCCTTGTTCTTATTTTTCTTATACGTTACATATTACATATATATAGGCACTTGGATTGCCAACCGACTGTGATTGACGCGAAAAACTTTAGCCCTCAACTGCGTAGACGCCTTTTTTGGGGTAATATTCCTGGCCTTTTTACTATACAAAACGAACATCAAATCGAAGATGGAAAATCATTAACTCTTGACAAATCGCTGATGCCTAATTCTGGTCGTCGAGCTGCGCAGGCTAAAATTCGCACTTTGACTACCAATACTAATTCACTGCTTCAAGGCAGAACGGAGAATTGTTCAAGTCGTAAGGATTTAGCTGCTCTCTTTCCCGTTCGATGTTCCTTTCAACAAGATGAAAATAGAAATGTGGAAACCGACAATAAAAAGGGAAAACGTGGTGGCAAACAAAAATTATCTGATTCTCTTTCAGATCGACCTGCGGTTACGTTTCAGTTTTTCCTTATGTGAATCCGCTTTTTTTAATTGAAAGTAAAAACTATTGCAGGCAGATGAAGATGTTAATCAAACAGATGTACTATGGCTTCAGGAAATTGAGCATGCTTTTGGTCTGCCGCGCCACTTTACTGATGTTGGAAACATTTCTCGAGGTGACCGTCAAAAGCTTTTGGGACACGCTTGGTCAGTGCCTGTTATTGTATCAATTTTTTCTCATCTCAAATCTTACACCCCCTAACAGTTACCCCGAAACTGTTAAAAATGTTTTGAATTTCTTAATACTTGGCAAACAATCAACCATTGACCACAAATCGTGTGTTAATTGTCTTTGGAATTTTAATGGGTGATGTGTTTTCATTTCTCTGCTTTTGTTTTAATCAAGACTATTCTATCTCTTAAAAAGGCTATTGATTGTGATTTTAGCCCTCTTTTATTGACGACAACAGCAAAAAATCTTTTAAAAATTGCCGCAGTTTTTTAAGAGAAGTGCTGCTAAACCCGATTACTTTGTATAAATTAGGAACATCACAATACAGAATTGTCTTTTTTTCTTTTTTCCCATGCGACATTTTCAAATTACATTTTTGTAAAGAACCGAATTTTGGCCATTCCGAAACCGGAAGTGATAAAAACGTACATAGTAAAAAGCGCGTCATCAAAATATAAAAATCACCGTGAAAAATTGTTAGCAGCAAGGGTTAATTAATTAATCTAGATTCAAATTAAATTCATTATATTCTCTTCCTCTTCCTATAAAATTGTTTCTTATTTTTTTAATTTGTGGGGGATGGGGTTACACAGTTTCGAAGCCACAAACGTTGCTGATTATCGCGCTTTGTTTAACATGATTCTGGTTTAACGGTTGATTTTTTCATTCGTTCTTCGAACTCATCAGGTCTCCTTCGTTCATTCAAGAAGAACAAGATGTTGGAATATGTCATACCATATCATTGTGTTTTCAAATGGATTTGTGATCCAATTAGATCAGTGGAGGTGTACTTATAATTTTTGAACCTAGAGCTACTGAAAAAAGCACTTTTTGACACAATTTTAGTACACCTCCACTGATGAAATTGGATTAAATTCCCCTATAGATCCGACTACCGTCGAAAACTAGTCGCCCTGCCGGGCGATTAACTACCGATCGGCCTGCCGGCCGATGTGACTACCGGCCGACCAATCTACCGATCGGCCGATAGTTTACCGGCCGTTTATCTACCAATTTATCTATGCCTAATTTTGTAGGTTCAAAATTTGGAACCGACATAGAAGACAAAATGGAAACGTCTTTTACTTTTGAGCAAAATCGGAAAAATTTTCGACTAAACTTAACCGAAGTTGGCAACGGTGTTCGATATTGGCGCCAAAAATATCCTTTCATTCTCATTTGTCAATGCTCAAAGCAAAGATTACAGGTATTAAGTTTAACGTTTTAACTTATTTCAAGTTACCGAAATGGCTCCGGCTAGCAACGGAGGCTTAAGCGAGTATGAATTGCAGAGAATAAAGAATTTAGAAGAAAATCGACGTATTTTAGAGAGTATCCGACAAGAACAGGTTAATAAACTAATTTTGATTGGGAATAACTGTGTAAACAATCTTGTGCTTCGGAGCAGCTCTACACTTTTGGCGAACTTCAACCGAAAAAAAAGAAACAGGAAAAGGCCGGCAGTCGCGGTACCAACTTCAAACCCTCCAAAAAAGTTTCTCAAGCTGAACTATCAGAAAGAAAAACAGATGTTTCTGATGTTGAAAATGTTGAGACTGGCAATCGGAGAAAGTCTGCCAGGCTCTGTGGGAAGGTTAATTGTAAATATTTTACTGCAGTCTCTGAAAACTCCTAGCCTATCATTTTAAATTTCAGAAGCCCAGAGTCTCTTGGAAAGCTGCTGGTGATGGTGAAGACAACTCTGATGATGAAGATTTTGATGGTGATAAATATAATGATGAAACCTGCTCAGACGATGAGGACTTTGAAGGGCCAAAGACAAAAAGGAGAAGTAATAAAAAACGCCCTCATTCTCAACATCTTATGCCAAAGCAAAAAATTATCATACCCAAGAATCGTCCCAACTTTTATGGGGCTGTACCTGGTGTGGAAGTTGGAAGGATTTGGGAAACTAGGATGGCTTGTTGTGCTGATGGAATACATCGCCCAACTGTGGCTGGTATTCATGCTGGTAAGTGATGTTTTGAAAGTAGCTTTCAGATACTTATTTTAGCTAGTATTTATTAAACCAGGGTCTGAAGGGGCATATTCCATTTCACTTGCTGGGGGATACGAAGACGATGTCGATTTAGGTATGTAATTCGAAATGTAATGTAATGGAAAAAGAAAAAAAATGTAATTCGATCTTAAATGTCGATTAGGTGATTGTTTCACGTACACCGGAGAAGGAGGTCGAGCTCTGAACGGCACCAAAGCCGATCCCAAAAACTTGCGCACTGCCCCGCAGAGTAAAGATCAAACTCTGACTCGTGGAAACTTGGCTTTATCCTTGAACATCAGCTCTCGGCAACCAGTTCGAGTTATTCGTGGATCAAAGCTAAACAATGAATTTGCGCCCGAATATGGTTATCGATACGATGGTAATTCCGCTTCCATAGCAAACACTATAGCTATTGTAAAACTTTTACAATACAAATTTTACAATATTGACGGATCTTTATTTCCACCAATTAGGTTTATATTCGGTTGAGAAGTATTGGTCCTGCGTAGGTAAATCCGGATTTAAAGTTTATAAGTTTGCTTTAAGAAGATGTCCTGATCAAGTTCCACCTCCTTGGGTGTCTGGTGTCGTATCCTATGTGAGAAATATTCCTTAAAACTCGTCAAGTTCTATGCAAGTATCAACTTTCTTTTTCTTTACAGGCAAATGCAGAGAGTTCAGTAGAAGAGGACGGAGAAATGGAAGATGACGAGAACAAAGTTCAACAACCAACCGTTCTTAAAGTGAAATTATTCAACAAATGATCTCAACTATTTTTAAAAATTTTCCCCTTTTAAACCATTCTTGAGAATGCCGACTCGTATTCTTCAACCAATTTTTAATTATTATTTTTTTAACATCGAGAAATGTCTTGAAATAAAATTATGAATAATGATCTTATTGTCTTTAAAGTAGTTGTAAATTAAGATTTTGGAGGTGCAAGGTCTCAGGACAAGTGAATGTGAAATTACCATCCTCAGGATGCAGAATATATTCCAATTTGTGGAAAAATATATCAGATTCTATCCCATTAAATAATGTGACATGCAGCTATGAGGTTCCGTTGCAGTTTATTTTATTTTCTCTTTTTGGAATTACGTCCCTTCTTCCTAGATTTATCTCTTGCCATTTGGGTCTGACGCTTTACAGCTTTCGTTTTCAACAGCTTCTTATTCATTTGTCTATTTAGATCTTTGATTTTTTTCTTCTTTTCTAGCAGGGTTTGGTGGTCCTCTCCATTGTAAGGTTCATCATGTATTGCCTGAAATTATCAGTACAAAATGTCAATTAAGTTTTTCAAAGTATGACTAGTGCACCATTTCTATTTTTTACCAAAATCTTTGGAACACAATAACTTACTTCATTTTTTCCCAGGAAAACATTTTCACTGCTGAACTGAGAATCCAAAATGGGTTCAATTGTCACAGTGTGTTCTGGCAACTCAAAAACTGTGGTATCTTGTACTACTAGATGCTCTAGTTCAGGAATTCTCTTTTTTGAAGCACATGTTTTTATTTTCTCTCTCAATTCAGTTTGGAGACGCTTGCGCTCTGATTTAATTTCTTTCTTCAATTTTTCATCGAATTTTTTCCGCCTTTCAGCCTTTCTTTTCCTGAAACCTGTAAGATACTCTCTAGAATATAATAAAAATGGTTCCATTAGCATGCTATTGTTGGTTTCAATTGTTTGTTACTTTGATTACTTACTTCCGAGCTTTTTCATCGAAAATTAAATGAATCTTAGTTTGCCTATTCTTAGGCTTGGTGTTGCCCCTCCTATTCTGAATATCAGAGGAAACCATTTTTTAGTTTAAGACGTGATGTGACGATGTGAGAACTGATGAATTGCATGTGCATTTGGATTGTGGTCTTTACTTGTGGACTGTGGAGTCGACGTATTGTGATGTCTGCTAGAATTCAGTGCTTGATTTTAGAACTGGATGGTAGATGGCTTAGATAGAAATTTTTTTAGCCGCATTACACTATTAATCTAAATTATTTATATTAAAAAGAAACAATAATGCCGTGGATGTTGTCTTTCTATTGGACTGTAAAAACACTTTTTAAACAAAAGGTTCATTTGTTGTTCTTTTTTGTAGTTTTTGAACTTGTAACACAGATGGCGTTAACTGGGATTCAAGGTCGAGTAGTCGAGCTCTAGATAGTAGAGAGCTTCAGAGCTAGCCCTAGCCTCTAGGTAGTTGTCCTTGCATTTCGTCTGCAAGTAAGTGAACGATTTTTACTTAACATCGTTTAAATTTATGCGAGTGTTTTTTTTTGCACGGTCAACCCTTTCATTTTCTTACCAAACAAAAATTCCGGTAATATATTTTTTTCTCAGCCCCAATTTCGATGGTTTACCTGCAATGGAGTAGCCAATTGAAACTGTATTAATGTACATCGTTCATTCTCTTTTTTAGACGAAGCTAGGTACCAGAAACATATTTGCATTTTGAACAAGAAAAAAAAACAAATATTTCTATAAAATGACTTCCAGAGCAAAAGCAAGTAAGAAAGAAGGGGGTGAAGAATTTGAAGTCCTAGATGTCAGAGATATTGGGAAAGAGGCAGAAAGCTTGTTTCAGTCAATTCAAAAGTATGTTAGCCAAGGATCACATTCAAAACAGTTGGCTGTTGGTGGATTTTCTGGATGGTAAATCCTAAATATTTGAGTTTTCCCCATTTTGTCTGACCATAATTGGTTAAATAGGATCACTGGATATGTTGCAATGAAAATTGGAAAAACAGTTGCAACTGCAGTTGGTGGTAGCTTGATACTCCTTCAGATTGCAAACCACAAAGGATACATTAATGTAAACTGGTCCAAAGTCAACAAGGATTTAGAGGGTGCAACAAAGAAACTTACCCAGAGAAAATCTGACCCTTCAATTCCTCAATTGTTTGATAAGGTATATATATATGCATTTATTACTATTTGTAGCCCCCTTAGATGGTGAATGATTCAGCCCTTGCTTATTTGCTTAATTTCACACAGCATGATAAGTCACACTTGTTTTGTGTTGTTTGCCATTAGGTTCAGCATTTTGTCATAGAAAATGGCTACTTTTCCTGTGGTTTTGCTGGTGGTTTTCTTATTGGGCTGGCATCTTAGTCATCCTAGATTCCAAAGTAGGTTTGTTATCTTTAAAGGCAACAAGACAAATTGGAAAAGAAAATATTTTCTTACTATGAAACCCTGAGATGGTTGTCATGAATCATCATTAGGTCTATGAATGTATGAACTATGAAACACTAGAGATGAGTTCCCAGTTCCCTTATTCCAAAGGGACAAAACAAGTCCATTTATATTCATAATCTTTGTAACTCTTTAACAGAGATGATCCATTAGATTAGAAATTTTTGTATGGTTAGCTTTATCCCCTAAAGTATGCATGCACAAGTACTATAATTTATTTATAACTCTGTGCTTCGCTGGTGAGATTTTTTGCATCTCTTTTTGTGAAGTTGCATTAGGCTGGTACGCATAGCCTATTCTGCTTGCCCTTGACTGCCTTTTTTCAAAAAAATTATTTGTCTGAATAAAAAAATCATTCCGAATGGAATTATTTTATAGGCCGCAGATTATTTGGACGAACAAGCAGAGAAAGCTGGGCGAATTTTACGAAAGAAAACAACAGTCACGCGTCGTTGGTATCATAAAATCTTGCATGGCGGAAACGATTCGGACATCAAAATTGAGCCTTTCTATGTTGGATTCTTCGGCGGTTCTGTTGTTGGTATTTTAACTGGCACCGTATTTTAGCGTTATAATGTACATGGAAAATTTATGCAATGATATGCGCGAGTACTTGTATGTAGAAAGTTGTATTCATGGACAAAGTCAACAGACAAAAGAGAAATAAATCGCAGAAGGCCATACGGCACAACATGTAACAATCTATTGAAGGATGATACTAGCCTAATCGACAATTAAAGGCCTCAGGGGGGAAACTAGCATATCAAGAAAAGAACGCCCGTCACCCATACAAGTTATAATAATTCATTGTTATTAATGCTTTCTAACCCCCCCCCCTTCTTGACATAACGCGAACAAAAAGTTAAATCCGAGCAACTACCGGATAATGTCAAATCGTTAATTGAAGGCACTGAAAGGTAGAAATGTCATCAAGGCATGTGTTACACACAATTTGGACCAACGTATAAACTACTCGAGGTCCGTGAAAGCCAAGAGTGGTGGTGCAAGGTTTTATACTAGGAAGTCTGCATTAAAGAGGGGGAAACGTAATAATAAGGGACGAGTAAAGATCGCAAGAAAAAAATCCAGTTTTAAGGCTAATAAATCATGGCCATACATGGGACGGGTCACAAATATTTCTCCTCCGTAATCGGTTTGCGAACAGCTTGTCACCAACATTTGAATTGACAGGGCACGCTGAAATAATCATATGACGAGCAAATTTACAGATAATCAAAAAGGCATCGAGAAGGAACACACATTTTTACTGACACACTAAGGGAGTTCCCAGGCATCTTATTGCTTCACACGTTTTATAGGCACGTCAGTCTCTTTAAGACAAGAACGCCTGAGCGGGCGCACGGCCGATCAGGGATCGTTTCAGGTATAACCCTATAACGGACTCATCAAAAAAAAAAAAGAAGAAAAAAAGAAAAAGACAGTACATAGTTGCATATATGTTTTAAAAAGTGATGGTTTCGGAATCGAACGAAACAAATATCGCAAGCCCAACGAGCGAGAAAAGTCAATTAAAACGAGAAGACAAATCCTCATTTAACGCCAAGGAGAGCTAGTAAAATTACGACAACGCATATAAGGCATTGTGAGCTACCCACTTACCCAACTTTCTTTGCACTTTTAAGAACCGAAAATAGCTTTTGATTTACTCTACCGGTCGCCGTTCATTAAAAAAAAACCTACAAGTTCAAAATAATTGCCGATTTGAGGTTCATTCTTCGTCGCGACGAATCCCCATTCTATTGGTGGGTCAAAGTGCCAAGTCATAGTATTGAAGAAAAATAATTGACGATATTGGCACATGTTAGGCCACTGAAGACATTTTTGCATAATTGGGATGGGATAAGGCAATTGGTTTCGAAGTTAAAGCCAAGTAAGGACGTTGTCGACTTTGTTTGAATTCAAAAGAACATCATTTAAGATGTCTGTCGAAAGTTCTTCTCCAAGCTATTAATTGAAAAAGAAAACCGGATTCAATTAAAATATACTTATTAATCGATCAAGAATAAACTGTCTTACATCCAACGTCGGAACGAGATCGTCTGTAGTGTCCATGTGGGCAGGTAAATCACCTGCTTCTAAACCACCATTCATGTCGTTCATATCAACAGTACCCACTGAAGCCGGACCTAAGGTGGAGAAACGGTGAGTTATTGAGATACAAACGAAAAGAGAAAGAAGTGATGGCGCTTACAATCAAGTGTAGTGTCCATTGTATCATCCATGGATGCAAGAAAATCTTCTGGTGTGTGAGGTAAGCTATAGCTTCCACCCATACCTAAACCAGAATCAGCCGACTCTTGGCGAGCGTGAAAATCAGTAGCCAATGACGAAGGTGGAGCTGTCGAAGACTGAGGGATATTTGTGGCCGCTCCGTTGCCTGTTCCGTTGACGCAAGGATGAGGTACGGCGGTCGTGGCAGCAGCTGATGCCGCGCTAAGAAACGGATCCACCGTGTTGGAGCTAAGTTCGCTGGCCGCAGTACTGTTGCTACTCGACTGTGCGTGCAGAGGATTCCGTCTCATAGCAAACTCCGGTTGTTGTTGCTGTTGTGACCCGGCATTATTCTCCTGTTGACGAACACGGGTTTCTCGCTCCATCTGTAACGAATTTACCAATGCAAAACAAAGATCACACAACACCTTCACATGAACTAAAATACCATGGCTATAATTTCCTGTTGTCGCTGTCTTAAGCGATCCTGCTCCTGCTGGAGTCTTTGCAGTCGTAACTGTTGCTGCGCAGCTTGGGCGGGTGTCAACGTTTGTTGTGAATTGCCTAATGATCAATCAATCATTCCATTATTGATCATTCAAGAGTCCAATTGCATAAAGTATCTTACTTGAGTTCAAGGCAGCTGGCTGCTGAGCAATCTGTTGCTGCTGCAAGGCTGCCACACTCTGTGTACCGGCGGCGTGTACCATAGGTGGCTTTTGCATATGAACAGCTGTAAACACGACGTTTTAAATTAAGGTTTGTAATTGCGCATAAAACAAATAAATGGGTTAAAATAAAATAAAAAGCGTTTCTTACGCAAGCGAGGATCGAACCACGAAGTCTTCCTGGTGTGATGGTCGATGAAATAGAGTTCCCCTTCAGGGGTAACGGCTTGTTCCCAGCCCTCAGGTAAAGGTCCTAAAGCTTGGGTCAAAGCTTGCTGAGATGCCGCCAAAACAGCCGCTGCGTTACTTCCTGTTGATTGAAAAAAAGAAAGAAAGAAGTTACATAACCGGAAACAAATGGGGGAGTTTATAAAAGTTCTTTCGTTATTACCGGCAACTGGTGTCGTAACGGCACTGAGTAAAGGTGGAGCCACCATGTTTGGTGGAGGTGCCGGCGACAAAGGTTGAATTTGCTGTTGGAGTAACTTCTTCCGTGGATCCTCCCATGTTGTTGTCTGAGTAAGGTGACTAGAACATAGAAAACGGTTCCAGGTTATCAATCAAACGTGACAACAAGAGGGCAACTAATAGTTGATGTAATTAATGCAACGATACGTTAATGAAATGAGTGGCAACATCACACGCGTTCAGGTCGGTGGGCCCGAAAATAAATTGGGAATGAATTGTACCGTGGTTGAGACCTTGGGTTGGATTTATTTTACGGCAACAGAATCGGATAGACGAGGGAGGAGTAATAATGTAAGCAACAGCGCACTCGGCCATGTGGCCTTGGACAAGGAAGCAAAGAAGAGACTACGAATAACGTAGGGAAGTGGGTGGTAGCGTCCCTAGCGTGCGCCCAAGCTTGTTTCCGCCTCCCACGGGCGCACGCACCTAATTTGCACGGACAAGGCCGCGGCCGCGTGTTGGGTCGAGACGGGTATCGCAGTTGCAGAAAGAAACAACAAGACCCCTAGTGTCAATCACAAACACTAATTCCCAAAATTCACAAAGGGCCAATAGGTTCCAATCAAAGTTAAGACCACATTGCTGAGATCTGAGAATTAAGTCTAAAATAACGAGGATGATGCTACCAATAGATAAACGGGTGGAAGAAAATGCGCATACCACGAGATTTGTTGTTAAAGTTCAAGCTATTGAACGAGGGGGTACAACATGTGAAGAGGGGAGAAAAGGGGGTTTAGAATAAAGGATGAATTGAGAGAAGCCGTGGGAATTCCAGTGGAGAGAGAGAGAGAGAGAGAAGGGGGGGTAGAGAGGAAACCTGCTCCGTGTGCAGATTCTCTCCAAAAATGGCAAGTTCGACCAAAGGCGGATAATAGGCAGCTCGCTCGAATCAACCAGCTCATGAATAAAAGAACGAAGGTGGGCTTCACGGAAGGATAGCATGAAGCGACACCATAAGGACACAGGAAAATGTTCGAATGTGTGTATAGATCGCGCACACATGGAGGAGGAGAAAGTGGAGGAGAAGACAGAAAGGTCAGCCAATGGCCACAGGTAACACAGATCCAGGAAGATGAAGAAAAATAGTTGGATAAAAACTTGGAAGAGGTGGGAGAAAAAAAATGCTTGCCTTCTCTCTCAATGGCAATGGGGGGACTCGTTGTACCCAAGGTCACCATCACAGAGTGAGGCATTCAACAATAAAGCAGCCAGCCTCTCCAAGCCAGCAGCAACGGAGAGGGGAAACGGAGAGATCCCTGCTATGTATTCTATCCCCCCCCCAGAACACCACAGGCATTTGCCTCGTCTTTCTCTCATCGTCTTTTACAGGTAAGAAGAGCGAGCGAGAGAGAAAAATGGGTAAAGAGGGGAGGGCATTCCAGAGAGAAGCGACTACCTTTCTACTTAAGGCCAACCGACATTCCATCCTTGCTTAGCTGAGAAACAATAAGAGAGAGATTTTCAACGGTTTGTTCGATCAACCCTTAAAAATACGCGATTAGGTCAACCAACAACCATTCTTTCCGTTCAATCGCTCCTTGGGTTTCGATTTCCAGCGAAGGCTAGTCCAGCTATACGTAGTTGAGAATTCAAAAAGTACGCAATCGGTTTGAGATGTGAGAAGGAATGACGCGCCGTAAGCTGAGAAGGAGAGGGGGTTTGGAACATACAACGACCTCGACAGAAAGCGTTACGACTCGGGATAAGGGAGCCTGAGTTTCGAAATGGTTATCAGAGATGAAGTTGACCTAGCAACCATTCATTTACAGCAAACAAAATTGGGGAAAAAAAACTAATCTCGAGACGACCTACTATTTCCAGTTCCATTCAGAGGGGAGAAAAAGAAATGTTGAAAAATGGCCGTACAAGCCGCATGCTACCACCATCACCCTAGTGCATGTTTGTTCCATAAGGCCATGGCCCCGGTTCTATTTTTGCAGTTGAGAGCTTGCTCCAAACTGCGTCTCGACAGAGCGGCAAACTCCGGTCCCTCACGCTCTCAACTCTCCCGCTCAACCTGCGCATTTTGCTCAAATCGGCCGACCCCTCAAGACTTTATGTGGTGGCTCCAACGTTACTCCATGCTCTCAGAATCCGCCACCGTTTAATAATAGATCTTCATGACTTTCGAGTCCACATATCGCAAGCAGAATTAACTAACCCACCCTGCGTGGCGCGAACGCCTATCCTATCCTACTCTTACACCATCACTCAAAGTACGCCAGCTGATAGGGCCTTACACAAGGCCGCCACCGAAATCATAGGCAAATTGACTTCAAATCTCTTGCATTGCATGACACCTATTCATTGCATCACATACTTCAGTTTCTTCAATATTGATAATGAGGGCTTAATAATAGTATCCAGAAGCTACATGCAAAATGGACTGAAAAATTGTAAAACTTACTTCAGAAAGTAAACTTGTCCTTGAGGTGTCTTGGCTTGCTCCCATCCTTCAGGAAGTGGGAAGTGGTCGAGAGTTAGGTCACAACTCTGCTGTTTCAAGTGCTGGTGTACTGGTCGCTGTTGTCCAGCTGCCAAAGTCTGTTGGAGTGAAGCTGGTGAGCTGTGTGCTCTAGAATGGTGGATAGATGGAGAAGGATTCAAAGCAAAATGCCCAGAATCTGTGCTGTTTTCTCTACTGTGTGAGTTTGATGCCACAGACGGTGATTTGGATCCAGTTGGGGGTGGTTTAAAAAAGGAATCTGGTAAATTTCGTAATCGAAAAGGGAGCTGCAATGGCCTATGAGCATCAGGCTTCAGTACGCTGTCAAACAAGGCTTGCAACTCGGAATCTGAATCGCCACGAATGTGTACGATTTGGTTCCGTTCTTTGTGTTCGACCACTTCGGGATTCTTCGACATTTTCCGATACGAGAAATTGAAGCAGTCGAACAGATGAAGCAAGTAAGGGAATTTCGATACACAGAAGAAAAAAAGACAACAACTAAGATGTTGAAAAATGAAAAGGTTAACTCAATAATTAGCCGACACACCCTTCCACACAAAAGACAGTCTGGCGAGTAACTGAGTACTAGCAAGTCGGCCTGTAGGTGGCAGTGCCGAACCAACAGGTCTTCTATTCAATAACAAACGCTGAGGCCATCTTACGACCGCTCATTTTACTTTAAAAATTCTGAAAAATTTGAATTAAAAAAAATTCGAATACCTTCATTATCTTACACCCGAAACCTTTTTCAATCAATTAAGGATAATTCAAAGTGAAAAACCCTTAAATAATATTTGTCTATTGCGATGAACTTTCCTTTTTTTTATTCACTCAACTTGAATCAACACATTTTAAGCATTTAAAAAATAAGTTCATTAACACAAAAGAATTTGGTTCTATTGATAGTTTTATGGATGATGATAGTTTCCAATATCCTACCTCAGGTAATTCAGTAAGTTAGTTATTTTTTATTGCGTACAGCGCTGTATAGTAAGAGATGTCATTGAAGACGTTTCTGTGATTCTAACTGTTACTAAAAATTAACAAAAGGGACCTACCTGAGCATGAAACAAGCAAATTAATTTTTAATGGAGTCTGATAAGGTGTGTATTATGCTTTTGAATTACTCAAAATAGTCAAGAATCGAAACACGTATAGGGAGGGAAAAACACGAACCCCGATGTGAGAATGATAAAAGAATAGGGACAAACATGTGAGGGAAATAGAATCAGTTCTGTCAAAGTTGTCTCTCCAGATTTTTTTTTTTTCAAAATTAAAAGCCGCAGGAGAGTTAAATGGGAGAAGGGGGCATGCATCTACACCACGCACCATCATGCATCGGACGACAAGTTCTTTTTCAGATGTATCAAGAATTTTTTTTTCAAAGCAAACATTTAAACCGAGATTTGAAAAAAAAACCTACAGTAAAACGAGTACAGCGCCCAATGTTTATCATTCAACAACTGGCACTTCGCGGATGGATTCTACGTCGACTCCAAAACGCGCATCGGCATGTTTATAAACTGCCCTTTAAAAACTAAAATAAAAATAACTTCCGTTCGTGGAGTCGATTACTTCATCCCGCAGTGTGCACACCAGCTTTTGATCCCTTATCTTTGAAAGCTTGATTCTCGAATTTTCTAATCGATGAAATGAGCTTTCAGGTACTTCATCATGCCGAAAGTGCGGAATCTCTTGACACCTAAAATTAATTGGGAGGGTTATGTTTGGGAAACTCGGGGAAACACATTAAAAAATAGAATACAAACACTGACCGAAAACTTTCTGTAGTTGCTCGTCACACACTGCAAACTGTTTGTTCTTGGGGTCCTAGGATAGGAAAAAGTATGTATTAAAAGTTCTTACTTTCTATTGAGGGGAAACTTACATATAGATTTCGTTCTTTAATGATGGACCACATTTTTTTCACCACTTCTGGGCGAGGCATCGACTCTGTACCCATGATATCTGACAACTCGGGACTCAGCTTGACAGCTTTTACTCCTCCTTTTGCCTTGGATGCGGAAGAGCCTTCGCCTTTCTTAGCTGGTGTTCCCCGTTTCTTTTTGGATGCCGTTTTCCAGTCTTCATCTGAATCATCGGGGTCAGAACTGTCAGCTCGCTTCTTCCGTCCGCCAGCTTTTCCACCACTCCGTCCTTTTTTCTTACCAGGGGACTTCTTTCCTGGGCTATATGACTCATCACTCCCTTCGTCCTATGTAACGAATGAAATTGAGTTAGGAATTTATTGTAGAAGAGTAATATCCTTTATGAAACTTACGCTACTATCTGAGTTGTCTTCGTCAAACTCTTCATACTCACTGCCAGAATCTTGCCGACGTTTCTTGGGCAGTTTTCGGTCAGCGGCATCACTTTCTTCGCTTTCATCATCCTTTAAAGGAAAAACATAAATAGTTTAATCAAGAAGTAAGCATATGGCACCCTAAAAAGAACTTCTTTAAGTACCACTGGAACCGGCTTGGATTGTGGCTTTCTTCCACGAGGTGCAGGAGCTTTTTTTGGAGTTGGTGCAGGGGTTTCGTCAGAATCCTCGTCTGACTCCTCAGATTCCTTGGAAGAAAATCGTAAAGTAGTGGTAAATAACAGAAATGTGTGCTAACACAAGATGTTCCCGTATAGGAGGTAGGTTTAGCCTTATTCTTACTGCTGATTTTCCTTCAGAATCGCTTGATTTTACAATTGCGGCTTTGGATTTCTTTCCTTCGGGGGTTGATCGAACTGGTCGAGCTTTTGTTTTAGATTCCTAAACAAGCAGAATATGACAAGAAACCGGAAGTGTAAGCAGAGGTGGCAATATCTTGTTAAATGTGAAGTAGGCAGTATCTTCACAAATGTAGCAGTTTGATAAACTTACAGAGGTTTCAGCTCCTTTCCTGGCAGGTTGGCGTCTCTCTTGTTGCCTGGCTGGTCTTTTCCTAGGAGAATCTTCTTCGTCAGGTTTGTATTCATCTTCATCATCATCGTCATCATCATCATCTCCTTCAGATTCTGAGTTTTCCTCTTCTTCATCAACAGCTTTAAGAAGTGCCATTTTTTAAAAGAGTAACAATTCAGCAATTAATGTAACTGTCTTTTAAAGTATCAAGTTCTTACATTGATCCAACTTTGTTGTTTTTCTTTTCTTTGCTACAGGCTCCTTAGTTTGTTCTTCTTTAATATCCTCTTTTTTTGCTTTAGGGGATGCATCATCTTCTATATGAGGTTTCTTCTCAACAGCCTCCATTACCATCTCATCAATCTCTTTCTTCCTATTAAATAAAAAACCTTAGTAAATAAATATGAAATCATTCATTTCAAAGCTGAAACTTCATGATTCCATATAATGCCATTTTACTGTCACATATAAAAATGGTATGTAGACAGAATGGTAATGTTTAGAAGAAACTTTATCAGGACAGGTAAAACAAAGGCATTCTAACCTGTCACTTAGATCAAATTTTAGTTTTTCTTCCAACTGTTGACGAACTTTCTTGGAAGATAACGTGTCCAAGTCAGCACCTTCCAGGATCCCTAGAAACAGAAAATCGTACAATAAATAAAGATGACGCAGACACTGTATGCCGGTTTTCAAAATTGTTAAGCTTCACAACAGTGAAGAATAAAGAAATGACAATACTGACCATCAATTTCTTTTCTTAATTCTTCTTTACTTATGTCAGCCATGCTCATTGGAAAGCCAAACGAAGACTGCTTCAACTTAATGATCTAAATCACCGAGAATATAACTCTCCAAAAAAAAAAAACTTTTGTTCGTATCAGAGTATACTTCTGATTTGCTCCCCAATCCCCAAAGCGACTCGAGCGTCTCCGTTTTTTAACCTCGCTTTTGGCTTGAGTGGCAGCTGCCCCATCTGTTGCCCAGAGATTGTACTTAAAGTTTTCACTTTGCGCCATCCGCGTAACGTTTTACGTTATGTGCGGAACTATGTCACGTGACCTTAGTCCCACCTCCTATTATGTAGCCTTATTGAAAATTTGAAATTCAGAATTTGGATAGTTTTGAACGAGAGTTGAAGGTTTTCGTTTTTTGAAAACGATTTGTATTATCCTGGCTAACAAGAAGAACTATCTGCTGGCCAAACTTGACCATTTTAAAAGGATCAGAAAAAGTCGCACCCAATCCAATCCATTATTTTGGCCTGGTTGAGTCACGGACTGCTTCTTGATGCAAACAAACTCTGTAGCGATGTAGCTTAAAAAACCGAAGGTGGGTACAACATAATAAACGAAAACAGAATTCTTCAAAAGAAATTTGGGAACTAGATTTAAATGGACTCCTCATTGTTGAGCATGCTTAGCGCGTATTTTGCTGCCGCGCTTTTCGCTGTCTTCAAGGACATGCCGGCACCTTTGAATATATGAACACCGTCAATTTCAACAGCTACACATAACCTCCCGCCAGGAAGTGTTTCTGATTTCCTTTAAATGAAATTATTTCAAGTTAATAACTTTTACTAAATTTCATTTCATTTGTTATTTACCTGAATTTTAAAGCACTTGGATGACGTTCGTGAAGAACGCGCAAAGCAGATATTGGAGTGGTTTCGTTAAACTTTTCTACAGAAATCATGGACGAATGTCAGAAAACATGTTAGAAACATAATACTATAATGAGATGTCTCACCTAATGCATCTTGAAGGAAGGGCAAATAAGCCTTCCAAACGGCATCCAGTGACATGCCAGAATCTATGAAGATGGCTCCAGCTACGGATTCAAATATGTCTCCCAACACTTTCGGAATATCTATATTGCTGGCGATCTGTTCATTCGGGTTACTGGTTTCTTCAAGCACAAAATACTAACAAAGAATTTTGTCAGTCATTCACAATAAAAAATAAATGAAGAATATACTAACGTCATGCATAAGCAAATGCCCGTTGTCCTCTTGGGCGCGAATGAAACGATCCATTATCAAGCTTAACGACAAGGAAAGATGTTTAAGATACAGATGAAAGCGGTTCTTTACCGCCATTACAGCAAAAGTTTGATTATTCACCATAGCCGAACGCATGTCTGTTAAAATGGCTGGTGAGTATTCGCATGGATTGTCGAAATAGAACCGTGTAACCAAATAATCTGCATATAAAGAAAATGTAACACTTGTAATTGAAACTTAAATGTAAAAAGAAAGACTTTACCTAACACGGCATCTCCCAAAAATTCTAGTCTCTGATAGCAACCGGTAATTCGATTGGGGAGATAAGATGGATGGGTCAAGGATTCAATTAATAGCATTTTGTTCTTAAAAGTATAAGACAGCCGTTTTTCAAATAATTCTAAGCCAGCAAACAGATGCGAGATCGCAAGTTCTTTGTTGTCCATTTCATTCGGAAATAGTGGTTCGACTATAGCCGCAAGAACTGGGATTCCATTTGCTTCGTTACAGACCTGAACTTCTTTGGGCCTAGTTTGCAATCCCATCCAGTTCATCACCGTAATTGCTCCCTTTATTCCAGTCGTAAGCAAGTACACACCAATCAGAGCTTCCATGCAATCTGCAACGTTCTTCATTGAGACAAACTGCTGGATATGCAAATTTGGTTCGTTATTGGCTACAGGTGTTTGGAATGTGGGAGGAAGAAAGTTTGCCATCAGATCAAACTTCTGAGCTGCGATGAATTCTCCAATAGATTTTTTCTCCCCAAGAGTGAAAAGATGTTTGTTGTTGATCTGACGGGTACGCATTAGACTCAGTCGGCCTTCGTCACATCGCTGATTGCTTGTCTCTCCGTAAACGTAAATCGATATGATCAATTTGAGAATAGAATCGCCAAGCGTTTCCAAGCGTTCCATATCATATCCATCATGCGCTTTAGAAAGCGTAAGCGCTTCTAAAATAAGACCAGGCGAAGGACCATACAGAGAGAGGGTGTTGAGATTTGGAGAATCGAAGCTCAAATTGAATAGTTCCGGACTACACGTTGAAGAATTTTCCCGTGGTTCAGAGGCCAAATCGATCCATTTCCTTCTTTGCTCGTCGATGGAATCTGTATGTTCAATACTGGCACATTCATCCTGAGGAGTTATCCGAGCCGTTTCTTCCATTACATTTGGCTTGTTCGTTTCAGAAATCGCTTCGGTATTGAACAAATGTCCCGAAGCATTCGAACTAGAGACGGAGGAAGGGCTATCGGCCTCGTCGTAATCAAAGTTCCAAATTAAACTCGAGTCCAAAAGTTCTACGAGTGTTGAAGGATTACAAGATTCAAGCAACCTTTTTGGATCGGGGCTAATGGTGGAAAAGCCCCTTGAACGAGTAGATTTTTTCTGTTGCTGAATACGCAATGGGCACCAAACAGTGGAAACATTGACGGCTCCAGGTAAAAAATCAGTACCGATTTTGGCTTCTTTACAGAGCACTAAACGCAATTCTTCTGCCACCAGCATTCCATTAAGTCGGTGGAGAACAGACGGAATCCAAACCACCTGCTTCCAAATAGACGCAGGTAACGGGTGAACATGACACAATTCGGGAACCAGATGGATAAAGTCTTCCTTTGTTGAAGTTTCCCTAACATAAAAACCAAGATTAACTTACCGAAAAAAAAAACAAGTCAAATGGCTAATTTTATTTTTACCTGGGAATGAGGAAATTTTTTCCTGTGATCTCACGACTGACTTGAGCGAGTCGCTGTTCAGAATTGGTCAATGTAAGCTTGTGTTTTTCTGCGAAATAAGTGGCGTAATTTTGATACTGTTCATTCGGAAATGGCGATAGTGGAGTTAAATCCGAAAGACAATCGACGTAAAAAGTATTCAATGTGCCTAAAGGCTTGTATGATGGAACGATTACTGCGTCGACGAACAAGTTTGCGTCGAAATCATATTTCTGTTCACGACAAGGTGACGCGTTCCAGTCGATAATAGGAGCGTTAATGATTTTTTCGATAAGGTCAAAGTCTATCTTCTCTGTTTCACTATGAAGAGGCACTATCAAGTACTGCAACGCGGAGACATCCGAGTCGAAATTCAGCTGACGCTTCCAGAGAAAAATAACGTCTTGAAATAAAAACTGATGAAACTTGTCGAGTTTTTCCAGCTGGCGATCGTCTAGGATGATGGAATCGATGCCACATAGATCGACTTTGAATTCCCCCGCTCGGGTAACCAAGGGAAAGGCGCAGATGGCTGGGATTAATTTTGATGACAAAATGGCTAGTTTCGTTTGAACAGCAAATGGAAAATAAAGTTTCCTGGTATCAAGACAGGGCTTTACAAGGGTAAAATCAATTGAGTACACGAAGCTAGTTTTCCCGGCTAGGGGTCGACAATCAGTAAAACAGGCCGGCAAGCGTCGATTGTAGACTCCATTTTTCCCCTGATTCAGTTGAGGGTCAGTGGGATTTTTTTCCAAGGCATCAGCCAAATATTCGTCTTCATCTAGTTCTAGACGATTGATTGGGAAAAGGTGGATATCGTCAAGTTCTTTCAAGCGATGGAGAATTGCACACACTTTTAAGGCAACTGCTCGCTTAGCCAAACGTTTTGTTGGCATCACTTCGCCAGTAACCTCTTCTCTTAACGGAGAATTTAGCGGAAGAACAAGACGGCACTGAAATAGACCGTAATTTAAGTGTGCGTTAGTGGCTGAAGAAGAATAATCCGGCAATTGTTTTAATAATTCTCCGATCTTTCTGAGCCAAGAAGGATCGACGACGCTCTCATCTATTTTGCTCAAGCTCCATTTTGGGGCCAAAACCCCTGTCCCATCTGATAGAGAGAGTGTACTGCAATACCTACAACGAATCAATGGGTTGAGGCGGCATTCCACAACTATAATGGGAATTGTACCTGTTGACAAGCGATATGCTGCTAAGTAAAGTTATTCGAGGTCCTTCGACGCCGAAAGGAGTATACGGTTGAATAATTTCACTAAACAAACTATCAATAAAATTTTCCCGATCGTCCTGAAGGTTTTCAGTGGCTACAAGCTGCTGCTCGATACAATGGAACTGTGCCATATCCTCTAAGCACGTTTCCGTATCTGTATGACTCACAAGCATACAATAGAAGGCTTTCGTAGCTCTGGCCCGACCTATTGGCAATTAACATTGAAAGCTGTAAGTTACTATACAATGGGACACGTGACACATCACTCATTTATTACCTTTGGTCTGAACGTAGTCACAATAAGTTTTGATTTTATCGAACCGAATAATAAGGTTACATGCTGGGATGTCGATTCCTTCTTCCAAAACACTAGTTGCCACTAGTAAGTTACAATAGCCTTCTCGAAATTTCTGCATGATCTCTTTTTGTTTCATGTTCAGAATGTGCGATTCTCTAAGTGACGAATTTCGACCTCCTGATCCTGAAGCCTGACCTATAGTGAAAAGTGGTTTCAGGAATTCCAAATCGATATCGTGTTGACGAATATCCTAAGTAAAAGAACAAGGATATTAATTTTACGCAAATGCAAAGAATTTAGTTCACAGAAAACCTTTAAGTAGTGGTAAAGTGCGTTGGCAACGCACCGTCTTTCAACAAAAATGATGCAACACATCTTTTGCTCGGAGCTGAAAATATAAAACATTTAATTATTTAACTAATTAATTAAGACAAGATACTGGCAGATCCGGTCCCAAACTTTTTGGTACAAAATCAACTTATAAATTTTAAGTAATGGCAATCTTTTTTCCTATCTTAACAAGAATTAATATACTTCAATATTTTAAAATTAAATTAAATGGTGGCACAATTAAAGGACTTGCAGGGACTCATCCAACCAAGTGAGAAGAACGATAGCTAATGCGCAAGGCTAGGTTAAGCAAGTCGGGATTGGTTATGTTCTAACAAGTCCTTATACAAAAGGCTAGAGGCAGGGCTAGGTTTTTAAAACTAAATTACTAACATATACCCTGTACAAATATATTTCAGCGATAGTGCACATGGAATGACAAGAGAATTTGAGATTCCAGTTTTAGTTATGGGTTGAAACGGCAAATATGCTAAAGCCATTCCAAAACTTGAGGCCAGACGCCAGATATGTTGGGACCGGATTGACTGTATACGGCAGTGACTCACATTTGGATTTCATGACTTTGTTCCGGTTTGAATTTTCGGAGTACTTCCAAAAGACGAATCACCCTGGGTTGTACAAAAACTAATAAACGATCCCTTGGCGAATATTTGGCAAAAACCGGTGTGCAGATTTCGCTAAATTTTTAATAATAACTGATATGAAAATTTGTTTTAACGAAAATTCGAGTGTTACCGAATTTCTTTGCAGAGATCAATAATTTTGTTCAAGTCCATAAAAAACTGGGAAACTTTTGCTCGACTTTTGGCTCGTTGCAAGATACGAGTATAAACACCCGCACAATGGAAAGCACCATAGATACCTTATAAAGAGGAAAAATTTATTATTTTAATTTTGGGGGAAAAAAAATGTATTTACCGAAGACTTTGAGAAGATGATCCAGGTCTTTAAGAGCATTCCATAACACATCAATATTATAGGCATGTTTAGGAAAATCCGACTCATTTTTAGTCCCTTCACCGTAAACTTCTTTAAATTTTTCGGTAAGTTCGAAAACTTTCGCAGAAATTGAAATATGCAATTGGTGCTCATATAAATGCGATCCACTATTGTCGTCCTCGTACTGAATGATGGCCTCACACGGTTTAGTAGATGAACTATAAATGATATCCAACAATAAGAAACAAAGATCATCTTGGGGAAGCTAGTCAAGCTAATTTAAATATACCGATATACGTTTTCTATATCTGATGGAATTTTTACGACGCATCCCATTGCTTCGGAAAGTTGACGAATTATATCAGGAACCCTTTCCGGTTTACAACGCATTCTAAAAAGAGCTGCAGTCAATCCCAGAATTTTCGGCCCTCGAGCAACTAAAAAAAAAAATCTATGAAAATTTAAAAGAAAAAAGTATAATCTATTTTATATTACTATCGCAGCTTCGTAACTTTGAAAGGACTTGTTTCATCGGCGCGTCTTTGACAGCTGAATGACATTCATCAAAAACTAACAAGTTGAGTTGGTATGGAGTAAAGAAGGCATGGTTTAAAATATCCACAAAAACCTGAGCTGTCATAACCAGCACATTATTTTCTTCAAATTCTGTTCTCCACCTAAACATATAGTATAATACTAGTTAAATAGCTGTAGTTGTTTATATATAGTCACACTTTGAATCATTACTTGTCTTCTGCCCACATATCTACCCCCATACTTCCATAAAACTCTTTCACTTTTAAATGAGTATGCCTCTTCAAGTATGCAGCCTGCTGAATTGCTAGAACAATTGTAGGTACAAGGAACACAGTTCTTTTCCCACCTGAATCAAGTGGCTTAGTGACATCACCAGACATTTCTTTGATCAGCAGGGCTGCAATGAAAGTCTTTCCTGAGCCAGTTGGTAGATAGACAATTATATTCTCTTCTAGTGCTGCTTGAAACAATTCAATCTGTACAATTTGAACCCATAAAATTTTTTTGTTACCAAATTCAATAACTAGAACAAGCATAATGTTACACATAATTACCTGATAATCTCTTGGTATAAAGTCAGCATCAAGGGGGGATGATGCAGTAGATTCCATGACTAATTATTCTTGTTAGCAATGGAATAAAGTTCTGTAAGAAAAATTGGGATTTTAAAATTAAATAGTAGTTACAGACTTATTTAGCACATTACTTTTACATATGCATGTATGAATGCAAGATTTCAACAGTGCATAATTTGTCTTTCTTTGGTTGTATTGTAATTCTACTATTCTGAGGACTTCAATGTTTATCAAGCAGACCAACCCACATTACAATCGCAGAAAAAAAGTATAGGTACTCCTTGCAATGTACTACCAATTAGTTATTATAACACAAAACTGTCAAGAGAACATTAACCAACTGTTTCAGAAAAAGTACTATACAACAGTCAAACCAGTTTTCAAAAAAATTAGATATATATGGGTTTCAAAATCAATAATAAATACAGTCAATGGTTAATCATTCACAAGTCTTTTGCTCGTGGAGGTAACTTAATCAAACATAAAGCACTCGTTTACTTCAGGGTTATTCAGGTCCGATCTCGCACTCCGGTACACCACATCATGTTTTATTATTATAGACTGATTGTTGTTAACACTAACCTGGTGGATCTACTAACGCTCAAGGCACATGCAGTTGGAGAGATATATAGTTATATGTATATAATCCTTTTATACTTAATAATAGCCCATTCCGACAGACACTTTTTTGTCTTCTTCTTCTCCCGCGGTCCACTTAACCGACTCACACTCACCAGACAATTCGACCAACCTGTATTGTTTTCACACTAGCAGAGCCATCTATGATGGGGGAAATTATTCAACAAACAAAACAATATATTGGTAACCAGCGCCGACTTTTGTCATTCGCGAGGAGGGTCCCGAAGGGGTTTATCTTCAAGCGCTGTAAATAATACATTTTTTTAAAGAAAAATAAATTCACATGTTCGAAAGTATTACCTACTCTTAAAATAAAACGGCTTCCATAAAGAATTCGCCTACTGCTACTGATGCTGTCTGTGCTTCGCATTCGCACTGAGCGCCAGAGTACCGAAAAATTCAGTTGCCTTGTTTCAATTTCAAACGTTCGGTAGGCTGTTCAGGATACCGATCTAAAGAGAAATTAAAAATAATTTAGCTACATGGGGATCTTATGATCGGATAGACACCCATCTCCACATCGATCGCTCCCCCGACTTAAAAGTTAAAAGCAAAATAGTAATAGAAAATGCACATAACCTACTGATGATTTATCTAATAAATAAGTAAGCTTAAAATCTTTATAATATTAATCTTGCAGTTAGAACGGAAATATAGCATACACCTTTGGCCGAGAATTTGGTTGCTCATACAGGCCTCTATGATTGCGGGTCCTTGTGTCGTCTTGTGTCGCAGGTTTTGGTCGACGTTAGAAGGAAGCTAAAGCTATTTTGCAGGGTAAGATCAAACTCTTTTTTTAAATAATAACGTCTAAAAATTAAAATTTACGCAGATTATTAGGTATTACGTATTAAATTTTTAAAACAAAGACAACATCATTTTTTTTCTATGGGCCGGAAAAATTGGGTCCGGAAAGGCAAATAAACTGAAACCACTCCGGACCCTTCATGTTTTTGCTGGTCGTTCAAAAAAAAGGATCTAGTTATAATTAATTCGATTACGAAATCCAGGGCCATTGTTTACGACTGAGCAGATGTACAGTCTAGCGTTTCCGGCTTTTCGCCAACAAAACTTCTTTGGTGAGTCCGTCATGATATCGACGCAGACCAGTTCAACGAACGGAAGAAGAAAGTATATCTTTTGCTTATACATTTCCATTGAATTCTTTGCTTCTTAGCGATAAAAGGTTGTAGTAAAAGCGGCAACAACGAATTTCGCCTTTTGGTAAGTTATTACCATCCGTAGCCTTATTCCTCTTTCTGAGTAATGCTGCCTCTCTTTGAATTCCGACAGATACGCATTCGGCAATTTTTTTGAAACGATACTCTATTGCACCGAAAGATTTCGGTCTTCTTGTTCGAGCCATTTATGCAGACGGTTTTTGCGAGTACTATTATGCGTTGTCGTTATCAGTATTTAATGTTACCCATCAGTCATAAATTCGGGACGGGTAAAACTTGCTAGTACCGTCTTGACGTCTTCACCGAATAAACAGTTATTATAAGGGCTAAGAGGTCATCTCAACTGTCAACAGGTGATGGATTCGGTTTCATCCTTGTTGAGAAAGATCCTCCACCAGTAAAAATGGATGATCTAGATTCTTAGGAGCCCATGCAATAAAACAAGATAAACCAGCTATAAGCCAAACCCTCAAGAAGAGGAGAGAAAGCTATTTTAAGCACACGTTCAGAAGATTCTTGTGATGTGGCGCAGCATCCGCCTTTGCGATGAAACGCGCGGGCTTTACTTAAAAAAAAAAACACAAATTTGTTTGGTGCACCTTATATACGAGGAATGTGGTAAGTCTGTCCAAAATGCTACTGTTTGATTCCTCGGTGATTGTAGACTGGCTTTGATGGAACGTCTCGAACTAAAGCCTGCCTTCACTCATGGTCATTTCTTCTCCCACTGAAGAGGTCTTAAAACGTGCCGTAGACGCTACGTTACGAAACGAAATCCGTTTATGCGGAGAAATCTCTAATACTTTAGATAAATAAACAAAACGGCACGCTATGTTATTTACGTAGAAGATTTAATTTTCCGTCTACGCCAGACTGCTAATAATGAACACGACTGTTAAACACTTAAATATAACGTACATTATAGAATTTTTTTACAACAGAAAATGGCGAGTCAGCGTCCAATGACTAAGAAGAAAGTTAGATTTGTTCTCACGAAGCGTAATTCGCCATTGGACCTATACTCTGCTGAAGAGGTTGCCGAAGCACTCCATTGCCATTCCATTGCCACTGTCTAATGGAGTAGTTGGGTATAGTATCTCAATAGCAACCCAATTATTTCTAATAGGATTCGTCTGACTTGTTTTAATGGTTAAGAGGTCAAGTTTATTGTCGATCTTTTTAATACGTGACTTGATTATTGATTTGACAAAACCACATTGATATTATGGTAACAACTGGTACATAAAAAAAGGAAAAGAAGTGGTCCTGATTTGGGTCGATACCGAGCCGCGAGAGTATCACCAGCGGCAGAAAGGACAATAAGCTGATGTTCTTAAAAAAAAAGAAAAAGAGAGAATGGGTACGATTCTCTTAATTATTCATTCGCCGTTGAGACCCGCTGAGATAATGGTTTCCCTTAAAAAAAATGCGCAGCTCTCACGTTCCCTTTATTCACCGCTTGATGGTTGATACATACGTACACGTTGCGCTTCGAAGGTAGGTAGGACTGTTTCGCCTCTCCATATGTACAAGCCACAACACGCGGGACTTGCATAATGAGATGCGTAGCTTCGGTCTTGGTCCCTCCTTCCCGATGCCGAAGCCCGAAATCACTTGCTGTACCTCCCTCATCTAGTGGCAGTCGCTTCCCAGCCATCAGCTCAGTCACAACAATTCCGCACTTTTTCTTCTTCGTCAACCCCGTTCCTCAACTATTTTAGAATCTCAACCCCAGTAACATCGTCTCGTATTCGTCCGAGTGTGTTCTTGTATTCATACTGTGTTTTGGACACAACAGCCGTACCGAACCGCCCATCAACTTTTGAAGCTGTGACGGAAGAGAAAAAAAAATTGCTGACTGCAGAGGCCGATTCTTCGTCCGTGAATAAAAGGTGAGAGAGAACAAAAAAAAAACTGACTGACGTCATGTAGCTTTTATAATGCGGGTTGAAAATTCCTCCTTGTACGAAAACGCGCGGTGGAAAACGAAGACTTTCGGACCGAGTGAAAGCGTAGCCGATCTGTGAGACAAGCCATGGATGAGATCAAAAATCGAAGAGCTTTTTACAATAACAAATTGTTAAGAGCCCTAAAAAGGCAGAAGCATTGTTGAGTCATCAAAAGATACTCACAAGCTCTCGCGTGTGTTCCGTCTCTTTTTTTTCCAAGGTGGAAGAGCGTCGTCACTTCAAGGGCATCATTGCTCTACTATTTTTGTTAGTTACGCCATCAGTACCGAGAAACTCAGCTGCTACGCCTCCTACGTTGTACAATTTCGACTGGAAAATCGTGCAGCGTTTGTCTTGTTTTTACCTTTCTTGTTTGGCCTTCCAACTCAGCGATCTTAATGACGTCGACTTTGATTATAGCCGTGAGTCAGTCGAGAGTGAAATACTAGCCATCTTTGGGATTAGGACGAATGGTACGAGTTGTCTGCTCCTCCGCCGTGAGCCAGTGAAGACTCGAATGCAGTCTCACAGGATCACTCCTTTTCTATTTATAAAAGAAGTCGTAGACGATATCTTTGGACATATGACCTGGTGGGCAATCTAGATTCCAGAGCTAATTACGGATATTTCTTGACTGTCTACTCTCCGCTGTGCGTGTCTACTACGGGGAATTTGTCGACACCTTCAGCAGCTTCAGATATCTATGAAACCTTTGTTGGCGATTGTTTCTTTTATCACCGATATCGGAGATGACAATTCCAGCCGTACATGTTACGTGGCAAGGCTATATTTTTGGAATCTCACACCAGTTCGAGTCCTCCCCTTGACCGCATTCCCCTTTGAGGGACAATTTAAGATAGAAACATAGGAAACGCAGATGTATTACCAATACATTTTGAAATGTAAATGAAAGTAAGATAAAGAGAAAGTTTTTTCGTCTTGTTTATACAGCTGCATTCCTTCTAAGTGAATTCCGTAAAGGTAAATATTGCTGGTAACGTTGTTTACTAAAGGGTAGCTTCATCGTTTACCAGCGCGGCAGGAAATATCGGTGGTGAACACATCTTTAGTTCTACTTAAGGGTGTAAACACGTGCTTTTTTTTACAGTTCAGATTTTACTGCACTCCCTTCGCCAGTTATTAAGCGGTCGGAGGTTTATAAAATGTTGACCGAAGAGCAACAAGAACAGCAACAGCTCCGGCCATGGCAAATGCAACACAAGATGTCAACATCTGGTTCTGGTACGTAAGCTCATCTTTCTAATATTTTTAAATAGAAACCTGATTTCTTGGACATATTTTTTTTATAACTGAAACCAAGCAGCGACCTGTGTATAATTTACATTCGATTCTGTTCACCCTCAACCCTTGATATTGCGTCAGATACAAAAATGATGAAAGACATCAGACCTGCCCATCCCTTGAGGTTCTTTATGATGGATTGTTTATGTCCAGCTCCTTAAAAAGTTACCATTGGAGGAGTACCATTGGCATGATCCGTTCTATAACCCCCTGCTGGCTATGCTGATGACCCACCTATATTTGTTTCTTTTCCATGCCGAGAAGATCGATATACACTATGTTTGTACTGAGTGTTTGAGGGAAAATCATTATCCCTTTGACTGGCTCTTATGATAGATTATAACTCTAAGAAAAATTGCTTCGTGATTGGGGAGTGCAGAGGCAATGGCTAGCGTGCCAATTAGCTTACCCAAACTTTTATTCAGCTGATAACACAATAACTGTAGATTATAACTATTTAAGCCCGAGGGATCACAATCAAATGCATTTTTTTCTTCATTCAAACAGAGATGAAACGAGTTGCCTGGCCGCCTGCGGCTGCATCCGAAACGCAAGAATACGACAACGGAACTATCAATTTACCACGACGTAACGACTTTGATGGGACAAGGCAATATTATCAAGACGACTCAAACAGGTTCTCAGCTGGTCAAGTCTCACCCGGCCCTAAAGTCGCTCCGCCAGTCCCGCCCAAACCGGGCGCTCGTGAAGCTACCAACGTCCAGGTAAAACTAACTGATTTTTTTATCTTCGAAAATTATTCCTTATCGGATGATTTCCAAATCATTGACTGTTGGTCTCCGGTCTCGGGCTTTCCATAAGAATAAGCCGGATTTCTTTCCACAGCACCGTAGGCGTGGTTGATCTTTTTCTTTCTCCTTGTAAATGACGGCGAGCGATGTTTACGATGGGTGCGGCGGGATCTAAAGTAGCGAACTGATAAGTCGAAATTCGCCTTGAAAACGGCAGATGGATCACGCGCCCGCTATTTCGCAACTCCTCACCAGGGTAAACATTGGCCAGCGTGTCATGCATCTATTTCGGGTAGACCAACGGCGTGCAAAACTTTTGGTGGTTCTTGTTGGAATACCTAAAACACTGGGAGGGAAAAGAGTTCGGGCAATTACACCAGTTGAGGAGGACACAATGAGGATGCGTCACAGTTCTCTTGTTAGAATTTCGAACGAATTCCCATCAAGTGGCGAGACGAGGATGCTGTCTGAGATATGTCATTCCATGGAAGAGCGGTGCCATTAGTGAAGGGTCCGTCACAAGGCACTGCCTCTGATTACCTGAGTGTAACTCAACAACAAAAAATTGACCTAGTTTTTTTTTTGAAAAAAGTAAGTGGCAGCCAAATGTTATTCTTTTTCCCATTTTACGGCTGACCTGCTGAAAGACGTAAAGCAGAAGGAAAACAAGAATAAAGAGGCCAACAGTGCAATGTTATTTACGCGTCTTTCTTGTATAAATAGTTAGTTGACGCTACGTATATACTCGTGCTTGCTTATTCAGTCACCTCAAGGTTTTCAGAACCTTTCATCCTCCCTTCTGGTTTACATAGATAGAAGCGTTCAAAGTAGTTGGGTCTATGTGACGGGCCCAGAAATGCAACAGAAAAGCTTCGAAACGAAGGTAAACCAACAACGGCGATTGGATATTATCGGTGAAAAACAACTGAGAGGGACTAAATAACCAGAGGAAGCAGAGATGTTTAGCCTGGTTCTAATTCATTCAACACAAGCCAAGGCCCACTAAATTTAAAAGAAAGCATTTACACAAGATTAGGGGATCAATTTGACACAGATGCAAATGTAACATCTTCTCATCAATGAACTTATTTGAAACACGTTCAATCGCGTTCAACATTCTTGCAAGTGATGTGGGAAATGCAGCGCCGAAAGTAGAGGAGCTAAAACTTAAAAGGGAGCAGACGAAACAAAAAAGGGTTGAGGAACTAGGTATAGAATGGTCCAGCAAATCCAAAAGTAGATTCGATGTCTCATCCGTGGGCCGCTAAAGACGCACCGAAAAGACTTGGTGTCGCCGCTGAAACGACTAGCAACGCGACGCCAAATCGGTCCGTAGTGCACTAGTCACCAGTCCGTCGGCAAGAAGCGGCACGCACACAGCTCTTTTAGTTTATCTCATTCCAACACCCACTGGCGCCTTTCTAGTTTGTGATCTTGTTCAATCAAAAGGAAACGATTGGGTGCGCCATTTCCAACAGGTACAATGATGCGTATTTTGAACAAATAAAGCCCAAAACCGAAAATGTTGGGCGTTGCGGTTGGCAGGAAAGGAGCGAATGTAAATCTTGAAATTCTTGCCACAGTGGTTAACAACGCACATGAACTTCTAAACAGATTCCTAGTAGTCTGAAATAACCTATCCGTTTGATGGTCATTGTTGTTTTAAATCTTGACATAATGTTGCGCGCGTTCCTCAGAAGCTAAGCTGTAAGTATTTCATTCATGTCATGTGGGAGAGCGGCCAAGATCATAATTCATCGATTCACTTTCAACAAGTCAATAAAAACAATCATTTCTACATTTCTCCTATGGCCTTTCTACAAGGCTTTTACAAACTGCTTTTCCTGAACTTTGGACCCTGTTCAATGTCCCCAAACGGTTGGGATCATAAAGACTTGGGTGGGTTCTAGCGCGTTATTAGCATCACGCCTCTTAACGGGTTGGGGCACGGTTCAAATATAGGCAAGCTCGTTTGAATCAAAGACAACAACCTAATAACATGCCCATGTTATTAGCGTTTTTTCAATGAAAACTTCACTTTCATGTGCAATAAAACAGCCTTTCATCAGTGAAAGATGCACAGCTTGTTAATTCAATTCCTTCCAACCTTTCTCTGTTCAATTTAGCAATCAGCTGACAGTGAAAGCGACAACACGATGGCATCAAATGGAACGCCGGAGCCATTCGCTTCAAACGAGTTGGTGGGAGACAGACCACTAATAGCCAAACCGACTCCTCCAGCTGGTTTGATTCTTGGACGCCCCCTCAAAAAATCGTGGGGGCCGCTCGAATCTCAAGCCGTAGTTGATTCCCAGCCTGTTTTCAAGAGAGCAACTCCTGTCCGAATGCTTGGAGATATGGTACGCTCCATTCAGTTTTATAAAAGAAAAAAAAACTAAATAAAATAAACACTCTATAAAGATAAATACGTAAAAAGAATTTAGAAATGAGATAATTTTAATAGAACAGATTAAAATGGCTAAAACTGGATTCTTTCTCTACTTATTTACAGGTGTGGCCTCCAAAAGGGGCGGCTGGAACGTCGGACAACTCTCAGACGCAGTCACCCGGCCCCGTCCGCCGTCAACCCAAAAATTACCAACAATTTTTCAACGAAAATCAGTTGCCTGCTAACTTTCCGACCTATCGCGCACCGCCCGGAACGCAACATTTTGGATTGGAAGAGGGAGAAAATACCACGCCCATGTGATGAAGACAAATTTTTTATTCAATTTGGAAAATGTCAGCCCCATCCAGCCATCACTTCTTATTTAATTAGCTGCTTTTCAAAATTCAAGGAAAGAGGAAAAACTGTTTCTGAAACAATCGCAGCATTTTTTTGGTTATTTTTATCGTGTTACAAATTTTGTTACCTACGAAAAAGCGCCTGCTTTCAAAACTCGTCTCTTAATACCCCAATGCTTTGTGATATATATTAGCGGAATGGGTTGATTGTCTTGCAGCAGTTATGCGCGTTCTGCACAGCAGTAACTTATGCTAGGCACTGAAAAAAGGTTTGCAAAATTTCTGTCGATGGTACTGCACAACTCTAATTATTTCCCCATAAAGTGGTCCCCTGAACTATCAGATTTACATTCTTCTCTTACTCCGCTTAGTAACTATCGCTGGGACTTTTGCTTTCCTGCTATAAGTCTCAGTTCCGGGGTACCCGTCGGCATGAACTAAGCAATTATCGACTAGCCCACACTGCCTCACCATGCGACTGTTTAGTCTCTCAACTCTTCCCAATTTCTACCAGTGTGCCTCATTTTTACTTATTAAATCTGTTACTTAATACAAGATACTGGAAAAACAACTTATCGAGTCAATTTTCCACATTCACATTTTCTCTTTCATTTCAAAACAGGAGCGAAGCACGCATCAACAAACGAAGCAAAGTTAAGAGGGCATTTGATAGAACTCTTAAAACACAATGTGAGGAAATTTAGAGTAACCCGTTAAAGTTACATAAGGAGGACTCTATGCTAGGGCAAAACCTTGAGTCTGCTGAATAGCTTGAAGAAGCTTGTAACGGAGTTTTTCCTTAGTGTTGTACAACGGTAGGTCCAACAGGTTGAAACAGGTATGGGCAACGGGCAAGTAAGAATCGCCGCCAGCCGTTCGTTGGATGATGACCTGTTCCAAAAATATGAAAGATAATTGTTAGCTTAGAAAACGATCATGTACGCAGAATAATATTCACTTTGACAGCCTTCATCCCCAAAATAGGTATACGATCGGAACCGGTGAGGAAAAGAAGGAAATTTTTCTTCTGTTCAAGAGACATATCGTGGAAGACTTCCCAAAATAGACGGATAGTTGGGTGGTCGGCGCTGTACCCGTTTTTGTACTCGGCATTTTCTTGCAATGCATACCAGTCGTAGTTCTCATTTCCTGTAAATAAAGTAAATAAAGATAATGCAAATGCTAACTGTAGAAAGGTACCAACAAGTTTTCGAAGGGAAGACTAACCCACAACCAAATCCATGAGCTCATGTGATTGGAAAAGCCGCAGGACTCGCCCACCACAGACTTTATGAAAGCCCCGATTAAAGGCGTCGAAATGCTTGGCAATCGACTTGTTCAACACGAAATCCACATACAAATCCACATATTCTTGCCTATCAAATTTTGTTGTTGTTGGAATGTTGATTATACCCCATCAATCACATTTGCTCTGAAATAAGATTACTTGTTCTTTTGAGTCACAAGAATGTTCGCACCGCCAGGTTTCAGTTCGTCGGTTTGAACGGCTCCGAAAACCTCACGGGACATCACAAAACTAAGGCAAAACACTTCTTCTACATCGTCTCCATCATAATCTAGCAACGAGTGTAAGCTCCTGGAAGTAAAAATACAAATGTTGCGTTTTAAAAACGACTAGAAATTCTTTATTGTCTTTAATTAGGCGAACTTACCGCATAAGCGTTGGACACAAGCCATCGAGGTCATCTAAGTTAACCGATTCGGCTAGTAACTTTTTGTACAAGACTAGCGGGAAGGGCAGGTTGATGATTGTGAAATTATAAATTGCCAATCCACATAGTAAACCTACAATTAATATTGATTAATGAACAACCTACAGCTTATGAAAATTTAACTAACCAATAAGGAAATACATTCCCTGTTCCTCGAGAGACAGTTCAGAAAACCATATTGCTCTCGTTTCCTGGTAGTGGGTAAACATACCGTACTTCGGATCCAGAATCTCTTTCAACAATAACATAAAGAACTCTTTCCGCACTCCACCAGCATCTTCAGCTTCCTCTCCATAAAATTTTACCTGTTGAATGAAATGACTTTTTTAATTCGAATTCCGAGTTACGATAAATTCCATCGTGCTTGCCTTCAGCGGCTTCTTCAGGTCTGCGCTGGCACATTTGGACAATTCATTAATGGTATCGTTCACCAAGTTATCCCGTCGAACTTCTAAAACGAGATATTGCTGAATAGCCGGGAATCCGAAAAAAACGCCTCGTGTAGCGGCTTCTTGCATTGCCGAGTGCATCTGTATGTTTTGATCCGCTTCCAAAAGTAAGGTTTTTGCTTTAGCATCGAAAACGAACGAGTAATTGCATAGGCGGAATTCCTATTGTACCAAGAACATCAATTTGAAAAGGATGAAACTGAAAAGGTAGTAGCAACAAATTTCCTACTTACTTTGTTGGGGGCGTCGACAAGCCATTTAAAGTAATCCCTCTTTACGTCTACTTTGTCAGTCAATTCAGGGATATAGAATTGTTCATGACCAACTTTTTTGGTGGTCAGCTGCCGATTCACATTGTTTATTTTACGAAGCATGTCGAGACATGTTTTGAGCCTAATACCTAGCCTTGTCGTCTACAGAAAAATTTAACGTTAGGAAATACAACTTTCACATTACACTCAAAACTAAAGTACAGTACCTCTGTCGGATCAAAACTAGAAGGCAAGTTAATAATATGAACTACAACTTGCTTAAAAATATTGATGAGCCGAATAAAGTAGTCTGTGTTTGATGATGCTAACCACGAGTCTGCATGAAAAACCAACTTCTAATGTTCAATTTCCCATTTGATACTACAGATTGAATTACCATAAACCTTCCCCGCCTCCGGTTTCAAACTTAGCAGAACACACGCAAACGGGAAATGTAGTTCCTCAAAAAATCTGGGTTGCAGGAACTCGTGATAAAGTGGAAGGATGAGGTAAACGCGCATAACTTCAATATCTGGGATAACTTGGGTCAGACTTGAGAGAAGCTCATTACAAATGCACCGACGCAACTAAACAATATAGAAATTTAGTGGAATATGTAATTAGATGAATTATATATTCTTTTACGAGAACGCAAATCGTCGGGTGTTCGATACGGCTAATTTGACCAAATGTTTCTGCTGCCAACTCGAGATCTAGTCCTGATAGAATAACAATCAATGAGGTGCTAGAACATGGAACGGAAGATAACGTAATACCGTGATTTTTAGAGCTGCAACCATAATGTGAACCATCAGCACGCAAGAAAGAAGCATTGTAGCAGGCAAGATGTGAAAATACGGTTTCGACATATCTGCGTAGGGACAACGATAAATGTAGAAAAAAAAAGTAGAACTTTCAAATTATCTTTCTGCCAAAAATTACCTAAGAAGGTCTAAATCGACAGCGACATCCGGGTGTAAAGCTCGAACTTTCTTTATTTCGTCAGGAAAAATGGTCAATATTTGAGTAGCAGGCAAATGTTCTCGGTAATCCGCTGATTCAAAGTTTTCCTATTGGATTTAGATTTGATTATGAGGGCTTGGAGGATGAGAAGCTGTAGTAAAATCTTACATCGTATGGACTAATAAGAGCAAAACTCTGATCTCCGCCGCAAAAAATGTTTCGCACTACCAAACGTTTGGATTGAATTTCGGACAATGCCGCTCCAGTGTTGTTTTTCGGCGCACCTCCATGCAAATTGTTGGTCGTCTCCCATGGCCCAATGACGAGTTGCGGCGAATTTACATTGACCGTCGACTTAGTGCCCAACTGACCCGATCCACCCAACCCAAAAGCATATATCCTACCTTTCGATGGAACGAAGGCGAGTGTGTGACACCTAAAGTAAAGCAAAATGATTAAGATTTTGTGTATCATACTCCAACTTGACATAGTCTCACCTCCCGCAACAAATTTGAGTAACCGTGGTACCCATCAATTCCAACACCTTTCTTGGCAACATTTCATTGGCAGCCGTGCAGTGGCCTAACTGGCCATACATACCCGCTCCGAAGGTGAAGACCCCTCCATCGCGAGTTAAAACGGCAGTGTGATCCATCCCACACTTAATGTATGTTACTCGTTGAAATCGCAGGGACTTTAACTGGGTCGGCTGTGGTCTATCAACAGTGTCACCAAGCCCCAGCTGTCCAAAGAAATTCTTCCCCCAACTATAGACAGCTCCTGAGTAAGTTCATTGGGGATTTGATAAGAATTGGATTTAAAAAAAAGTAAGCTAGGCCTAAGAAAGGTGTTTACCAGAACGAGATACAGCAAAACTGAAATCAGCACCACATGATATATGACTAATGGGGATTCCCTGCAGTAACTTAACCAAACAAGGTTTTAACTCTGGAGTTCCAGAGGAACCTAATCCTAACTGTCCATGACTGTTACTTCCCCAAGAATATAACTCACCAACTGTTTATAGAAAATGTGGAATGTAGTGAAAAAATAAGTAACACTAGATTAATCAATAGTTAACTGGAAATACCATTTGTCAAGGCCATTGAATGGCTGCGTCCACAAGCTATTTGAACTACTTGTTTGGTTGCTAAAGATTTCACCATTTTGGGGGAAAGTATCATTGACTCGTCTAAATTCAAGCCTAATTGCCCGCTTGAGTTCGAGCCCCAGGCAAAGACCTCACCCCATTCATTTTGAGCAAGAGTGTGTTGTGCTCCACATGCAACCTGAGTAATGTTATGAGCTTCTAAGCCATCCACTTGTTCTGAAAAGGCAAAAATATTAAAGGTGAAGTTCTCTGATAATGAAAATTACCAGCACTTACCGGCTCTGGTTCGCGGCCTGCTGTGCCCTAACTGACCAAAGTCATTCAATCCAAATGAATAAAGTTTCCCATCATCCAATACTAGAATGGTGTGGTTGTCACCACAACCAACTGTTATTAAACACGCCAAATTAAGGCTAGTTTAAGTCATTCATAAAAATTGAAATAATAATACCTTGTACAATTTTGTCAGCAAGGGCAAAAGGTGATATCCTTGGTTGTGAAATGGTTTCTTCTTCCAAGCCTCCAAGCCCTAATTCTCCATGCTTCATACTACCCCAACAAAACATGGTTACATATACAAAGTCGCTCAGATAATAAGAAGCGGGTAATTCTGAAGATTAATTGATTTTGATTGCATCACTATTCGGCACAGTTGGCACTAGGCAATGCTCTGGATCGTTAATAAGTGAAGGACACTTTCTACCTCCCACTTAAAACCTACATAAATGAATTGGCAACTTAAATCTAATATCTGATTGTTTTTTTCTTTCAAGAGAATCGACTGCTCGAGAAACTTCAAGACTTATGTAAAAATCATTCTTTGTACCGGTTTGATCGATGAATGAAGGAAAAATGTTTTTCTCGACTCAATTTATAGCTAACTAAAATTACTTTATTTATGAATGAAAATGCAGTATAGTATGTATTTGTATGAATTTAAAAATTTTACATTGTTCAGAATGGATTTAAATCAACGTGTAAAAAATATATATACAGTACCCACCAGAATTGTTTACACCCTCCCACCTTTTTGCGGGTTAAAGGCCCTGGCGCTCCCGCACACCAAAGCTAAACTAAATGCGATAGAATTTTTATTTTTTTTTCGGTAGTAGAAATTATGTTGATGAACTTCCCTCATTTTTTTCGATGACCAGAACATTGACGCTGAAGCCCTACACGACCTGACATATTAAGTTGCAAATTTGTTTCTGGCCTAGCTAACCGAGAGGAATCCCTGAAATTGCAGTTGCAATAAGTCGGCAAAAAATAAAGGTACGACCTTAGGAATTTTTTCCCTAAAACATCTCGGTGGTTTCTACTACTGTCTTAATTTTGAACAAAATCTATTGAGTTTTTCTAAATTAAATTTGCCTTGAAAAAAGTTGGAAAGACTGTTTTGGTCTACAGGGAGCGAGAAATAAGAGAGGGGGGTCTAGTTTGAGGATAACACCGCTAGAGCTTTACATTCCGTGGCCGTAAAGCCCGCGGGCTGAACAGTGTCCCCTCTTTTATTTCTCGCTCCATGTACACCAAAACAGTCTTTCCAACTTTTTTTCAAGGCAAATTTAATTTAGAAAAACTCAACAGATAATAAGGTCCTCTCGGCGGACGACTGCCGTTCAAATAATTGATAACTACCTTTTTGCTATATGATCCCGTGATCAGAAAATTCTGAAATAATTCACAGGCATGCATATTGGGGTAGTTTATTTATAAAAAAATTAAGAACTCTCTATCTAAAAAATTCGTGGAAGGAGAGCGAAAAAACTCCGCCATAAGGCGCCGTGTTAAAACCGGCAAAACAGGGGGGGGGGGGGTGTTCAAATACTTTCCGTGGGTACTGTTTACAGTAGGGGCGACCGGACCCATATTGGACAGGTTGTCCCATATTGGACAGATTGAATAAAAAGGTAAGTATTAGATAATATAAAATTCTATCATCTGTAGAATCTGTCTAATCTGCTGAATTTTTTTCTATTCCAAAAAGTTAGAGGTCTAGTTCGAGGGAGTGGGTTGACCACTTCACCTGTATAAGTACAAGACTTGCGAAAAATGGGGAACCGCCATTTAATCCCGTGGAAATGGGAACGAAGGTGCCCAGCCGCTAAAAATTTATAAACAATGACGATAGCTAGTTAAGTTTTCTAGTTTCACATGATTCATAAAACATGTCTAACTACATAACTATGCAAGAAGCGCAGTGATAGGATTTTTTTTTGTTGCCGAAAAAAAAATAAAACTACCAAAATGACGTTTTTGCTACGGCGTCATTTTTTTTCCCTCTCGCAAGCCCTACGTACCCCACCAACCGAAATGGGGTTAGGCAGTCTTTCATGATTGGGCTTCACACTATATTTGTTCAAGGTTATATCGGCGTAAAGTGTCTGAGCCATCGGTTGCGGAACGAATATTGGCGGGGCCCTCAAAATTTGTAGACTCAATGTGATATTCTCTGCTTTAAAGTCACAGTTGAAGTCGAAATAATTTTTGAAATACAATTAAAAATTGTTCTTCGTTTGCGCTCACTCGAACAATTGGGATTATATAAAGAAATGAATAGTGAGAATTCAACTGTCTCCATAATCCACATCCGGGCCCTCCCTACATTAAAGTAACCAATCCTCATTCATATACTTTATCAGAATCGTGGTTTCAGAGGCACCCATTAAAGTTGTTACCTGCCACGAAAAGATCTGATGATAAAGGGGACGGGTGACAATCGAAGAAAACATTATACCTTTTGTCTGCTGTAAAGAGCTAAATATACTACGTCAACAGAAAACGGCTACATGCAGTTATTTATAACAATCTTTGAAGTAAACTGACAGTTATTTGTACTTACATCAAGCCGTTTTATCATCTTCTTTACAAGTTATTTCAAAATGGGGCCAAAGAAAAATCAAGGCGCCGACCAAGAAAACAAAGAAGCAATTGCCAAAACTTATTTCGAATGGCTTTCGGACTTTGCGCAGGTGATTCTTCTACAAACAAATTTGGACGGTAAGCAATTGTTTTTTTTTCTTAGTGTAATATTGTTCATTTCAATTCTATGTGCTTGTTTAGCTGTAAATGAACTGCTGATTACAATAGTACTACTAAGTAGTAGCTGTAGTAGTACTATTGTAATCAAAAGTTCATTTACAGCTAAACATGCCTTCAAAATATCCTATTCTTGTTGTCTTTTATTTTTTTGCAAAAATCTTCTCCCCATCGACCAGTCGGGGTATACGTTTCGTTTTTGTGGCAATTATGTCGGCTCTGGGGTAGCCTTGGCAACAATTGCAGCAATGAAGTACTCCACCAACACTGGTGAGAATACCGAGATGCAAGTGTGCCTCTCCCAGCTGGTAGATGCCATCATCGCGATGCACTACCCCGAGAGCACCATCTCCGTCATCGCCACTACCGAGGCGTCCAACTTTACGGTCTTAATTTCCATCATGGTAAGTAATTCTGCATTAAATAAATGAATTTCTATTTTATTTCAGCGCAAGTTCTTGGTCGACATCCAAGTTCGATCCCAAGGAACAGTCCGGATGGACAAAATTTTTTTTGTTTACAACGGATTGAAATCCCTTGGATCGAAAATTAAGGGTGTCGCGCCACAAGACCGTGGTGACGGCTCAGGCGCTTCTCGACGGAATCGATGCGGGGGTCCACCCGCTGCCGGACGAGCCATCCGTCGCCGGCGTTGTAGCTTCTATGAAAAAGTTTAGTTTCTTAATCCAATTTAGTTTTTTTTTTAATAATTAAATTTCATTTTTTCCCCTTTTGAGTATGATGCCCGGAAGGAGGCGCTGGTTGGGGGTCGACAGACCCTTTCCGACCGCCCTTGAATTCTTTCCTTATTTTTTTCTCATTTTTTTAAATTACTTCTTATATATTCCCCAATTTCCCCCCCTTTTTCTTTATTCCCTCTTTTATTTTCCTCGTTTTTATATTTTTGTGTTAGCACTGAGGGGAAGAAAAGATAAAAAGACAAAAAAAAATCTGCTCTCAAAATTTCGCGAAACTGTTGCACCCTTTCTAACCCAGTTGCCCTAGACTGGATGACACTCGACAATAGATAGCGATCGATTACATGCACGTCGCCGTGACCTCTCTTCACCTCGTTGGTCCAGAAAGAGAAAGAAAATTTCGTCTGCTGTTGCGTAGCGACCGATAGGCTCCCTCTCGCGGCCAAATTGTCCGAATACTAAAACGTGGGAAGCGGTATCCGGGCACCGCGGACTTCGGGGAGTGGTAGCGTGGAAAGCGGAAGGCTGGGGGCGCGAAGAACCAGAGACAATAGAATGACTCTAAAAAACCGCCGCTGCCACCACTTGTTGCCGGGAGAGGCAATTTATATTAACGAGATCGACGATAGGTGGGGGCTAAACGCAATATATTTCAGAGTCGTAGTTTCAGAGAGTTCACGAAGATTCTCTCTGAACGTGTCGCGAGACCCGGTACGACTCCCGACTTCTTCTCGTACACTCATTCATGTAAAAAAAAGGTAACAAATAAGAGGCAGGGTAAGAGAGCACGTAATACATGAAAGGGGTAAGGGTACGCTTCGGTGTGTAGCGCCATCTCTTAGGGGAGTGAAGCACTCCCCGTAACAATATTTGTTCCTTCATGCAACGCTGCCCAGCAGCTGCTGAAGTTGACGTACTCACGATTCTAATGGTCCCTTCAAGTTTTACCTTATGCTGAAGAGCGACACAGGAGCTGATAAATATGTGTAAGGAACTCGAATCGATTAGGATAAGTAATTTTTTTGTAAGGATTTGTTTTAAAACGGGAGCAGCGGGATGATTTTAAAAGCGGCTTGTTCCACACCATAGAGTGTGGAAACTAGCGTCTTGAGCTAGAGTCACTGCTGCCGTATTGACCGCGTTGCGGGTCACTACTCCGTCTGTTTGAGCCACGATCAGTCGATGGCTGTTGCTGGATGCAGTCGTCAGCGCCGTGACTGGTTCAACACGGCGCGTGTAGGCGAGCGGACTGGTGACCTCGGGATCCAAGAGTCAGGTTAACCGACTCTGAGTGTTTTCAAGGCGGCTTCGGGTTCCGCTATGCCGTCGCACTCTTCCCTCTCTCTTTCTTTGATGGACTCTGTCTGATTTCGAGACTTAGATAATTTTCTAAGTCCTACTTCCAGACGGAGCCAGAAGTCCCAATGGGGGACACAGAGCACAAGACAAGAAAGGGCACTTAGAAAATTTACTTATTCTCTGGAGCTGCTGGCTGGAACGAAATAAAGAGACTCGAGAGACCGGATGGCGGGTTGCAAGTGATTTATTACTGAAACTCGACTTAATCACGATACATCGGAATTGAATACGGTAGCGTGAGCGGGACTGGTAAAAACCCTCATCTGACCACAGATGCGGGAAAAAGTTAATGGCATTGTCTTGACCGTCGATTATTTTCAGTAGCGACGCTGGGCGTCGCGTCCTTCTGGTTTGTGCAGGAGATTTAAAAGAGGCCGGAACTCTGCGAGGTCTGCGGTTCGAGTCAAACTGGTTTTCTCTTCAAGTGTCGTCTCGCGAGGCTCCAACGTAAGTGTGGTTTACGGTCTCATAGTCAGTCCTCCTTGGTGTGGGAACCAGACCAATGGTTGTTGTGTTGCAATTTTTTTATTTTAATTTTTTTTTCTATTCCACTTTTAATTTATTTCTCCTTTTTTTGTTTCATTTGTTTCCCCTTTTTTCCTTTATTTTTCCGTTTTTTTTGTTTTATTGTTTTTTTCCTTTTTTCCCCTTCTTTTCTATTTTTAACCCATTTCAAGATATTTCATTGTTTTTCAAATGTTTTTCAAGTTTGTGTAACAAGTTTTTTAATGTTTTTTTTTTAATTTTTCGTGTTTTGTTTAGGTCATTTTGTGTTGGTCTTTTAGCCAGCGGTGAAGGTCTTCAACCCAGATGTGCTGTCGTCTGCAAGCAAATTGATGTGGGAACCAGACACATATTTTCTTTTTGTTTTATTGTTTCCTATGCTATTTGATTGTTTTTTCCCCTTTTTTATCCTTCTTTTATTTCTCTTTTTGTAGTTTTTGTTTTAATATTTTCTTGTTTGATACATTTTTAGTCTAATTTGAATAAACTTTTTTTTCGTATTCGCTTTTGCATTTGTTAATTAGCCTTTTTTTTCTGGTTCATACAAGGGTTTACATAAGTGATTGTCAGATACCCAGAGTAAGGACAAATGGCTAAAAGACAGAAAATAGAATTTTTCATTTTTTGTCAATTATATGTCTAATCATATTTTCCTTCATAAGTAACCTTTGGTTTAGCAGACGACTGTGTCTGTAAGTTGACGGTTGCAAATCACCATCGCCATTTGCATTTATCACATTCAAAAGTAGACAATTTTTGCAACAACAATGACAAAAGATAGCATCGAAAAAAGAGTCAAGTGTTTCAACGAATGGAGACAAAGTGAAAATGCCCAAGATGCCATAAATCGACATTTGAATGGTAAACTTAAACATCTCATAATATACTCTTAGCCTTGAAAAAAATCAAAGTTCTCGTATCGGCAACTCTATTTTCTTAACAGTTTAATAGTCAGTAAAATCTATTCTTTCCGAATTACTGATTATTGATTATTTTCCATTAAATAAAACAATTTATTTTTTCATGAACCCAGTTACATTGTATCCCAATTTGTAAGATCCTAAAATGCATTTTTGAGTCGATAAATTAATGTTAGTCCGAGATGTCACTGCGTCACTTTATATATTTCATTGCCGAATTTGATCCATTATTCTTTTCACCAATGCAATGATTTCAACTACCCTCGTTGTTATTACAAATTATAATGTTAAATTGTTAAATTCGTCTCATTAGAATATTATTTGCATCTGTTTAGAAACTCTGAGAACATTGTCATATGATACGCCAGCAGCTGCCAATGTACCGATGACAATTAACGTCCAGGAGCTATACCTCAACAGACCAAATATAAACAGATGGTATCGTGAAGTCAACTACCTTGTTTTTACCGTTTGTCGGTTACCGTCACATGAGCTTGTATTGAATCAAACAAGATGCCAAAATTGTGCAATCAGCAACTGCCCAACACGGGCCGATTTTTTTTGAGACCGATTAAACATCAAGACGAGGGAGCCAAAGTGTGTTCCATTATTATCCTAGGTCGCGATTCAAATGAAAAATTGAAACATTCGACTACTACAGGGATTCCAAGGAATGGCTCCTTAACAATAAACAGTACGACATAATCTAACAAATTTTTAGTAATTAATTTAAGCCTAACTAATAGTTAACACATAATTTAAATATAGATTGATTCCATGTTTCGGACTACCCGATTTCGTTATCGAAATCATAGCCTGTTTTGCCGGTAGCGGGAAAGCCATAAACCTTCCAAGCTCCATGCATTATCACAAAAACATCAAAGATGATATGCTGGAAGAATTGGAATGCTTTGCCAGGATCGTCGATAAAATGCTCCAGTGCTACTATCCCGGCAATCAAATAGTGTTGTATTAGGGTGTTTTATTTCCGCAAAATTTTTGAATTTCACTGCACCCTTTGAGATTGGGGTGTATTGGGTCATTAATATTACTCTGATTTTTTATAATAGTTTTAAAATAAAATTTAGACCCCCCACGCCCCCTTTTTATGCAAAATAGCCTAAATTTTTGTCATATTTGGGTCCGCTTGGGGGGATAGAATGAGAATTTTTTTTATGCCGGTTACACAGAATATAAGATACTACTAGATCTACAACTTAGCAAAAGATGGGCGAAAACTGATCAAATTTAGACCCCCCACAATCACTTTGAATCATAACGATTTTTAGCATTTGCATAATAGGCGATTCTTTCAATCAAAAATGGGAAATGCTTCAAAGCATCGACGAATTTGAAGATGAAAACAACTGGTAACAGTTATTTCCCTGTTAACAACAAGGAAATCACGTCTGAATGTTCTAAATTCTAATCCATCTATCTTTGAAAGTAAGAAGAAAAAATTGAGAAATTACTCTGTCGAGAAATTACAAAGTCTTGTACAGCAAACTGAGCTAGCGCACTTTTGGGGTCCGTTGTTTTCATTATTTAGATGTGTATTCTGAAACAATCGACCGAAAATGTATGATCTTTATTCACTAAAGTATGTTAGAGGGTAATTTCAAAGGATTTCGTCCATATTTTGTGTCAACTCAAGATTTTAGCAGTTTGGCTTGTTTATTAAGGTATTTTTTCCAATATAGGCTATTAGGTATACGGTTAAAGTGCCCGATGATTGTCAGATATACGTGATTGAGAGAGAAAAAGAACTCCTTTTCCTCAGAACTAACAAATAAAACGAAAAAACTGCTACAGTCTTTAATTGATACAAAACCATACACGACGGGATACTTTGAATCCTCTAACACACTGTAGTGAATGAAAATCATGCGTTTTCAGTCAATTGATACAGAATACATATTTGAATAATGAAAAAACGGATCCCAAGTGTGCTAGCTCAGTTTGCTGTACAAGAATTTGTTAGAGTAATTTCTCAATTTTTTCTTCTTACTTTCGCAGAGTAATATTAATGACCCAATACACCCCAATCTCAAAGGGCGCAGTGAAATTCAAAAATTTTGCGGAAATGAAACACCCTAGTGTTGTATATGAGCCACATTTCCCACCTGACGGTGATGCCGATGTTGATGCGATGAAGATGTTTACATTCTCGTATACGGTTTGACATTGCTAGGAGCTAATGGTGGAACTAGAGAAGAGCCAGTTCTTATCCGCTGTTCCGACATGCTACAAGCACTTTTACAAGCCATTGATCCGGTACCGGGAGAACCTTCACCTGCCGGAATCATTGCGGCCATGTTTTCCGAATTGGGCGGACGCATCAACTACACTACTCCTGGTAGGATGACACTTGGAAGAAAAAATAAAACCTCTCCATGGCGTCTTCAAAATTTTGAAACAAATATTCCAGTTACTCTTTAATTTATTGTCTTATTTTATTGCAATTCATTTCGTTCCCAAATGTAAATGATTATTCCCCATTGTTCAGTTGATTTCATTTTTCGTAACCTCGTTCCTTGATGACTTTTCGAACTACACAGAAAAAAATGTTTCTTTGTTTGATGGGAAAATAAATTTCCAGAAATGAAAACTACAAATTTTGCATATAGGAGCTACCTCAGCTCTACCATTTGTAAATTCTATCTTGGCTATATTAATAATAATTAATTTAACTCCCGTAAACTGGTGGCGCTTTACTGGAAATTGAATTAGCGGTCGGGTGCTCCATTATTTTATCCAATTTTTTCTACACATATCCAATAACATTGTATTTTCCTTAAATGAAGTTCTTGGTTAATGAATTAATTGTACTCCAGCCTAAGCCACTAGCTCCTGGTGGCGCTTTACTTAAAAACGGATTAACGATCGAGCGTGCCAATATTTTCCCACTATACTTATACCATTGAATAAAGCATCTTTTTCTACACATTCCCAGTTTATTTCGTCTTAACTAAAACAATTTATAATTACATTATTTTACGAAGTAGATCAGAGGTATACGTAGTACTGGTGAGCGCAATTCAACGTATTTGGGAGATTGAAAACGATACCTTAACCCTGCCCTGGATATTTTACTCTGCAGTGTTGAAAGCTTACAACTAAACAAGACTCTACAGACAAAAATTGGTTTTCAATTGTAACGGAGGAAACTCGGAACTGAAGAACCTGTTGTTCCAAATGTGGTCAAGTGCCACCAACGACCAAGTGGATTTGTGTCAACAAATCTCGTCCAAATATGCTGGAGGTATTTACGAAGATACCAGTGAAATTGTGGAAAACATTTGGCGTTGGAAGGGAAATCAACGACGACCCATTGCAATGAACACACACAACCCAGTCGAATTACTATTGAACCCCACCAGTGCAATTTTGGTGCTGGGCCAAAATGTTTCAGTGAACGACTTTGAAGGATTTGGACCAAAATCACCCACAATTGGCATATCACAATATGCCGTTAAATTGAGTGGAATCTACGACACATGATTGACATTGCTACCAATGGCAATACCATCAGGATGCTAGTATCTGAAGAATAGTGCCCTCCAATCACATCGTCCCTGAAATTGATTGAAACAACAGCTCAAGTAACCATTCGGTTGACTCACATTCATACTAGAGGTCTCTTCCCTGTCGAAACCCGGGTACTTATGGTTACGGGAGAAACTTCAAAGAAGGTAACAGAAGAAAGGAATGAAATTTAAAACACTACATCACTTACATTTCCTTTTTTATTTAGGAGGCTCTTGATGCTCTATTTGGGCCAAATCCCCAGCCCCATGTACGTGCATTTAGACCAATCTGGACGCTTCTTACACGAGCCCAGACGGAGACGCCTAGACGTACTCTTGACTCGTCTGCCCGGCCTACTCCGAGACAGGCAGCTACATCGCGTCCAACTACAGCCCAGACTGAGACAGCTCCACCTACTCCTGTCTCGTCTGCACAGCCTACTCCGGAACTGGACTCAACTTCACCAAACAAAAAAAAGAAAGTTCAAGACTCACTCTCTGTTTTTGGACAAATTGTCTATCAACAAGTGTCCCTCCCTTCTCCTACCCCAAATTGTAACTCTTTTTATTTTTCGTTCCTTTATCGTTAAAAATAGTTTTGACAAAATATTCCCCTTCCCTTATTTTACAGAAACATTTATATTTAACTAACAAATGGCATTTATTCCCAGTCAAATGTAATTTTTTTAGTTTCAGTTAATCAATTATAAAACAATGTTATTTAATGTATTTCAGTTATGTTGTTTAAAAAACCAACGTACATGTCAGGAAGGCAATATAAATTATTTTGTTTGATAGTCAATAGCATCATCTTTTTCTCGTCTTTTATTTAAAATAGTTTGTGTATGTATAATGTATTTCCGTCGCTTTTTTAAAGTCTGTTTTCTTCCTCGGTGCGCAAAGGGTTCGATAATACCCCGTAATCTAAATGTAGTCTGCTACTGAGTCTACTAAGTCTACCAGTAATATTCATTGGCATCGTCACAATTCTACACATACACAGATACACGCCTACTTAGCAAAAATGGCATCTTCATCTAATGGTTTCAGCCATATGAAAGTGCTCAACGTCACGTTCTCGCCGGAAGTTGCTTACAAACTTGCTACATCACTTTGTACCAGCGAAATATCAACAAGTGACAGTGCGTACCTGTTCAACGATGACTATACAAAACTCAATGGTAGTTATTTCTGTGTGTAAGCCCCTTCCCTCCGTCCCGGACTTTTGTGTTACCCATCAGGGTTTAGTCGATCAACCTCTAGAATACTTGACTGCCCCAGTGCGAAATGTTCCTCTACAGCCTCTTTCGCCCTATGTAAATGAAATTTTCCATCATCATCATTTGGGCATCCGATACAATGAGTGAAGCTGCTGGATTCCAAATTTACAAGCAATGCTGGGCTATCAACGCCAATGTAGTGCCGCATATAGCTAAGTTCTCCGATCTTTTGCCGGCCAGTTTAATTAACGCTTACCACAACCTGGAGGATGTCACCATACTGCGTCTAAAAACAGCCCACGATGCAGTTAACCTACAACTAGAGCTGATGTTGAGAGTTGGAGCAGCATTTACGGCCTTTCAAACGGTTGTGCTACGCCAATCTTTGCCACAAATTGTCGGTAATGTTTGTCGCTATCTACTTTGCCAACTTCAAGGCCATACATGTCCACGTTGTATCATTAATGTAATTGAAATTGGGATTGGGAGATAGTCTTTCAATCATCCCATTTCATTTGGATTAGTTCACCGCAATTTGGACCTTAGTCCAGCGTGATAAAACTCCGACGAGCACTATCACGCTATGTGCTAAAATAACATTTCAACAAACCGTCAATTTTACTGCTACTCAGCGATTGACCACAGAAGATGCCCTATTTGACAAGTTCTTGCGACTTCCCAACGTGCGCCCCGTGGTCAACTTGGTACAATCGGAGGCTATCAAGGAACGGCCACTTCCGCTTACAACAGAAGTAAATTCTTCCTTCTTTAATATTCATTTAGGATAACAATGTTTTTTCTCTCTCTCTCTTTCTCTCTCTGAACTCCAGACTCTTCTCGTTCGAGGCTCAAAAGCTGTAGGGCTGAGCGGCTCGGATTTTGTCCGTTGCCCAAGATCTCTTCCATAAGGGCTACATAAGTCATCCGCATACGGATAACGATGTTTTCCAAGATGTGACAAACCTAAAGTTGCTCGTGGAAATGCAGGTAAAATATTCTAAATTTTGAAATATTTATGTTATACACGCTAAAAAATTTTTTTTGTTCTGTTCACATTTACAAAATAATGAACCGGATTATTGTTTCCCTATTTCAATTGTGATTCCTCTGTTAATTCAGGCAGAACTTGAACATCCTTGCTGCAGTTGCCCGTTTCCTAATAGGGCAGCCTTGCAAAACGGGAAGTTTGTTTGCAAAACTAAAAAATGCACTTTTCAGGTATATGCTCCTTCTCCCGTTTTCCATAAAGCAAACTTCAACATTACCCTTTGAGCCTCAATTTTTTCAAATTTTCATTTAAATGTTTCTCTCTTAAAAAATTGAACCCCCAACGAGATACATTACCTGTTATGTGACTTTTGCTCAATAAATTGAATTTTTATAATCAAATAGTATATTCAAAATGAGCCATAGCTACGTCACTAAGGGAGATTCGTTAAATGACGAACCGATTTCAAAACCAACGAACAACGGGGTACAGCAGGAAGAGTCTAACATTGAAAAAGTCGCACAACCGACGACGAATCAGCGACCACCTAAATGTGTCTACAACTTTTATGGCCCAGTCACCTTCAGTGGACTCCCACCAAACACGGATGTAGAAATAAATTTCTATGGTGAAGTACATTTGGGATGGACACCATCGGCTCCTCCACCGCCGTTGATACCTCCTCCATCGGATAGGCCATCGTTCGTGACCCCAGGTACATCGGCTAGGCCATCGTTCGTGACACCAGGTCCATTGGCAAGGCCATCGTTCGTGACCCCAGGTACATCGGCTAGGCCATCGTTCGCAAATCACACATCCAACACCGGCTTCCAACCAGCTTCGAAGGTACCTCGACTGGAAGTACAGTGTGATTGCCCCGGCGAAGCCCCGGCGAACGTTTTCCAATGCAAAGACAAATTCTCCCCAAACTATGGAATTCTTTTTTACAGCTGTACAGTTCGTTACGGGAAGAAATGCGGCTTTTAGCGCAGTCTCACAAAAGAAGAAATTCTTTTGGATAGTCACAAGTGCCAATAAGCCTATTATAGAGGTTTTATAAAACTAGACGTATTATTAGTTTTTTAAAGAAGTTTATTCCCCTCCCTTTTTTGTTCCACTGTCTAGTCTCTGCCATTTGTTGTTCGAGCCCATCTCAAGTACAAATTCTTGAGTGATGTTACAGGTGGAAACATCCCAAATAAACCTTAAAGTAAAACGCTGATATTCTCTGATTCTTCATTTTCTCTCGTAAAGTTATACACGATACGCCAAAAGTGCCAAACATTTGTTGTGCCCTCCTTTGGTGCTCATCATATTCTAATATTTCTTCCAATAGAATATAATTTTTTCTTTAAGATTTTTTCTTGTAGCTTTGATTTTCTAAATGGGCAGAACATGACAGTTTCGAAAACCATGTTAGGCCAAATCCACTGCCAAATCACCAGTAAAATGTTATTGAACACACTACTTGAGTATTTTAAATTTAGTGAAACAGACCAATCCGACTCCAATGATTCAATGTTTATTCGTTAAGAACTAATGTACAGAGATACACAAGAATTTAATGAATTTTTTTATAAGGAATCAAGATCTAAAATCTTTTAATCTTTTAATTTATATCGGCGTATTAAACTGGTTTTAAATTAGCCAAAAAGTTAAGGCTCTCAAACATGATGCCAAAAGGAAAGGGTTGGGCAACAAACAAATTCCAAGTAAACAGTCGGTAGCTCAAACACGATTTTTAAAACAATGGAGATATTGCAAATGGAGAATCTTTTGGGATGGAGTTCCAGCCGAAGCTGATGTACTCCCTTTAGCAAAAAACGAAGCTGGCCTTCGAGAGGCTGAGGGGCCGGCTTTCGCAGGTGTCCCTCTTTTCAACTTCGTTTTCTGTCCCTCAACTTCTCGTTCTTGTCTCAGTCAACTTGTGCACTCTTTTTTTCTCTCAAGGGATGGAGTTCCAGCCGAAGCTGATGTACTCCCTTTAGCAAAAAACGAAGCTGGCCTTCGAGAGGCTGAGGGGCCGGCTTTCGCTTGTGTCCCTCTTTTCAACTTCGTTTTCTGTCCCTTAGCTTCTCGTCCACTTTCAAACATTTATTTTACTCTTTTCTTCTCAAGGGATGGAGGTCCAGCCTAAGCTGATGTTCTCCCTTTAGCAAAAAACGAAGCTGGCCTTCGAGAGGTTGAGGGGCCGGCTTTCGCAGGTGTCCATCTTTTCAACTTCGTTTTCTGTCCCTTTTCCGTGTTTCACATAATACATAATGGGCACTGGTTACATGGCAACAAAAGAAAAAGAATAATTACTTACCCTACATGCAGGATGCAAACGGATAAAGTTTGGCATTTACGTTCGTTCGTTGAAACTCTGTCTGCACAACAGCTCACAGCAGCCGACAGCTGTTCTGCCTAAAAAGTTACCAAATCGTGCAAACTCCATAGCGTCTGCGTCTTTCAAAATGATTTATAGTAGAGTAAAGTTAATTTTTAGCCTAGAACAAATTGCAATGTCAGATTTTTATGAAGAATTTACCAGCTTGAAGTATAAGCAGTCAATTAAAAACCCTCCCAAAAAATAAATATATTTACTATTGATAAGACGTAATTGAAATTCGTTTTATTGGGAAACGTAATTTAAAAATCTGATACAAAAGAAAAAAAAATTGTAACTTATAAAACCAATTGCTTGCTATGTTTCCTAAGCATCTACCAAATATGAATGTGATTGGACATACCGTTCCCATGCAACTTAATTTATTGATGAGGACTACGCGAGAAACTTCACGCTGCCGCTCTTAACATGGGCTCTTATGGCGGCTACTTCATCCTTTTGTTAATCATATTAGGCGACCTATTAGACCTAAAAAGGTGCGTGGGACCTCAAAAAATCTAGAATAAATTTATAAATTACTTTATCTATGTCGGCATTCTTCAATTTTATCATCACTTGCTTCGAAACAGTAGCTATCAGGGACACAATAGGTCACAAAAATTAAAGATTACTAAATTTTCAATGAAGATTCTAAGTAAAGAAAATAATTACGCCAGAGCGATGCAAAGAAGAAGACTTCAAGAACGAAGTAGCCCTGGCGTCGACAATTCTTTCACCCATCATAGTCACAACAGCCATTCCCAAATTCTGAACGGCTTGCATTCTAGAACGACAAATTTTAAATTACACCATTGCACATTATAATTTGCGGTGCCACGCGTAATGAGATCTTGGGGTTGAAAGCATTCTTTTGTCAATGATTAAGTCAAATTAAAATATTGTTACTTACGATTTAAAATGATCAATCATTATTTGCTTTCGGGGCCGGAAAACTAGGGTCCTAATGGGATGGCCAGAAAACCATTCTGGCCACAATATTTTGGGGCCGGAAAAGTTTTGGCCGGAACGCTTGGGGCCGGACATAAAGAAAATGTATTGTTCTTATTTTAAATGAACTTCGTTATCGTATATTTTTTCGCTTTGTACAATTAAGAGTTATAAAATGTGGAAGTAAATGAATGGAGACTAAAGAGCTGCGTTGGAAACAATTAGTTTTGGGCTGAAATGATCTTTTAAATTTAAATTTTCTCATCGGTGTTATATATCATCCAGTTTAAGAGCCGCAATACAGTCTTTCATTGCGTGATATATAATATTTTTGATTGTAGTTTGTCCTCGTGATTCGTGTGCGATTCCGGTAGCTGGCGAAATTCTTGGGTAAGTTTGTAACATTCGTAGACATTGTCAGGTGAAACACAATCTTCCGCAACTTTGATACAGTTACGGAGGTTTTTCACCTGAACATAAATATAGATGTGAGGATCGTCACCAATGTTTCAATTTATACAAGTACCTGATGTAGTGCATCTGCAGGAATGAAAACTAGATCGCCTAAATAATGTACAAAAGCATATCCAGAAATCCCGATGTCTCTCAATCCTTTCCTGAGGTCTGCATCTAAATACCAGCTCTGATCATGTATAGGATCATGGTTTTCTACGATTACTTCTTCTTTTTCAAACGCCACCTATTTATCAATCAGTCTGACTATATATTGACAATTTAATTTAAAAATGCTTCACACACACACCTGTTTAAGAAATGTACGGATGGCATTAGCGTCTTTAGCTTCGTATATATGCCAAATTGCACCAGGTGTCTCCTCAACTGATTCACGCTTATAAAATTCATATCCCGATTCTTGTATAGCTTGAAAAGGAAAAGGGAACAAAAGTCAGGGTCGATAAAGAAGAAAAAGCTAAGGGGAAATGTTACCGGAATCGATTTTTTCTTTGTCGCAATCTACGGGCGTCCCGACATAGACCATTTCATTCGCTGCGTCAGATACATCAAGAAGAAGATTGGTGGTACCTTGCCCAGGTTGCAGAGAACCATAGACGCAGTACATTTTTGGACCCAAGTCTGGTATAACACAACCCTTGGGCAAATGTCCGGCCAGATTTAGTCGCCCATTTCGATGCGTGAATTCGGCCAGGGGGAATGCGTTCATTAAGTCGTTGAACCGTTCGGGTAATAGTGTTGCGAAATCTTCGCTTGATGGCCAATCCTTAAATTATATTCAATATTTTACTTATGCTATAAAGATGTTAACAATAGTCTCACCTTTAGTTTCAATAAATAAGGCTTTTTAGTTTGGGGGTTGATTAGCCTTGCAGATTCGTTATTGAAACCTTGCCAAAATGGCCCCATGACATGGTTTTGTAAGACATTTCCACTTAAACAATCAATGAAATCGGTTACGATGGTCCCAAAGTCTTTTCTAAAAGAATCAGGATGCCATATTGATTCATTCAGTAATATGGACACACCAGAGACAATTACTGGTTGCCCGAGTTCCCATTTGTCCTGCGTTTTATAGTACATTATAAGGTCATTTTTAATAAATTGCAGTAGAATAGGTTATACCTGGAACATTTTGACGTTATTAGGGTTGCGCGGATCATGAAGTTGCAACAACTTTCCTTCGCACAAATAAGAGTGTGGAGGTGTTTCCCCTGTTGGCAGCAGTGCAGTTAAATTCTTTAAAGAAAATATGTATTTAAAACTGATTATCATTTTCAATAAGTTTTATGAAACATTAAGTTATTAATGTAATACGGAAGTATTTTATTAAACAACGATGTACCCTTATAGAACATTACCTTGAATCGCTCTCCGCTAGCTGTAAAATCGCATTCACAGAATCCTGCATCGTTATAATTTTTCCTGGCAACATGAATGGATCGGTTCAAGTCCGTCAAACATGTGCCAGGAATTAATACGGCTGGAAACATGATGTTGAGGAGGTGATTTTTGTTGCCATGAATACATTTTTTCCAGCCATACATATCATGGGTTCTGTCTCCTGACTGCCAATATAGTTATAATCTATTGGTATTATGGCATAAGAAAATAAATGTAAGGGGAAGTAATTGGAAATGTACCTTTTTCCCTAATCGCTCACGAGTTTTAACGCAATCGATACAAACGCTTAAGCCACATTTGTCACACAAAAGGTGGAAGTTGAAGATTGTGGTACAACAAACATCACACATCTCCCTAACTTCATGGGTGGGGCGTCGCCACACGTTGGTCGTAGCTCAATATCAAAGCCCAAATCATCAATCGCGTCATTCTCCTGGCGAACCACACAGCATAAGTGATTGCCAACTTTACTTAGGAGTTTCACTGCTGTGTGTGTGTCCAGGTCGTTGCTTGTTGTCCCCGGCAGCCACACTAATTTGTCTTCCATAGAAGCATCCCTGTAGCACAAAATAAATTAATTGAATGTCAATTTAAATTTACAAAAGTAATTATACTTTTCAGGATCTAAGAAGCCAGCAACATCGTATCCGCGTGGCACTTCAACTATTTTTCTAAATAGTTGAAACCTACAATTATCGTTACTATCTAAGGATTTACATGCCAAGCATTTCATGGCTGCTTTCAGTTTCAGTTGTTGACAAGAAAGCTCCTAATTAAATATTACAATATAAAGCAATGAGCATTATACCATCATTCATAAAATTTACTTTGCGACGACATTTTCGACCAAATGATCGTCGAAAGTATATATAGTCATATCTTCTTTGTAAACATTTTTGTTTACGTTGGGATGCAAAGCTTTTAAATATACAAGTTCCCAAATATGATCAGCAAAAGAGCGGGTGCTGGTCAAGGGTTTTTGTAGATATACTACATTTTTCTTATCTATGATAAGCGACATAGTTATAATTCGTTTAATGGTTTATATAAGAATTATGTTTACCCAAAACCCACGCTATGGTTACAGCACCAATATGAGAAGTAGAAAAGCATATCGTAAAGGTTCCTTTAGGACAGGTAGCCAGCTGAGCTGTCACTTGTTGGCGGCTAATGAATCCAACGATCGTGCTACGGACAACGTTGATTGATTGTCATGTATAGATAAGTATGGATAGGTATGTAAGTTTCTTACTTTTTATTCCATGGTTCATAAAGATATTCGCATGTAAGGTTAATCAAAGAAGTAAACCAGTCCCAGAAGGTCGAGTTGCAGGTCGGCATACACTATTTGAAAAGCGCATACCATTCTGACCATGTGAAATTTTTAGTACACTCTGTTATTTCCAGGTTTGAATTTCTGAAAAGCAATGAAGCCAGGTATCGTTGATTCGCTTTTGTTATTCCGCGGCCAGTGTTGGAAATAAATGCAGCTGATAGCAGTTCGGCAACGAGCGACCACGGTAGCACCAATGGCAACGGAATGCAGTCGGGCTGGGCAAATGCATTGTCCCACATTACAGTGGCCCAAGCAAGAGTGTTTTCATCATTATCATCTATAACGACAATGGGCATCGACAAGGTCCAAACCTAATAATGATAAATTTTTTAGCTCTTCACAGTACTATAATGGCATTAAGTGCGTTTACCACGAAATCAGATTTTTCCGCTCCAAGATAAAACTTGGAATGGAAAAGTAGTAGTAACTTGAATGGAAAAGTAGTCGGAACTTTTCCGCCATCATGGATTTCTTCTTTTGGCTACGCCGTAGCGTCTCCGCCGTGATGTTACTATATATAAATGATCTTAGTAAATATTTGAAGAATTCATGATTAATTACGTACTGAAATAATCCCCATAAAACCCCATTTTCGTATTCCATTGTTATAACGTTATTAATACATTCTCCTGAGTTTTTAATCGACTCCTCAATATTATTCATATCATGATGAACAGCAATGGCGTTAATTTGCTCCTCATTAACCAGTAGCACCTTTACCTACGTCACAAATTGTCACAAATTTTAAGCAATCATGTTTAGGATGACAAAAATACCTGTGGCAACCCTTTTTGTAAATTAAGAAAGCTATACAATTGTGCGCAGACTAATAGCTGGACACTTGCGCTGACAGGTTGCTTTATGTGGATCACCTGTGATGGCTGGGAGTCAACAAGAAATGATCTACAAATAGATTTTAAAAAATTATTAAATAATTCAGATTCAATAATTGGTAGGCTACTTTAAATAATGAGTCTCACCTTTTCATCAATAGCGAACAAAGATGTCGGCATTGTGTTTTAGTAACAGGATCGTAATTCGGTTTCAGGCTCTGCAATTGTTGTTCGTTTTGCCAGAGAATTCCAGTCAATTCTTCACACCATGTCTAGTTCAAGAATTTACATAATTAGAAATCTAGTGTTCAGTAATAATGTTATCAAACCTTAATACACATAAGATTTGTCATATATAGACTTCCAGCTAATTGCTGCACTCGCTTGCAGCGTACAAGTTGGGGCACCAATATGTGTTTTTGGAAGATATCATGCGAGTTCAAAATTTTCTTTTGCTGTACTGCCAAAGCAGAGCGCACTTCATGTAGATCATTTTCTTGTCCCTGGCATGTTTCTAATTGTCTAACGTAATCTTCCGTATCTTTTGTCATGCATCGAAATAGATATAACATTAATGTAAGACATTGAATGTCTATTTCTACCAACAGATTTTTTTGGCTATCCGTGTGAACCTTTTTAAAAGTCGTTGTTAATGAGTATTTAATGCTTAGTAATATTCAAGGATTATTACCTTTTGCAAAACGATTATACATTCAGTACATAAGCATTGTATAATGATATGCAGTATAACAAGTGGGGTTTCAATGTACTTTGCCTACGATTTATGGAAGAATGTTTAATCAATTCATATAGGAAAGGAAAAATTAAATTTATGTTTGTAAATTACTTAATATGTTGCAGCAATTTTTAGAAGTTTCATTTTACATGGGAAGTGTTGTTTTTCAGCGCTGGCTTCCAGTTCTAAAATGAGATCTTCAATAAAGGATTTTGCTTCCACTTCAGGCTCAGTATTATTTGGATTATGACGCCTTAACGATTACAATATAGTTAGATTTCTCGAAACGTATTTTGTAAATACAATTACATTATTTCTTTTTCGATCCAGGTTGCCAAACAGTGTCTCATTTCCATAGGGAAATGAACTCCATAAAGACCCTGCAGCTGGTGAAGAGCTTCACCTTCTAGTTGCATACATTTATCCCACAGCGACATTTTATGCGGTAGCAAATGTAATCAGCAACGTACACAATCGTAATATTTATTGAATAAGATTTAATATTTTATTATTATCGATTTGTATGCATGCGCGTTATAAGGAAATCAGATAAACAAAGATAAGATAAACAATATCCACTGACATAAGTTGTATTACAAAATCATATTTATTTGGGTTAGCTATCGTTATTAAAATAATAAATAATAAAATAGCTGCTAGCCTTCTACGAATAAATTTATACCCTTGAATCCCAGTTCATTTTGTAGATGATGATGAATATGGATCAGATATATTATAGTAAACTTTAGTGATGTGTTTAAAGTAATTTCATGTTACTTAATTGCAGCCAAGTTAGCGGTAATTATTCAAGTTTAATGAAGTTTGAAACGCAAAATATTCTCATATTACATATTTATTTTTCAAATAACAATTTGTTATTACGAAGCATTTGACATTGACCAATGTGACAGTTAACTTGAGGTTTCGTAGCGCTGTGGTAGCGCAGCAGCCTATGGAGGATGAGGTCGAAGGTTCCTCGATAACATCCCCCCCCCGCATCCGTACACTCCGGGGTAAAACGCAAGTGTACTTGGCTCGGGTATAATCCTGGGACATTCTGGGCGAGAGCCAAACCGTTTTGCTGAAATCTCTAAGAGTTGTTATTTCTATTAACACAGTAACTTAAAAAAGATAGAGAGATAAGAAACTATAGTTGCCATTGGACCATTTTCCCTTTAATTTAATTTGCAGTAGCGAATAACGCCACCTGTGTTTAATCATCAATGCCTAATAGTTCAATATTATAATTAAATATGGTGGCTAACTATGGTTTGAGGTTAAAATACGTGACGACTTCAGGCTTGTAACTAAATCTGGATTCATTTCATTTTTTTCTTGAAATGAAATATTAGTACCAAAATCTATTAAATATGATACAAAGTTTTTAACATTTGAAGCGAAACTATTTCAAATTCCCAGATGAAGGTTTGTATATGATACCACAGTTAAATTGCGCAATATGATTGCACTTGTAATAGGATTACAATTCTATAAGCTCAGTACTGGAAAATTTTCTCCAAATGCAATTCCAAACTTAATTTAACTTGGACAAAAAAAGTTTTTTTTATCTTACATTTTTTAATTTTTAGACAAGTTCTCACCAAAAATATTGCAAAAAAAATTAGCTGATTAGTGTAGCGACGAATAAACAAGTTTGTGTAAAAATAAAGTTTTCTCGAGTAACGTAGTACAGTTTGCTCGACGAGTTTAAGCGCTGTTTATGAGATCGATAGCGGCCTTTGACAACAGAAGAAACAATGGTTTATTAGTAGTGTACATGGAGGTCTACCAAGAAAACTTTCGTTGAATACGAGCGAACTAATTTGAGAATAGAAGCAGTTATCGGATACAAATAATAAAAAAAACAATTTATGGACAATCGCTTGTAGGAAAAAACAATTAATAAGACTCCACAACTGGTCTCCACAACGGTCGGAAAAACTTATTTGTTGGCGAGTAGGGCCGTTGGTAAAAAGAGCGTAAAAGAATCGGGCGTTCGTTGGGCAAAGAGAATCAAGTTATAGCAAGTTTTCACTGTGCGCCATTCACGCAACGTTTTCGCGTTGTATGCGGAATGGTGTCACGTGACTGAGTCCGCTGGTTACAGTGAGGCGCACAGTGAAAACTTGCTATAAATCGATCGTTAGTATGATGCAACTCTTGTAGCGACACAATGGGAAGAGTGAAACAAGATGGAACAGGAAGTAGAGATATGACGGACGACGAAAACCCCCTTGGAAAATGGGCTTAGCTTAGACTAGCTAGGCTAGGTTAACCTGGATTTGTCTTGGGCCTATATTTGCAGTCGAAAAGTTTTGCCGAGTCGCTTGACTTGCTCCCGTGCGGAGATTGATAGCCATTGGTTGTTGCGCGGAAAAGGAGAGATACCGGGGCCAATGTAACAAGGGAAAAAAACCAGCAACTGATAAGCCGTCGTAGTAGTATAATGTGACGTTGAAGCATGAGCGGCAGTTACAATACTACTACTTGAGCATGAATGGCGGTTTCAATATGGATAGTCTACTAGTTGCCAGTGTCCTTTCTGACGCATCTTTTTCTTTAATTTTCGCCTAGCGAAAACTCTACTTCCCGTCGCCCACCTGTGCAAAACCAACTCACTTGGCTCAAAGAAAAAACTAAAATAAACTTCCGTCATCAACATCGTCGTAGTCGTTTCACTGATCAAGTCTAAACGAACGTCTCGGTTGGGGGGGAATGAACTGAGAGTTTTTCCGGAGTCAAGTCGTGTCTATATAGAGTTGATATATCTGTATATCTCAGAGATATAGCTATATGGTAAGATGGGGCTGCATCGCGATGGCCACCACCATCAATTTGTGCCGGAGGAGGAGAAAAAGAGGAACTGGAGCGGCGCGGGATCAAGACGACGTCGAACTGAGGGACGGCTCAAGTCTTAATATCATTTGTCATAAGGTCTCTTCTCTTCCCGACGTCCTTTTCATACACTTCGTACGGAGATATACAGCCACCGCCGCTTATATAGAAAGAGGAAAATAAAGAGAATAAAGGAGAATAAAGAGATACTATCAAAACTTGTCTCGCTCTCTCTGCTATTACTATATCTATCGAAGCTGTAGATGCTTGTTGTACAAGCGATCAATTCCAATTTCCCCGACAGTCTCGTTTGTCTTTTGGTTGAAATATTGATCAGCAGCAAAACTACCGAACAACGAGAACCGAAGAAGAAAAAAGGGATAAAAATTCTTCGCAAAAAGGGATCATTTCTAGTGTCAACGATATATTCGCCCAGCAGCAGACAGTCGCAAAGAGAGAGACTAGTATCGAGCAATTATTTTTCCATGTATTTATATTGATGCTAGAAAACGTCTCATTGCTAACTAAAAACCAAAAAAAGAGGAAGGCAAATAGATTGGAATGGGCCAGCAAAAGAAAAGAAAATATATACAAATTTCCCATCTTTAGCGTCGACGCTTCGTGTCCTAATCAGTCACCGGGGAAAAGCTCGTCCTTACCGACTATTGATGCTTTTTAGCTAGCGATTGTCGAAGAATAAACAGCAAAACAGATACGGAGACAGACGGGGACAGAACGGGGAATAAACACCATTAGATAAGCAAAAGGCGGATTGATTATTTGGGGCCCATATTTTGAGAGATGAATATGTAGGGCTAGGATATAGATATCTGCAGTGTGGCTGGACGACTGAGCCCATGATCAGTTCCCTACACCAGTAGTGTACCTCCCCCACCAGCGTAGAGATTGAGAACAATGGGCTAGTACTATATCTATCGAAGCTGTAGATGCTTGTTGTACAAGCGATCAACAGGAGTACGACAAAAAAGAGACAGCCTCGTCCATAAACACGTCCGTTGACGATAAAAAAACAAGGAAACGCAAATATACCAACAATAAAACACAATGAGCAAAACATTTTTTTCTTAAATTCTATCTCCGTCAATAAAATCCGAGCATCTATTTTACATATGAATTTTACCAGATTGATTTTAGGAATATGATTTTTAAAAAACAAAATTGATTTCAACACATTAGGCCACTCGGATTTACGTATCGGATACTAATTCTAAATCTATGCATATTTTTTTGTAACATAAAAAAGTTAACTCAAACGTGCAGACTAGATTTTGAGAAAAAAAAATATATTTACCTAGTTTTGTTACGATGAGTGGTGAGATGAATCCGGTTCAAGCTCCGAAGCGTGTAAATCAGCAGAAGCAGGATCTGTCTGAAAAATAAAATATAGTATGAAATGAAATGAATGAGCAATATAACAGATATTTCTGTACCGTACCCGAGTAAACCGCAGGACCAAGTAAAGTAACGCCGTGAATTTCCTCCTTATATACGGTTGGTAGTTGCATTTTGGCGGGAATTTTGCGGGAATCAGAAATAGCAATTTGGCAACGCACAGATTTGTCAGCCATTTGTCAGCCGCTAGGTTCGTCTGCTTAGAATAGTGAGGTGGAAAGCCTTTTCGATAGGTAAGCCTGCCCAGCCTTAATTTTGTGTGTTTTAGAATTAGATCGTCATTTTGGAGATGTTAATACTTAGCTATATATAAGAGAAATCAAAATGTCTGCCGGTGACGAGCGTCTTGAAGTTCAATTTAACTATTGTGTGAGTGTCTGCTGAAATGTTAACAATTTGTCACCCAAACCTCAGGTAATAATTCAGTTTCAAGGAGTCGGTAATTGTAGTTTGAAATCTACCATATTCTTCGTCCCTTTCTTTCATGTTTGAAATCTAAAATTTACCATCGTCTTCGTCCCTTTCTTTCATCTTTGAAATCTAATTGTGATACCTTTTTTATTCATTAGGATAAATGGCCGTCGACTAGAAGGTCTAGTGAGTCGTCCGATCGACTAGACAATGGGTCTGGGCAATTTAAATGACCCACCCTCGCCGATGCCTCGTCCCTGTAGGCCTAACACATTATTCGTCTCTAACAATAATCAGATAGGTCACTCAAGTTCTGTTCAGAGTTCTTCCAAATTAATTGTGTTGCTGTCAGTCCTCAAACAATGAAGTCGGATGCAATTGTTGTCCATATGGTTTCCACATTGATCTGGACTTTGTTCGCTTCTGTGAGTCATTGTCGCACCAGTGCGAAACAGGCCATCCAGAGAACTTAACCGTGCTGTCGACGATTTTTGAAGCAACGTTCTCGCAGTCTTCTCGGCACTCCCAGTCTTCCCATATATCCTGCCAGGCTGATATTCTTTCGAATTCAACAAGCTCGTCAGGTAACGTTGCACGCCATAGGAATTCATTTTCCCAGTTATGGACGTTCGCACATGGATTTATGACACGCATCACGTCATCAACATTTTTTGTAGTGTTAGTGTCGATAATTCATAAGTCATCGACGTGATGAAATCTTCAACGGTAGGAACGCGAACGACATGGCGATTTGGTCCGCGATATGGTGCTCAGCCGGATCCAGCGGACCAGTCCGGAGAAGACGAGGGAACGACGAGGATCTTACGGTTCCATGACGCCGCCGGGGTATTCTCGGGCCTCGCGATCCGATTCCGAGCCACGAAGCACGATTACTCCAGACCGGAAGGATATCTTTTCGACACCCCTGAGTTCACTCCGTCCCATGGCGGAAGTTGTCATGCCCCCAACGGCGCTCACCAGCGAGTTCGCCACCCCAGTAACTACCTACAAAATTAGTACGTTATCAATAGGGTTGTTGCATGAATAAGGGATAAGGTTAAGACATATATAAAAAAACGTAGTATTTCATCCTGATTCTCGTGATATTTTTTATATAATTTAGAAATGAGAATAACTATGCCTAATTGTGGTTAAAAGTTGAAATAGGATCCTCCTATTCTAAAACGGATCCCCCGCCATATTTGGGGGGCGGTTCTTAAATTAGATGAATTTAGCAGACGAATCGTCCAAAAATTGCAGAAAAAATGTAAACAATAGCAGACGCTGCTAAGTTTGAAGGGCCTAAAATTAAGATTTTAGACGATTCGTCTGCTAAATTCATGAAAATGCATCACAAACCTTTAGAATATCGATTTCCCTCCATTTTTTATGGCTCGTTAATGCAAAGCGCTTTTCTCTCTCTTTGGAATAATTCGATGGTGGGAAATGGCTTTTTAATAATTGATATTCATTGTATTTAGGGTGGGTTTGATGTGAATCGTGATTTTTTTGCACGTAATTAACCCACGGCCAAACTAGTCCGTCTCACTCGAGAAATAATGAGTTCGTGAATCACATTTTCACAGTAGAGAACACGTTTGCATGTGTGCAAAGACGAACGAACGAAAAAAAAACTATACTGTACTCGACTGAAATATGGTATATTGTTGCTTATTTCTTAGGCACACACAAATTTTTGTAGCCGGTAGCCGGCCGGATTTTAGCTTTTTTGGGAGTTGCCTTTTTGGGGGCAGACGTAGTACGGGAAGTAGAGGGCTCTCCCACTTGGGGTAGGCAGCCGGCAACAGATATGGGAAGGGGCTGGGGTTCCCATGCTGGCGGTGGTCCTAGCAGCGCCGCTGGGATGGGGACCGGTTCATGGGGGCACGGACGGCCGGACGGGATAAACTCCGGTGCAGAAGTAGCAGGAATTGGGGGGGGGGGGGGCAGACAAATTAGGACGCATAATTGACAACAAAGGTGTAGCATTGTCAGACGCCTCAGGCGTCATATCAATCTAAAATCACAAAAAATACATATTATTTATTACATTAATTATTTTTACTTTACATTTTAACCTACGTAATTATCTTCCATCACCCAGGCGTGAAGGTGTTCTTCTATGATGGATTTCATTACATGCATAAATTTTAACGGCGTTTCCTCTCCTGTTTCATCTCCAAAACTTTTTAAACTATTCAAATCTATTGTTAATCTTCTAATTATGTTTCGCTTTACAAAAGATCTGGTATGAATTCTAAATACAGTTACAAATAAAAATCTAATTAATAACATTTACAATATAATATATATAATAAAATTATTTAAAATACCGGCCCATGATGACGAAGTGAAGGACATTGGAGTAATAACCACGTAGTGATTGTTACCTGACGATATTACCTCGTATACTTTAAAATTACATAATAATTGAGTTGGCAACTTTAGAGTCGTCTGGAAACCTTGCACTGTCAAAAAGTATTTCCCTTTTTTAGTTTGACAGGTACAGGTAGTTGATAGTTGATAGGTGTTTGATGTCTTCGTTTGATTCACTTTCGTTTTCGGATTTTGTTCTTTAAGGAACCCCCTGATTTTTTTTCGATTTCGCAATCCTCTGCACTAAGGCTGTATGCGACCTGGCATAAGTATTCGTAAATTGGTCGTCAGCCTACTGAGCCAAGAGGTTTTGCAGCTGCAACCCGTCGGTCAAAACAAAAGATCTGGTCTTGTCAATTTTTTAGAATATACATCTTGGCTCCTTCTATACGTGGTGTAAGTTTGACCAAAATACAACCAGTCCTTAAAAATGAAATCGGCAATTGAAAAGTATTGCTGAGACTGTTTTCGATACATGGAGCGAGAGAATAGAGAGGGGACACGGTTTACCCGCGGGGCTTAGAAACGAGGGTTCAGGAACCCTAGCGGTATAGTCGTTGAACCATTATTCCCTCTCTCATGTTTCACTCTCTGTATGGAAAAAATATGATTTCGATGACTGATTTCATTTTTATCGGATGATTGTATTTTAGTCAAACTTGCACCACGTATAAAGGGGGCCAATATGTATATTATAAGAAATTGGCAAGACCGTAACTTTTGTTTTGACTGACGGGTCGCAGCTGCAAAACCTCTTGGCTTAGTAGGCTGACGACCAATTTACGAATATAGCCAGCCGGGTCGCATACAGCCTTAGCGCAAAGGATTGCGAAATCAAAAAAAAATCAGGGGGTTCCTTCTAATAATTTCTATTAGGTAAAATTTAAATAAAAAATCTAGCTCGTTTGGTTTAGCCGTGGCATCTAGGAGCGCGAGGGGTATTTTACCCGTGAAGGGTGGGAGGAGGTGAACATTTCTGGTGGCTACTGTATACACAAAGCGCGGGAAGGAAACGGTCGTTTTGCCACCTCTCCTTGCTCTGGGTTCTTGCCCTCTGGGTAAAAGCCTTGCAGACGACAAAACTTCTGGGTTGAAGACCATCACCGCTGGCTAAAAGAACAAAACAACATAAACCTTAAAAAAACACGAAAAATTAAAAAAAAACTTAAAAAACTTGTTACACAAACTTAAAAAACAATAAAAAACCATGAAAAATCTTGAAAAGGGGAAAAAATAAGGAAAAAAACTTAAAAAGGAAAAAAAGGGAAAAAACAGAAAAAAAATACAAAAAAACAGAAAAATTAAAGGAACACAAATCCGTAATAAGTCCGAACACAAATCGGCGAAAAATGTAAAACAGTAAACCGATATGATAAGTTTATCGGAAAAATTTGAAATTTGTATATAATATAAATCAGGGGAATGGGCATCCATGGTTAAAAAATAAAATCTCTATCTCTTACAGGTAAAACGGGGGCACTCGGTAAACTTTGGCAAATGCCCACCCTTTGTACGGGCCCGCGATCGATTTCGAATAATTTTTGATCGCTAATTTAAGTAGTGATGCGCAATTAGCACATGCTTGGCAATTTTTTCCCTGGTAGATAATTGTGTTATCTACCTCATTTTTTTTCTCATACGTCTAACTATAATTTTACAAGGAGGGGAATTTTTCTCCTCCCGCCCGGATTCTCTCGCCACCTTATGGGGCGGGAAGTTTTTTCGAATAATTGACGTGCCTACTGTACATAGTTAAGACACTTGTTTATTTTAAGAGTGCACGTAATATTTTCCCATGAATATTCCAACTTGTGCCCGCTTGTGCCAACGGATTAATGGAGCAACACAAAAATGTTCTTCAACACTATCGACTCTCCTATTTCAGTGAAACTTGTCGAAAAAAAGAGTCGCAACTTCGAAAAAAGCATCCAGGCGCAAAAAGGCGGCGCTTGCCGCCTCGTACCACGGACACACACACAGAGTTGCTTTGTGCTTTATAGAGTAGTCTAGTCTAGGATCTTTTTTAAAACTATTCAGCGTGCATCCAATAATGGGCGCATGAAATATAAAGATTTGATGGGCCTGAACGTCGTAGCCCTTTTTGGACCCTGCAAAATTTCTGAAAGAATTTTTTTATTGTAAACAAATACAATTAATACTGAAATTGAATACCGTTATCTTTGGATAACTATCATGTAACAACCTATTTTTTTACTCTTCATGGCAAAATGAAAACTCATACCAAAATTAGAAGCAGAATAACGAAATAAATATTTGTTTGATAGAAGATATCTGTATTGCCCGTATCCGTCAAGCATAATGCACGACAACGCCACTTTTATTTCGTCTGCTTCCCTATGTTGCATGTATATGCCGGGGGGCCTGACGCTAGAGGGCCGAGGGACGTGAAGGCAGTTCTCGAGTGAGAGTGAAGAGACCGGACGGCTCGTCCCGGCGTCTCCCTTTTGTTCAGGTTATTCATGTAAGTGTGTGTCCTTGTTAACTGAAATAAAGGTGTTACACAGAACACAACATGGCGCAGATGGCAGGGTCAAACGAGACCCATTTTTAAATCAGTTTTCGTCGGTTCATCAGTGATCAACGGCCAACCTACATCGCCCCACAGGCGTCGTCACCACGTGGTCTGCATTCGAACTTCCTCGTTCTCATCATGCCTCGCGTGACAAGGGGGGCCCAACCCGAACCCAATGGTGGGATCACTCGACAGGAGTTTCAACAGTTGTTACTGGATCATCGGAATGGGATTGAGGACTTGCGTGAACAGGATCGTATCGCTCGCGAGACCGAGGCAAGAAATCGGCAAGCTGAGATCGACCGCATAATGGCGGCCATAAACGCGCTGACTCCCCAAGTCCCTGCACCGTTGCCTCAGGGGAACCAACCCATCAATCAGGTGAACCAACCCATCAATCAGGTGAACCAACCTCTCAATCCTGTAAACAATCCCCCACCTCGAGTGGAAAATCGTCGCCCCATCAACATTTCCAGTCTTGAAAAAATGGAGGTCGACACCACACTGCGAGATTTCGCCACGTGGCGTGCCAAATGGAACGACTTCTGTATGTTGGAACGGATTGGCGACTTTGCCTTACCAGAACAGGTGGCGGCCCTTCGAATGGCACTGTCAACCCAAATGCTTCAGGTGGTCGAGATGGCATTGGGTATCGGCGCCAACGCCAACACTACGCCTCTCGGACAACTGCGGCAATTGCGGATTCCCTAAACATGCACCGGAAGCTGTTTGCCCTGCAGTCGGGAAGACATGCAACAAATGTGGAAAAAAGGGACATTTCGAAGCAGTATGTCGCAGCAGGCCGGCGACCAGATCTCAGACCCCACGTCTTAACCCTGAAGATAAAACACAGGGTACAGGAAAGGCGAGAGTCGGCGGCATCCAAGTACTCCGATTATCAGCATCCCATCGTGTCCCAACGATTCAAATATCGATATCGCCGAGTGGTCATCCCGAAGATTTTGCTACAGTCACGGCGGTACCCGACAGCGGAGCAGAAGCAACTTTAGCCGGCATGAGTGTCTTGCGTGCTTTGGGCTTAAATGTTGATCAGCTGTCCGAACCTGGAAAAGACCAACTGATCGCCGCAAACGGGACACCCATCAAATCTCTCGGTCGGGTACGTGCTCACATCGAATCCCAAGGCCGTCGTACATCTCAGATCGTCATATTCTGCCGCGAACAACAAGGAATGCTACTATCCTGGTTCGCCAGCAAAGAATTGGGTATACTACCTGACCATTACCCGAACCCACCAAGGCCAATGAATCAATTTCAGACGTCGGGAAACGTGGAAAAGTGCAAAGCAGCCCTGATGGCAGAATTTCAAGACGTATTTGACTCATCGGGGCCACTTCGAACAATGGCAGGCCCCGCCATGCGCATCGAGCTAGTGGACGGCGCTGTCCCATTCGCCATCCATCGGGCACGCCCGATACCATTTGCACAGCGCGATGAAGTGAAAGCGGCACTTGATAAAATGGTTGCAGACGGAATAATCACCCCGGTGACGGAATCAACGGAATGGACCCACCCTATGGTTGTCGAACAGAAATCGAACGGCAAACCACGTATTTGTGTCGATCTACAAAAACTAAACAAGTACGTACGGCGTCCAGTTTATCCGCCAAGATCACCTAAGGACGCTGTGGCCTGCATTTCTGGAACGGCAAAATATTTCACGACCATCGATGCGGTCCAGGGATATCACCAGATTCCTCTCCACCCAGATAGTCAGAAGTTAACGACCTTTATCACTCCCTGGGGGCGTTTCATGTTTTTACGTGGCACTATGGGCCTCAACGCCACCGGAGATGAGTACAACAGAAGAGGAGACGAAGCGGTGGGTGATCTTCAAAATATAGTCAAGGTGGTCGACGACATCCTCATCTTTGACGACGACTTTGACATTCACGTTACACGCGTACGACAGCTGTTGGAGAGATGCCGTGAACGCCAGATCACCCTCGGGACCGGGAAAAAGTTCAACTTTGCAGCATCACGAGTGCAATGGGCCGGATATATCATCAGTAATGATGGAATTGCTCCGGATCCGGTAAAACTGGAGGCGATCACCAAATTTCCAGCTCCAACAAACATCACGGAAATGCGTCGTTTCATGGGAATGGTCGAGCAAATGGCAGAGTTTTCACCACACATCAGTGCTGCAGCCACCCCTCTTCGTCCGCTGCTGAGCCCATCTAACGCCTTTATATGGAATCCGGATCATGAGGAGGCTTTCAGCGCCGTCAAAACTGCACTGACGGATCCAGCAATTTTGAAACAATTCGACCCACAGCTCGAAACGTCTCTTCATACGGACGCATCCAGAAGAAACGGATTAGGCTACATTCTCATGCAGAAACATGAGGAGGGATGGCGAATGGTGCAGGCGGGCTCCCGATTCATCACCGACGCGGAAGCAAATTATGCAATGGTAGAACTCGAAATGAAAGGTGTCGAGTGGGCAGATTACAAGATGTCGCCTATATCTACTGGGCCTCCAAAACTTCACCGTCGTTGTGGATCATCAACCCCTCGTTCCCATCCTCAATACCTTTACATTGGATGCCATAGAAAATCCACGTCTACAGCGTCTTAAAGAGAAACTCGCACCGTACGTGTTCACCACAGTTTGGAAAAAGGGAAAGGAACATTCGATCCCGGACGCACTATCCAGAGCCCCGGTCGCTGATCCAACGATCGAGGATGTAGAAGAAGACGGCCACATCGAAGATTTCGTCAGGGCGACCATCCGCATCTCCGCAATCGATATCCTCGATACCACCGAGACCACCCCGCAGGCTGATCATCTACCGGACCCGATACTAGAGAGGCTTCGTGCAGCAGCATCCGCTGATCCCGAGTACCAGCAGCTGCGGGAATTCGTCGAGCAAGGTTTCCCGCCACACAACAGGGATTTATCATCATTTTGTCGTCAGTTTTGGAAGATACGCTACTCGCTATCAACCGACGATGGATTGATCCTGTTCGGACCCCGCATCGTGATTCCGATAGCTGAACAAACGGCTGTTCGCCGTAAGTTACATGCCGCCCATCAAGGCTTAGAGCGCGTCAAAAGAAGGGCACGACAAACTGTTTATTGGCCGGGTATCACAAATGATATCACAATGGAGTGGGAGAATTTTCGCCCGTGCCAAGAACCCGCAGCCAGCCTACAGCGCGAACCTTTAGCATCTGATCCACCGCCTACGCGAGTATTCGAAGACGTTTCATCTGACATCTTTAGCCACGCCAACCACCATTTTCTGGTCTATTCCGACCGCTTGTCCGGATGGTCTACAGTTAATGTGTGGGCGAAAACTCCAACATCGAAAGACGTCATCCACGCCATCGGGAAGAACTTCGTTGATTTGGGCGTTCCGGTGAGATTTCGATCTGACGGCGGAGGGCAGTTTGATTCTCACGAATTCAAGACATTTCTCACTCGTTGGGGCGTCAACCCTGGACTCTCCACCCCACATTATCCCCAAAGTAATGGGCATGCCGAGTCGGCGGTTAAATCGATCAAGGCACTCATCATCAAGACGGTACCCGCTGGCCGGCTGGACGATCCTGTCTTCCAGGAAGCTCTTCTGGAGTGGAGAAACACCCCACGAAACCACGGCTTATCACCTGCCCAGATCGTCTTTGGTCATCCTTTGCGATCTCTTCTTCCCGCCCATCATCGATCCTATTCTCAGGAATGGCAGTCATCTATGGCGGAGTGCGACGAAAAGGCGGCAGAGCTGAGAGACCGGGCCACGGACCGGTACAATCAACACGCCCGGCCGTTGGCCGAATTCAAAATCGGGACCTCAGTCCGCATCCAGGATCCGCAGACCAAGTTATGGAGAGAGACGGGCATCATCGTTGGAGTGGGAAATCATCGCGACTATCGGATCAAACGGCCAAGCGGCCGTGTTCTGTGGCGAAATCGTCGTTTCCTCCGCCCAGACCACTCCCATCCGGACCCGGATCATACGGCCCCCATCGACACCCAGGGCGACGAGGACCACCCGGCTGGAGAAGCCCATCAACCGACCAGCTGCCCGGCCGAGGAGACGAGCGGACCTCAACCAGCGACCAATTCCGACGCCAGACGCGGACCAAGGCGCTCGACCCGGGCTCCGAAGAAGAAGACAATCATGGATTTGTAATCCCATTTGGCGATTGTCAGAACATTTTTTTTTGTTTGTTTTTCTATATCATCTCACGCTTTGCCTATCTTTTCTATCACCAGTCCTTTGTCGTGTTTTAATTCTATGCGTATGTCCCATGCTCCGACCTGGATTTTGTGTTTTTTTTCTCTCCTTTTACCTTCCGTTTCCCTACAACGATCGTTCCATCCGTTTTTTTTCGAACCATAATTGTTTTCGTTTATGTTGTCAAGCTCACTAAGAGCTTAAGGAAGGGATGTTGCATGTATATGCCGGGGGGCCTGGCGCTAGAGGGCCGAGGGACGTGAAGGCAGTTCTCGAGTGAGAGTGAAGAGACCGGACGGCTCGTCCCGGCGTCTCCCTTTTGTTCAGGTTATTCATGTAAGTGTGTGTCCTTGTTAACTGAAATAAAGGTGTTACACAGAACACAACACCCTATGTATGTAAAGCCCTTTTCTCTCAGCTTGAGAGATGGCGCTTTTACATGCATTTGGGAGCAGACGAAATAAAAGCAGACGTTGTCGCTAGGCCACCCGTGTGGGGGAGCCACCGCTTCTGTTTACGTTTGTCGGATACCAGGCCATACAGATATCATCTATAGGCACGCCATAAAAAGGACAAATGATATATTTACCCTACCGCCTTAAAAATCCGTATTGCCGTTTGCTACATAGAATTGAGTAACAAAGATACAAATGCACATCCATAAGAAAAATACTCTAATTCGCCAATTCCCCCCCCCAATCCCTTCGGGTAACCCCTGAACGGCGCAGCCGTTTAGCGGTAGTTCGATTATCTTTCAATCAAAACAATCAGACACCCAAAAAAATTTGATTAATTTCGCTAATCCAGTCATGTATAACGGTGTTACTTCATTGCCTATTAACAAAATAATTTCGAAAACTGGTTCGCTTTTCAAGGCAGACAATCCAGACATAACATAACATCGATGAACAGTCGTTTACGCAAAGAAAATGCTGATTACAGACGGAATTATCTACTGATTGAGACGATGCAATAAAATAGTGTTTAGTGTATAAATAAGCTAGGTTTATTTTAAAATGTGCGATGATAAGAGACTGGTAAAACGGAAAGTTCCATTTTAGTCTTTTTCATTTGTCTTTCCGTACCACACCGGTAGTACAAGCAAACATTATCCCATAAGTCCATTGACAAACGAAGAGACATGTATATCTGGATACATGTAATCTGCTGTTAGCAAGTTCATGATGAATAATTGGAAGGTGACACATCGCCATAAGGAGGCGGTGCTTCACTTTTCGGTTTCGGCCGCTACGGCGCCACCAGCAAATCTGGCGCTAAGGTCTACAGAGGGTATAGGGAAAAAAGTGGTTTTTCTCATTGTTTTAAAAATTGTGGTTAGGTATCACACTGATTCGTAGAAATTTGTGAATTAGTAAGTTGTGGTTCCAGAATTCATTTGATGAAAAGTTTATGAGATTTAACAAGGAAGGACGGCAAGACGGCGAAAATATAAAAAAACGCGAACCTAGTTTTTTCTCCATTTTTTCAATGTTACCCCGTCGATGCAACATTGTCAAGCTGTGTTCGAACTGGGAACACTGCACTATTCGAATTGTCTTTTAAAACTACCCGGTAAAATAAACCCGATTTGAATTAAAAATACCTATTACAATGAAGCTTCAATAAGATAATTATTCCCGTGTAGTCTTATGGCGGAGGGACACAGTTGTATTTTTCTCGAATGTTTTTTACTTAGTTAACTATTAACTTAAACGTGTCCTTTTTTGGAAGGGGTTTTATTTCCAAATGGTTCTGCTACGAGGAACAAAGTTTACCTAAAGCTAGGTTCACACCGGTCATAAGAAATCTAAAAACAGTCATTTAAGTACGTTTTACTTGTTTTAAGCAAATTTTGGTGTGAATCGACCATACTTAAGAGTTGGGCCTTAAAACTTAAAACAACCTCAAAAACATGTTTAAGAGGCTTAAAGCAGCTTTTTTGCATAGTGGATAAGTTGACTCTGGAGGCAACTTATCCACTAAGTACGTTCGTTAATAAAATTTTACTTAACGAATTATTTTACTTCTTAAGGACTATGACCGGTGTGAACCTAGCTTAAGCTTATTTCTGTTTCAGAAATAAGCATTTACAAAATTCATTTTTCACAGGCCGACTGGACTATCCCTTACGAAAATCATATAATATTGTCACGAATTCTTTAGCGTATCTTGTTCCTTCCTTGTTTTTGCTCTTAGTCATCCCTAAAATTCCCTACTTTGAATCATTATGACCAACGTTTTCTGGATGGGTTTGGCCAACCCTATTCTGAGAAGACCTTGATCGTATTTTCCCCCTTTCTACCTTGTCGATACCGGGTTCGGGGCTTGAGAGATCTTAATTCTAACTTGAAGGAGTAGGGTGGTATTTTGTTTTGTCTTAAGTGTATCCCTAGCTTTGGTCGTGTTCTCGCCAACTAGTGGAAGTTTAGCGTTTTGTCTGTCTCTAAAAGAGCAGCGATTCGTTAGATAATTACTATTGCCGATCTAGTCACCGGATTTTAGCTGTTTTTTGCCTTTGGACAATTTTACCCGTGACAATATGATCTCATATGAGAGTTCCAATGTCGCATATCGCATATGATTCTCACATGATTCTCATATGCGAAATGAGACATTGAAACTGATAACTCATATTCATATGAGCTCACATCATATATGTTTTTTGTAAGGGATTGGCCGGTTTTGGATGATTTTGTCACAGACGGTTATCGAATACGTACATTTTTTTTTAATTGCCAAGAAGAGAGCGAGGAAGAGAGAAAACTAAGCTTTAGTAATACTATACATAATATATACGTACGTATAATTAAAACTTTGTATAGTTGTTTTTCGCCATCGATACGCTGAATATTTATCGACTACTATTCTATAAACAAATGCCAAATTAAAACGTATAATAGGTTTTGCACATGATGTAATAACGCAAATTGTAACTTGAATTTTAGAGCTGAAAATAAACATTATATACGTAGTTTTAAATTTCTGGTTCGGAAACGTGATGTGATTCACCATTGGAAAACAACAAAAGTGCAAGCTGATCGTAGGAAGCTTCGTTTCTCCCTCGTGATTGCAAACAAGCTCGTCGCTGGACAGGTCCAAGAGTGGCCGGACACTCTTTTGGGTGCCAGAGATGAAAAAGATTCTTGTCTGGAGCACGAATTACCCGCATGGTAGATCGAATATATTTACGATAGAGGAACAAATCTTCTCCTCCCCATCCAGTCGATTCGTCGCCACCATGGAAACCACCTAAGCTCATAAAATCTGACCTGTTCAGCATTACAAAACATCAGTAAAAACTATATAAATCTGAATGAGTTTATGATTTCATGCTTTACCGGTAAGTGCAAACCATTCCAAAACCAAAATCTCGCCAGAATCCCGTGTCCTTGTGTAATACGGGAACGGACGAATCGTCTCTTTGGTGAGAAAACCTCTTAGTAACGTTGGGATTATACTGACTGAACACAATCGGGAAATAAGCTTGACCTGTAAATTGGCACACAATATAATCATTAATTTTTCATTAAAATTGGCTTGTTAAGTATGAAATTTATTAATACGTTTTGGATGGGCATTGCGTCGACAGCGGTCGATAAAGGCGGCATCGAATGCTATGTCTACATCACAAAGAAATACCAGGACATCGTCTTCAACTGGAGAATTTTCCCAATGTTCCACACCGACCTTTTAGTTAGTAAAAAATGTAGCTTTTGAATGTCTGATTTTTTTAATATTTCAAACGACAACGAAGACTACCTGAAGACCGCGAGCTCTGGAGAAGGTCGCATTAATATTCAATAGATGAAAATTAGAAAACCCCGAGGCCCTCTCAAATGTCAACATTTCGCGTTGAATTTCATCCCAATGTTGATCACCGAAAAAGACTACAGTCAAATGAATCCGACTCTGTTCAGCTGTTGAGAGAACATTTATATGAAAACGACTGAGAAAAGATTCGAATGCTGACAATCGGCCAGATAGAGGGACAATGATATTGACGATAGGCCTTGTCCGACTCTGTTGTTCAAGACGGACGGCCACCAATGGAGCATGAGGCTTCAGTAGGGAAACTCTAACTAAATCGGGCTGTTTGGAATTGTTATTATCGGCGATGCCCTGAAACCACATTTCGTAGGTCGTCCCTTCGATCGGGTCGATCCGATAGAGTCCTTCGACAAAGTCTGATGCGACGTAGCGCTTGCTTGCACCGGGTTCCCGACGATTCAGAACGGACAAAGCCGAACTGACGGCTTCTTGTAGGTCCTGCCGTCTCGACCCAATCGGTCTCTCCACCACTCTTCTTCCCATTCCTGCTTCCGTGGAGTAAAAAGCGCTCAGCGTGAAAAGCGCATGTGGGATGACTTCGTACTCGTTGTGCCACTTTTTGCCTTTCTCAATCTCCGACTGTTCGATCTGTGGATCCGATCACAAGTTGGTACTAAGAGACACGTATCCCTTTTGAAAGAAATTTGATCATCAGATACCTGTTTCTGGATGTAGTTGGATGAGCATGGAACACTGTTATCGCGGACATCGATACCAACCGCGGGGAGAATTTCGTCTGCAAGCGACGAAACAAGAGAAAACAATACGAAATAGGAACGAAATTACATTTTGGAATTGATATATACCTTTGAGTCGTAGTCGATCTTCAAGTTGACTGATTACTCGCTTCAGCTGTTGTAGTTGTCGTTGTAAATCTTCGTGAGGCGGCTGTGGGGGCGTAACGATCTCCGATGGCAGCAGCTGCTGGGTCCCGCACGGGGCTGCCTGAACTAAACGATTGGAAATAAACGTCGAGTTCCGTTAAAAAAAAAGGAAGGAATGAAAAGAAATTAAGAAACACTTCAGTGATCCACGACATTTTTATTGGAGATCTTTGCATCAGTCATGGACTCTTGGTGCGTGCAGGAGACGGTAAGGATTCGAATCGACCGTTATCAAGATTATCGCGAGTAATTCGAACCATGCGCAGTGAGAGCTCTTGAGTACGGATTTGTACGCTTACCGTCAGTCGCAAAACTTAATGCATTTCGCGATTGGACCAAATCGACGCTAGACAGCAACGAAATTGCCACAAACGTCAGGACGAGAAGAGGTGATGCCAGTAGAACCAAACGCAGCAAAACACGCCGAGCGCTCCGATTCATGGTTTTCTCATCTTGGACGTTTCGGTCGTCATCGAATTATCAGCATCGACGTCAATCGAGTTGTATATTGAGTTGAGTCTCCTAGGGCCAGTTTTTCTAATGAAACCAAGCGTCACAAATGGACAAGACGGACAGCATTTCGTTACCACAATCGTAAAAAAAACAACGCAATAACTGTCAGTTCAGTCGAATCTGTGGAAAACAAACAACCTCATCAAATACGTCAAGAGTTGCGGGTGGTATGGGGAGAAAGGCTGAGGGTTCCATGTAATAAGGCTATCTCTGATCGGATGAAGATAAAAGACAAGATCGCGCGGTTGCCCACCGCAACATTTTTTGGGTTGAAGGGGAAAACCACAGAGAGCAAATCAATGGCTGCGTCAATTCAGTATACGTATATAAATATATATATATATATACATATACTATACGGTGAGTATTTAAAGTATATAGGCCTATACGTATATATACTGTATATTAAGATGTGTCTGACTTTTTGTATAGATGGGGCCTGTTGATTGAATTATCAGACAGTTGCAGCCTCTGAGTGAAAGCCTCTTGGGATGGAAAGGAAGAACTACGGACAGTAAAACACCCACTAGACGGCCAATCAGATGCAAGGGTTCTCTAATAAGCACGTCGGTCGTATGGGAACTTTGGGGCCAAGATAAACAGAAAGCCAGCGCCAATACTAACATTTCTAAGGACTTGTCAACAGACAAACAGCCCTGTAGCCTACTACTTACTATACATTGCGGTGCGGGGGCTGTCAGTATAGATTGAGGGATATAAAAAGAAGTGGGCGAGTAAGTTCAGGTTCCGTGTAAGAAGCCAACCGATTTCTACCTCAACAATCAACTACGAGACGAGACGATCACAATCCGCAATTTTGTATGACTTCCGAAAACTTTTTGGCGTATAGTACAACTTTGACAATGAGCTAACGTCCCGAGGTACTATATAGATCGATTTAGAGAATGCGAAACATTCCTAATAGTTGCAAACTTACCTGAAATTATCCGAGAGAAAACCAGCAACTAGGAAGAGGAATATTCCCAACTAATAATGAGTGGATCGGTCTGAACTTCACTTGCGTTGTAAACACGAATATCCTGAATAGGCGGCACTCCGGGTTCGCTCTTTCTGTCCTGGTCGGACGACGAGACCGACACTACAAAAAAAAGCGCCGTGCTGGCAGCCAAAGTTTCTCGCCTAAAATCGCTCCTCCTTCTCATCCAAGGCCCGTCCTCCTTCTCCTCCGCCAGCTTTTGGTTGTCTCGTTCTCTTTTTTTTTTTGTGCGATCTCGCCTGCTTGTCCCCCCACGTCTCTTTTTGTGTGCATGTGCGGTAATAAGCCGCGTGTGGTTTTCCCTTCCTCTCCATTCTTTTCTATTTTTCACGCACAACGGGTGTAATCGAATCCGACTCCGTAGAGACATCGGATATGATGTGGTAAGTTGAAGCGCGCGGTCCTAAGATTCTTTGACGAACTCGAGTGTGTGTTTCTATCCAACAGGAATTGAATTGCTCAACTATAATAGAACGACCTTTAAAACGTAAGCATACAAGTATATATACAAGAAAGGGGGAAAGCTCACAAATCACGATTGTGGGAGAAAAATTGAGCTCCCTTGAACGATTTTCTGCGCCGTCGTAAGTGTAATTTCAGAAAGCGATTTTCGATCACTCTGTCGGCTCAGATTCTTGGTCTCCTAGACGTCGTCAATGTATAGTGCTCGAAAATGTCGGCCCACGCGTGAGGTTGTCACAGCTGTGGTGCAAGCATAATGCGGCTGGATGTAAGCAACCCCATAAGCATATGGAGAAATCCGAATCACAATGTAGAGTCTAATCTGTTTCGTTGGTTTCTCTCGTAAAATGAGAGACAAATCGAAATCGACCGCCCAAGACGGCAGGTTAAGGAAACGGCCAAGGAGATTTAGGGAGCAATAAAGCCAAAGGACATTTCCTAACTCGATAAACACTGGAATATATCGGCGGTGGATATTAATGACAATCCAACAATCAACCCAAGCGCGGAGTCATAGAAACGGGGCGAGACCTCCAGCTGACGGTGATCGATGAACGCGACGGGGTTGAAGACGATTCGTACAGATTCACAAATGTCCGGCCGGCACCAACTGTTACAATCAATCAGCCAATCATATCGCAGAGCGGAGAGCGGAGAGCGCGTTCTCGGTCTCTTCAGGCGTGGTCAGAGCAGGGTGAGGGGTGAAACTTTTCCATCAAAGATATTCCACTTCTGTTTCAGGGAGCTGCGCTTCCGTTTTCCATCATGCTATCTACTTGTACTGGAAGCGAGCACAAGTTACTTTACGCTCGCAGACACGCACATCCCATGCGCCGACCTACGTCTTGCAGGAAGCAGCCCACCAACGGCACTAGCACTCTACTGGCCTCCTTTCACGCTTTGGTCTGACAAACGAGTCAGTCATTAGCACAATCATCTATCGCGATTAGAATAGTGTATAGTAGACGTACGAGAGGGAACCGTCCACCAGCATGTGACGCATAAAGACCAAGCGCTTAGGTACGTAATACAGTTGAAAGCCAAGTATCCGTCACTGCAACACGCGCCATTCCATTAAGAGTCCATTTGCTCTTTGCTCTCCGGATGCCCAGAACTGGTACAAGAGCCATAATTCACCAAGTGCGTCGGCGTGTTTAGAATGCGCTGCTGATGCACACAAACACTGAAACACACGGGGGTAGAATACAAGTCCCCCACTTTGTTATCATCTCCGGGCATCCGCTGCCTTCCCGTCGCTATTTTTGAAACTGTAACAACTACAGCACACATACTGTACACGTTACCCAGACAACACACCACTTGAAAAGCCCCATTGTTGCTTGGCCATGGATCTTTGTGGCCGCCCAGAACACGTGGCTTTCGCAAACTCAGACCATCGAAAATTTAACTGACCCACTTGGTAGCGTCGTATACGGACATAATACATAAATAAACAGTTTAATCATTGGAGGTATAGAGAATCAATAGAGGATTCCTCTACAAACAATGTTTACTAAACAAGATCTGATGAACACACAACAGGCACACAATTCAGGCATAAACAATGAAGGGCGTGTATCTCGTATGTATTGATCAAGACCGGAAAAAATCTTGAAAAAAACACTGGTCAATATCAAGCGGAATTTAATAGTTTTTTTGTGATTGTTTAGTTGTGTCGTTAATTCTAGTCGTTTTTTTTTGTTTTGTTTTATTTTTATTCAAAAAGAGACACATGGATAATTTTGATTAGCTGAAACGACTACTGACCGTCATACTACGGCCAAAGCTATAGAAAATGGAAGCTGAGGTGGTATTATTACCTAAAATTTGTTGAGAAAACAGTCAAGGAAACGAAATTCAAGATTTATTGATTTAATTACCCCAAGAGCCCAAAGGGACGACGACAGCGGTGGCGTTGTCCTCGGATGAGTAGTGCAAGGCTTGGTCGGTTAGGCAATGAGCGGCGTCGGCAGGATCCTCAGTTCGTTGGATCACGTCGCAAATTTCCTGGTCGGACATAACACAGTTTATCCCGTCCGTCGTTAATACCAGGAAAGCATCTCTGCCGTGCTTTATCTTATTTCATCCCAAGCGAGAATGTTAAAACAACATTTGAAATTGCAGTCCAGTTCATAGTTTACATACCTTAATTTTCCTAACATCAGGGACAGCAGTGACTCCAAAAGGTTTGAGTTCCAAATCACCTATACTTCTTGTCATTGCAAGTCTAAATGAGAAAATAAAATGTTGTTATTTACCAACTGATAGATTCTCTTTACGAAATGACGGACCTTCCATTGACCATTCCTCTACCAACGTCATCAATCACAATCTTTCCTTGAGATTGCTCTATGCGAGTCTGAATAAAATGATACAAGATTTAAAACACGAGTTTGGAAGTAATTAGTTGGATTGAAACCTTTTCAGCTAGAAGGGACGGACAATGATCTGATGTAAGACGCCTGGCTTTCCCGTCACGACATATCATGGCACGGCTGTCCCCCTAAGTGTGGAAGTTGCAAATACACAAACCTAATGGAAGAAAGCAATAAAATGAGTGTTAATTATACCTACCACATGGCCAAGGTAAAGGTCCATATTGTTGTGGAGGAGAGACACTGTTGCTGTGGTTCCAGGAACATTGCTAGTGGCTATAAATAAGGAAAAGAATGATGACATTATTAGTACACTCTTTTATTTTGAGTCGAGTTACCTTTTCCATGGTAGGCCCACCACCTTGAAAATGAATTATTAACTTCTAAAAAAGCAGCATCAATAGCATGTTCAAAATCATTTTCAAGCCTTTCAATCCAGAAGGTTAAGTGATCCTCCATATGAGTATAACAATAATCTGCACACTCACTCCCCCCATGTCCATCAAATACAGCAAAGTAAAGAATGTTTGGTTTGAGCTCTTTAACAACAAATCTGTCTTCATTGTAGGGCCTCCGACCCTGTATTGTGTGAGTCCCAACAGAAGAAATCCGAATTTGAGGTATTGGTTTGCCATAATTGATGCTGGACTCCAGTTCAAGGGGTAATTCGTTCGTCGTGTCCCAGGTACCTAAAATATCGACGTTGACCGGTTTGGCGGGTCCATTTTTACGTTTGACGGTGGGTGAAGGTGTCGAAAATGATTTGGCGGAATTTAAGAACAAACGCTGAACAACATAAAGTTTGTTGTAATTTGCAAATTTGTTGGATAAATGAAAGATTGAACTAAAAGGCATATCTCGTCGAGCGTCAAGTGAGTGATGAAAATCTACAGAAATGCGTTGAATGTATAGGAAAATTTCTCTTTCAAGTAATAATAATAAAACTGCGGTTTGTGGGAAATGAGTTTGTGCAGAAGGTGAAAGAAAGCAAAATAAACACTATTCAATGCGCCATCTAACGACCAAAATGAAAACCCTTTACATACCCCTAGCACTGGTCCGTCGCTAAAAATCCGGTTTTAAACGCGTTTGCGCGAACGCGAAAGTTTCTGGATACTTTTACCGGTTGCAAACCCCCTTCTTTCTGTTTTATTTGCGGAAATAAAACTGTTATTTTACGAAAATAAAACGGTTGTTCATGATCGATAAAGCACGTGCCTGCTCCGGGTTGTACGTAGTTTAAAAAAGAGTTCACTTTTTTAGACCCTCGAAATAACGGAGGACCAGTGCTCAGCCAGTGCTAGGGACATAATCAAACTGTCACAATAAGCGCTCTAGCTTGCTGGGAGAATCCCGAGAGGAACTTTTATTTAAAATAAAATAAGCTAACTATAATTTCCACTAATTTCCACAATCCTAACAATCTATTTTCATTTTTGAAGTCGACTCTCAATATTACCTCCGATAACGACTGTCAAGATGTAGTTCCCCTCACTGAACTATATTCGGAAAATGTATAATTCCCGATAACTCTTATCGTTGCCTTCCCCGATGAAACAGGTAGCTACATGGGCACTCTGAAATATTTTTGGCACGGTCGACAGAGATCACGACACAGCAATTACCGAGCATCACACGTACGCCTCTTTCTGACACGCACTGACCTTTCGGGGTGACGTCATCAGCATAGAGCTATCGAAAGATTGCAGGTGTTGAGAAAAATCCCGTCGAGATGTCAAACAAGCTGACAAGGTATTGCAAGTTTCTAGCCTAATATTTTCCTTCCCTTTTCCGGTACGTAGTAGCATTCGTTTCCGAGCCAGCACGATTGGCAGGTTTTTGTGCGAATCGCTGATTTCAATCAATATCAAAGGGCAACGATCAATACAACAAAAATTTCACTTTTTTAATACGAACTACTGTAAGTAACTACAAAATAGTAAGAAGAAACGGGACAACTGATTTCCCTTGTTTAAAAAGTCTCTCTGGCAAGTTGACAGGGAATGAATAAGGATGGCTTGCTTTTATAGCCACGTAGTCGGGTAACAGATAACTGATTGCCCGGCTCGAAACTTGTAATGTAAATTCACCGGTTTTCAATGACTCGTCTCGACACCACGACCCCAGAAGATTACGTGACTCAATGCTGTGGGTTACCGGTTTAGTCTGATGCTGGGTTGGCCTCGACCGGTTCGACAACCTGGATACACGATGAGATGGAATTAGCGCGGCAAATGTTTTCATTTCACTTCATTCCTTGGCTGTACCATTATTCCTATTCCTCTTGTGAAAAGCCCCCCCCCCCCCCAAAAAAAAAAAAAAAAAATAAAATAAAATAAAATAAATAAATAAATAAATAAAAAATGGACTTTCCCGGGAGTGGACGTCGTCGTCGATATATAATGACGTCATTGAACGTTGTTTGTTAGCTATCTTAACTATTGGGGAAGAACCAACTTAGTCCACCAAATGCGTCACCATCTACCCCAAAATAAGTAAAGCGGAGAGCGTTCGCACTTCCCAGAAAGTTCGGTTACTAGGAACGTGAGAGCCAATAACTTCAGTTTAAAAAATTCAATATCCATGGAATAAAACGACGCGGGTGGTTTGTTTTTTTTTTAGTTCTAAACTCTTTGTTATCAAAAGTTACAACAGCAATTTAGTCACCTGTATCGGTCTTGATGCTGTCTAAACTTGGCGCTATGGGCTCGTTCATTCTTTTTCATCACATTTTTGGAAACGTATAGTGGTCAAGCCAGAAGCTAAAATTGAGGCGGCAACGATGGGAGAAAAAGAAAACACGGCCGGTGCAAGTGTACTGTACGAGAACATTTATTGACGACAGTACGTACAGTAGCAGCTACTTTCGATTGTTTCGACGCCGTTTTATTTTCCTTTTCGTCGTTGTTTGGCAAGCTTGCATATGTTCTTAATGAGTGGTTACGCACAACATCCGATACGCTATTTTCTTTCCCATTTTGAAAATGGCCAAGCGGTGGGAGAACATACAATCCGGTTTCGAAATCGGCATTTTTTCGTTTGAGTTTTTCTTTCCTTAAAAAGTTTTTTTTGCTTTTTATTTGAACTTTTTTTTTTGTCGAGTAGGGAAGAAAAGAGAAAGAGGACGGCTGTGCTGAATGCGCAGAATGTTGCAATGCAGCTACTAGCGCTGAATAATCTAAAAAATGAATACTTGAATAATAGAAAAGTTTAGTCCCTCGCTGTTTCTTTTTTTAGCAAAATGCGCCGCACAATCAGACTGCTGCCGGATGGCGAAAAATTTTATCGTTGAGTCATGGCAACAGTTTGGTACATTGCCGAACCTGTGTTTCGACATACGGGGAAGGGGATTTTCCCTTGCAGCACTACGTGGTACGTGGCTACACATCCGCGTGACCAACTACACATCAGGACGAATATGGTCCAAGACTCTAAGAGCATAATAACCTCCAATTTTTTTCCCTATGGCGTCATTCCTAGAGTTTGTAGACCGTCGGGGTTTAAAAAGAAGAAAGAAAGAAAGAAAAACCCCCTTGGCGTGTGTTCACAGCTCGGTACCTGTGCAAGGTGTTCGTGCTTCTTATTTTGGAACTACCGGATGGCAAATTCCCCTTTTCCCGTGTAATACACATAACTGTTTGTGTCCTGCAGCAGTGACCGCAAGAGGGGATCTAAAATATTACAACCCCTTCAAATATCACGAGGTCATTTCCTTGAAAACTGGAAAGAGTGATCACGCTCGATTGATTTTTATGTCTCGGCTACTCCAATTGGCACCTCGCAAGAGTTTGCACCTGCATAATGCAGTTGATTGCGGAAGTTTAAGGCCAAACCAGGCAAACCATTGCCTTTCTACGACGGACCGATGATAATATGATTCATCTTTTATATAACCCGTATAGACCTTCATTTGCCGGTAGGTTGCACAGGTGCCGAAGGACTCGATCGCCTATCCGCGCATTCGATTGCTGATCCGACGTGCGACCAGAAAGACAACAAAAACGACAAAAAAATAAGAATAGATCGAAAGATAAGAGATGCCCAAAAGAAAGTAGACGTTCCGCTTGATGACGCCAAAGAGACGTCAAGGCGATGGCGGCTGTAATGGATTTATTGGAAGACAGTGAGAATAAAAAAATAAAAAATAAAAACAATGTAAGAAAAAGAAAAGTAAATCGCTAACAAAAACATTGGGACCTTTGACGGCTGTAAATAATTGATTACTTTTCCTATATACATCTATAGTGGTACTACGACTATGGCGGCGATTACTCTCACTATATAACCTTGGGTTGCAGAAAAAAGGGAATCTCATCATCTCGTACACAGAGCGTGTTTTGCAATTAGTGCGCATTCTCGTCGGATGTCCGGAATCGCAGAGTGATGTCATGTGACGTACAGGCATTAACTTAAGAAACATTTTTTATCATCTTCTTTGTACATATACCGTACAACAGTACTGTATCAAAATGCAACGAGGAAAAAAACATGTCTAATAAAAGGCATTCTTGAGGGGGGGGGGGGGGCATCTATTGAAAAGAAAAATTCTTACATGCCATCCCACCATCTTGCCTGTCGGCGGAGTACTTGAACTGTCTGAAATGAGGCAGGTGTCCAAGGTCAAGGTAAAGCGATCCACCAGGTCAAGATGCGGATCTTACGTCTCACGGCGCCTTTCTCCTATTGCGTACGTTATTATTAGACCTATTACGAAAAACATGTCGTACGATGTCCTAACCTTGGCCCTGTTTTCTCTCACTCACCCGTTTCGGTGTTTTGGTTGCGGAGGCGGAGGCGGAGGCAGAGGCAGAGAGAGAATTCGATTTGGGTTTCTCCCCCTGAGACAAACAGCTAGAGGAAGAAGCCGATTGCATCCTGCGTTCCTTTCTCGTCCTTTCTTGACCGTTTTCTCTTCGTTACCTGAAAACACCTTGACAAGGTCGATACGGCCACAATCAAGGCCAGAAAGTAGAGACAGTGACTGTGATGGGAGAAAAAAGCGATCAAACAAGAAACAGGGTTAGCATTGATTTTGACCGGTTTTGATTAGCTTTTGTCTATAGTCTATAAAAGTAATAAGAGGAATGATCGGGGATCAGGCAACGGGGATGATTCAACAGCCCTGTGATAGAAGTGCCTGAGTCTGTGTGCCGATGAATTGAAAGTGTTGAATGCCGATGTTTGGGGAGGATGTCGTCATCGTTGAAAGGATGTGGTGGGTTGTGTGAGTACATATTTGCTATGAAAGCTCCTACCCCTCTCTATTTCTCTCTTTCTCTTTCGTTGGCGCCTCTAGCCATCCAACCTTAAACTTTCTATTTGGCTCGACTGGAACGGTGTGTCTGTCTGTCCTCATATTCAAATCTGGAAGTGAGAAATAAACAAAAAAAAAACAAAAAAACAACAAAACACGGCCTTTTCTATCACTCTTTCTTCTTTCCCATGAGCCGTAGTGAAAGATCGAAACAATTTTCATTCATAAGTCTAAAATTCCCCGCCATTCTTTGTTTCCTTTCCCTTTCACGTTCCCTTTGAGCCGCGCTTATTCTGATTCGCTCTCGATTATTTAGTACCAAGAATTTCATCATTACGGGCATTGACTCTTCCTGCTGCTGTCGCTGATGATGATGATGATAAAGCAGAGCACTAAGCAATCTTCTACGTATTTTTTTCCCTCCCTCTTGTACCACTTCTTGAGTTCTTTAGTTCTTCTCTTTTTGGCTCATCGTTATTGTATAAGAGCAATTCGGTTTGATTCATTCCTTTGCCCTATTCACTTCCTCCTCCGGGCGGCACAGTATAGCATCCGCAGCAGCCCCAGCAAGCTAGTTCCCCGTGCACATACAAAAGCACGAAAGGAATACTACGTGGTATCGATCGATATGGAGACGTGCCGAATAAGAGCTGCGAGTAGGGAGAGAACGAGAGAGAGCCAAAAGCCTTCAGCTCTCTTTTTTTCTCTCCTCCTGACTCAAGCGAAGGATTAAGTGCGCATACTAGAAAAAAAACGAGAAGACGAAGAAGAAGAAGAAGAAGAGATGGGGATCCTATTCAATCTTGATCCCAGCCTCCCACCAATCATGAACAGAAACCGCAGCAGCCAGAATTCATCCGCATGATCAAAAAAGAGAGAGGTGAAGCTCAGATTCAGAAGCTGGGCTTGCTATATACACCAGTTGGCGGTGGCCCTTGTCCTTCATCCCCTTTGATTCATTAACCGTTGGAACGATTTCCATTTAGCGTTGAAATCGGCGATTGGGGAAGGGGTAGTAGCTGGTGCCCGGAATCACGAGGTTGCAATACGAGGCTGTAGAACTGTGTGGGGATGTCGAGAGGCAAAAGGGAAATGTGGGTGTAGGTTAGAGATGAAGAGGAAGAAACAAGAAAACCCTGTAGAGGCTTTTTGGATAAGCAGCACACGGTCTCGTTGAAGGCACCCCTTTTACTCCTTTAGTTAGGGCTGACACGACAGCGACACAGAGTTCTCGTTAGGAGCGGTGGTGGCGGTGTCGGCGGTAGTGGCGGTGGCGGCGCGCGCGCGCGCGCAAGTCCGGAGGGAGAGAGCTGGGGCGGGGTTAGAATAGCGAGAGGAAAGTGTGGCTATTGGATGAATATGCGGAGAATGGAGGAATCGGTAGAAGAAAAAAGGGAAAAGAAGAGGGAGGAGGAGGAAGTCTAGAGCAACTCTGAACGCAGCACACATACACATAGACAGAGGACGAAGAGAGACGGGGAGAAGTGAAAGAGACGACGACGACGACGACGACGACGAAAACGCCGGTTTTTGTTTTTTCATTGATCACGAACGATCCCGTCCCTTACCGTCCACGCGGCCAGCCGTTGTCTTCGTTCCGGCAAGTTCAACGACAGAGGACAGAGAACTCGGTGCTGTGCTGTGCTGTGCTGGAACTAACGTTTCATAACAAGTAAGTTGACTCTCCGTCCTTCCGTCTCCGTACAAACACAAACACACAATTGCTGGACGTTTGTCAAAGAGTTTAATCTAATAGCCGTCGAGATAAGGCATCTCGCCGGTTAAGTGTCGTTGACGTGTCTCTTGTCAGAATGAGCCGGCCAAGTGAAATTCGTCTTGACCCACAAGCGCATTTTTGGCCGGTTTGAGACGAGACAAGTTCGTTGGCACTTCTTCTTCTTCTTTTTCTTCTTCTTCTATTTCCTACTTCATTTCGATGAGGACGATGGATGAAAAATGCCGGTTTTGGGGCTTTTTTTTTTTTTTTCTTTCTTTCTTTCTTTGGTATTCCCCTCTAGACTTGTGTAGCCTCCATCCATATAGATGGCCGTGGCGGCGGCTCTGTGGTACGAGTTAACGGTGCTTTATAAGAGAACACACGACCTGTACTTTGAAAGCCATTGTCCTCTCTCTTCTTGGCGTCTGTGTGCTTGTTGTTTGTGGGCTGAGAAAATAATATGTAAGATGACCCTTTCTCTATCTAACTCCCGCCAACATGCACGCAGACGCAAAAGAGCAGACGGTTCAATCGATGCATACATTAAAAGCCTTACGTCGTCGTCGTCGTCGGCGGCGTCGTGCTGCTGCCAGTAGTGGTGGGGGGCTAGTGCTCAATATTATCAGGGATTTGGTTAACTCGTTTGGATGGATTCGTTATTGATGCAATAGAACATTGGGACGCCCTTGACTGATGGAGCGCTAATGATTTGATTTCTTTATCATGCTGCTGCCTTTTTTTCTTAGGGGGGAGGGGTTAGTTGCTGTCTGTCTTGGCCGAGGAGCTTGATGACATTGAAAGGCACTGAGGTTGGCGTTGCCTTGACAACCGAGTGTGGGTGGGTCTCTCTCTCTCCCTCTCTCCTAGAAGTCTTGACCGGCTGACGTGATGACCAAAGAAACGACATCCAAGTGATATCTTTTGTGTCACAGTCGAGAAACAAGCAAGACGGTGATGTCGACGACGAGATGGCGAAAAAGAATCTCTGACGCTGTTGTGGTCACGCTCCTCTTTTTCGACCAAAAGTTTTTTCTTGTTTTTTTTTCCTTTCTTTCTTTTCCTTCCGCCTTGTTTTTGTTGCGGTGAAGGAGAGAGAGAGAGAGAGAGGGGGGGGGGCTTTCTCTTCTCGTTTTCTGGTGGCGATCACGCCACTCTTGTCGGCTGCTGCTGGTTGGTTATCCCGCCATCGACCCACTCTTGTCCGTCTCTCTCTATCTAGTTTCGTCTGCTAGGACCAGTCCAAGTTGCTGCTGCTGCTCCTGCTGCTGCTCTTCATCTCTCCTAGTACTCTCGGGGTCCCTTTAGAATTCGAACGGGGAAAAGGAGGCCGTGCGCGCGCATATGAGATAGACTCTGTCTGTCTGTGTCTGTATCGTAAAACTGAATGATTCTCCCTCGTCTCACAAATGGAGCGCTCCGAAAAACCCAGGATGGCCTTTTTGGGCAAAACGATGCGAGCTAGGATTTTCTTTCGCTCGACTTATCCCTCGATAAGTCAAGGGGTTGTCGACAGAAATCAAAATAACTGGCCAATCCTGTTTACAAATCAATTTCCCTTTTAGAAATCCCTTCGTTTTTTTCCACATAATCTGTCGATTCCAAGTATTTAAGATCAATGGGCTAATTCGGCTCATTGTTATCTTGGTTAGAGATGAAAGGGAAAAATTGTGGCATGTTATGAATGAGTGTAGTAAGAACGAGTAAGAAGTAAAAAAAGGTTGTGGGATGAGAGGTGAGAGATGCCAAAGGGAACGGTTAGCAAAATGGCGAGAGAAAGTCTAGTATTAGAAGAAAGGGTTAGATAACCTTTTTTGGAAGTGTTTGCCACCCCTTCGCGACAAAAAGGTTGCTGCTATTGCTGCTATTCTTTTTCGCTTGTCCGTCTCCATCGCCGTTCGATTCGGCTTGGTTGTATATGCACAGGTATCATCCTGCCTCTGCCTAGTGCCTGCCTGCCATATAGACGGCTGTGACGACTGACGAGAGAGAGAGAGAGACGGGCTCTTTGGGTTTGTTTTCTGCCAGAGGGCTGGAAGTGACCTGTTTTTCTCTCTCTTTCTCTTCTCCTTGTGGTGGATTAACCGTCCCTCCCACTTACCTGCCTGCCTGCCTACCTCCCACCTCCGAGAGAAAGAAAGAAAAAGAAAAAAAAAGAAAAGAAAAGAAAAGAAAAGAAAAAAAACCACTTAAGGCTAGTCGAACCACCTGTGTTCGAGTCAGTTGGAATTCTTCATAGCTGCCGTTCAGTCTGTAGCCGCCTCTTCTCCGTCTCTGTCCGTTTGTCCGTCCGTTCGTCTCTAGGGTTAGGTTCGTCTTATCAACATTCTGGCCATCAAAGAGGACGAGCTCCTCCAAGTTATTTTTCCTTGGAAAAACCCTCTAAGGAAACAATTTGCCCTCCCCTCTCGCGTCGCGCCGCGTCAATAGAGAGAGAGGATCAGATCCCTTGCCTGCCTGCCTTGCATCCGCCCTCTGTTAGTCATTAACTACTGCTCTTGGTCCACAGCAGTTTTGTGTGTTGTTCTGGATTTTTGTTTGTTCTCCTCTTCTCGTTCTGGTGGCATTTGATTTTCAACTCTGACGTGAATGTTGGAAATAGCCAAGAACGCGACAGACGCGATTGGAGCGACGACTGGAGCAGCCGCGACAGCCGCTAGAGCCACCATGGACCACTTGATGATGCCCAATTATTCTTACATCTTCAAATTTGAGGATGAATTTGAGCACACGGACGCCAAGATTTGGTTCAACCGATACTGGACGGGATGTTTCTACTATGTCGGCATTTATATGCTCGTCATTTTCACCGGACAGCAGTTGATGGCCAACAGGCCTCGCTACGAACTCAGGGGACCGCTCATCTGCTGGAATTTGATGCTGGCCACGTTCAGCGTCATCGGTGCGTGCCGCACCATCCCCGAATTGGTCTACGTCACTCGTCACTTTGGAATCTATCATTCCGTCTGCGTGCCCAGGTAAGACTCGACACCAACCCTAACTCTTCAAATACGTTTCACTTGCTCTTTCACATTCATTCACGCGATTGCATTCGCTTCTTAATTGTAATACCCTACGCCCGGTCCCTATATGCTCTACCAACATTTTCACCTTTTAAGTTATGGCCATCCTAACAAATAAGACTCGACGAAAACTATCTCTGCTGGTGCTGCTTGCGCCTCGTCCGCCGCCGCCGTCGCCGCTCTCTCGCTTATTCGTTATTGCAGCCTTCAACGGAAAGAGAAAGTTGTTTCGTTTTCCCCTCTCTCTCTCTCTCTCTCTCTCTCTCTTGGTGGGTAACATCGTCGTCCGTGCGCGTGCACCGAGAGAGTAACGCAACGGAGCCGTCGGTACGCCGTGAAACTTATTGATTTTGTCCCCCATTGATCATTTTATCTGAGCTGGGAAAAGGCGGACGTCACAGTTTTTTAAGCTTTCAATTCCGCCAAATTCCCTTCTTTCCCTCTCCTCACATTTTCGCTAGGGAAAAAAAAATCCGAGCTTTTAAATGGATATTATATTTCATGGTTTATAGAATATCGAAAGCTCAGCTTTTACGACTGGACGGGTTGCGGGGGAGTTGCTGGATCAATCTGTCGCGGATGGATGCTCCCTGAGATGGATAGCACGAGATTTCGAGTCTATTTGGCCTAACAGAGTTATTTTGTTTTTTCCTGTCTGTAAAAAAGATTGGAGAAAAGATAAAAGCTCCGAAAAATATCGAAATGGATATGCTTGGAAGAGCAAGTTGCCGTCTGATGGATTGATTCGATGGATGCACACACATCCGTATGCAACAGACGGTCACTCGACTTAATAGACAAGAGAATTGAAAAAAAAAGAAAAGATAGAAAAGACAAAATTCGGGATAGACGAGGAAAGGAGAGAAAATCGCCCTAAGGTTATTAGAAGCGCTAGAAACCTACATTCAAGCGAGACTCACCGTTTCCTTCATTCTCTCTGTCTCCTTCCTTTCGTCGGCTTTCTTGCGGATGCGGGGAAAAGGTAAGAGAAGAAAAAAAAGAAGAAAAGAAATGAGGTAGTAGTAGTAGTCGGACAAGTAGGTTTTTTCTTCCCAAGAAAAACACCTGGCGTTGGTTTTTCTTTTCTTTTTCAATTTTCTTACTGTTTACGTCCATTGAAACGAAGATGTGCCGACATAATGAGTGGCGTAGCGTAAACCACGGCTAGGAGGAGGACGCAAGTCAAATTTGGAAAATTGCCCCGCTTCTTTTTCTTTAGCAACAAGAAATCTGATTGGCATTTAGTGTCTAGCTAATGTGTTCTGATGATTGTTATTTACGTTTTCTCTCTTTTTCTAGTTACATCGAGGATGACAAAGTCTCTGGATTCTGGGCGACCATGTTCGTCTTGTCCAAAGTGCCCGAACTGGGAGACACACTGTTTATCGTCTTGCGCAAACAGCCGCTCATTTTCCTCCACTGGTACCATCACGCTACCGTTTTGGTCTACTCTTGGTAATCATCGTTGTTCATCTTCATTTTTTTTTTTTTAAATCTCGGCCAACCTCGATTCGTAATGATAGTCGTTTGCCGATTGTCAACAATAACTGATCGATCCATTCTGCCTTGTCCGTCTCGTTTCGTCTCGTCTCGTCTATTTGTTTAGGTACGCCTTTACCGAGTACACGGCTCCGGCCCGATGGTTCATCGCCATGAACTTTACCGTCCACTCGTTCATGTACTCGTATTACGCGCTCAAGGCTATGCACTATCGAGTCCCGCGCTTCGTCTCCATGGCCATCACGGTCGCCCAGCTATCGCAGATGGTGGCCGGATGCGCTGTCAACCTCTGGGCTTACCAAGTGAGTATCGTTTAGCTTTGGCTACGTGCAACCAGAAGCTTTTTAAGACAAGACTGTCCACTTTCTGCTCGTTTCGTCCATGTTTCCTTCTCCTCTCTCTTTCTCTCTCTTTGACTCTTTCTCTCTCTCTCACTCACACACACACAAACAAACTCTCATGGTCTCACTCTCTTTTTTGGCTCCAAATGGCAAGTCGGGAAAGCGGACATGGGGGGGTCTGTTGCGTTCCAACATTTTGCGCGCATCCACAACGCAACAACGACAGCGGGCAACGACGGCAACGACTAGCGTTGACCTACATCGCCATGGCGCGTTTTGTTTCTTCTCAAAGGGAAAAGTAGTCCACCAAGATGATGCAGCAGCATTCCTGCTGAGCGGTGATTCGCGCGGCATATAGCGTTGTTAAACAAATTCTTCATTCTGGCACCAAATGGGGAAAATATGTTAAAAACTTGAGTGCGTGATGGCGCCAATTGCCGGAACGAGGATGATTCACGACGTGCTCTGAATTCTGGTCGAATATTCGATTGAATTCTATTCTATATAGTGGGGTCTTTAGTGGAGGGAAAGGGTAGAAAGTCGGTTACATTGCATTACAGCCAAAGTTCGATTCGATTCGATTCATCTGGCCGATAAGAAATGTTTCGCCGCTGCCGCCGCCACTGTCGCCGTGTTGGATCGAAGCCTACAATAACAAGAAAGGGAGCTGCCGGACTTGACCTCGAAGGATATTGGAATTGGATATAGGATATAGGATAGGGTGTTTTTCTTTGAGACTTTGCACTCTGGACTCGTCTTTCTATTTCTTCTTGTCCGATTCGCAGTCCAGAGGATAGTAGCGATAAATTGGATGGTAAAGGTCGGCCAGTCTATAAGCGATAGCACCATTTGTCCATCACGCCATATACTTTGAACCCGAGAGAAATCACAAATGTCGTGTTTCTTTACTCGTCTTCTTGCTCAACTTAACAACACTTGAAGGACCGAAAATAAATCCCAACTAATCCTAACTAATGTTTTCATTTTTTTCTGATTTTTTCTTTTTGCCTGAAACAGTTGAAGCAGAACGGTGAAGCGTGCAACGTCAGCGAGCAAAACATCAAACTCTCTCTGTTGATGTACTTTTCGTACTTTGTCCTATTCGCCCGATTCTTCTACAAGGCATACGTGGACAAGAGGTCTCCCCGCAAGAACGTCGATTCAGTCTCTGTCTCGGCACCTGTGTCGGCCATCGCCCGCAACGGCACTGCCAAGAAGGTTCAGTAAAAACCGGACCCAGAAAAAGAAAGAAGATTGAAGTAAACACACACACAAAAACAATCGAATAAAAAATTGGGTGCGACAAAACCACAGAGCTTCTTGAATTCAAAATGAAAATGAAAAACATCAACATAACGCAAGTGTTATCAGCAACAACATACCTTTAAAAAAAGACGGGGGATACATTCGAAGAAAGGCTACTTCCTTTACAACTCGTGTTGGTCATAATCTTTATTAAAAAAGTAGATTAGTGACTATCAAAAAGATTTTCAGGAAGTGTATCCCCTCTCGCCGATTTTTGATTGACTAAAAATTTTTTTTTCGATATCAAATTTCCTTTCTCTTTTTCGTACGTACGTGTATGTTACAAACATTATCTTTTCCCCGTTTTTCCATGATTTTATTATTATTTTTTTTTACATATACAGTATACATAAATTTTTTTGTTGGAGGGGGGATGCTCTCTGGCTCTGGCTTGAGTTGACACGACTTGTGAATGTGCTTCTCCTTTTAAAACAATGCCTCCGTTTGTATAAAACATTGAAAGCAAAAAACGAAAAGTACTTGAAATCAGTCGTTGTCGTCGTTGTAATAGTTGATGCCATGAATCGCTAAAAAAGACATTGAAAAGGCATCTGATGACCGACGGTTCAGTGCGCGAGTAGGAAAACAAGATTGGTGTTTAATCACTCGTTGTATAGAGAAGAAAAATAAGCCAATGTCTGAATCTCTTTCTATATATGCTCTCCTCCCTTCCAGCTGTCCCGATCTGATAGTTTGATCATTCCACACACATACAAAAATCGAAAGAAAAAAAGAAAAAGTGTTTTGTCGTTTGCTTCGTACGTGTCTATCCAGTTCCCTTTATGTCATCAATGCGCAACGATTTTTTTCTTACAAAAAAAAACAAAAAAACCAAAACCAAAAAAAACTGGGATGTCTGGGAACACACGACCGAGGACTTTTGGCTGACGAACATTCCCCCGTCTATATTTTGACTTACTCCACCACACCACATTTATTTTTTTCCAATTTATGTTTACCATCAATTTGCCCGTTTCTTTTGTATATGGAGAAGATTGGACTCGGTTTCGCTCAAATAGCTCTAGATCTTTACTCCCGATTCCCCCAACAATTTACTTTTTACAACTATACTTTGTACACCGTCTGATGGCTGATGATTGTACGATTCTACTCACCCCCCACACTACTAACACGTGTTATATATTATTATATCTCGATATGACAAACAAAAAGGATGGTGAAAATGAAAAGAAACTTTAAAAAAGAGAGAAAATCAACAAAGACATCCAAACTATGATTTTTTTTTTTTTCGTTACTGGTTTCGTTATTGGTCGTTGGACGTGACACCCTTAGAGGTGCGAACTGGCAGCACTCGTGTTGACAACGCGAGCAGGAGCGCTCTATCTATCCGCGTCACTTCTTCGCTCCCCGTGTTTGCTCGTCTCTTTAGTTCGACTCGATCGAACGCGAGATGAACGCCAGAGACGGCAGCCGGGCTAGAGGCAATCAGAGCGAGTGCGCGAAGGGAAGAGCGAAGAGCCCCCCACCCCATTCCCTCTCTTTCAGCGTGGGTAGGTTATATGGAGAGAACGGGGGAGCGCGCAATCACGGTGGTAAACGCTATATGTCTCAAACGCCCGTTGGCGTTCTCGAATCTTTCTTCCAGTTTTTTGGCTATTGCTCTCGCTTCAATTCACCAAACTTTGCCGTTTGCGTTGCCAAGCTTCCAAATGCGCTACAAAACATTTTTTTCGGGTAGGACAGAAGAGAGATTGTTTATATTTACTTCCTCTCTCTCTCTCTCTCTCTGGCTTCTGGAACAATCCGGAAGCCACCAAATATCTACAGCAGATAAAGAACCTTTTAAATTTTTCCGAGAATTTTTATTTCAAGGAGGAGACACGAAATGGATATTGCAATACTGTACAAGTACTAGTAGTGTATTACTTTTGCGAAAGAGATCCCAATACGCAATACGCAATAGCATGTAACACTTATTTGCTGAAGAGTAAATGAGGTTGGAAGGAAATCGGATCGCAGGTGGAAATGTTTTTTGAGGCTTGTGTGGTAAGAATAGCGAACTGGTGAAATTGGGCGAGAAACCGCACACACACAAAATAGAATCGGGTGAGACAGTCGGTTGGGAAAAGTGTAGCCAAAATTGGTTCTCTATTTTACGAAACATTTGGCTGTATGGCATATAGTTCAACTGAATTGGTTTAGGTTGGATTATGGGGGGGGGGGGAGGAACACTGGAAACAGTGATTTGTGTTGGTTGGCAAAATTTTGCCCTCTCTTTTAAGCCGGATTTCTGGAAGCCCTCTTGTGAGATCGATATTAACCGAGAGTACCGCTTCACGGTAGGGGGGACTAAGAGACGGTAATATCGTAATAATATGCATCGGCTCGATCATCATTAACCGAATTTGTAGCGTGACTGTTGAGGTATACTGTGAACAGGTACTGATGTCGCATGTCGGTGCAACTGCACTCGCGGGATTCTTTTCTATCGAATAATAATTGAACAAAATCCGGTACTTCAGCCGGGTGATGAAAACGGTCGCCAGATGGCTGCTGTCAGCAGTTAAAGCCTTTTAAAAGGGAGAACTGAGTTTGTTCGACAATGCATCGTTTATATGAAAGGATTACGTATTCAGAGTAGAAATGCGTTTTGTTGAATGTTTTTTATGTCTTGTTCAGTTTTTTGGGGGGATTTATTACTCAACTCGTAGAAATGGTGTGAATGAGATTAGATATGTGATGAGCGCGGATTTGGCAGTCTCCGCGTGGGTCGGAATAAAAAATCGCGCTAAAAGGAGAGAATCTATTCAGTTGCGAAGGAATGCTGCCAAGCGCTTTCTTCTATCTCATTGTCAACCGAAGAGTCAAAAGAAGATGTGTAACGTAGACTGTACTTATACTCTTGTAGACGTATAGAGGATATTAGCTAATTAATGCCTTACAAGCCTTTGTAAAAAGCTGAAAATGGAAACGTAGCGCAACATAACGGTGTCAATCCAGAGGGCAGGCACAATTGGTATGGGCGACTTGGAATTCTATCCAAATGGGAAAGAGCAGGAAGCGGGAGTATGACTGAACAAGAGCAGACATCAATGAACACTTTCATATTGCATCCATTCATGCATTTCATGAGGACATGTTCTCCACCTCTGAGTTTCTCCCTCAACTCCGATGATCAGAGACGAGCAATCAATCAAGGATTGAACACAATGGATTTCCTCGAGGTATATTTTAATTAATTCCCTCAATAATTCGCCTCAGTCCCTCTGTTGATCCTGAAGCTGAAGCTTTTGGTAAACATAAGTTAGGCCTTTACGTAATATATTAATATTACATATGACGAGACAAAATACAAGATATAATAATAATAAAATTCTATGAAAAAAATGTCGTTAGCTACACTAGGCTATACCATTCATAAATTTGATGTTAAGCCTTGTTCAGGTACCGAGACGTCCTGTCCCTCCACTTCTGCCCCAGACGTTGTGTACCGCCTTTCTGTCCCGGGACAATGTGCCTAATCCTGGGACAGAAAGGTATCGAACAGGAAGGCGGTACACAACGTCTGTGACAGAAAGGCTTCAGATGGGACAGAACGTTTCATCCAGATTCGGTTGGGCCAGAACGGGTTTTCACGGGTCAGACAATAAAAATACAGTAGGTACCACAATTATATACTCCCCGCCCCAAAATTTCCAAGTATGCACTCGTTGTGCATTACTACTTAAATTGGCGATCAACAATTATTTGAAATCGATCGCGGGCCCGTAAAAAGGGTGGTGTGTCCAATTTTCCCTTGCTTTTCCTGTTCGAAATAGGAATTTAGTTTTTTAACAATGCATGTATACGCCCCTATTCTATATTATAGGTACATTCAATTTTCCGATACAATCATCCTAACCGTTTACTGTTTTACGTAGTTTTTCTTGATAAAAGGTGGAACAGAAATGTGGGACATTAAAGGTGGGACAATATGACTTACCGGGACATTAAGGTATGGGACAGAAAGGCGGGACAGAATGCCCGGTACAGAAAGGCTAATCCCCGGGACATAAGGGCAGAGGGACAGAAAGGCGGTATACAACGTCAGGGGCAGAAGTGGAGGGACAGAACATTTGTAGGTTTTAAAGACGTACGGAGGCTGTACCGGGCTGTACGATCCACGCATTTCCTAGCGTGCCCACACTCTTCGTTATTTCTGCAACGGCAATCTGTCATTCCCCTTTTCCATCCAATCTCACTTTCTCACCAACCAAATACTCCCCATTGGAAATTCATATCACCAACAGTAGCTATATACGCTTCCTTCTCTTCCCTTGTACTTATTGATGAGAACTGATGACGACACGCAGCTACACGAAAATGTCATTTGACTAGAACAACCAGTGGATATTGCCTATCACTCTGAAGGAAGCCTAAGGCGGCTAAATATCCATTGGAGATGAGATACACACACGGCAAAGTAGGTAGACTAAGCAATCACCATTGAAAATTGAAAATTGAACTTTTCTTTCATTCGCAATTTCTGAAGGCGTCTTAAGGTCACAAGCATCGGTCTTCATTAATTTTAATATTAATGTCGGGAAAAAATTGTAGCCGCTACCGGCTTAGCTTTTTCCAGTCGGATGACCCTATTCCTGGCTCCGTTTCCCTGACATTCTAAGGACGCCTACCAATAAGAGTTGGCGTTGGCGTTTTGAATTGGCCGTTGCCTTAAAAATGGCAGAGGTCTACAGGCTTAGAAGAACAATAATTTATTAGTTACGTTCGAATGCAATATTGCCTCAGCGCCAGCAAGCCCTACTAGCGCTTCCAATGCCCTATCATTTCAGTCCAGCTACGTATCTGCATTGAATTAGATGGAAGGCAAGAAGGAGATAGGCCAACTTACGAAACATAATGCCATTATATAACTAATGACTAGTTGGGCTAGGAATCGATTCTTGAATGAAATTAAGTGTTGAATTGTAGCTCCTGTCTGTGTCTTTAGAACGCATGCGCTTACTGCCTCATGCTTGCATTTTGAAAACTTCTCTGGCGTTCAATAGGTTCAGTGAACTCGAAAATGACGTACCAAACGTATAATAGGCTAGCCCATTTGAATCCTTAATTTGGTAGGAAATTTTCTTTGAGCGCAGGCTGGAAAGCGGAAGGCTGTCATTACCTTTTTCAAGCTCGAACGCCATCAGACTACCGGACTGGATCCTAGTAGCTTGACAGCTTCGAGGGGCAGGGTTTTGATCAGCTGTTGTTGGCAGAAGACAGATTCATTAACGCTATATTAAGCTATGCAATATGGACATAGTATAGCGAGCAGGTTCTCTCCTCTCCCTTGTGCTATGTCAACAACTGTTGCAACACCGCCGAGCGGCCGAGGAAGGTTCATCAGTGCTATCACAGCTGTGTAACCGATCACAGCTCAAGAATAGAGAATTATATAGATAAACTAGGGAGACCTCCAGAACCAGAAATCGCTCATTCCCAGTTGCTGTGGCTTTAGTAAGCCCATTACAATCGATAACAATACGATAATTTGGGATGCTGAATCAACTTTAGAATGCTGGGAAGTCGACACGTCGATAAGCTAGACTGCCCTGCCTGGTTTGATTATCAGTACCGGTACTTATTCGTTAATTTTAAAAGACAATACTGCATGTAAAGCCAGCCAACAACGTCCTAGCACTGCACTCCTAGCTGCAGCTGCCCAAGGGATAATGGTCTCGTGTTGACGAGAGATTTTGTATTTAAAAAAAGATCGAAGAATAAACCAAGACGCACTCGTGGTCTTGGATGCCAGGGCACAACACTGATGAATCTGGAGTTGAAAGCAAACGAGACGGCACGCTTTGCCGGTTGTAGGAACTTAACCGGCAGCGGCAGCAGTACAGCAAGTTGCCGGCAGTGCAAGCAAGTTTTATAGCAGCAGTTCAATTCGTGAATAGGGTCTAATTAGAGATCCGAGATCTCGGAGGTCATCCGTCAGCAGTTTCCCGCGCTTTCCATTTCCAAGTTGCAAAGACAGCAAGCACCCCACCACACCAGTCATTTCATAGCGAATCAGCTAATTTACTTCAGATAATATTAGTTGGTAGTACTTGGCATTGTAAGTATCCAGGTCACCAAATACTGCATTGACAAATGTGTCGTGAAAAATCCAACGGTTGAAAACGGACGCGGGTGGAACGCGACAATAAACTGTCATAAGAGCAATATCGTCGTAGGGTTATTTTTGGCCTACTGGATCGTGATACATGAACAAGTACCATATCGACCTATTTGCTATGGTGGTTGTTTTGAACTCATTGCCTATTGATGTAGACCTACTCGCCCTACTCTCTATGGCTCTATGGTTTTTTTGTTTATTTTCTTGATTCCTTCAAGCGGCCTTTTCGTTCGCGCTCCCTCTCTTCTGTGTCCCGATTGAACTTACACTACTATCGAAAATATGTAGAAGGAGCTCTAGTGGAAGGAATCAAATACTGGTGTCGTCTTTTTGGGGAGTCTAGGGCTAGAATTGAAGGAGAGACAAGAGGCGAGGGAACATCATTAAGATATGATACCGTCATTTCTCAACATAGCTAACTGAAGCCAGGGAACAAAGAAAGAAAAACTTTACCACGCCATCCTTCTCTTCTTTCGATCTGTTGCATTGAGGCCCCTCGGCCGCGATCACGCATTCCACAATGATAGAGTCCAATTTCAATATTGTTTTATGTGGAGACGTGATCGTCCCGTAATGTTACACTTTGACGTCACAGTCATTCTTGTCCTTAATACGAAAGCATTAGGCCAAATATGCCACTTAATTGGTTTCATTAGCAATTGAGCAACATACTCTCTCAACCCTTAGTGGAAACACTGTAGATAATCAAAATTGTTCAACTTGACCAGCCTGCCGACGACTATGATGACTTCGATTTCGGTAGATTGCGGTTCCAGGTACCGTATCGCAACAGTTTGCCAGGCAACTTCCCGAGTCGCATTATTCCCGACTGGATTCTCGACGTCATAGCAAAAAGTTTCTTATTCTCAACTTTTTTTTTGCCATATGGCGATGTCTTGATCCAAAAGTTTTAGTGGTTTTGCAGCCATCCAGCCGATGCCAAATACGATCTCGTATAGATTCTGATATATCGCTGTGAAGTGTACAAGTTTCTAGCTCTTGAGAGATGGATTGCTTATTTATTATAGCTGACTTGGTAAAGAGAATCGCAAAGTTGGTGTCACTTGGAGTGATTGCAACTTCTTCCGACAGAGTATGGAGTCCATATCTCCATGGAGTTGGATTTTCTGAATATGAAGTGTGTGTGTTGGGAGTAGGGTTCGATAACATAAAAAGAGGTGACGAGCGAATCGATGACGACATAGTATAGATGGAGGAAAGGATCTTCAGCTTGATATTCAATCTGCCTTCCTGGAGCAACTCATATGGAAACAGGAAAATTGTGACAGTCAACTTCATCTCCGGCCCGAACCGAGCTGCGAGTTGTTGTGGCAATCATCGCGATCACGTGACGGTCGGCTCTCGGCTGCTCTGATCTCAGAGTTTTTTTTGGGAATTGGAAAGTATAATGAATGGAGAAGGTTCCAAAACAACGTTTCTAGACGGCCGTGAATTCGCAGTAACAGATGTGTGACTGTAATGTGAACCACGTCAAGCTCCTCCTTCCAGCACGCACTTAATTTTTTGTTACTACTCATTCATCTTTCCACAGAGTTCATCGCATGAAAGATGAAAAGGTTCACAGGAGAGGTGGGAAATGAACAAATTCACTCGGTACTTGTACTGTTTTTGACCAATGCAGCAGTATGGGGGAGTATAAGGGAGCAACGGTCTTTGTGGGTCCGGTTACGGATTGCAATTGACTTGAAGGGATATTATAGACGGTAGCATAGCTAAAGAAAAGTATGACGATTGCTAATTAATCCTAGAATCTTTTCATCATGTCGACGAGTGTATATCAGAAAGTAACTAACTGAAGTGATGCAACTATCAAAGAGATCGAGGTAGAGTAGCAGCTATTACTGAAGTGTCCCGTTGCGCTGCTTTGGCCAAAGTCAACTAGTTAGGATTTCACTGCTGCAAAGTCGTTGACTTACCAGAAGATCTGTGCAGCGACGATTAGTAGATAAAACTCAAGCAAATGAATTATGATTGCTGCTGCGCATGGCGCTTGACGAAACTTAGTTTTTCTAGCTATTGCAACTTGTACGACTACTCGCCCATAAAACGAATTTACTAATCATTAAAAGAAGTTCTTTGATGGCGGAATTTTTTTCATTTTCTCTTTCGTTATAAAGTTGGACGGTAACGTCAGAGTCAGAGTAAATATGAGTCGTTTGGGTGGGTATATACTCCAATAAGAAAGATCAAGAAAGTAAACGACGCCAGGAGTTTTACTGGAAAGTCAAAATAGAGGAACGCTTCGACTTCTAAAGAATGATACGGACAGAGCAACAGGGCCGAGAGCCATGACATTTCTTCCCAATTCGACGGAAAGCAGCCTCTAGTTAGCCTTTACAACAAGTTTCGTGGCAATTTGATTAATTGAGAAATATCAAGAATGTTGAATGTATTATCAGCAAGTGTCCTTGCGAGCAACAAGCGATCGAGCATTCGTATTATGGTGTTTGATTCCGTAATATTCGACAGGGAAAAAAGAAAAAAGTAACTAAAAAGTAAGTGGAATGGCAAAAACGTTGCCAAAATCCTTTCTCACTTGCTCTCTTCTTCTAATCGAAAGTATTCTATTGCCGGGTGTTTATGTTGCTATACGTAACGTAAACGTGTATATATAGATAGGTCTCCTTTGCTATTTGAGACGATTGGACGAACGGCCCAGGAATGTTTTTCTATGTGAGTGGATTGAGAAAATGGTTCCAAGTTTTTTTTATATTACCCTTGCTACATAAGGGTAAATAATAGACTGGTACGGTCTTCTCTCTTTCTTGAAGCCCGGCCACGTCGTCTTCCCACTTACCTCTGTCTTCCCACGTCTTCGCTTGGAATAACAAGCAAAATCGAAAAGAGGTTCGTAGAACGGAAGCTGTTGAAACGCGCCCTTGTTCTTTCTAAGTAATGTTGGGCCGAGAAGTAAGTATCGTCTAGTGTGTCGATCTATACTTGTGCATTGATGTAATTATCGGTTGGTGCTCTCGCAGGGACTGCCTTCTTCTTGTTGATGACGGTAGTAGTTTAGTTACGACTCTCGACCCAATGCCCAATTGATCACGAGAGCCAATGTCATCTGACCTATGGACGAGACACATAGGTACCAACCAACATAACGAGAAGGCCGGGAAATCATCAAGATAATGCAATTAGACCGAGATGTCGGCCTTGATGACCCGGCGTTTAGGTTATTCTTTGCCTTTTACGTGCTTGTTTATGGATGCTATATACAGTATGAAAAAGGGGGGAGTGCGCAGCACTGGATGAGGTTCGTCGTGCGGAAAAAGGACTCGTTCCATCTTTTCTTTTCTCTCGGGACTGGACACACGCATCGTTTTATTTATAACAAGGTCCTATCTCTCTTTATGTCTCTTTGTTTTTGCTTCCTGGAGCTGTTACTCCTGGCGACCATCATATACGTATACCCCGAGTTTGGCTACTCGGCTAATGTTTGTGTTGTCCAACCTAATGTTGTTGTTCGGGTACATTTTTTACGCTCTTCCATGCTCTTTTCAGAAAGAGCTAGGCTACAAAAATGAGAAAAAAAAAATAGTAACAACAAAATAGAATTAATTTATAGGTTCAAGTTCTTCGTTATTAACATATTGACGAGTCTCTTGGACAGTGTCCGGCAAGGACGTTTTCGCCCACCCGATTTAGACAAGCTCCCTTTATTATTTATCTGTGTCATCGGTGGCCTCTCTCCTCCAAGCCCCGTCGTCTACTAAAAAGTATTTGGCGACTATATGATGGTTATAGTAATCTTGGTTGTTTGTGCCAATCAAACCTAAATCATTTGATTCACAACTTTATGGTAATCCGTTCTGTTTGACTATTCCTTGCCTCCACTGTCGCCTGCGCGTGGGCAATTAATAATAATTGTTTTGGAAATCTTACAAAGAATTCTAAGTAGCGGGGATGCAAACGACTTGTTATCCAGTCCGGTATACGTCTAATTAATCTTATAATATTTAACAGTTGTAAACTTTTACAAAAGATTGGGATGGAATCATAGCTTACCGCATTATTATGTAGTCTCGATATATCAGATGGCATTTTTGTGGGGATGAATCAATCCAATATCAAAGTTTCATGATCCGTGCCTAGCTCAAATGATAACAAGACCTACAGCGCAACTTCATCCTGCATACAGAACAGATCGAAACGTATCACGAATTTAGATAATAGTTCGGCTCGTAGTTCTCCATCTTTCTATGAAACGGATGCGTAAAGGATGAGAACCACGAGGAGACCCACAGTAATAACTCGGAAGGAATCCTTCCATCTTTAATCTCAGTTGTGGTGGGCTAGGTGGGCTAGTACGGTGTACTATGAGAGTCTGACTCTCGCACCGGATATTAACCCCGTGAAATGTCTTGATTCCATCCTCTAACCGTATGTCTGGTTCTGGGGGCAAATGGTTCGCCTCTTTCTCTACTCCAGATGTAATAGACTATGCTACCGGTTGCTGTCAATTTGTTTTTTTCTCTTTCTCTCTAGTTCCCTGGTTGTCACGACAACCTATTCATTCGCGGTTGGTCGTCCACTGCGTCAATCGCGGACAAGACGGGACAAGATTACGGCAAAGTCGTAGCCTCGTAGGTAGAGAATATAAGACATGTCAAGTGCACGCATTCTCGGATTCGATTCCAATCTCATTGTACGCTTCTTTCAGATCGGATCGGGAAAAGGGCCTGGAAATCAGTGGACTATCTCTTCCTGCTCTAGGTCTCTGGATCCGTCCTTTGAATTCGACCGGGTGATTTGGTCGTCACCTTTCAGTCAATCACGTCATCCGTTGTCCGTAGCAGGCCCGTAGCATCACAGGTGCTTTGTGTTGTATAATCTCAACAGCGTAGCGTCTACCGCTGTATAAGCTGGGCTGCATATTCCGTTCTCGTACGTACATATTAACCAGAACTCGATGAAAGACTGTCTTGTAGCCTGGACGAGCACTGTAATGGAAGGAGATGCTGACGACAACAAAGGGAACCCGTTGACATTCGATCTCATTCTTCTGTCCGGCCTGTTTGTATGTAAGAGCACAGTACTCCTGGCAAACTTTCTATCCAACTTCGTATCCAACTCGATTTAGCTATCCCCATACGGCTGGATTGAACTTGACACATCTGCCCTCCCCCGCCCTCTCGTTTTCGTCTCTGAGAAACCCGTCACAAAGCACTAATCAGTTAACTGTCGACGACGACGACCTTATCACATTTCGTCACAAAAAAAAAAAACGAGAAAAAGAGTAGAACGCGTGCGTGTATTGTCTGGTATTGGGTGGCACGGAGAAAAACCCTTTAGAAGATCTCTTGTGTTTCTGTTTCCGGATCCCTACTTCGCCCTACTTACTTGTTGTCAGTCGAGTAAAACTTAGTTTCGCCGTCTTTTTAAAAAGGACGTTACGTCAGTTTCTAAGGGCGTCATGAACTACATTTGTACTTTTCTCAAAATAGGCAATTTAGAGGAAGGAACAACAGAAAATAAATATAAGGAGCTTGTTTCTGCGGCTCTAGCACGCTCCTTCTGAACTTGAACCATTAACAACCCATGGGGATCCGATTCCCTCCCTATCTGTGCAGTTGTTTCTCCTGTCCCGCCTTGTCGAACAGTTGCCTCCTGCGAGAGTATCGAATTGCGTCGAATTGTGCAGTGTGTTTTATATTGGGATTTGGGAACAGGAGACGAAAGTGGAAGTATACACAGGGCCATCGGAGAGAAGTCTGATAGAAAAGAGGTAACTCAACAATCTGTCTTAATTTCCCGTTGTTGTACATAGTAAAAAGAAAAGCAAAGAAATGTAACAGAAAGGCAAAGACAGGCTACAAGTGAGAAGGTAAGATAGTAGTCGTTGTAGATGTACGATTGTCGTAGGACGTGCAGCAGAATACAAAGTAGGTCTACAAATATGAAGATTGCATACAACGGATCAAGAATTGAATGTTTGAATGTGAGATGTGTAGATCCTGCGTGAGACAGAGGCGGATTTGAGACTTCATACAAATGTACGACGTTCTTCACTCTATTATATAGACCCGAAAGGGCAATTTATTTGACGGAGTTTGTCGGTTCTACACCTCCGTTCGTGATCATGCGGAAAACAGGAAAGGACTGCGTTCCGGCCGCTCCGTGCCACTACGGGAACAAAAACAAGCCAGCAGTTCCCCTCTTGGCTTCAGTCGTCGTCTGCCCAGCCACCAGCTCCCACGCTGCTGTCGAGACTAGTTTAGTTAGTAGTAGCTTTGCATCAAGTTTGGTTGGGCTTGCTACATTGTGTTCGGCTTTCGTGATTTAGAGCCTCTCGTCTATCTTTAGCACTAATTCCCAGTGAAACTGAGTGATCCATCTGGCTACCTTATCACTTATCCGACTAGATTAAGTTGATGAAGAAATAAATAAAAAATACTGTCGTTTCGGCAACACAAATCGCAAATTATCAAAACCACTAACAGCCCACTTATTTAACATTTGCTTCATCATTTTCATACAAGCGAAGAAGAAGAACAATCACCCAACATCAAAAGAGCCACCGAGCGTTTCAACTCTTGCAATTGGTCCAATTCTTGCCCGATTTCCACTGGATCGAGCGTGAACGTTCTCTCACTCATAAGATGCCCGGCTCACCCGATTTCTTATCGAAGCCTACTGATTCGTGATTAAAGTTTGAACCCCTGGTCTGAAGCGGTGTGGATCTGTGCACGAGAACAAGATAAGTCGGGTGGGCAGACGCGGCCACAGTTTGCTCTCACTTTTCATTTTTCAACCGTTCCAGCATACCTTTGGCGAAACGTTTCAATTCATTGTCTTGACCTATCGTCAGTCTCTAGAGCGTCAGCGTCGCTGTGTGGACAGAGCAGTGTATCGCGTTTCAACTTTCAACGCGGCAAAGAGTTATTTTGATTGATTAGTATTTTTTTGTTATTTTTTTCGTTCGGATTTTCTTGCGCTGTGTTCATGTCCACCATTCCAATTATTGCTTGTGAGTAAAGTGCGCCAGCAATATCATCGTGTCCGTTCCCGATGATATGGCCGACATTGCGAGTAATCAAAGTGGTGGGGGTGGCGATGATGGCGATGCCGCTGGGTACGGAAACGCTAGGCCTGGCGAGTTTCTCCTAGATGTGATGGTGAACGGGACGATTCGGTACAATGTGAGCTGTGGATCGATAAGCGGAGCGAATGACAACGACTCATGGTTGTGTCCGCCATGGAACGAAACGTGGATACCGGATGAGAACAGCCCCAATCCATTCTTTCCATCGGTTTTCTTTCAGGCCGTCATTTACAGCTTATACTCAGTGATTTTCGTGCTGGCACTGGTCGGCAATTTGGTGGTGTGCGCCGTCGTTTTCACAAGTATCCGCAAGTGGACCGTGACTAACTTCTTTATCGTCAACATGGCGGCCGGTGATATATTGATGGCTTTCTTCTGCATCCCGTTCACCTTTGTACCAACATTTGTCTTACTTTATTGGCCATTCGGAGCAGCCATGTGTCGAATCGTTAGCTTCTCTCAGGCCGTCTCTGTTTTCGTCTCGGCCTATACAATGGTAGCCATCAGTAGCGACCGCTACCTGGCCATCGTCTACCCGCTTCGGCCCCGAATGACGCGTAAACAGGCCAAGGTAATCAAAATTTCCCCTTTTACGTCTTTACAATTTCATACGATACGATCCTCTTCAGTCCGTCTCTGCGTCGTGTATAACAAGCCGATGCTTTTGAGATCGCTTGTGATGTGCTGTTGAGCAGTAGCCTGGCAGTAGTATTGGCATCAACACGCTTTCATCACGTCCGTGCCAAATCGTGGCTGATTATCTCGGCCGATCACAAAACAAGATATATAGAGAGAGAATCCGTGTTCGTAAGATCGAGACACGGGCCGGGAGCACGGACCAGTCGGATAAAAGATGGCGCGTGTCCGAGGTGATAGGGATAGACTTGGAACGCATGTTCCCCACTTATTTACGTACCCATTTCCATGTTCCTCTTATCTCGTCATCGTCGTTTATTTTACAATCATTGACAGGGTCGTCTGTAGAACGGTTTCCTTGTTTTCCTCTAAACGCGGTCGATACCTTTATTTTTGAAAGTCGTCCCAATTCATCAAAGTTTTTGATTCTTTTTCTGAACTTGTAACTTGTAGACTTTTCTTCCGTTGTAACTTTACGCAACAAACTATTCAAAAAGTGGAAAACGGAAGGAAACGTAGTTGTAACTTTTCTTATGATGTGCTCTGTCCGATATTGATTGATCCAGAGCGAGAATGCTTTGAAATCCAAAGTATAATCTGGAAGCATCATTTTCCCCGTCTTCGTCATAGAGCCTTCTGCATATTGTAATTCGAGCCTTGAGAGTACGTAGCCGCCGGATATTATATATAGATCGCGGTTATTGAAAAAGAAACGGTATATACGGTATATATCTACAAGCTATAGATACTTAGGTACTAGAGACGTGCATGTAATCCGCTTCGCTATCTAGAACGGCCATCGAAATCCGTCTATTGACTCTGAATAAATGCATCTATCGGTATCTATAGACTTAAATAAAAGGTGTTTAGACTCGAGAATTCTATAGATATCCATCGCGCCCCCATCGGCAATCAGTATATGTATTTGGAACTAGCTGTTAGCTAACGTTTGGGGAAGGTTGATGGAATTTCCTTGTTGCGGAAGGAACAAATTTCAAAGGGATCTCACACAAAATGCCTTTGGCTGGTTGAACCGAAGAATGAGCATGAGCGTATATGAAGGAAATGGAAGCTGCTCCTCCAGTTGAGGCGCTTTGGAAAATGGGCAAATAAAAGACGAGGGAGAGAGGAAGTCTGATGAAATGGCGTGTAAATACCCCACGTCCGTGGATGAAATACGGTAAATATTTAAACAACCCGCTGAAAAACTAAGCTCGGAGCGCGCAACAGCCTCGGAACGGAAGCAAGCAGCTAGCTATCCTTAGACTCTATCCTTTACAATCGTCTGTGTCCGCCACCGTGTTTACGGGTCATGTTATCGTTTGAGATCCGAGCTTCGACTAGTCGATCGACCAAAGAGACTGAAGACTCATCTTAGAAGAACACGACCCTCCTACGCGTTGTATCCTTTTTTCAGTCAAAACTCAATCATATTCACGTTCCTCGTGTACTATATGCTGTAAATCTACAAAGTTTTCTGATCGCTAGAACTTCTTATTTTCCAGTGGATTATCGTTGCCGTCTGGTTAGCTGCTGTTTCTACGGCCATGCCAATGCTTTTGCTCTCCGAGTTGATCCTTCCGGAGGAGAGCTATTGGCATCGCAACTCCAACCTGTCTATCTGCACAGAAGTTTGGGCCAATCGGAACCAACAAACTCAGTACACAACCGTGCTTTTACTCCTACAATATTGCTTCCCATTGGCTGTCCTCGTCTTTACCTACGGACGGATCGGCCTGGAAATTTGGGGCAAGAAAACGCCAGGGGAAGCTCACCAACACCGAGACCTACGTCTGGCCCGTTCTAAACGCAAGGTAGGAAGTTGAGTTTGAGGAGAATGAGAGCCTTAGGAATGTATCCTCCTTCAACCTCCACATCAGTTGCCATCCACCCACGTTCTGTCACCGTTGAAGGTTTTGATCAAAGAGTAGCTACTAGTACGAGAACACAACATAACATTTCTAATAGCTTTCTAGATAGAAGACGATGAAAACGGAATCCCCTCGATTCCGGTTTTCTGGTGCGCATTCTCTTCTCTGTGTGTATTCCTATCGCCGATTCTCTCGACCAGAATCCAGAAGGTACGACGGGTCAGCGGGAGGGATTCGCGGTAGACGGGCCAGCGCGGGCGAGAATACAAGACACACACACACATACACACACATGCAGTAGCAAGATATATACACAGGCGCAAGGCTTCCGGATCAACAATGGGCATTATTATATACAACCAAGCGCCAGCAAAGCGCCCGGGCTGAAATGTTTGTTTGTCCATCGACGACTCGGTACCGGTTCAGTGAAACGGGTTGCATGATGTCCACAACGGACTCTTGTTGGCTTTTCTGTTCTTTTTTCTTTTTTGGCCAGTCTACGCAGTCTCTTGGCGTTATGATTGGTCACGGATGTTGATACCGTACGTACTGTGCGTGCGGCTTCTAGCTGAGAATAAGCCGTAATTTCCGACGCAACGACGACGTGACGACGACGACGACGCCTACGAATTTCTTTTGCAGACTGTTGCCAAGAAAATATGGTTCAGTCAAAAAAGGAGGGAGAAGAATATTAAGGAGAAGGGTGCTATTAAAGGGGAAGTTGGCCCCAAAGGGAGCGGCATGTGTAATCAATCGGATTTCGTTCGTCTTCGTTGTCGATATATGTCTCTTGATTAGTCCTTATTTTCGAGTTACTTCTTCATTCTGCCCCTCAGATGCGGACTTCCAGTTCCTCGACATTTGGTTAATGACGTTATATAGGCTAGGTAGGATGTTTGATTGGTTACATGCATGATGCATGGAAGGCCGTACGTTACTAGAGCTAAAAGGATGGCGTGCATGCTTAGTCCAAAGCTCCTTATACTTATTGGCTCAAAAAGAAAGTAACAATGACGTCAGTGAGCGACAACGTCGACAGCTTTCCGCCCGTTCGAGGTGATGGCTATATCGGAGCATGCATACTTAGGGATGTCAACGACTATCTTGACAAAAGAACAAAAACCGTAATGAACGATCGATAACTATAATGAAGAACCACTTAGACTATACTGTTTTTCGCTCTCTTCTTGTTAGGTGATAGCTATTGATCGTTAGACGAAGAACAGGCACGTCTATAGTTTCCCCCCTTGTATAGTTTCACTGTTATTTCCGCAAACTGGCTGCTGCCGAGCAGCGTCTGTCTGGTTCGACAGAGACCGATCCTATTTCCGTCCACAGACGAAAAAGCAAAACGCCAATCGGGTCGAATTCATTTCCTGAGTGCCCATTTTTCACTTCTTTTTTACAAGCGGCAAGTGGATAGGTTAAAAGTGTTTAGCTATAAAGACGCTAAATTAAATCTAACGTTTTCTCTCTATTTGTGCAGATGATCAAAATGATGATCATCGTCGTCTTCTTCTTTGCCTTTTGTTGGCTTCCGTTCAACCTCTTGCAGGTATGTTTTTAGGTTCATTTTGAACTGAAATAAAGCAATGTGAATGAAATTCTGTTGTGGATCCAAATGAAAGATCATTGGGGACCAGTACCAAGAAATTTGGAGTTGGAGTAAAATTAACTACGTCGCTTTCGCCTGCCATTGGCTTGCCATGTCTCATTCGGCTTACAATCCCATCATCTACTGCTGTTTCAACTCAAAGTTTCGACAGGTAAGCTACACTTTTCGATTCGGTTCCAAGAATCATCTGACTCAAGAGCAGATCACAGCCGTGGCGATAGTTGATGGTAGCTTATAACTAACGCCACGCGCCCAATTAAAAGTGTGGGATCTTTTAATGGCACCGATATAAGACGTAGGATAGAATAAGAAAGTAGGCGTCTTGGGAAACTCTTAAATGCCGCACAATTAATTTTGGAATAGACGGCACCATATTCTCGTTTTCTCATTTATTATGAACACCATTACGGTATATGTAGTACGGTAGATGATATTTTTTGTCAGCCCAGAAGGGCAGACAGTACTATTTTATGGATCACAAGGGACGCGACTGCTGATGGCCAAATAGAGATAATTTTAGATAACTTAAACTGTAGTTCACAATGGATGAGGTATAACGTGTGGGTTGGTGCTAACGATCCTCACGCCAAACTCTTTTCTTTTGTCTCTTTTTCTCTTTGACAATTTAAACTTGCTGTATCCCGTGGCAGATTCGAAACATCTAATTAGATAAGGAAGATGGTTACAAAACATTAAAAAGGCCGTGCGTCTCTCTCTCTCTCTCTCTCTCTCTCTCTCTCTTGTCTCTATATTTTTCTGTCCCTCTCTCGCTTGACGAAAAAGACGAAAGGTAAGCCATCAAGACAAATCATCATAAATATAGTCTTACCACAGTCCCCAAATTGTCCAAAAATAAAGAAAAAAAAAACAGCTTGCTTTTTTAAAATTGTAAATGAATCCCCTGACGTGAATGGTGAATCCCTGGGCTACGTCTAGAATGTGTAATATGGCAAACAAAAACCGAAATGAGACGGTTGACCATACTCGTTACAAAACTATTAAATTATCCGAACAGCATCAAACGGTAAAGGAACGTAGATTCAATCGCATGAGGCCGGAGCACGGTTCTTCATCAAATGTGTCGTTACCCTGTTATATATCCTTGCTGATCTTTTCCTTGGCTACAGCCCCACTGGCATCTCAATGAAAGACAAAACAAGAAAAGACTGTTTTACAACTACACGTTATATCCGTAAAAAGACCTTATTTAATACAAGTGACCCACTCTGGACTGCATCTGCATTTATTACAGTTTAGCACCGTAGCTTTGTGAAGTACCAAAGAATTCAAGTTTCACATTTGTGAAAAAAAAACACATATGCTACTTGAAATATATTGTATGTATACAAGGTTTACAACTCAATTCAGATCTGGGTGCTATAAAGTTTACCCCCATGGAAAGTGAATTTTGAAAGAATGTAGATCACTCACTTTCACTTTCCGTCTTTCATTTTTTTTTTATGTTAAAAACCATTAGATATTTAATATAGTTATATTACGCTATATATGCATATTATAACTGGCAATTGTGAAGCAAACGCTTTACGGTTTGGCTTTAGATGTTTCTTTTCTATATACGTATCTAGTGCATCAAGTCACAAGAAAACCAAGAGCTTCAATTTTGTGACGGAAATGCTTCAAAATGAAAGTTGGTTCACATTGCTCGGACGGCTCGGACCCGGTCCCTATTTTTATTAGCTTATTCCCCAGCATATCACCTGTTCTTGCTTCCTCGTTTTTTCTTACTTGATTCGTTCATGCTTGTTTTCTGTACATCAAGTTTTGAATCCAAAATATTAGCTAAGCAATGCAAAATGTTGAGTTGAGCGCGATTGAATTTCAGTAGTGTTTTTGCCCGAACAGGGTTTCCAAGTGTTGGCCGTGCGTTGTGGCTGTCGCTGTTTGATGCCGGCGAGCGAGGACCAGTGGACGGGCGAGTGCGACTGCGGCGGTCCTCTGAGCGGTACCCAAGGGAGCGGCCCTGGCGATCACGGTTGTGCACAGCTCCAGCGCGTCAATACGTACACGACTTGCACTGGCGTCAGCAGTTTAGCTGCCCACCGCAACAGCAAGAACTCGTCTTGTCGCGTCCTCTTGCCGAACAGCAACCACGCTCATACCACCTCCTATTCGGCAACGCACCATCAACCGCTCCGCAAAGGCTGTTCGACTCGTTTCCAGCCGCACCAGCAGCCGCAGCACTCTTCGCAACAGAATGTCGGCGGCCAGCATCGCGGAAGGTGTTGCTCATCGTGCAACGGAAGTGGGAGCATGCAGCGCCGATTCTCACCATCGTCGCCCGCCCAGATGGGCGTATGCGCCGCCAGTGTCAACTACAACCGCTCTCATCGTCCGCACAAGTTCGTCTTCCGCGCCAACTTCTCCACGCCGTCATTATACCAACAGCAGCAGCAATTGCTCTCTGGTGGGGATGGTTCGCCCACGAGCATCCAGTCCGCAGGCAACACCACGGCCGAATCGCACATTTGAAACACAGCCAACATCAGCATCTGCACCACGTGGGCAGACGTCGATCCGCTAGTCATCGACTGATGAATCATACCAAGAATACCAAGAACAAAAGAGATCTGTTGTGCCAATCATCTCGTCCTTCCAGGGTCTAGCTGCTTCGCTGTCGCCGTCTTCTTCGTTTTCTTCCTCTTCGCCATTAAATACTGTACATTGGGAAATTCTTATATTTTCTGACTTGCTCAGCATCTGGAGAGAGAAAGAGAGGCAGAAAACCATGTTCACTACGTAATTCTTTTAGGGGTCGGTTGGTCGGTGGCAGTCATCCGTCTCCTCAGACTCCTAATTAATGTTTCTCATCTGGCTCTCTTTCATGTTTTAGTCAAAAAGTTGCCAAGATGTTCAAGAACATTCGGTCCAACAAAGGGCTTTTACAATGTCGTTATATTTGTCAATTCTGTTGCACACACATTTTATTGCGCATATTTAATGCTAAATTGTTGATACTTGATACACTGGCAAAGTAACAGGTGAAAGCGGTTCTAAACTGCACTGTCCTGCGTTGTGCCAATTTAAGAGAAAGGAAAGTGTTTATTGTTATATTATTTTTTTTTGTATCCTTGACCTCATTGGAATTGTGTCTGTTCCACATTTTGTTGTGATCCACAACGGATTTGGCAAAAGGAGAGAAAGTGCGTGTGGTTGTGAGTGGCGTGTGCTAGACTATTGGCGTGCCCTTTCAACCTGTTTTCTTTCTGCAATGGCAAAGACGAAGGCGGCGACTGATATCGCGCTTCGAACTGATTAGATAAAACATTTGAAAATAAAGTACGGTATATATTTATATATTCTCGCTCTTTCGGAAACTTAACCTGCGTCGACTTCTCGGAAACAGGCACGCGCTCATTTTTTTACCTTATGTGCTGTGTACATAATATATGTTGGCAATTGGAATCGATTCGTTTGTGCGCAGTGTGCGTGTTTTATGTCAAAGAAAATTCACGAAAGTTAGAGGAACACCAAGAAGAGGGGACACTAAATCTGGGCTCAATATTGTTTCTATACTATTCTCAACATAAACCATATAAGTCACCTCCCTCTATTTATAGCTAGATGTCCCTTTTCACTCCAATCATTTGGTTTTGTTTTCTCCGCCTTGATCCGAAACGCGAATGGCCCGCCAGATTTTATTGATGATTCTCCCCTCCAATCATCCTGTTTCTCCAATTCGCAACAGCCCATCAAGTCCCTGTTAAACAACCAAATAAAAAATAATGGCTCCGTGCACGCGCCATAAATATCTGGTCTGTTTTTGCGTCGTACACGTGACTTGTACCTTGCCATCATTGTGCATTTTATCTGCTGCTGTTACATACACTATGTGGAAACTTATAAAATTGTTGACACTCTTTTGACTTTATCGTGACGTGACTTATTTTCATTTACCGAATCCTAGTGTCAACTTGGCGGATAACATTACCAAGATAATTTCTATTAATTCTTGACTTGTGTCAATTTATGACTAGAATTTGGGAATTTTAGAAGTCTAGCTCCGCCTTTCGTCTCTTTGAGTATCCCCGATACGTTTATCTCTTTCTCTTCTCTCTCTCTCTCTTTTTCTGCGTTCACAACAAGCGAGTCCCTTGAGCAACGGAAAAAGCGACATTACCTTTTGGTTATTCCATGTTTGGCTGCACATGGAGCTAGACGTTGCAGCACTTTAGTTAAAATCTCGCCCCTAAGTAGAAATTGATCGTCCGGCCGTGTAGAACAACCAAGTGAGAAGCGACCAGCTATATGGTTAGCATACGGTAAATCTTTTTGTTCAGCAGGAAAATTGTCAATTCCTATGAAAAGCTTCCGTCGTTGCCTTTTTCCTACTTGTTAAGCGAAGAAGAAGCAGGAGCCAAGACCAGGAGAGATTTAGCTGCAACATAAGAGGACGAAACTAACCATTTCAAAGATGTCAAAGCTCTTTGAAGATCCGGGGGTAGACGAGTTCCGCGGACTCGATTTGCGGAATCTCAACATTGATGAAGCATGGATGGTGGTTACTTCGAACTTGCAGCAACCTTCTTGGCTTTACGTCCTCTCCGACAACTGTGATCAAGTGAGTGCTTTCCCCTATTCTTCTACTTAATGCTTGGTTTATACAGCTATATACGTCTTGTTGTTTGATTTGCATTCGACACGACTGACTAATGAGTGTGTGCCAAAGTTTCGTCAGCAAGGAAAACATGATTCCTTTCTTATGTATGATGGCTGGAGGCAAACTGTCTGCTAAGTGCTAAACAGTCACGTGTTGACATGAGCCCCAGAAAACGAACCTAAGTCAGAAGAACGGAAGAACAATAAAAAATGTTTGGAGCACACATATCAGATAACAACATTTCTGAGCTCCGTAAAAGCCTACGCTTTTACTACGTAGACAGTTTTCTCCTCCTCCTTCTCCCTCTCCTTCCCCTCCCTTTTTCCCTAATAGCTGTTATCGACTGGCAGGAGGCAGCCATAGGTTAAAAGAAAATCAAGTATTTACCAAGGGTATATCATGTCGTTAAAGTAACCGAACCGCTACGAAGGATATGCCTCTCGAGTCTTGACAGTTTAGTCAGGTGTTTCTTAGAACGAGCTCCCAGCAACTTCAATGTGAGTGGGTGGATTCCTGAATAGCATCTTGCATAGGTGACAAACACAATCTTAGCGTTAAAGCTGAGATGCTAGAGCTTCTCATCTCGTATTTGACGTTTCGATGGTAAATTGAACTTTCAGAAAAGGAATTTCATGTTTAACAGTAGGTTTAGGGTTTAGCCATGTGCCGCTTGGGATTTCTTAAGTGGAAATATTTGCTTTTTTTCATTTGTAACACGAAAAACGAGGCGGGTTTTTCACATAATAGTAGTACGTAGAAGATACGCTGCGCAAATAATGCGTAACCTAGGACAGGGAATAAGGAATGCGCAAGCTTCTTTCAAAATGACTAGATTGAACTTCTCGTTTCCATAACAGAAAAGCTGTGGGTGGAAAATATAAGGCGCATTCGCTTTGAAAAAATGAAAGATGTGTAGGCGGCTAATGGTACTTTTACACACCTTAAAGTACATTAAAGAATAAAGACGCTAATTATCCAGAAAAATGTTTCAATTTCAAGAAATATGTTTAATGTGAATTCCGGCCAGGAAAACAAATTTCTTAAAGCTTTTATTTGAGTTAAGAACGGAGCTCAGATTTATCAGTCGGCCCCGGCCGTGGAATACAAAATAAGCGCGTGTTGAATTCCATACCTAATACGTTATACATATGGTATCGAGAGATGATGGAAACATTTTCACGACAAAAAGCTCAACAAAGTATCCATGTATATTGCCGAGACTAAACAAATGGAGCTGTTGCCGAGGTAAATGTTGGAATAGGTCGAGGGAATAGGTAAACTTTCTTCATCTTCCATTACTCCGTGTTTCAGTTCACGTTGTCTCTTATTACTTGTACGTGTTTCTGCCATTTTTTAAAGACACTCTCCCCCCCCCCCTCTTCCTCGAAAAATAATTCGAAGTTCAATCCTGTTTTTTCACCTTTTGACATCAGTGCGCTTTCAAGCTTCTGGGCGGCGTCGAGGCCGGAGCCAACAGCAGTCTAGTGATGGACACCAAACACGGCTGGACTTTGCGCTTCTTACGTGATAACTCTTCGCAATACGTGCCTCGACTGCCTGACGGGTAATCAGTTCTAAAGTGCCTTTACTCGTTTAATGCCATCCTTCACTGTTGTCATCATTATTGCCGTTGAATGATTTCAAAGAAAGAAAACAAAACATTCTTTTATATCTGTGTACCATTTTATGTGCATCGTATAGGAACGTACTCTGTGAAACTCACGCTACCATGGGTGAATTCGGCGTCTACGATGTTCATCTCTCTCCATTGGAAAAAGAAACGGCTAGCTGCTCTTTTCAGATGGCAAAAGAGCCTGTAGACATCTATGCCCGTAAGTCTAATACGGTACATGTGCATGTTAGTATACTCAACCCTTTTGTTTCATCGAGCTCATTTCGGCGTCGGTTCCCCTTAAGACAATGATAAGTTCTATCAATGCATTCTTGCCCCTCAAAAGCCGATATATGTCTTGTTACCGTGCCATGCATTTTGCGTCCCTATATGTAATGACAGCTGATTACTCCTTACTGATTAATACCTTCCTCGTTTCTCGGAATTAGCGCTACTAGCCTGCTTTCTATTCTACGTCGTACTGGCTGTCTTGTGGATTGGACTCAAGGCAGTCTGGAGAAAAGGCTATTTAAATGGCTGTCTAGACGCATTGAAGTTGAGAAAGAAACGGAAGAACGCTTCATCTTTACAACTTCCGTTGAGCGAAAATCCACCAGTTCCGGCAAACGAGACAATAGCAACAGAATTGGGTACACCAAAAAAGAAGAGCTCTCGACTAAAATCCTTAGACACCTTTCGTGGGTGAGTTGCTGATATTTAGCTTTGCTATCACTTAACGATGCCATGCCCCGGTTGACGTTTGTTGGAAAACGATCGTTCAAATTAGTACGTACGTAGGCAGGCCGTTGGTGGCCGTTGGGTCCACGTTGTTGTTGGTCGGGGTAGGTATCGTTTCGTTTCAATGACACAGTAGGGTAGGGTTGCGTTTCACTATTCAAATTAAGTGCAAAAAAGCACCCAATATTTGCTGGTTTGCACTCGTCGCTTTCCGAGTTTCTGGCGCTGCGCTGTGCAATAAAGTGAACGTGTCGGTAGAGAGATATCGATTTCTTCGCACAAAAAATCCCCACGTGCAGCGTAACCGCAATGCCGGGACCTTCGAAGACGCCCACAAATCTTTGATTACAACTTAAGTGCTTGGCTGGCTAGCTTACATGTCTCAGATCCTACAATCCTAATTTGGTTCGTTATCTCAACACCAGCAGGGTCAATAATAAATAGGATGATGGATGTGGGTCGTGGGGTGGACTTTGTGTAGTGCAGGGGGCACCAAAAGGTAATTTCCCGCCTACCACACAAGAATTCATTCCAATTATTCTATATTTGCCGTTGAGCTTCGCTAATTTGGATATTATTTATTCAAGACGTATTTCGTTTCCTGTATTATCTTCCGCAAGGCCGCAATTGGCAATCCAGCTACTGCGTACGTGGTGCGGTTGGAATGAAATGATTTATGGACAAATGCGGCATCTGGAATTGAAAATAGGAGAGAGGGCTCTGCTTATTGTAGCTTATTGGTAGCGGAATCAGTTGTCGCCAACTGATACGTACCCCACTACCGCACCTAAAATATTTGTGCGCCGCTCGGTTTCGGCATTTCTCAGATGCTCTTGGATGAACGACTATGAGTGGGAAGTATAATTGAGGAGAAGGAAATGAATGGTTTCGATCGACAAAAGACGACTAAAGCTTGCCGGGGATCAAGAAGGCATGTGCGTGTGCCCCAAACGCCCCTACATGATTGGGTACAAAGATATTTGCCTCTTTGATTTATTGTCCACTCGTCATCGCCTTTATTACCTTAGGCATTTTTGATTTACAGTATTGAAATCGCATTTCAACGTGAATTTATATTCTCTGATGTAGAATCAGTATTGTCGTCATGATATTCGTCAACGACGGCGCTGGCCAATATTTCTTCTTCGAGCACGCAACTTGGAATGGACTTCAAGTGGCCGATCTCGTCTTTCCTTGGTATGTAAATCGCCCAGATATTTGATTTAGTTCACTTGTTTCATGTCCCTGTGTCACGACTCACGAGTTACGACGTTGCAAATGTTACAATTTTAGGTTTATGTGGATCATGGGTGTGTGCATGCCGATCTCCTTAAGATCTTCCTTACGTCGTCGGGAGACCAAGTTAATCATTTTCTCTGGAATTTTGCGCCGATCTTGTTTGCTCTTTTTACTCGGATTAATCAACAACTCTCTGGGTGGAAACATCGAGCTTAGTCGATTAAGGATTCCAGGTGTACTGGAACGTTTCGCCATTACTTATTTGGTAGTTGGTACTGTCGGCCTCTTGCTTACGCCCACAGATCTCGCCGCTCCTGATCGATCGGTCCGGTTTCTCTTTTAAATTTCAATTAACAAATTAAAATGCATTTTGAGAATCATTTATCATGTTGATTAATGCCAATTATAGAGCAAGGCGAGGAAAATGTTCCAAGATATTCTCGTATTATGGCCCCAGTGGATCGTCATGCTCATTTTAGTAGCTGCTCACTGCTTCATCACGTTTTTCCTGCCGGTCGAAGAGGATTGCCCAGTTGGATACCTGGGTCCCGCCGGACTACATTTGGACAATAAATACCCTGGTCATTGCATCGGAGGTGCGGCCGGCTACATCGACCGTCTTATCTTGACAGTTGATCACATTTACAACTGGCCTACTACTCGAGCAGTCTACGAATCTGGTCCTTACGACCCTGAGGGTATTCTCGGTAAGACAGATCACCTTTCCATACAAGCCCTCGCGTTCTATCGATCCACAGAGAAAGCGGATTATGTTCAGATGATGGACAGAGTATAAGCTCGATCGCTATTATGGATCCGAACAGTGATTTGTTTCCATCAATTATTTCCATCACATTTGAGCAACAGACTCGCGGCATTCTCTCTTTATCTAATTTCTTCTAACGTGATGCGGTTGATTTCATCAAAGTCCGTTCGATTTTTGGTGGTCTCGTTTCGTTTCCTTTACAAAACCGTACAAACAAATCTTAATTTTCTGCCATACCTTTAAAACCTTGCAAGCTAATGAGCAATGGTCAAACGCAACCAGCGGGCCTTAGACTAATCCAATCAGACAGAAACTCCGCCTGGAAGGAAACTACAGCTCTAGGTTATTAATATCGGGTAACCGTACGCAAGGTAGAATAACGGATTTACAGAAATAGTGATTGCATAACAACAGAGTACAAAGCAGTTAGCAATGGAAAGAGCAAAAAATAAAGAAAGAAACAAAGAAAAAGATGGGTAATTTCAAAAAATACAGGAGGCATAAAAAGTGTCATAATGAAGGAATAAAGAGACCGTCAAATGCAATGATGACACTGTCCAACAGTCAATGGCAAGTTTCAAACGAATCTGTTCCTAGACGAGCGTCTTTTCATCTTCCACACCAATGGCAAGACATTCACGATGCACACCACATCCTATCTTTCTCCAAAGCTCGATCCCTGCTCTGTGTTCTCTTGTCTGTAAGCGTGCATATGGATGCTAGGGCGCGCCATCAGGGTGAGAAATATACAGAATAATAAAAGACTTGTCGAGAATCGTGGGCCCGCCAAGAATCGTTTGCTTGCTGTTGCATGTCACTTCCCTCGTTTTAATTCCAAACGGACGACCGCTTTGATCGCCTTAGAAACGTCAATTGACGACGTGCGCTGAAGAAAAAAGTCGATTACAAATAGACTACGTACGTTTTGTGTATACGCCCACGTTCTAAAAAAAAGGATTTTTCCCCCTTCGTACAATCCTGTTGCACACACAATTGGTCTCAGATAGTTGACTATTATTCGGTCGCGAAGGATTGATGAGAAAAGGAAAAAGAAAAAAAAGAGGGGGGGGGGACTGGATTTCGCGTGTGCGGGTGTTATTGCGTTACCCGCACGACGCCCCATATGCGCTTCCTCTTCATGCTCTATTTCTATGATAATTCGATGCAGACAATGCAGCTGGGAATTCTACTCGGTCTACACACATTGTGTTGTAAAATAAACAAGAAAGTCGGCAGGAAGATGTGGAAAAGTCGTACGAACAAATAATAGCAGTGCCCGTCACTACACCTCACCGATCTCAATCTAAAGCTTACAATAAAGTCAGCCGACAGCATCTATTTGAAAATATATAGCTATGCACATCATAAAAACATGTTTCTGACATATTGGGTCTACTCCACGATCGCATGATGTATGTCTCAGTTATTGTCAACCAGATTCAAGAGCTTACAGGATCATGGAAAATCCGTAGTGTAAACCTCTGTAGCTTTATCAATACTAGTTTAAATTGATTTTTGTAGGTTCCATGCTGTGTACGTTTCAAGTGTTTCTCGGAGCTCAGGCCGGCATGACGCTGTTGGTCTTTAGCGATTGGAAGGCTAGGATTGGTCGCTGGCTCGTCTGGAGTGTTGTAACAGGTGCTCTGGGTACTCTCCTATGTCTGGCTTCTCAGAACGACGGCTGGATACCCGTCAACAAGAACTTATGGTAACGAATCTTCAATATTGCCAATTGCATAGTGCTCGAATGCTCGTATAGTCTACTTAAGTCACCACGGAGTCTCTTATTACCTGTCTCACCAAACATGTAGGTCACTGTCGTATGTCCTGGTAACCACTTGCTTCGCCTTTTTCCTCCTAAGCTTTTGTTACTTCCTTATTGATGTCCTGAAGTTTTGGACTGGTGCGCCGTTCTTCTATCCCGGTAACATTTAGAAACTGAAGTAAGCTTTAGAATTGCGAAATTGGAATAACCGACAAACACCTGTTGTCCTGACCACACGGCGGTATATCAACAGGAATGAATGGGATCCTAATGTATTTGGGTCACCAAGGAGCCTACGCCCTCTTCCCTTGGCATTATAAGATCGGGCCGATGAATACGCACTTTGAACGACTGGTCGAGACGCTATGGGGCGTCTCTCTATGGGTTGTCATCGCAACGTGGCTCTATTACAAGAAAGTATTCTTGGCTCTTTAAAATAATTGACAATTAAACGATACAAAGTTGAGTAGCGAACCAGAAAAATGTATACAAAAATTGGAATATGATCATCGATGCTCTGTACATTAGCCATATTTTAAAGCCACGCGCAGCCCATGTGGTGTATGTTGTTCACCGTATAGGCGACGATAGGCGAGTTTTGTATATCCACGTTACTTTAAGCAATATAAATACACGGTTACAGATTATACGTATCATACGTATAATGAAAGAAAATAAAAGAGTAATTCAAGTTATTAATTAAAGTTGGTTGGATGGACGCCCGTCGACTTGCGGCAATGAAGAAGACAGATCTAGCCTACATTAAGCATTCATGTAATATCCTCTGATGATCTCCTACTTGAGAGCCAAACTTTGCCTCCTTCCATCTTTTTTTTATGACAACTGAGAAAGAGAAAAGATATGGAGAGCAAGTAAGAATACCGGCAACACGATGCTGTAGACCAACTGGTTGGAATAAAACTCTATAAGCATATATACAAAGACGGTAAAAGCTTCATGAAGGAAACTTTCCCCCGTGGATGTATATAGAAGATGCACTTTATATCGGAGAATGCTAAAATGAAGCATGGTCGTTCCGAAGCATATGTCCCAGTATTTTTATCAAGCTCCTAGTTTAAACATATTTTGCCCTGTACTCCAACGCTTTTAGCTACGAATTCCATGGCATTTTTTTGTTTTACGTATAATTATGTGCTTTGAAATGAGCTCTTTAGTCGTTAAGATCTGTGGCTGCTTGAAAAAAGTTATCTTTGTTCTTCATGGCAAAAACGACGACGCTGACGACTAATCCTGCGCTCAATGTTCCCTCGTGAAAGAGATATAGGTGTAGTTTTAGCTATAACTACTACAGCGTTGGCTGACATGTTTGATTTGGTTGAGACTTGAGAGTTACCGGTGAAGCGGCGATAACGATGCGAACCCTTGCGAATGGCGCAGGCGAATGGAATGAAATAGCGCGGCACAACGACGCAAAACAGAAAGAGAAGGAAAAACGGACGATCGCGGAAGGATAAAAGTAAAGTAGTTTATTACCAAATTAACGGCACGCCGGTTGTCAAGTCGCTCTCGTCGGGATAGCTTTCTGCGTTGCTTCCAAGTGCGAGTCCACCAATTAGTTGGTCAATCTAAGGAGTCCTTCTAAAATCTCTTCCTCTTTCTTTTAAAGGAGATGTGCAGTGACTATAGTTCACTGGTTGACAACATCATGGTCTCTCTTAATGAATCCTTCCTTGCTGAGGGGCTACGGTTTAACAATAGCTATATTCTATGAACAGTTCTAAGACTCTGATCAGAGAGTTCGGCGCAAAGTGACTATTATACCGTCGCGGTACGCTCTCCGAATCTCTTCTTTATGCGAGATTATGTTCGACTGAAATTTAATCCTATTACCTCTAGAAGTTGTGCCGAATCCTATCCGTTATCAAGGAACCACTTGGGATACAAAGTTGGCTGGAATAAAAAACAGGTTAGTAACCTGGGATATCTCAACAAAAACACCGCTGTTACCAGATACTCCTTCGTCTATCAAGTAAGGTAGGACGGTGCTCAGCTCAGTTAACGTTCAAAATAATTAACGCATGATAGGGTAGGATTGGCTGATGCTTGCGCGATGCATTCTCTTTAAAAATGTATTCGTAAAACTAGTCGAGCTGGTAATGTGGACTTTTTAACTCGCTTTGTTGCATTTTCATACGGCATACAAAAACCATGTAAAGTATAAGGACGTCCTTTTTCCCCTTTTCCTGTTGACAAGGTAAAATAACATTTAAAAATTCCAGTGTATAAAAAAGTGACGGTTTTCTAATCACGATGTGAAAATGAAGTCATAATTTATCGATACGTTAAGTCGTATTCTATGGACACAGCAGAAAGCTGTCATGCCTCATTCTATACACATTACAACGTATATACGCGTACCACCCTCGAAATAATTGTTAACCGCGGGATAATTAGTTAAAGCAAAATAATTAGTTAACACCAATTATGCACTAGTATAGCGCAAGACTATATATTTAAATGGTACGACATAAACTGCGTTTCAAAATTGTATTTGAAATCGCGGTTTTAACATGGGAGCATTGATTGGGAGCAGTAGGCGTAAAAAAAGGTGTTCGGATAATTGATAACGATGCGTAGGTCTTCGGCTTTTAAATGAAAATTCTGAAGAAGTATTCAACTGAATTTAGCAGTTTGTTTTCAGAGCACAAAGAAATTTTGGCATTAATTTCGCGATTTTCTATCGAATACATTAGCGGAAACGCCAACATGGGGTTTTCCACTTGCTCCCGTGTTAAGACGCTCCGGTGTTCGGATATTTTATGTGGGTACTGTATACGTATAAAAGTACTGGCTAAATGAATTGATCTTTAGTTACTTATTAAAGGTAAGAATAAAAATAATATACGCCTTGACAATTGAATGTTAGACAGTAGGTCGCTTGCCCTTATTGATATGGAGTTAAACTCCCACGGCTTCCTTAGAAGTTCGTCACCCATTCTAACGTATATGACTACGTAAAACACCTACACTTGGGCGCGCGGTAATATCAGCCTAACAAAAGATATAGTTATTAATCGTTGAACTCCATCTGCATTAACTACTACAACTACTTTTGACTATTCACGGCACGTCTTTGAATGTTGTATAGCCTAGTGTGCGTCACTAGTGAGGTCTCCTTCTCGGTACAAGACTTAGTTTGGTCTTATTTATTTCTCCGTTGACGTGAATATCAGCTAGTTTCTCGTTGTAAAGGTTCTGTATCATGACAGCTTTGCCTTTTGGGGTGATCAATAAGGAAAAAAAAAGTTCGCGTAAGTTCAATAAGTTGGTCGTGGGATTTGGTCGTTGGAGCGAGTGAAAAGCAAGGAAAATAGCAAATTAGGGAAGGGCGCCGGAGAAGAAGACGACTAAAAGAAGAACAGACACTGACTTTCGGACTATTCCTTAAAAAAGCATGATGATTCCGGGTCACGCTCATTCGTTTAATTCGTTAAATTTAATACTAACGGATTTCTGACAGTTAAAACAATACTCACTTAAATACCTAAGCCGCTGACTCCTGTATCAGAATATTACAAAGCTTTTGTACATGTGTAGCTATACGCATGTGTACATGTTACAATTTAAAAAGAGAAGGAATTCTGAAACTGAAAATTAGAAGTAGGCCTAATGCCTTGCCATGTTTGGCGTAGCCGGAGAGTAAAGCGCGATAAGTTTTAGTGTTAGGAACCAGACTAGCTTGAGAAATTGCTTATTTTATTCGCTATCTCTTCTAGTATTAGCTAGTATTCGCTATCTCTTCTAGTATTCCATCATACCATGTCTCTGTTTCAGAAATTTGAAATGCAGAATGCAGTAAAAAAGATACAGATTAGTCTTCCCATACATACTTTGTAATAAAATCCTGTAACTAGTTCATGACAGTTGAAGGTTATTATCATCATCGATTCATCGATCTCTAGGGCACTGTTGTTATGCAATGAATAATAATTGTGTCAAAAGTTCCCCGACACTGCACACGGCACGGAAGAGCAAGAGCGACGTACAAGTATCGACATCATCTTTTGCGCGCGACCCTCCCTGGCCTTTCCCAAGTCTATCCGATAAGAAGAAATACATCGTCTCAAGCGGAAGCGATACGGTATGTTCTTTCCGATTTGTAGTCAAGTTCTATTCTCTGCGCACGTCACACAAGACGTGCCCATAGTGATCTAAATAATGAACACGGAACTGCCCTTTCAGCGAAGCGGAGTCAACTTCCGAGTTTCGCGAGGAGTTTCGTATAAATACTTCTGGCAGAACGATGGGTTTGACAGATCCCAACCTTTCTGCTTAGAACCAAGAGTCAGAGAATATATCGTCATCCGTCGAATTCATCATGCCTAAGGAGTGCTGCAAAAGTAGGTTCCATCTATTCCGATCTATTCCACCTTTCCACTTAGACCTTCACTCGTTATTCGCTTCTACAATGACTTCAAATATCGTATAAAGCTTTGTTCATGGTGCCACTTAAATTTGTTGACGTAAAAGACGACTTGCGGTAAATTAATGCACCGTATATCTTACTTCTTTTGCGCTCAAGCGTTCTGTTGGAACATGCATACAAATGTTTTTTGTAAAGAAGAAACCTGTACATTATATATATATATATATATATATTGTATATTCACAGATATGTGTGCATGCGGAAGCAGCTGCAAGTGCGGCCCCAATGGAACACCCTGTCAGTTCAATACCGCTGGATGCATCTGTGCCACCGGAGGTAAGAACGCAAGAACGTGCACGTGTTGGCGCGCCTTAAAATTTAGACTACTCTCCAGATGATGAATCTGTTTCACTCTGCATCCTTGAGCGATCCTTTTTTGAATTATTTCTCATTTATTGTTTCAGGTGGCAAATGTGGGAGTGATTGTCGTTGCCCTCAGAGCTGTTCATGCAAAACGTCTTGCTGCAAATGAATATAAAACGCAGCAATGCATTATCGGTACTGCCTTCTTCTTCTGAGGGATGGGATCAAACAGTCCTGCAAGATTTTTCCCAGTTCCCCTTTTTCTATTTTAATATTCCAAAACGTTTAAAAGTGTGCTGTCAAAAGAACAACAATAAAAGATTTGCTAACGATAGCGTATCTACTATCCTCTTTCCTGCTTCGCTGCTCGTTAGTTTAAACTCAGAGCTGTATCTTTTGGCGTTTTACTTAAAAGAGCTGCTTCAACTCGTTTTTATATATGGTGGGGTTTTATGGCATATCAGGAAAGATCAAAGGATTTGATTGAGCATTCGGGTAGGTTTTCAGCGACAGGCATAGGCATCAAAGCTAGAAAGTCAACATCAGTCTGTAAACGGATTACCATAAAAAAAAAAGGAAAATATTGACTAGTCCTATAGTAAAACTTTCCCCAAGCTAGGAGTTTTTCCCTGCCTGTGTTTACATTTTGCGATGTAAATGCGCGGTTTAAAAAACTACGGTAATAAGTAGGCTACGACTTTCAATATATCTCGTAGTTCAGGTGTCATTGTTGATTCGCAGCTTTATTATTTTTATTGTATAAGAAATGTAAACCGTCTATAAAAGAAATAGAATGAGACTGTCAAGCTCAAACATCTTCGCAAATTGAGTTGCGCCCCATTTTATAGGCAATTGTCAAAAGCCAAGGATACGATGAGACTGCGGCTGATTTAGTGCGGCTTGGAACTCGTAATTGATTTCTCTCAGGGTACAAGAGACTGTCATTTTGGTATGCAGCGTTTCTTTATAATCTGGGACGGGAAATCTAGACATCCACCGTCACTTAAGAAATGTCCAATTTCGACATGATGAACGCGATCCAACTTTCGAAGCGGTTGACTATTGATTTTGTAGAGCCCGTTTCACGTAATTGGAATGGCGATTATTTCTTTTTCTGCTCTTTCATGGCTTTTACGAAGATAATATAATGGGAAAAGTGAAAGGCCGTCATATTCTCAAGCAATTTAGGGTTGTCGCTTGTCTTCTTAATTTCTGAGGTAGTTTAATTTCACGTTTTGATCGTTTCTCGGAATTCTATGAAATATTCCTTGCAGCAGATTTTAATTACTACTCCTTTTTCGCGAACCCTTAAGAAGAGTAATCCGTTTAAAGAGAAAGAAGCAAAATAAATGCCCAAAACACGCCAAAACAGGACAGGCCAGGAGGATATTTTCCCTATGCGTCGTCTGATATTATGTTTTGAGTTTACAGTCGACAACAGGTCGTCCTACTGTTTAGTCCTTAACAATTTTTGGGTTTTGCCCCCAACTGTCAAAGAGAAGCAAAGAGCCATATATATTAGTGTGAATACAAAATTACTGGATTTCCCTTCACTTTTTTTTCCCCAATCGTGTTGGTTTGTTGTTTAGTTTTATAAAATGAGCAGCCCTCTAGAAAGTCCGTCTGAAGATTTTAAGGGTGTCAGGTGGCCTGTTTTTCTTGTCGTCTCATCGAACAGTGGATCTTCCCTTCCCAGTGCCTACAACAAGCCTTTTTCAAGTAAGTTGTGTTGCCTAATTGTATTTTATGACTGTCGTGATTTGATTAGATAGGATTTGATTTCGTATGTTTTCATTACACCACTCCACCATTATTTTAATCCTACAGAAAATTCTTAGTCATGGAAGTGAAATGCCGCCATCTAGTAACCCCATTTAGTATCCCAGACAATTTCTCTTTTTCTTACCGCTAGATGTCTGATTTTTCCCAAACAAAAAGTCAGAAAATCAGTCACGGCAACTGAGAAATTAAAGAAATTCGTAATTTCCCATCTCAGTATGTGTTAAAGCTTAAATTAACAGGAGGTAAATAGCCAACCAAGTTTCTTTGTCGATTTAAATTTGAAGTATCATGCACTTCTTACACAAGAGGCTTGATTGAATTACAATTGTCTTGTTAGAATGAATGCCGACCAAAGATTAATATTGACAGGATTCAGAAGACGAATACGGTTTTAAACTTATAAAGTTTCAAAAAGCCATTAATAAAGGATGTGTATATTACTCATTATGCGAAAAAGTACTCTACATTTTGTCTCGCATCCGAAGTATCGAAGTAGCTACTAAGGGCACGTAACAATCATGCGCGGATTGCTCCGTCGCTCGGGCGGATTTATTGATCTGATGGGGTGGGTTCTCGTGGGGTTGCCGCTGTTTCATAGTTTCATTCTTCTCTGCTTGGTTCCGTTTGAGCTGATGTGTCATCGGGAAAGCCAAGATCGGGGAAAAAGCCAACGTGCTTTCTCTTCCATCTCAATGGATTCATTTCCCTGCCGCATAAAGCCTGAAACGTCAAGTATTAACGACACAATTTACCTGTGCAATTTCCGAGTATCCGTCGATGGTGATTGGCTTTGCTTGAAAGAACTTCACGACCTACAATCTTGTGAGTTTCCGTCGCGACCGGCATTCCTCCGTGAAGAATATGGTTTGATACCGTTTTTTTACGCCCAAATTGCATGAATTTTTTTTTTTCATGCCTTTGACATAGTTTTTAAACAGATTACATAAAGGAAAACCCGTTTTTATACGTACGTCTAACGATATTCGCCAGTAGATATGGCTTATAGACGGCTAAGCGGCCTAACTACTTGGTCGACCTTAACATTAACGTTTTTGGCGCGATACCTTGTACAGAAAGGGACCCCGCACAAGTGGAGAGAACAAATCTCGTCAACTTGTGCAAGCTGATCGTAAAAGAACTAATCGATTCCTCGGTTCAGTATGGACGGATGCTTGATTCGGATTTTGTGCCACTTCAACACTTTTTTATCGTCTTAGAGCATGCACTTAGGCATGGGCTCAGACCCAAGAAGGTAAGAATTTTTGGAATTTTTGGCTGTCCAATGTGCTTATTATTCTTACTTCAATTTTCATTTTTAATAGGGTTTGCTTGGGCCAAAAAAAGAACTTTGGGATCTCTTGCAAACTGTAGAGAAGTCAGCTAATGAAGCTTGTGACATTACATTGAGTGTGAGAGACCTACCAACTGTCAGGTAGTTTATATAATTATAATATTATCATGTAGTACATATAATTAGAAAAATATTTTTTTAGAACAAGTTTGGGTCGTGCCAGAGCTTGGATACGCCTTGCGTTAATGCAAAAAAAGCTTGCAGATTATTTGAAAGTTTTGATTGATCAAAGAGATAGTGTTTTGCATGAATTCTATGAGCCTGGGGCCCTCTTACTTTGTGATGAAGCTGTCATTCTTCTTGGATTACTGCTGGGACTCAATGTTGTGGATTGCAATCTTTGCTTGAAGGTGATTGTCACATTATTACTACATATAGTTTCTATAATTCAACAAATTCTCCTCTCTTCACAGGAAGAAGATCTTGATAGTCAACAAGGTGTAATTGATTTTTCCTTATATTTGAGGACTGGTAGCAATAATACGATGAATGCTACTACCGACACCGTCGATTCTTCAAGTATGACAGCCGTGCTAGATCAGAAAAATTACGTGGAGGAACTTAACAGACACCTATCGTAAGAGTGTTGATTAAGTAAACCTTGTAATTTAGTTTGTTTAATTGTTGGATATTAATACGCTTCGGTTAGAGCTACTATCACTAATTTACAAACAAGATTGGATGCCACTACCACTAGTCACACGCTTATGAAAGAGGAACTGACACTCACTAAACAAGCTCTTTCTAAAGCCCAAGAAGAAAATCAACATTTAAAAGGATGCGTGCAGAGAGACAGTAAGTTCCAAGTTTGCAATTTCCCGCATGGTCTAAAATTTGAGAATTGGATTTTAAAAATATTTTTACAATATCAGAAAATGATTCGGGTTCGCAAGAGATGGAGCCAATTCATTCTCCAAGCCATCGTACCAGCACGTACATGGCGGCAGAGGACGCAATCGCCGAGGTAAAGCTTCAGTTGGCTGAAGAGAAGAATAATCGTTTGGATTTGGAAAAAGAATTGGAGCTTCAGATGAACATGCGAGCCGAAACAGAGGTTGCTCTTAAGTTGCTAGAAAAAGACATCCACGAAAAGCAGGATACGATCGTCTCACTCCGTAAACAGTTGGAGGACATAAAAATCATTAATCTGGACATGTTCCGCAAACTGCAGGTCAGTTTCTTTTCCTTTTTCCCGTTTTTCCGTTGTTTTTTTTTAGTTTCGTCTGGAAAAGCTAGTCATGAAGTTCGTCTTTCTGGTTAATTTCTTATCCTCGAGACATTCCCATTGCAACGTCCCAACTAATTTCACCATCTTGGAGCGTTTGGCTTCGTCGCATGCCCATTTCTCTTTGGGTTCTAGCTAGTTTATTGTGCGTTGATTTGCGTCTGTTAAACAAATGAAACTAATGCTTCATGTCCATCAAAATTAAATTGGAAAAGGAATGCGAACTAGAACTACGGGACAAAGGGGAAATGGTCAGCCGTCTACAGACAAAAGCGGCACATATCTCACACATTTTGACAAACCTGGAGCAGTGTCCTAATCCAAGCTCACCACCGCCGATGACTTCTAACTCAAATGCCAATACCAGTACCAGTACAGCTGATCGTTGATATAACAGCTTGTCGGCTGTCTCACCCTTCTTATTGAATCGACTGTTGGTATCCCTCTACTGATTTAAGCGATCTCGACAAACTGTAACCCTACGTCTCGTGGATCTTTTACAGCATATCAATCGTGTAGCAATCATCTCAAAAGCATGAATCGGTTGAATGCAAATTCAATTCCAGTTTAAAACTTATGGCAACTCAATCAACTGGATTTTTTCCCGACAGAATTGTGTCAATCTCCTTGTATAGCTTTTTAGGACATTTCTATCTTTTTTTTTATTGTTGTACAAATCAGCGACTATGCTGTGTTATTGAATACATGAGTCAGGTCTTTGCAAAAGCGGGATTCTCTTTGTGTTCCTCGCGCGCTTTCTCCACATTTTTTTCTCCTTGGTTGATTTTTTTCTCTCGTTTTTTACAACATTTTAGGATCAAGAAAAAACAGCGAATATTAAGAACGAATATATTGCCAAGTTAGAAGCGGAAAACAGTGAAAATAAGAAAAATCAACGAATTTCCAACGAACAGTATGCATGCCTTTAATTTCATTAGTTGTTTTGAAAATCGTGTTGGAACACTTTCATGGTATAGGATGGAAGAGTTGAGGTTTGCGGCGAGACGGACGGAAGATAATACCCGCCGTTCTCTGGAAGAAAACATAGATTTGCAGTCTCGTATTCGCACACTAGAAGAAGATTTGCGACTTGAAAAGGAATGGCGCACATCGCTGCAGGATTCCATTGTAACAGATCGCACCGCCATGGCTGAATTACAAAAACAAATTGAGGAAACTGAAGAAATCCGACTCGTAATTTACAAATAACTCCCCTTAGCAATTCAATTGACGATTTACATTGACTGCGTCTGGAAAATTGAAGGATTACGCTGATTTGGAAGGGAAACATCAACGGTTGTTAAAATTGTGTAATGATCAAGAAAAAGCTTTGGAGGAAGTTGGAGTTCGACTTCGCGACACCAAACTAGAGGCCGATACATTAAAGTAATATTTGTAAAGTATTCTGTGTTTTTACTAGATTGATCATAGTTTCCTTGTACTTGTAGAGAAGCGACGCTGTGGGTGACTAGAGATGCGCAGTGGGCGCCTGACGACAAGGTGACTCACTGCGGGCTTTGTGAGAAGGAATTTAATCTAGCCCGCCGCAAAGTGAGTTATTGATTCGCCGGGTTGAACATAAGGTGTCCCTTGTAAACGCCTTTTACTTTTCTAGCACCATTGCCGTTCGTGTGGAGAGATTTTCTGCTCTTCTTGCTCGGACAATTCCATGACTTTGGCTGCCTCCGCAAAACCTGTTCGTGTTTGCGACACTTGCCACACCCGACTTCTCCAACGTTATTCTGCCGCCCCTTGAGAATTTGAAGTGCCTGAGATGACGAGCTAGCAATCCAATTTTTATTCTTTTTCCATCATGCGCGGAATTTTCTATATGTGCCTCTTATACTCAACTCAAGTAAGGGAAAATATATATAGTGGGCCATCTTTTTGTATTTTGGTTGTATTGATATTATCAGTTTGTTAATAAATTGCATGAAGTTTAGAATACATATAAAATCTATTCGAACTGAGTGGATTTTTAGGTGAATGGACCAGTCCTGTCGGAGATGGGGTTTAGCAAACGGGAGGATTTCCTCACTTTAATGGTTGCACCATGGATGCACTGAAAACATGGAAAATAATTTGAAGGAAAAAAAGGAACAGTTATGGATTTCGGTTTCGCAGTGTATCACAAAGCGCACGTTTCATGCGATAAATAGAGAACGTATAACAGTAGAAAGCACTTGGGTTGTTTGGGCTTCACGGAAAACGCTGATCTAAAAGGTTCAAAATAAGAGTCGTCCTTTTCTTTCCTATTGAATATTTTGATTCCTTAAATGGGGCTCCCAAAACTGTCCCCCAAATTGTTAGGTTATTGAAGCGCGAAATTGTAAGGCGAACAGTTTACATCGGTGTGGCGTTTTCGCCTTCCTCCAGTCCGAAATGTTGCGTTCCGGGTGGTGCACGGTAAGTTGGGAAATTTTGTGGCAACTGATTCTGCATAAAGAATTCCCTGTAGTTCTTTTGTTGACGACGAACTGTGCCAGGTGATAGCGGAGGTACTGGCTTGCCGTCCGTAGTACCGGCTGCACCTTTGGGAGGCCATACCTGTATGTTTCATGCACGAAATATATACTTAATCGTGTTGCTCAAATGCATATCTTGTGCGATCGCATACCATGTCTCCAAGCATCCGGACGGGAGTGGTGCCCCGTCTGAAAAATGGCTCTGACCGAATAACAGGACCGTCTTTTAGGAAAGGGGCTGTTTTCTTAGATGCACGACCGAGGATTAATCCCGGCGGAGGTGCCGGCTTGGCGATCAATGGTCTATCGCCAACCAGTTCATTCGAGGAGAAGGGTTCCGGCATTCCACGTGATGACATTCTGACAATTCGTTCTCTACTTGGCTCTCTTGGCTCCTTTCAACAACATATTATAAGTTACTTTATTTGTTTGTTTCGTTTCATTAATGAATTTACTCGTATCTCTTGCGAAGCTTTCGACGGTTGAGTAGTACTAGGATTTTGTTCGAATTGCCCGGGTTGTCCGAATTCACTTCCGGCTAGAGGTGGAAGCGAGTTCTATTGTGATTGATATTTGAAATTAGACATGAACCATCGAGCAGTAATACGAAATCAATACTGAATCCTTTTTGCAGGAACACAGAAGTCTAATTTACTTATTGTGGTCAAACTGTATCCAAAGACTTCACTACCGTTCACTACTATATTAATATTTATTAGTGGACTAGATTTGATCACTGGGGTCGTTTTTGTGTTCGGAGAAGAGTTAAGAACGCGTTGTGAACTGGTTGCTGCGTTCCAATGGACTGCCACTAAAGGCTGGCCGATTTGGCGTCATGTACCTTGCTTTCCGCTTCGTTTTAGCATCAGCGAGACCCTTATTCCTGCATCTCCATGAACGCGACACCAAATCTACTTTTGGATCGTCCGCTACTCTTTTTGTCCAGTTCCGAGTTTATGGACGAAAACACCCACTCTTTACCCCCATCCAAAAAAAATTTAAATAGCGACTGTTCCTATACACACCGTCGTAATTTTTTGCCTTAAATCACTGCCTTTATTTAAAACTCCAGAAAGCGCATTTTTATAATCAAGACTCGAGATTTTTGCAATTGTTCCTTTCGAAAATTCCACTATTCATCGCGGTATCTTTTCAACTGACGACGCCATTTAATAGGACTTGTCCCCAAAATATTTAGCACGTGTGAAACCCGCCGCCCTATGTGACATTTTTAGGTAGTGACCTGAATTTTCGTGTTGCTTGCTTCTTTTGACTAATGAAGCGATATTTTTGTGGTCACAAGGCGAGAAAAGTGGGCGTGGACTTGTGGATTAGCAGTTTTATCAAATATTGAATCTTGCTTTTGAGTTTTGCGACATTTTCCTGGCAGAGCCTTATTGGGAAAAATTAATTTAAATTCTTCAAGGTGAGAAGGATCAGATTTTACCTTAGAGTATCAAACTGTTACAACCTAAAGAATACACCCGGCCGAGAGAACCTTTCATTTTGAAGATGATTGAATCTTTCTTTTGGTTTTGAATGGCTGGGTAAATCAAGAACAGGTGTTTTTTTAAAGTCTGGCCAACTCGATCCACCTCCCTGACTAATAAAGTAGTCACATAAAGTACCGTAGTCTAATAAAACTTAAAATCTTTGAATTCCCTATAGATGTGGTCAGATTTTTAGCAGAATGTTGTGCTCGTGCTTCTATTAAGGTACAATGGTTCGGATTTTTGTTTCGTCGACTTAGACCCTTGAACTAAGAAATTTACTTAGGGTATCGGCTTTGGGATATATCTATCGTCCTATCCCACTTCTCGTAGCGTCTAGCACTGGGTTAAAGTTCTATTTATAAAACAGATCGTGTAAATAACGGCTCCCTCTTGCTTGGATCTTTCAACAGGTTGACATGTAAATAACATTGCCGAAATCTCTATCTTTTTTGTGGTTGTTTTTGTTTATTTGTGAGACAATACCAGCTGGCAGCGTCGAAATGTTGTAAATAATTGATCACATTGCTAACGGAATATCGAGATCTTCGTTTTCCTTTCTTTTCATCTCTTTTTCACCTCGGTTTCAACGTGAAATAATGTGAATTTTTGTATCCCAACTAAACAAAAGACCCTTCTTTGCCCCCAATCAACGTTCCACGCTAGTGACGCATCGCGTCGTCCACCGAACCTTTTCGTCTGAACGGGCGGGAATATTCTTTGACTACTAGATATGTACGTTTCGACGCTGCGGCGTTCCGTCTCGTCGGCTGCCAACTTACTGAGCGCCACGAATTTTAGAACGATGATTGCACTGCACCAAAATAGACTCGGCATTATGCAGCTATTGTGGTAAAAGGTATCGCACCCTCTGTCGGTAGATTTACATAAACGTAAAGATACTGAAGAGAATAATGACTATAAACCGATTATTTAGTTTTTTTCTAGCTTATGTTATAAATATGCTGTGCGAGATATATGTACATCGTAGAGAAAAAGAATAAACAAACTTTCTCACCTGGGCTTCGAAACCGGAAGTTTGACGAAGTATGGGTTTTGGAAGAATTCGTGGAGGAATTTTGGGGGGCGTCTCTTCTTGTTGGTAAAACTCTTGTTGCTGTTGCTGCGCCTGTTGTGGGAACATACCGGTATTGATTTCTTGTTGAAGTTTCTGAGAAAAATATGCGTCGTGCAGCGGTGATGGTTGATGCATTGATGTTCCAATTCTTCCACTGTCATTACCGAACTCGTGTGTCTCGATCGTTTCGACGTTTGTTACAATGTTTGGTGGCCAAGCAACCCGCTTCATTTCTGTTGACGGGATCAAACAATGACTTAATTTATGGTTTGTTGGGTCTATAACGAATGCCAACGTAGTACCTGTAGTTGCAATCATAACTTGTTTGTGTTGAAAGTTTCGATGTAACTGCGACTCATCTTCGTTTAACATTTTGTAAACTTCCGACTTGCAAAGGTTTGGCGCCGAAAGCAAGTTAAAATCCACCCTGGTTTTACAATCGACTTATTAATTAGACATTAATCTAGAATTAACGTTCCTGACAATTATTTATATGATTATTATTTTAATACTTTCAATCCACTATCCAGGATGCTGTATTATATACGTATATCGACTTCAGTCTTCGATTATCGACCATTGTAGGTAAACTATAGACTTAGATACGGTACATAGTGTTGTAAATAATCACAAGAAGGAAACAGAAACCAACGAATTTGGACGCTAATGTATACGTTGACACGAGGCAACACAGTTCCAGACAACGATGTCGTATAAGATATTAAGCTCTCGCATAGTAGCTAGCGTATGTTCTCATCAGCGCAGCCAACTCCCAAAGAGACTCGTGCGAGGCTTCTTATAAATAGATATACACTGTTCTTCCGTTGTATAACTTTTCTTCTTGCATTAACTTCCAAGCAAGGGGCATTATAGCAATCGACCGTTCTAGAACGCCTTTTTGTTTGACTCATTCTTAAGCGATGCCCGGATGGATGCCCTATATATACGTTGGCTCCCCGAATTAGAACGCAACACGTGATCCTTGATATCAGTATATGTTTGATCTATATAGAATCATCATTGTCGTGCATCTTTTTGGCATCAAATGTGCGATCTTAACTTAATTGCAATGACTATTGGATCTGACTGTGTGTTGATTAATGGTTTGAAGAATATCCCGTCATGCATTTTCACAGATTTGGATCGGAATGGTTTTTAGAATTAATATAGCGTTTCAAAACAAAGTTATAATCTTCTTGGTGCCTTCCTGAATTGCGCTAGTTACACACTGTCACTACCTAATAATGCCTCTAGTTTTTTTTCGTATAATATGTGAACATTAAAGTGGGTAATATGCCACCTATGCCTGCCCTATACGTCAAATTTGTACAGTTGAGAGTAATAGTTGTGAGTTTTGGAAAGTGGACTGGCTAGGATTTTCAGGAATTTCAGACTATTTTACCGTAGAAGTAAAACAGTGAACATTTTTCTTTAGTAATTCATTGGCTATCTACATAAATATCAAATCGTCACTTACTCTTTTTAATTTGGGGGGGAAATTTTGAAGCAGTTCATCTATTTGTGTGAAAACGAGGATTCGTTTCAAAGAAGCAGTAGCTAACAGACGCACAACAGCCAAGATTTCTTCGCTGGCTGAAAGGCAACTGTCGTCCGATGAGGGATTTCGACAAGAAGATTGGCTTTGGGTAGGAGGTGGCTTGGCGGTATATCATATATTCAAAAATATATCTAGGCCACTTTGTCTTGCCCGTGTAAATCATCTACGTCGACGCTAGATGTCTCACAGTAAAAAAAAACGCAACTAGAAGGTGTGGGGTGTCCGGGTGTGCCTAGGCGCGTCGGCTTCGACAGCCGACAGGTTATAATAGAAAAGATGTACCTAGCTATCATTTGGACATTTGCCCGGGTTTCTTAAACTTTTTTGGAGTCGCATCATTACAGTATGTTCGGCCTCATCTACGGTACGCACAAAAATATAAAGTTTCCTCCGCCATGCATAAGCAGCGGGCTAGAGTAGCAAGTATGTCTGATCTTAATGAAATTTGCTTCATTTCATAGATCTTGACGAGTCAAATCGAGTGGGTCAAATGATCGCGCGACCCAGTAATTACGCTTCAAAGAGTTGTGTCTCACCAGGTTGTAGGATACAGCCAAGCACGGCCAAGCAGTCTCATCAAACACTCCTCATACTACAAAAATGACTCACGTCCCAGCGAGTGCAGCGACTATGTTTACAATCGATTCATCTCGATTTATCTCGTCAAGATCTAAGCAAAGTACATTAAGATCACAGGGGAACATTGTTAAGTTCTAATAAAGGCCCGTTCAGACTAGCACCCTTTTCTTAGGTTTTGGGTCCTTATGTCATGAAAATTTACAAAAAACACCAGTTTACAGAAGAATGAAACATAGCATAAGAATTAGGTTCAGCCCTAATCTTATGTCTTTCAAAACCTTATGTCAGCGAATTTTTTCAGATTTTTTTGGCTTACTTTTTTCTTATGTTTCTTGAAAATCATGACATAAGGACCCCAAAAAGGGTCTAGTCTGAACGATCCTTAAACTGCCAAAACGCGCGTTTGGAATTTATTTGCCAATGCATTGTACTCACCCAACAGCTCCATTGGCCAATAGGCTAGTATGACGTTGTAGCGTTTTCGCAACTTCTTCAGCTGAATACAAACCTAACGGAGAATTGTACTGGTTGTGCACGATGAATGTCACTTTCTTTGATTCAGCTCGTTGTTTCTCGTTATTACGGTAAGTCGCCATTATTTGACTCACCACGCCCTTTATAGTTCATCGAAGAGAAAAATTATTATTCGACAATATAATGTTTTTGTCGACTCTACAGTCGGGTGTAATTTTAATTTAAATTGGTAAATTATTTTGATATTTTGTTGTATACTTCATGAGATGTGTGAAAGACCTTGTATACGGTGTTCACATGAATTTGTAATTTCAACATTTGATAATGCCAAAGCAAACGGGAAAACTTAGAAGGAATCTCGGTAGAGAGCAACAAATACTAGATGCTTAAAATAGTCTATCATCGTCCTGTAGTGGGATCGCTCTTGTGCACGAAGAGAATAAACAAGAAAACTAAACGCATTTAACTCGTTACATCGCTTCGATCCATCATCTTAATATTGACAGTCACTTATTGGAATCAATCGCCCACCATATATATGCCTGCATTCCAATTCAGCCAGCACAGAAGTCATATGTAGCCAAGACGATGAAAAAAAATGTATGGCGACTTCTTTTGAAAAATTTAAATAAATTTTTTTTTTGCCTTCCAAAATAGTATTTAATCGATGATAATTTGTAAAAGACTACAACTATAAGATCCGATAAGATCGACTTGTTTGTATATAGGTTTCTGTGCAGACAGCATGTACATTCTTCTGGTGTCTGTTTATGTATGCTCAAAACACAGGCATGAGTGGGATGAGTTTAAAACAATTGCAAAATTACACACATATATTTTTAAATCAAATTTAAACTCACCGAATAAAGACAGAATTTAAATATATATATTGCGTTACAACTATTTATCTTTCCCCACCTAGTTGGGAAAAACCTTTTCGGGAACTCTTTGGTAAACTCGAGCACAAGATCACTCCGCCGTCTTCCTTCAAATCTCACACTGGTCTGTCTTTGTTTTTAGAACGATGCGTAATCTAGTTCGTGTCGGTGGATCGAAGTTAGCAACCCTGCAGCCGCCGATAACGGGTTGAGCACACGCAAATGCGACGTGTAGCCTACTTTTTCGTCACCCCTTTTCGCTGTTCACTTTTGGGAAAAATGAAGTGAACATCATCTGCATAGCCGGCTTCTCTTATATAACACCGATCGTCAAAGTTTACTGACGGACAACAGAAATTAGCAAAGAGTGCTTTCATTTTGTTCTCGCACTTACGTCTTATATCTTTCTGTGTATTAATAACTTGGTTGAAGAACGTTACTCGGCCGACACTGGCCCAATATGAACGGGCCGTGGTCGTCGACCGACTCTGCTGGATCAACCAGGAACATCGTAAAGTACGACAGTTCCTTAATTCGACAAAAAATTCCAAGAGAGGCAACATGAGGAATTGCAGTACGGCGACGTCATCGTGTCCACCAATTTGGCCGACCGTGTCACCGACTTTAAAATTAGCGAAAATGAGTAAAAATCTGCTGGTCAAGGGCGGATTGCACGTCATGATCAGCTACGTTCCGCCCAATACTAAGGTGGAATTGCAAGCCGAAGGCAGGACGGGCAGAGCTGGCCAAATGGGGGGGGGGGGCTATCAGTTGGTCGTCTGCGATCCAACAGTCGACCACGACCAAGATCCTTACGACGAGATGCAGCGGGCCGATTCAATAGAAACGTCTACGACAAAATTGCAGAGGAAAAGTTCACACGTCCTCAACTTTGTGACCAATTACTGGGCGCTGTGGTTCGATGAATACGGTTCGGCTAATAATAGCACCAAAGCACCGTTTTCTGTCGAAGGATCCACCAAAATCAAAGAAGAACTTGATAACTTGAGAAGAAATGGTTGGCAGCGTACGACGGAAGTTCGGATGCCACCCAATTCGCCTCTGTGGGGATAAATGCAAGCGATAAAGCGGTTCGGACAAACATTCCTCCCCGCATTCTTCTCAACCACCGTCGTCCAAGCCCTCGAGAAGTATTAATTTCCAATGGTTCAAACGGTCCATTCTCCAACAGATCGTTGTCCGCACCAGCAATCTCTTAACCAGTGTCCAGTGGGTGCGAACCCATCGTAGTAAAACTTGATTCAATACACATTTTTTTTGCTAATTTTTAACTTTTTTAAACTTTTTTTTTCTTTTTTTTCCTTTTTTTTCCTTTTTTTGCCAATTTTCTTTTTGTTTATTAATTGAATTTGTTTTTTTTTGTTTTGACTTGATTAGTAGGGGAGGGTGGGGTTGGTTGGGACATGGGGTTGAGTGAGACAGGGGGATAAAAAATAGCAAGAAAAAGAATTTAAAAAAAATCTAAAAAAAATATGTTATTGTTAACAACGACGTTTAACAAGCAGTCCGCGAGTCAAGCAGTCCGAGTCCGTGTGATGTGACTTTTTACAATGTTAGTAAAAACTAATAAAAACTATGATTAGATAGTTCATTTTGTTCGTGACGCCAAGAAAAATTGATTCAGACAAACCGCATTACTGTGCTCATTGTAGTTGAGGAGATAATCGCGTTTTTGTAAAATCATTTTGGAAAATTTGTAAATATTGTGAAATTTTCAAACGGTAAAAAATTTTCACAGCTTAAAATCGATCGTCCGCACCAAAATCTCTCTTAACCAGTGTCCAGTGGGTGCGAACTCATCGTAGTAAAACTTGATTCAATACACATTTTTTTTGCTAATTTTTAACTTTTTTTTTCTTTTTTTTTCTTTTTTTCCCTTTTTTGAAGGCCTTTGAGCTGGCGGGCTAGCTAGGGCGATTTTCGATTTTGTTTATTAATGTCGGCAAAATATTTGATTTTCTTTTTTCATTTTTTAGCTCCGTAACAGTAAGTCGTAAAATATTGAAAGTTTGGCAGATGAAAGATTAGATTCTTGGCTATCTGGTGCTTATTTTATTTTTGATTCTTACCCGCCCTGAAAATTTTTTTACTTGTGTTGAAAATTTTCATTTTTGGAAAACCCTCTTTAAAAAATCATGATTATCTCCTAAACTATGAGGAATAGAACCTTGCGGTTTCTTTTAAACGATTTGTATTATCCTGGCAAACAATAAAAACTATCTATTTGTTTCATTTGACCATTTTTAAGAACACCCACGAAAAGTCACATCACACGAAGCCTGCTATTTTGGCCTGCTTATTGACTCGCGGACTGCTTGTTAAATACGAGAGAAACTCAATGAGTTCTTGTGGCTAGAATATTGGCCATTCGCCATCTATTGAGCTACGCTATGGACACCTAGCGGTAGGAAAACGAAAAAATGCGTCGTTTACAAAAGTGCATAGAATCCCTTCGGGAAATTTGTGTTCAGTACGGTACGGCTCAGTATGGTTTTTGTTTATTGTAGTGCTGATATTTAACTAAAAATAAATGTCATCGCAGAATTTGAGTGAACATCAGTATCTTTTCTCAATTTCCAAGTTGTATAATTAAAACTAGTTAGCCGATTCACCGGATTTTACAAGTTTAGCCGTAGTTTGGGTCGCCAGTACTCGTAGTTTTTAAATCATATGATGTGGAGCCCATGTCATACCTTCTTGGTTGAGTTAATCGAAAATTTACTGCTCCGTTACCTCAGCGGACCAAACAACAACAGCAACAACAACAAGACTTCCGAGATTATCAAAACATATCTGATCTGGAGGGCATCTTCAATCAACCCGACAAAGTTTTCCACGAGCCCGTCTACATCCAGAGGCAAACGGTCGAATCCATTCTGCGCGCCCAGCAATAACAACAAGTCTCGTCTAACAGTGAACTGAAAATCGCTGGAATTAGCCGGACCACCTGCTGGAACGATCTCGAGTCCAAGAGGAGCAAGGCAACCTCAAAGCCGCTTTCAATTTGTGCCAATCGGCGCAGAGACCCGCTGCCAGCGCTCCTCCGTCTTTCCACCATGGAACTAAAGAGCTAGGTTGACTAATATTTGTGTGGTAATTGATGGAAATGTTTGCTCATTGATGAAATTGCAATAAAAAAATTAGAAAATCTATCAATTGTATGATTTAGCCAGTTTAACAAACTTTCATCTCAAAATTCCTTAAACAATTTATCTGCCAATAATAACAAAGCAGACGAACATGTAGGATCGCACTTGTTCACACTCTCACGTGACAGCTTGAGGGCTTTTGGGTTTAGTACCTTGGTGGAACCACGGAGTGGCGCTAGCGTTTTTCCACGGTTTACCATTATGCTAAGCAGACGAAATTTAACTAAATTTTGTACATAGCTTGCCAGTCTTGTTGTCTCTGCAATCGGCGGCACAGCGGAACCGGGCTGCGAGTAGCCCATTTTAAAGCGCCCTTTGACCACAGGCCAAAACGATGACCCTTTGATTTCTTCAAAATGTTTTTATTTGTCGATTGAAAATTGTAAATAAAAGAGTGAACCATGGTGAACAAATGCTTACATTATTGGTAGGGGAGAAATTCAAAAAAGCTACATCCTTTGATTCCTTTGCCTTTCACCGAACCCACCCAATAGTACTTCCCTTTGTTCGAGGCATTGGCTTCTACCTGGCAAACCGTTGCGGGGGAAATCTCTGACCCATTATATTTACACGCATTGGGTTGAGCCAGTGTTTTTGAATTTCATGTTTTTTGTAATAAACTAAATTCAAATTCAATTTCCACCAATAGATAGAAATTCAAATTCAAATTCAAAAAATAAAGAAAGTAGTAAACTAAATTCAAATTAATTTAAATTAATTTAACAGAACGCCATCTTGTAAAATTGTGTTATATATTTAGATATTTAGTTTGTTTCTTCTAAATTGACATTTCTAATTACTCTCTACTCTACTCTCTAGTGTTTTACATGATTAACTGTGGGGCTGTGAGTAGAATAGATGTCTTTCGTTCTACAAAAAATAGCTTTTTAAACTGTTTTCAACGTTAGTCTTTCAAAAAACTAAGGAATTTTCTAAGAAAACTAATAGACACATTGCGCGGTAACATAAATAATGAATTGCCTTGAATTTAAATTAATTTTGTCCATTTGTGTTAAATTCGAATTCAAATTCAAATTCAATTTGGTTTTTAAAAATTTTCTAAATTCTGAATTGAATTCAAAAAGAATTTGAATTTAGTTTGAATTTAGTTTACTTTTCTGAAATTCAAAAACACTGGGTTGAGCAATCTGCTCATACAGTTTTCGGCGGGCTTCCCTTTTTTATAGCTTCGGCTTTTTTGGCCATCAAAAGTGACGATATGTCATTTGTGCCACTCGAAATCCCAGGACCATGAGGTGCGGCATTACGAGTATGGGTCACTTTAACCACACGGTATACATCCCCTACCGGTGCTAAACTCAACCGATGTGGGAGACCATTGTTAGGTCGTGGAAACTGAAAAAATGGATTCAATAAACTTAGTAAAGAATTAAATGAAACAAAATTTAATGTACTCTGAATGAAGAAACGGCCATGAAGGGGGCATTCGAACGTGTGCTGCTCTGCTTCAGTTGTTCGTTTAATACTGGCATATTGTACGAGAAAATCCCCCCCTGTTTAGTAATGATCTGCGGATGGGATTGAAAATCGCGAAGGTTTTCAGTGTTATCAACCCGGAAACTCAATTGGGGTAGATTGTAAAGTTCTTTCAGCGGGAGACCCACTGAAACCGTTCCATGTAATCCATCACTGAAAATGATAATCATTAAAATCAGGAGGAACATTACCCTTAGTTTTAAAAAAAGTTACAATTAGTCTCCTCAAATGCCACATATTGTTGATGCAGTGATCAACAGGTGGTACCCCAATACCCTGAGATGCGGTTGATCCAGATGCGGTTGCCGGAGGTACGGTTGGTAAACAAACCCCAGAACCCTGAGGTGCGGGATCTTCTGATTCAGATTCATCCGAATCAGAATAGCTCCCTCTATTAGGAATCCACTGTCGATCTAAAGGAATTCCGTGCAATTTCGGTTTTGCTGAGGCGAACCAAAATTAGACACGTTATAAAATTAAATCAAAATATTAAGGGCTCATTTCCACGGAACATAGTCCTGATGAGTCGGTCTACTGGCTCACCTCCCGTCGGCAAACGTCTTTCCGATATGAAGTCCATTAGATCCGGAGCGTGGACAATGCTTGGCCGTGCAGTATATCCGAAGACGAGTCGATTGATCGCTAGTCAACCGAAACAATTAAGTGGCGACCGACGAGATTATTCCGGGTAGTTATTTTATTATTTCGGGAAGTTAATCGGTTATCCGTGCTTTTGCCACGGGTGTCAAGCACTTTTTTGACGACGATTCTTTCCTTGCCAACGACGCCTTCTTCCTTCAACATTGCTCACAGACGGACTCGAGTGACAGCGTTTTTAAAATCCTATTTTCTCACGAACAACATGTTGTCAGAAGAGTTGCCTATCAGTTTGGCGGACAGGACCTGAATGATCTTCAACTGGGTCACGAGCGAACGAGGGCCATTCTGATCTGCCATTTTGATGAAGACGCCACCGTCTTAGATAGTAACCTATTTCGACAGACGGCTTGATGCAGAGATGGGTATTTTCTAGGTGCTGGAAGAGTTACAAGTTGTGAGCTCCCTGGCTTCTGCGTCGTTGGCTCAGTCGTTGGCATAGTGGAGAGCGATTGAGTGCGATTTGCCATGGCGCGAGATAAGGGCCATGGGCCGTCCTAGAATGTCTTCGATGGCCATCAGGTGGATCTGCAGTAGACTGACCAGTAAAACGATTCTCTCCCTTGACCACTCCCAACTTCTAGCGTTGGTTAGTTAACAAAACAATCACTAGTTTTGGCCGAAAATTCGACTTGTTAACTAAACTAAACTAGCGCGCGCCCCAAAAAACAATAACAAGCTAACATTAGTTTTCCTCCGGCGAAAAACAATAATTACTGTAGTTTTTTCCATAAAACTATAGTCTTCTGTAGTTAATGCTGTATAGCCAACTCACTGTCATAGCAGACAATACGGTGTACGGCTAGCTGTCAGTCAAGTTTATGGCGAGTTAAAAAAAGAGTAAAATTGCAGAAATAGCAATAATTGTACGCAATGAAGTGAACGCTGTCATTGCTGTCAACTCAAGGGATAGAATTGTAGGAAAAACTCTTAAAGATTATTTTGATTTTGCATCTGGTCGCTTGTCCCTCCCCAAGCTATCACGAGTCCGGATGGGAATAAACATTTTCCTCCAGCATTTTTTTACTGGATCGATAATGCTGTAACTCTTCCTATTCTGTCACAAATAGCATTTTCACTTCTAGCTGCATCTGCTAGACTGCTACATCAGGTGGATCTGAGCGGGAGTTCATCAATGCCGTCCAGATTAGAGAACTCCCGGAGTTCTCTAACGCTGGCTGGCTCTGTTCGGGGAAAAAGAACAAGTTGAAGGGAAGAACATGGCTTCTGAAGTACAGTACCCACCCAAATAGTGGAACGATCGCTGTCACCGATGCACCAGTGACTCAGTGTAAATTAAATGAAAATAGTCTAAAATGTACACTCTGAGTTTCTTTCGTATATTGTCTCTTGGTCAAGCCAATCGTACGAACAAATTTAGAGCGCGTAGCTTCGATGGTGGCGACTGTAGCATGTCGCCGTTGCATCGTCACTGCCCTTTTCTTCCTTCTTGGTTCTACAAAACGACCTTTGAGTGGAGATGAAGACGAAAAAGAAATCGGAAGCGAAACGAGAACAATGAGGGGATAAAAAATAGACGACGTTGCAGGGGGAGAAGTGTTGAAACATTTAGGAAAAAACGTATGAGACAAAACGTAAGAGAAAGGCATACAAAGAGAACGTAAATCAATTGAAACACAAACGACTGGGTTAATGGCTTAACGGAAAGAAAAAGAAGGGGAGAATTTTACCATATGATTGAAATAAAAGCAAATATCGATATGAACAATGAACGTTATCAATTAACTGATGCGGCATCGGTCACAATCACCGTTTTTTGTGCGTTTAACATGGGCACTTATTGCGTTTTCCATGAATTTTCCAAGATTTTTCCTGACCTACCATTATGAGATAGGCCTATGAAAAAATTAGTATTGAGTAACCTTCGCAAGCTCTTTTCAAATAATAAACCATTTTAATCAGTTACCGTAGGTTTCTTAGGAAGACGATCGTTCACATTTACGAAACGCTGGAAAATTTCCCCCTAGTAGCGCCAGTCATTTCCGTGGCAAACGGTGAAAGCTGACCCTATTTTCAAAAATTAAAAATAAATAGAAGGTAAAGCATTGGAATCTTGGAAAAAATCTCTTTTGATAGCTCAATCCGTAGCTCATATTCATGTGAATATAATTTTTTTTCGTCAAAGGCTCCGACCTTTAAAAAATCAAAACCAACTTTTAGGTCGATTTCGACCCTTTTTCTGGTCTTTCGACCCTTAACATGGGCGCTTGCCCATGTTGAACGCGCAGAAAAACGGCGATCTTTCCACTAATTTGGGTTTCTGTCATGCAACAAAAATTTGTTGAACAAATACTTGAAGTGATTAAATATACGCAAATTTGGCATACCTAATAGTGTAAAGGTTAGGCTAGCGCCTTTCTCTTTTTGAAAGCACTTGACCTCGATTACTTGTCACCCGATATCGAACCTTCCGATTACCCTTGTTCACCGTATTTGACCAACTTTCAAGTTTGTTCTAGAAGTAAAAGAAGCGTCTTCAACAGACTACAAAAGCTGGTGCAAACCTGAACTCTATAGCTCAGTAGTAAAGAGCTCGTCTTTCCCTTCACTTGTTCTGTTTTCCTTCTTGTTAAAATGTCGGTAGCGAAGTTTAATAAAGAAGAAACATCTAATTTCCCTTCGTTACAATAGCCGGGTGGAAATTTTTTCGTGATAATTAAGAAAAACAATAACAAACAAACTATATTTTTTTGGACGTAAAATAACAAAACAAAACTATCTTTAGTTTTGTGGAGGCTCGAAAAACAGAACTAAACTAATGTAGTTACGGCAATGAGGAAAAAAATTTAACAAAAACAAACTACTGTACACTCAGCCATAACTATCCAACGCTACCAACTTCCGGGCCACGTCCACCGTTCGCTTGACGACGTCGACGACTGTCAACAACAGGTCCATTTTCTTTAGAATAAATAATCAGGCTTTCTTCAGGAGAGCCTTGGCTTTGGCTTTCTCCACGTATCCGGCCTTTTCAAGAACCAGCCGGGCGCTGTAGATCAGTGCGCTCTCGCAGTGGCCGGGCCGGGGCTCTTGGCGGATAAGGGATTCGAACATTGATGAGCCCAGTGGTTTACGGCGATTCGGCGAAGAAGCGGCCCAGTGAAAGCGAATCGGTCGTTGACTGGGCAAATCTTATTCGATCCGATTCGCCACAGAAGGCAAAGCAGCTGGTGTTGAACACCTCAAATTTCGGTTCCGGCCCTTAGGCGTCTTTCAGGTGGACGTTTTCAAGGTGCGACGCGTTCTCGTCCAGCCACATTGCCCGGCCGTTTTGTGCACAATTGCTAAGAATCTTGGGCGGAAATTCTCACGTAATCTCGTGAGAATTTTCCGTAAGAGAGGAAAAGACCGTAAATCTTATTATACCCCACCTAAGACGGCTAAATACTATATCCAACGACGCAAACATTTGAAATTGTTAGGATAAAAAATGGTCTCGAACTTACGTTATTTATTTACGTTTGCTTAAGTTCAACCTTGGGAAGTCTTTATTGGAATAATGTTAAGAAAAAACGTACAGAAAATGGGGGTGGTGAATCGGCGAGGTTGGAAAATAACATGGGTTGTGAAAACCCGTTTTGGTATTTACGATTTCCGTAAAAGCCGCCAGTGTGAACTAGGCTTTAAGTCCGAGTTGGAGTAGGTGTGTCGATGGGTGTGCACCTACCTACCCAACTTCAACAAATTTTCTAGTAGCTTAGAGAAGGCGGCGCCGATAATTTTGTACGCGTTTACTTTTTTGTAAGAACCTTGATCTTGTCAGTCTCCATGGCAATTTCATCGAAAAACAACAAAACGCACATTCGCGTATTCATAAACAGCTAGAATATAGAAGATGTCTTAAATAGCAGAAGAAATGCTCCATTCCTGAAACGCAATGGCCGCATGACGAAACTGCAACAAATAACTAGGCTAGGTCTATCTTGGGTTACATGATTAAGTAAAGTCTCGAGTAAAGTTTGAACTATCTGAGAACTGAAAAACAACTCCCTTTTAAGAACGCACGCCTTAGGCCTTTCCCTCTAGTAAAAAAAAGACACGTGTTAGCGGGTAGTAGCATTTCACTTCAGTACTTTTCCCAAGAAAGAGCTAAGGCAACGATCCCATCATCAGGAATCCTCTACGTTTTGAAACAGGCATGTCGTTCGGAATGCAAATGATTTGTTTCTGGTGGTGGTGGTTGTTGTCAACTGTTTCATTAATTGCCTCCGTTATAAGTCCTGTAGCAATAGGCGACTCTTCACTGAATGGCCAACATTTAAATGTATATTGGGTATGTCATCTTTGAATTCTATAAAATCCCGCTCACGATTTTATTGCGCTTGATTTCAAATTTTACTGCAATTGTTAAATTAAAGAGCCGCAAGGGAGGTGTTTTCAATGAATCCTTTTATGGGTCTAAAAAAGGAGGTGTTATGATTGAATACTTGGCTAAACGCTTTAATTTCACGTGAGTTAGACTAAGCTTTGATGAATAAGTTTCAAATTTATTCTTTTTTTAATTATTATCTAGATATACGTATCTTAGCATAGGTACCAATCCAACAGGGAGGTTTCAAAACCAAAAAATCTTAATTCGATACATCTTCGGTGAGGTACAGAATAACGGCAACTTCATTTCAATAACATACTATATAATACGGCACCCATTAAGCTTACTCATTCATTCCTTTTTTGGAAAAATATGTTCCTAATCCAGCATTGGGATGTTGCAACTGAAGATGTTATCATTCTTCTACCTAATTATAAGCTAGTGGAAATGATACCGTGCTTCTTCTCAAGGTTTGAGTTCCTAATTGCTTTACCAGACTCCTCAGCAAATATCAACGCCCTCTTGAAACCCTTTCAACCTCAAGTATGCTGTTTGTATTAATGTTTTCCTTAAACCCTAGTAGAGTATTCCTTACGTTATTAGTTATTACTACGATACTTCTTAGTATTTTTTATAGTAAGGTAAAATGTAAATAAAATTGGAATAAATTCAGGTGTGGATAATTTTAGTCGCTTTTACGATCTTCGTAATCTTGGCTTTGACATTTACACAACGATTTACTAATTTAACATTGACGCTCGTCTCTGCGGATGCGACACCGGGACGATTCCGAATCAACACACATTGTCAAGCATATTCTACCAACATCAGTCTTGACCGCAGTCGTTTCGTCGGCATAGCTTATCTATATGCTTTTGGCTTGCTTGTTTTTCAAGGTAAGAGATTTTGCCTCTGCCGTTGTGCAACTGGCAAACTTACGAGCGACTCCTTATAAATCTTAATCTTTTATAAATCGAGATACTAATCCAGTAATCCTAAACAGGAGGACCATGTGTTTGGAGAAATTTACACTCCCGAATAGTGGCTGGCGTTTGGTGCTTGGCAGCTTTTGTTATAGGACAAGCATACAACTCAACCCTTTTAATATACATCATCTCACCAAATAACCCACCACTGATTGAATCAGTTTATGATATAGTCAATAATCCTGGTATAAATTTCATCGTTGAAAAGGATCAAGGCTTCGATCGTTTAATTTCAGTAAAAAAAATTCAGCCGTTGAGTGCGCTGATATAAATATTGCTTTAGACTACAGTATATCAAACCCTCCCTCCCAAAAATCAATCTCCTTTTGCTGTAGGATAACTCGGACGAGCTGGGGCTCACATTACAGGAACTAGGCAAGAAACTAAACAAGTTTTCTCGGTCACGCTGTGAAAACATAAAAAGTTGCATTGCATTGGTGAAAAATGGAAAGATGAACGTATTTGGACAGGTAAAAATAAGATAGCTGAAGATAGCTAACCCCAATAGGGGCACCTATAGCTTAAAATATACAAATGTGTTTGGTTGTAGTACTACCACTGTTTTACATAGTGAAACAATAGTATAAAACGAAGGGTAAAATTACTAATTTACAATAGTTTATTAGTTTTACTGAGTAAAGTATTATCATTCATGATTTTTTCTCTTGTGGTTTTTAGCCTAACGAATATGCCTTAGATGCCGTCATTGCAGATTATAAGGAAACTGGGCGATGCGAAGTGCAAATGGCAAAAGAAAGTTACCTTAGTTTTTTTGCTGGATGGATATTTCCTAAACGAACCCCGTACAGAAACGCTTTCGCCATAGGGTAAGGTCATGTTACTTTGTGATTGTGATAATAAAATATATACTGTTGCATCTTTTAAAACTGTGATAGCTGGAGAGCACTTTATATCACAAAAGTTAAGCCATTAAAGCTGCTGTATTATTTTACATTTGTTTGATCAAGACTCCTTGAAATGGAAGAAAGGGGGCTCATGCGTAATTGGGATCAGTGGTTCCGTCGTGTTCCTTCGAAGTGTATTGAAAACACGAGAAAAGTGCAGAACCCAGTGCATCATTCAAGGGTCAACAATCCACGCTTATCACTCAAGAATTTAACCGGAGCATTTATAGTCCTTGCAGTCGGTTACATCCTGGCTTTCTTGGCTTATATTATTGAAAGAATGATTCAATTTCATCACGAGGCCAAAGCAAAATCTAGTCTCATTTCTGAATCTACGTCGCTAAGACAAACGAGCGAGAACGACGCTACAGTTATACCTTTGCTAAATCTACGAGTTCTCATCTTATTTCGCATTCTATGGGGTCTTAAGGGCGACTCTTGGATGAATGCAAATGCGATTCTGGAGTCGGTTTACAGTCGGCAAGGCAGAAGCGCACACGGACAACAAACCTCATTACTGTTGTAAGCTATTTGTTTCAAACCAAATATGGTTGCCCGAACCCATTGTGTTGCAGAACCCAAGGGTACTGTTTAGCTCCGTCCTGCCTAGCTTCTCTCTCGCTCTCTCTTCTTACGACTAGCTACCAGGCAACACGTTTGAATCTCGTTTCCCGTCACATACTTTTGGTACACACATCTACTACATTCCTAGTCTGTTTAATCAGGTATCTTGTCTGTCTCAATTGTATCAAAGTATTGACACTGTTATATGTTTATTACAAGTGTTTAACTGGCTTTCAGCCCAATCGATCTCGTGTCACCTTTGTTAAGATTTGTCTTTCAACAGGTTATGGGCCCAGGTTTACGAACCCGCAGAACAAACTTTAAAGATGACCAGTTCCACTTCTAAGGACGTGAGCCACATTGTTAAATTTAATGGAACAAACTTTCCATCATGGAAGTTTGGAATATGGATGTTTCTCGAGAAGCACAAGCTTGTTGCAGTGGTCAATGGAACTGAAACTAAGCCCGCAGAGGTGAAGATCCTTTACTTACTCACATTATCAGACATGAAGCAAAGAAGAAGCCTATTGTTAGTAATCTTTGAGCCCAACAAGTCATGTGACTTATATCGTACTCTTTTCAACAACTCGAGTGATAAGCACATGTCTTCTTCTTTGCTCTCATGCTCATTTCCTAGTCCACTAGAAGTGAAGCAAGTCCTTCAGACTCATGTTAATAGTAAATCCACTCTTGTGATGCGAGTATCAGTCAAACTCATGGTAATATAACACATCCATTCTAAGGATGATGCGAGTGCTAGACAAAGACTCATGTTAATGAAATTTTGTTTCCACCAATAAGGTGATGCGAGTACTGAACAGAGACTCATGTTTATATCCACCTTTTAAGTGATGCGAGTACTAACTCATGTTCTATCATCCTCTCTCACAGGTGATTAATACCAATGGGGCTGTTACTAATGCAGCAGCCATTGAAGCATGGTTACAGAAAGATGTTGACGCTCGTACATACTTGTACTCAACCATCAAATTTGAACAACAAAGCAGCCTCCACGGGTGCCCTACGGCATTCTCCATGTGGTCCAGAATTCAAACCGAGTACGCTCAAGTAATGGCTGATAATGAACATCTAATTACTGCCAAGTTCTTCGACTACAAGTACCAACCTGGTAACAGCGTCATGGCCCATGTTGCTGCAATTGAACAAATGGCTGCACATCTCAAAGACCTGAACGCGCCGATGTCAGATGTCCAGATCATGTCGAAGATCCTTCTCACTCTACCACCGAGTTACAGACATTTTCTCTCTGCCTGGGATAGTGTTCCATCTACTGAAAAGACAATCAAGCTTTTGACTTCCCGCCTCGTCAAAGAAGAAATTAGAAGCAAGCAATACAACGATGGTGGTTCAGACCCCTCTGACTTGGCTTTCTTTGCTGCGAGAACGACACAACATCCCGAAGCAACAGATGCTGAACATGCTCTTCAAGCCCAAGGTCGAGGTGGTACACGAGGAGGTAGAGGAGGCAGAGGAGGATTCAGAGGAGGCTGGCGTGGACGTGGTGGCTCTCGCGGTGGCAATAGAGGTGGCCATCGAGGTACTCAAGACGGCGTCATGTGTGACTATTGCCATAAGTACGGACACTCCAGCGCAATCTGCCGCAAACGCATAAGGGATTTAAAACAACAAACAGAATCGCCACCAGCTACCAACGAAACTGGATATCTATCCGCAATCTGTTTCTCAGCCAGACGGTGCTTTGATTGGTACGCAGACTCGGGAGCAACAAGACACATGACGGACCAACGGTCCATCTTGAGCAACTTCGTCCCAACAACCCATGAGGAATGGAAAGTTACTGGCATAGGCGGTACTCAGTTAGCCGTTCATGGCCAAGGCGATGTCGAGATTTTCTCCTCCGTTGATTCCACTAAGCAACGTGGTAAACCTTTTTTTATCTTTTTTATTCCTTCTCTTTAACCTTACATTCTTTCTCTCAAAAAAGGAATTATCAATGGAGTCCTATACGTACCCAACCTTGGAACAAACCTCTTTTCAATTGCCGCAGCCACGACCGCCGGAATTGAAGTTAACTTCATTCGTGATCAAGTCACCCTCTCACAAAGTGGAAAAACTGTGATGGTCGGTCGACGAGCTGGAAATGAACTTTACTACCTTGACATCATGGCAAAGGATAGCCAACAACCCATGGAAGAGGCCCTAATTTCCACTCAGTCGGTTCCTTTGTCTACCTGGCACAAACGGCTGGCCCATCTTAATCACCAAACCATTCTGAAAATGTCGTCTCAAGGAGTGGTCAGCGGACTCAACCTGACAACGAAGAGCGTCTCTCCATCTACGCTGTGCACCGGCTGTGCTCTCGGGAAAATGCATCGCTTGCCTTTTCCCACAAGAAGCTCAAAAACCAAGACGGTCGGTGAACTTATCCATTCCGATGTATGTGGCCCCATGCAAGAACTTACACCCGGAGGATCCCGCTTTTTCGTCATCTTTAAGGATGATTTCACCCGTTGGAGAGTTGTACACTTTCTGAAACATAAGTCAGAAGTTGCAAAACTTTTCATCAACTTCGCTACTCAACTAGAACGCGACACTGGGAAGAAAATTAAGACACTACGCTCAGACAACGGAGGTGAATACTGCAGTAAAGAGTTCCTCAACTGGCTCGCTACCCAAGGCATTCGACACGAGACCAGCGCACCCTACACACCCCAACAAAACGGAGTGTCGGAGAGAGCCAACAGAACCATCATGGAAGCAGCACGTAGTCAGTTGCACGACAAGAATATTCCTCTTATCCTGTGGGGAGAATCTGTAAGCTGCGCCATTTACGTCCAAAACCGCTCGTTATCCAGCACCAGAAACATCACGCCCTACCAAGCCTGGTATGGTAAGAAACCTGATGTCTCTCACTTTCGTGTCTTCGGATCCAAGGCGTATGCACTTATTCCTGACGTCAATCGACAGAAGTTAGATGCGAAAGCTAAGGAATGTGTCTTCGTCGGCTACAGTGAATATTCGAAGGCCTATCGACTATGGAACCCTGCCTCTCAAAAGATTATAATCAGCCGAGATGTCATCTTCGATGAAGGCGCCCTTTATGAACTGCCCGTTGTTCAGCCAATTTCGCGTCCGCTGGAACAAGTCAACCCAGGTCCAGAAATCGACATGCCCATGGAAGTCGACACACCTCAACACCAACCCGAGTTAATACCACTCACGACAACTTTGGAAAATGACACGGTGCCTATTCAAGAAGATGAGACAGTTCATCAAACTCCTTACGTTGATGCCACAACAATTGTCCCAACAACCGACATCTCGGATCAATCCTCGTCAACCCAGGCAAATTCTCCACCAACTCGACGCAAGTCCTCGCGAATTCCTGCCTACACTGAGAAGTATAAGGAATACATGGGGTGGCTTTCTTCAACACCTGACGAACAACTGGAGCCCTCCTTTTCTCCAACCTCTGAACCCGTCGAACCGAGGACCTATCAAGAAGCCATAGCTTCAGAGGAGGCAGAACTTTGGAAATCTGCCATCAAAGAAGAATATGATTCTCTCGTTCAGAATGGTACCTGGATTCTCACTGATCTACCTCCAGCCCGATCGGCAATCAAGAATCGTTGGGTGTTTAAAATTAAACCAGCTTATAAAGACACTGCTGCACGCTACAAAGCCCGTTTGGTAGCAAAAGGTTACACACAACGCTATGGTATTGATTACCAGGACACTTTCGCCCCGGTCGTCAAGCACTCAGCCCTTCGAGTTGTCCTCGCGATTATAGCAGCCTTCGACCTAGAGGTAATCCAATTGGACGTAAAGACGGCCTTTTTGAACGGCTCGTTGGATGAGGAGATATACATGGAACAACCCGAAGGTTTCCTGGAACAAGGTGGTGAGAAGAAAGTATGCCGCTTAATCAAGTGTATCTACGGACTCAAACAGGCCTCCCGTGTTTGGAATCTAAAATTTAACGAATTTCTTCTCAAGTTTGGACTCACCCGCAGCTCCGCAGATCCTTGTGTGTATTACCGCCACCAAGAGGAGGAAATCACTATAGTCGTTATCTATGTTGATGACGGTTTAGTATGCAGCAGCAAGAAGGAAGTTGTCACCAGTATCCTCAAACACCTGAGTACTGTCTTCGAAATGAGATCTATTCCAGCTGGACGCTTTGTAGGTCTTGACATCATCCGCAACCGCTCCGAAGGAAAACTATACGTCTCGCAGTCTCATTTCGTGACCCAGCTACTTGAAAAATTCAACATGGACAAATGTCATCCACTCTCGGTGCCTGCTGATCCAAATGCAAGACTTGATTGCACCATGTCCCCGAAGAGCGAAGAAGAGGTGAAATCGATGGAGCTTGTTCCGTACCGTGAAGCAGTTGGAGGACTGATGTATGCGATGGTTATGTCTCGACCGGACATTGCATTCGCAGTGAGTCAAGTCGCCAAGTTCTGCCAAAATCCAGGCAAGGCTCACTGGAACGCAGTTAAGAGAATTCTCGCCTATCTGGCTGGAACACGGAACCTCGGGCTCTGTTTCAACAAAGGAACCCCAACGGAGGCAATAGGCTACTCCGACGCGGACTACGCTGGGGACGTTACCAATCGTCGCTCAACAACCGGTTTTCTCTTTTTACTCCATGGTGGCCCTGTATCATGGACAAGCAGGCAGCAGACGTGCGTTTCACTCTCAACAACGGAGTCGGAATTCGTGGCCGCAAGCGAGTCCTCAAAGGAAGCAGTTTGGCTCCGCCGCCTTCTTGGAGAACTTACGAATCAAGAGAAACAACCGCTGCAACTCCTTTGTGACAACCAGAGCGCCATCAGGTTAATTAAAAATCCTGAGTTTCATCAAAGGACCAAGCACATTGAAGTTAAGTATTATTTCATGCGAGAGCAGCAAGAAAAGGGCTGCATTAATGTTGAATATGTGGCTTCAGAGGACCAGCTAGCAGACATATTTACGAAACCTTTACCAGGACCAAGGTTCAGCCTTCTGAGGGAGAAGATTGGAATGAAGATTACAGAAGTTTAAATTTTTGGTTTGAGGGGGAGTGTTGTAAGCTATTTGTTTCAAACCAAATATGGTTGCCCGAACCCATTGTGTTGCAGAACCCAAGGGTACTGTTTAGCTCCGACCTGCCTAGCTTCTCTCTCGCTCTCTCTTCTTACGACTAGGTATCAGGCAACACGTTTGAATCTCGTTTCCCGTCACATACTTTTGGTACACACGTCTACTACATTCCTAGTCTGTTTAATCAGGTATCTTGTCTGTCTCAATTGTATCAAAGTATTGACACTGTTATATGTTTATTACAAGTGTTTAACTGGCTTTCAGCCCAATCGATCTCGTTTCACCTTTGTTAAAGTTTGTCTTTCAACAATTACAAGACATAGGAACAGCAAAACGGTCGTCATCATCGTCACCAAAAACTCCCCAGGAGCAATTAGTTTAAAAACCCAGTGAAATAATCTTAATAAAAGGAAGATTCAAGAAAAGGAACTGTAATAAGTGAATTTCTGTTATTAGTAACACGAGTAACACAATATGTACAACGCACAATATATGTATTAGCAAAATGGCGCCATTTTGCGCTATGTAGCATTTAGCCTACTTAAAAATTAATTGAGCCAATAAACATTTTCGTATCAATTGCATTCAAGCTGTGACGTGAATATTGAATATAATGAACATATAAAGCTGAAAACATTATTACAATTTTCTATATACAGTATATATGTATATTGTATATATATATGGTATCTCTGGCTACTACTGCACTTTCCCATCCACTGTGCACATTTTGTTTAAAATAATCCTCGTAGTCATTCACTTCTTGTTATCCGTTTCCTACTTTCCCTGCTTGCTAGTCGATCAGTTGTGGGCTGGTGCAGGCGATAACAGAAAAAAGCGATAGCAAAAGGACCGCAGAGTATCCACAGAGGCATTAGCAATTAAAGACGAAGGAAGCGATTTAGCTATTGCTTATTTAAAATTCTTCAAGTTATTGAAGGTTGTTTACAGCGACAAAAAAATGAAAGCGAGAAGAGAATTCTAATTGATAAAAAGGTGAAACTAATCAAACCACCTTGCTTTCATGGAAACAAAGGCCTATGAGCAATAATTCAAAAAAAAACTCCACGAAACTGTAGCTGGAAATGAAAAGATTATTATAGCTTGGATGCACATTGTATTCCAGAAGAATTGGATTTAGCATAGTGCAGTACTACAGACTACTATAGGAGATTTTACTATATACAACAATGTCCCAAGTCCAAAGAGTACTACAGCTCTGAACATACGCCAAACACACAACAGTTATTTGAGATGGAGGACAAAATAGGATATTTTGGTATCAAAGTTACGAGTACATTCTATCGATGGAAGATTTGTATCGATCTTGGATGACTTTACGTTTTAATTTGAATGCAGCAGTAACGAGACCTGTATCCGGAGTCCAAATATCAGATATAAGCTTGATGGATTGAGGAATCTCGAATTTTTCTAGCCGGGATTTGACCGCATGCTTTTGCAATTCTGTAAGAGCCAATTTTTCGACTTGTGGATGGCTGCAGAGTTCTTCAAACGAGTCCAGGTTAATGCCATCTAAAAAGTGATCTTATTAAAGTACCTTTCCTCAAAAGCAAAAAGTTTACAATGCACTTACTTTTTTCGGCTAGAGTTTTCAAGTGATCTGGATTGGGTACTAGCAAAGCCACAGGGAACAATTTGGTTGGATCTGCATAGATCATTACATTGTCGACCAATGTACACGTCTTCAATTCAGATTCCACTTTACCCAACGAGACATATTCACCATATTGCAACTTCACCAAATCTTTCTTTCGATCAATAATCTAGGTTGCAAATGTTTAGGTTTTGTTAATCAGCCAAGTTTAATAGTAGAGACGGGCGTACTTGGAGAAATCCTTCTGGAGTGAACTCGCCAACGTCTCCCGTACGGAACCAATGTCTTCCATTTTCATCGTAAAATTCTTCCTTAGTCTTTTCTGGCTGCTTATAGTAGCCTACGGCAACATTTGCGCCACCAACATGGATTTCTCCCCGGGGGTTAGGCCAATCCGTAATCCTATAATTCCCCTCCTCCCAGGTAACTAATTTTACGTCACAACAAGTAAGTGGTCCACCAGTCATACCTAGACAAAAAAAAAAGTCATTGGTATTCACACCCATTATTTTTAAGAAGTGAAAAATACCCAATGAACTGTCTTCAGCGTCCATAACACTTGTGGCCGAGCACGTTTCGGTCAAGCCGTAGCCTTGCAAAACAGGGCCGCAAAGAGTTGTATTTAGAGATCTATGCGTTTCCGGCGCAAGAGGTGCTCCACCAGCTAACATGAACCTTATTCGCCCGCCAAGCAACGCACGAATGGGTTTGAAAAGTGTTCTAAAACGGAAACACGTTAATTTTTGATTCAGCTGCGAATAAAGACAAAAAAAAAACTTACGCATTGATAATCGGAGTGTCATATCCGCGTTCGACCCATTTAAGTTTGTATTCCATAGCCATATCGAAAATGGCTTTAGTTATTGCAGGGCCCCCATCAATTTTTTCTTGAATGCTTTTGTGAATACGATCAAGAATTAGAGGCACACTGGCGATAATTGTAGGACGAAGAACGGTTGCGTCCCCCTGACTGCCTCGTTTAATTTTGCTAGACTTATCTGTCATTGTAAGTGGAGTCGAATAGCCAATTGGAATTCCAAACAACATCCATATGCTTTCTGTATACAGCAAATAATTTCAATGAAGCGTCGATTGCAACTTAACTCGGAAATAAGTTGTACCTGAAATCAGCTCCAATACGTGTGCTAAAGGAAGATATGCCATATAAACGTCGTTTTCGTAGAAAGTCGTCACATTCGTGTATCCCAGCATAGCATTTACGATGTTTTGATGGCTCATTATAACTCCCTTTGGCGCTCCTGTGTATTATTTTTGTTTAAGATTAATGAAGTAAAGTATACAAGCGGAAATTAGCACTTGAACGTACCGGTTGATCCACTAGTGTACATGATAATTGCTGTGTCGTCTGGCTTTGGTAACATTCCTGATTTGCTTGAAAGATCACCTAATCGGACTACTTCCCGGTAAGGTAGTACTCCAACGTTCTCCCCATAACCGTTCACATCCAACGGTTTGAGGGGATCTTCCATTACAATCTACAAAAATATACTAGTTCATAGATCGGAGCTGAGAATATGAATACAAAGGATGGTACACTAATGCATTACCAATAATGTGACGTTTGGAGTGCATGGTAGGATGTTTTTGAATTTTGGCAGTAGCTCTTGAGAAGTAATGACACATGATACTTCCGTTTCAGTGATTCCATGAATTAAAGCATCATCGCCTAGCGTGGCGTATAGGGTAACAATCGGCATATTTTGCTTCATACATCCGTTGGCCGCAATTAACCATTCGGCTCTAGTCTCGGCAAATACGATAACGTTTTCTCTTGACTTTAGGCCCAACTCTCTCAAACCGCGACCAAAGCTTTCGGCTTCACTGTCTGTCTGTGTGAAGGTTCGCCATTGGAAATCACCCAACAGAAACTATTTTAAAAAGAGTAGAGTGAGACCTTATTTTATTATGGAATGGAGCCAAAAATATACTTTTTTGAAGACTCGCCCATTGGGTTGCATCTCATCTTCCTCAGCCAGGATTTCTCTTGTTCCCAGGGCAGGTTTTTGGCCATGTTGTCTGACTGCAAAACGAAAAACCTTTTCCATTGTATCAACATGATCTTGAAGGAACCTGAAGTGAACATCGCTGATTTCTCTGACACTCCTGTATAAAATGAAATCATCTCCATGTGTCAATGAGACTGCCTGTAGAAACAGTGCAAATAAAATGAAATGATGCTCATTTAAATTTCCACTCCATGAATGAACATGAAATTGAGTCAACTCTAAAATTATGCTTACTCGTAATTTACTGCGATTTGCTCTTGCTTTCCAGGGTCTTTGCAGAACAAAATAAATAGGCCATGTTATGAAAGTGTAAATGCTCAGGAGACATCGAAGTAGCAGCAAAAGTGCTGATTCTGCTGGTTTCAAACTAGGGAGGAAATGTAAGGATTGTAAGGATTTGCAAAAAAAGCTAGAATTATTGTTGACTTGCTTCATCTGTCATCAAACACAACAACTTATTGGAAAATACTGTTACCAAAATTATGCAATTATAAAAAATTGTTGAAAATAACCGTTTTTCCTAAGGTTTGCTAGTAATGAAAAGCAACAAGTCTATTTTAAATTATTCAATAGCTACTTTTACTGCAAAAACAGTGCCTATAACCCCCCAAAAAATTACCTGGACATTACAAGTTCTTTGGGTAGATGATTTCAACTTGAACGCGGTCCACGACCATTGGTGTGAAGCTTCGACTTCCTACAGTCCTACCAGTCTACAACCAAAAAATCAACGTGAATCAACGTAGCTTAGTACATTCGGTGCAATCATTCTGTTACAAGGCCACGTCCAATTCAAAGTAATAAATCCGGCCCAACAGCTGTTGTCCATTTTACAAACAAAATCCGACAGATGACAGCACAGAGAAACTCAGAATTCGCTACTTTGCAATACCTTTTTCTTCCGTAAGTTTACTATTAAGATAAGTAAATTGAAGATTCGAGTACAGTAAAATTGTGTTATCACGTTTCTTTTATATCAATATGTCGTTGTTCTAAAATAACATAAGAAAGCCATCTAGCTGGAGATAAGGACTACTGAAATTCAGATCCACAGGTCTGGCCTTTCGTTTTAGTTGACGGTTTCGCTATCAACATCACGCCACTGCCAAGAAAAATTGGTATTGGTCAATCTCTAGAGTTCTTTCCCGGAAGAGGAAAAGCCGGTTAAGGCTTCCGCCTCGTCCTTCTCAATGTATTATATGCTTCCGGGCGTACAAATGGGGTTGTCGTTTTTTTTAAGTTGGCAGTGATAATTAAAAAGCATTTGTTGTTTTATCACGAGGAAAATATTTTGTTTTAAATCCTTGAGGCTATTTACAAACACCATGATTACGTAACCAGTTACACGTGGACGAATGAATAAAGAAGAGATGATACGCGATGTTACGATTTATTGAAACGTGGCTTTTAGGAGAAAACATCATACAGTTGAACTTCTCGATAAATATTGACAGAACACGTGAGAAAAATGTCGCGCAATTATTCGCAGTAGGCGACGGAACATAAAACGAAAAAACAGTCATCAAGATATTTTATTGCGTCACAATCCAAATCAGAGTGGTTGTGAAAATGAGATATATCTAAATCCTTAGATATCAAAACAATGAAAAAAGGCTCAACCGCATCGGTTGCGATGCACGGACTAGATATTCAGAAATTCGGCTCATGAATACTGTGGTAACTGAAATGTGTCGGCGAGTTGACGATCAACTGTACCGTCGAAGGAAATTTTCACGAACGAAACAACAAAACTGTCTTCATGAAGAATCTGGTCCAATGGGAAGAAAAATCAAGCTTTTCAAAGCTAAAAATTAAGTTTTGCTTCTGATGAACTTTGGACTACGATTAGGTGTTGTTGTGGATCGTGGTGGAACTGGAGGAGTTGGTTCTACCATGGGCTTTCGACGTGCAATTACTGGTTTAACGACCAGAGAGGGGTCTGAGCGCCACTCGGTGATCAAAGCTTCATCTGTATAGTTAAAAATCACAACATTAGACTGCAATTTTAAATCACACACGCATCGAATGTGAAAGTACTACCATTGCTTGCTGGAAGCTGGTTATCCGAATTGGACATTGGTTTAGAGAATAAAAGCAATGGCCGTGGCTTTCTAGATATTGCACTTTTACCGCGTTGGTTAACGCTAGCCAAGTACATTTCAGGCATGTTCAGTTCCTCTGACGTGACGTAATCATCCTCCGTTGGAACGTTACTTTTACCGCAAGCAATTCTGCGGAAGAACCCGAAATTAGCTTTCTTCCATTTAAAAAAATCAAAAGTAAAAATTTACTCTTCTTGTACGGCCGCATTATCTTGAACACACTTTCGAGAAGCCCTACGAAATTATTGAGTAAGATTTCATAAGAATCAATTTTCCGTTATCATACTTTAATTAAATCTAGTCAATCCATGCAAGAGTCAATCTAAATCTAATCTAAAGCTACTCACCTCGGAGTCATTTCCATGTAAACGGATTCTTCCTCTTCAGCCTTATTTGTACGATCGTTAGTTGGCGACGTAGGTAAAAGTATTGGTCGTTGCTCCATGTATTCGGGTTCTTCATTCGGTACGATAAGACCGAGATCTTCTCCCAGAATTGACTAGAAGATAGGATTTTCGTTTTGATTTTCGTTTTGAAATTTCGTTCCTATTCAATGTTACTAAAATACCTGACTAGTTGGTGGATTAAGTTCGATGGCTTCAAATGGATTTCGAAACTTGGAAGGGGGTCGGGGTGGCGATCTGGGGGACAAGGATTGGACCGCTGGTCGAATGGGTGGACAAAGAGGCACGTAATCACTTTCTTCTTTATCTTCGCCCCGTGTTTCAAGTGGTCTGGGAGGTGGCGGAACAACGTAGGATGCCATGAATAGTTGCGGTATTCCAAGCGTTCTTGATGGAGGAACATCATAGTCACTATGCATATTGTTCAGAACCTACAAATAACAAATGTTTACATATATTCACTCATGGAATAAAATTTAACAGTTTACCTTTCTTTCTTCTGAAGACTCAAAATGAGTTCCGCTGTCATGACTAAGATGACTTGTAATACTGGAACGATCCGAGGAGGACCAATCTAGTTTATTTCATACATAGGTACACGATAAATTAATAATGATGCGGAAATAAAAGTATCTGAAAATAAAACACTCACTGGAAAGCGGACTTGATGCCCGAGAAGGTTGTACTGCAAGAGGCAGCCCGGCATGGGTAGCTAATTGGGTAGCATTTGCTTTGAGACTTCTAGGAATCGTAGATCCTTCCTCTGTTGATACAAAATTGCGTATTAAATATAATTCTGTGTTTATCGAACAATCTAATACCTTTAGATGCCCAAAAGGGTATTTCTAAAATCGCTTGATTGACAAGATTATCTTTTCTCAGCGCTTTTTGTTTGAGATCTTTAACCGTAATAGTTTTGTCCGATGGCTTGTCTATTCTTGATTGCTCCGAAGGGCCACCGACAGCACCTCTGTCACTTCCTTTTTCCCCTTGACAATCACCGTCTATTCCAAATCCAAACTGTTAGGCAACTACCAACCTAATAAAACAACCACTTCACGGTAACCGAATAGAACGTTACCTGGCACAACAGTGACATAGCCGTCAGTCATACTTTCTTTTTTTGGCACAGCTCGAGTTAAATCTGTAATTACACCGAATATTACTATGATTTTCGTCACACAGTTATTCAATTACGAGGTATACCAATTGCAGTGGGACGGACCGGTCTAGAAATCGGTAAAATATCGTAGTTATCTCTTTTGGAATCTGAAATTATAATGAATATAATCATAGTTTCATTTTAAAAGCTAACGTCTCGACAGTAATGTCCTCTAAAAACTTACTATTCATACACATATAATCATCACTTTCTATAATATTGTTAACGTGTAGATTGGAATCTGTTTTAGTCGCTTCCTATTCAGAAAATAACAATATAATTATTAGATGATCCATTCCAATCTCAGTAGAAGAGAATTGAAAATCTTACCACTACTTGCTTAAAGCTATTCAAACAATTGATAATGGCAGTGTGGCCGTGTCTTTCAGCTAATTGAAGAGCCGTCAAACCATTGAAATTACGGACGTACAATGCTTCAATGGCGCCAAGGCACTCTAACAAGACCCACATCATATCCTTAAACCCATATCGCGCAGCAAAATGCAAAAGAGTTGGAAATTCTTCTTCTCCTATAAAAAAAGAACAAACACTTAAGCATTCTACCTTTACTATTGAATTAATCTGCAATTATTACGGAGATCATCATCCGGATTGTCGAAGTCGAAGGCTGAAACAGATACATTAGATTTGTTTAAACTTGCGGACAGAAGTTTGTCTAATGCTTCTGTATCAACTGGGCTGATGTTCAAAGCCTACATTTGTTTACAAACAATTATCTAAAATTTATCTCATTCCTCTTACTTTAAATAAGATTTACCTGGCACATGACTTCAACAGGAGATCCCATCAATTGACATTTAGAGAGCAAAACGGATATTTCACCTAATTTACTCTGACATTTCAATTCGCGAATTCCCCATGAAGCGTTGCCCACTTTCAACTGCACTTTGACAATGATCCCGCGCTCTAGAAATGTTTCTAGAAGAAAGAAAAAAAGAAGGAAAAAAACAGGAAATTTTCAGTTGGGCACGACTGTTATCTACACTTTTAAATATAGGGTAAAGGTGATAAGTTTTTCCAAGCTCTGCAGACAATAGAACACATACTGTAAACAGACTCTAGGGTGCAGAGAGAGGGGAAAAGAGGGTCAACGTACCGAATGGACCCATTCGATAAACAAAATTTGTTGGACCTTACAATGTCAACAACTCGTAAAGGAGTGGCCGTTACTTACTAGGAATATTGAAGGTTGCCACGTACGGATTGACCCAGGAAAGTTTCTCAACGCGGACCGAATCTTTATTTAGGTCGATTCCGACATATACGGATGCAATCAATTGGATATTTTCCGCTGTTTCCAGCAGAATCAATGTCACCCGTTCTTCACCCTGAATTAACAAAAAAAATACAAAAAATACAAAAATAGGGGATTATTATCACCGACACACTTACGAAAATTACAACAAGAGAAGTAGTAAAAAGGGGAATTGTCGAGACCGAATCTCGTGTTACATTTTCCCACATGCGATCAATAGAAGATTTTTGAGAAGAGCAACAGGGAGGATGGGTAAAGACAGAGGAGGGGTGAAACGGTTCGGAAGATTCATATTACAGGCCGTCAATGGGGCGCCCAGAGTAGTTTCACCCTCAAGTAGATGGCACTGTTCAATTGAACGGTCGGTTTTTGAAGCAAATTTCGACCGTTGGAGTTTCTCGATCTTTAGACTGATTACAACGAGGATTACCGATCGAAGCTTCTTTGGAGTAATTTTGAAACGGGCTGGCTGAAGATTGGCTTCGACAAGAGCAACAGGCTGAGAACGGCAGAGAATACTTTGGGCTCGTCTTCCGAACTCGGTGACAGAATCCATATCTTGATCTCTCATAGCGATTTTAGGCCAGTAATCAAACGAAAACAAGGCTATAAAAATGAAATTCATGAAGAGCATTAGTTGAAATACATCTCCCAAATTGAATCAAGTTACCTGATCGATGGAGCGGCATAATATCTTTGGTTTCGCTTACTCCGAGGAGTAGACCCAGGACCCTTTTGGGGTGCAAGAGAGTACCCAACGGATCGTTGGCATGTAATCCGACATGATTTAAAAGAGCTTTTGACAGTAGAACAATCTGGAGTGAAGCAGTTGCCACCGTCTTACGAACCGCGTGTTGTCTAGCGCTCCTTTCTGCGTCCAAAGTTTCCGCTGGTGAAACATTTTGGTATTCAGTCCGCTGGAACCTGTTATCTGGTGGAGTTGGCGTTCCTTGATGATGACGCCCCCCCGGATTTGGTAAAGTGCTGCAATTCACTAAACTTTCCACATCACGTGATGTCACCCTGAATTTTCACATTATTATGAATTAGTTACAAATCTCTTGAATATTATAGAAACTGCTCTTTTTACCGTGTCGGAGGTCGTTCATTGCTGCTGAAGATCTTGCTGAGAATTTCCGTCAAGTAAGTGATCCACTGGTAGGCCACTACGCAATTCTTACTGAAAATGATGACGACATCGACTTTTTCGGCACCGATCGGTTCGGCTAGACAAGGAGAGAAAAGAATAAAAGAAAATAAGAATAAATAAAGTTGCTCAGGATCATGTTGAAGTCTCAAATGAGGCATCTCCGGTTGGAAAGGGCACGTCCATCACCCGTAAATCGCATGGTTGAACGTGTTGTTCCGGCCTAGTGACGCCACAAAGAGCAAGACATCCATCAAAGTGTAAGCCGGATGCTTACCCTCTTCTTTTCCCTGACGAAAACATTTCACTTGCATAACGAGAACCATACCAATTCGATTCATATTTTTCTTGTGCGACGTCATACCCAAAAAAGGAGAAGAAAAAATATTCTTCTGGTTTCCTGACAGACTCCGTAGTTTTCCTGAAAACCTGCTCTTGTTTTTCATGCCTCCGGCTGCTGCCAGAACTAACCTTGCAAGTGCCGATGAGGACCGGATGGTGTGAAATACGACTCCTGCCTCTTTCTGCCTTCCATCTTCTTCCTAAACTGCCTGTGCATGTTTTCTTTTTTTTCTTTTTTGATTTTTCCCCTTTTTACTTTTTTTTGTTCAATAAAGCACTCGGAGAACATAAAAAAGACTTGTTGCCTTGAAATGTTCAACTACGAAACTAAACGTCTGATAACAGTTTTGGCTGAGGCTAAAATACCGGACGAGGAAAAACAGATAACGAAAGAATAATGGAAAATTACGCAATGAATCGTAGCGATTTGACGAAAGTTAATTCCGGTTGTACCGGATAAGGTCGATGCAAGACATTTACCTCATCATCCCGTGAGAAACCCCCCCCCCCCCCAAAAAAAAAAAAAAACAGGAAAAAAAAACATTTAAGTGTAAAGACGTTCGGCCAATGTCTCATTTAACTAAGTTTCTGGGTAAAGGAGATAAAGTTCAAGTTGATGGAGGAGAACGAAGGCGAGGGGAAGAATGAGGGCGGTATCAGATGTCAAGGGGAAAAGTTGTGTAGGAGGGAGAGAGAGACGCTGCAGCATCTTCGCCCACAACTTCCGCTCTTTTTGTCTAATGCCGTCCAGGCCGCTTATTTCGAATCATTAAAAAAGAACCGAAAGACAACAAAATTCAAGTCAAAGCGAAGACAAAGAAAAAAACAAAAAAAAAGATTGGTCAACATTGAGACCAGATGTCCGCACCATCCGTCTTGATCCGTTGTTTACGTTCGCGGAAAATTCCAATTCATATTTTAAAAATAGATGAGAACAAGACGTGGTGGTGGTCAGCAAGCAAGCGTTTTGGCTGGGTGGCGAAAAGGGACGGAATGCGGATCAAGAAAGAAATAACTAAACAAAAGCAGGACCACGCCCGATTGCGACACTACATTGCACGCGGTAGTCAAATTAGCAAATCCCGATCCACTATTGATGACAATTACAAATCGAGAAAAGAGGAACGAACAAATGTGTGGTAATACCCTTTGGTGAATAATTGTTCATCCACATTTTCGCCTGCAAATTAGTTTTGGGTATCAGGAGTGACGGAGCACAGAAGAAACAATCAACCCGGACGTCACGAATCTATCCGTCAACTGACTTTTGTGTTGGGGAGTTACAAACTCACGCACAAGGGAAACCGCTGTTTGTGGTTAACATGAATGACGTGCATATACCAAAAAATTTAACTTCCATTGTCGTCAGATCTATTACAGTGAGGTGAAATCCAAGGAAAGGCTGCGGGTTCCAAATGGGGGATGGCGCCGTTGAATCTCATCCAAGATAGCTTGAGACTTAACAAATTTCGGCGCCCACTCTCAATTTTATATTTAGATCGGTTGCACGGCTACTAACCCGCTCGTACCTACTAGTTGAATCTAGAATCAAAAGCCTTTTTACTTTCTTTGTCATCAAGGGTTTTTAGAACTGCTAGCTTCTTCTAGAGTGAGTGGAATGTGAACCTTTGGCGCGGACGTATCCATCTAGGGCTGTAAGCTAATGTTTTCCCTTCATTAATATTCTTTCTCCTTCTTCTCGGTAAAAGTGTGCGGAGCGCGTTTGTCTGTGTGTCCGTCCATTTATTATTTCTCCTCCCCACGGCTTTCTTTCTCTTTGCCCGTCTTTTTCTTCGTTTTACAACTGTACAGGGAGATCCCTATGCATCTGGCAGTAGTATGGCGGCCACATGGAAGAAGGGGGAAAGCGGGTTGAACAAGAAGAAAAAGAAGAAAAGGTGGCCGCGCCGACAGGGGGTCCACCGATATCACAACTTTGACCTGCCTCCACTCGGCCAGGCCGCTCTCAAGAGATAGGGAGTTTAAGGTACATTAAAGGGACCCCGGTAGGAGGAACCGTGTCCGCAAGTGTCAAACACATCTCAACAGGTTCTTTTTCCCTTTCTATTCTATTCAAAAAACCAATCATTTGGGAGGGGAGAAAGAAGAGTCTTCAAACAAAAAAAATGTGGTAAAATATAGAGACGTAGGAATTTCAAGAGGAAATGTTTCATCCAGTGCGGGACGAGTAACCCTTGTTGTTTTCTCTAACGAATCCGTCTCCTCTCACGTTTATATTTAGCTGGCGGTCGTTAGCCGACCAGCAAGTCTCGGCATACGGACAGAGAATGGCCCTAGGATTCCTTTTAACAAACCCATTCGCGACATCGTTGCGATTCAAGACCGTGAAAAGGAGACAGAGGTATTAAGAGAAAACCGTAGAGTCCTACTACTTGCGTTTGATGGGTCGGTCATGCCCAGTTGGTAACGCGCGTTACACGCCTACCCCAAAAAGCTTCGTCCAACCCACTCACTCTGTGTGTGTGGGTGAGTTATATTTTTAAATCAGGGAGGACCCTCCTGACTGTTGCTCTTGTCAATAATCCCGCGTGATTCAGCGCGGCGCGTCGTCACGGAATGACGAAGATCTCACAGGAATTGATGTATATACGAACCTTTGTCGCGACATCGTTGACATCGGCGCCGGGCGTGAGACGAAGGACTGGCGGCGTCGAAGGATGCGCGACGTCGTTCACTACGGGATGACGATGTCGACGCCGCAGCGGCGGCCATTCTCCCGCAACAACTTGAACGATGGCGATCCTCGATTGTCCGACTTCGCTGGACAAATCTTTGACGACTTGTCGTCGAAGAAATGCTCTTTCTCCTTGTAGAACAAGAATCTTCTCTTTGCTGGAACGAGTCTTCCGCCTCCAGTTGTTCCGGGACTGCTGCAATTGCAACACTGCAAGGTTCCGTTGAAGTCACGTCGTCGGGTTTAGAAGCCAAAACTTCAGTGCTCTTTGTATAACGGCGATCGAGACTAGCCGTTTGGTGTCGGTGATGAGGAGACTGGACGGCACGCGGGATTCTGGACGTGGAAACGGCTTTGTTGTCACGCACCAGTTTCTCCTGACGGGCATAACGGGCACGTGCTCGAAGTTCGACGTGACTTTTGACCGCCACGGGTAATCGACTTCGTTTGGTCGTCTTTATGTCGGTTGAACGTCCTCTTTCTGGTGTACGGACATCTCGAGACGACCTTCAATTCAAATTCACGTTGAAATGACAATGCTATTTTGGACAGGTTTACACACAAACTTACGCGGAAGCGATACAATTGGCAGACGTTGATACATTCCGGGATAATAATGCCCGTTCAGATGAGGTGGAAGGCCTTTCTGTTGGTTCGGCAACAGTTCCGTGAGATTCGAGTCCAGAAGCGGTAGATAAAGCCGTGTTGTGTTTACGAACAGCGGCCAAAGAAGATCGAAACCAAGACCCTAAAGAATGTCTTCGTCGGCTGAGTGTACGAGTCGAGCCGATTTCACGTACTGTGGAAGTGTCACTAAAGACATCATCGTCGTTGTTGACCTCGGTAGAAGGAACTGGATCCTTGGCTGACGAGCAGAAATTGTAATAGATAACATCGCTGTGAGCAAAATCGTTGACATTGCTGGGCTGCTGAGGTTCTGGTTCCGGCGAAGCAGGTGGCGAGAACTTCTCTTGAATTTCAGGCTCGTTCAAAGCGGCTTTAGATCGAAATGGCCTTTTTGGTAGTTTGAACCAGCTTTTGAAACGTTTTGGTTTCGCTCCAATCGGCTCGACCCCGTCGGTAGGAGTCGTGGTCGCCGAAACTGGTGACTGGCCCGATATGGTGAAGTACGAGGGGTTATCTGTCGGCAATCACAAAACAGTCAATCATAGTACACACAAACAATGGACGGTCGTCAAATCGAACAAGAATGTCACTACTAACCAAATGTAGCCATGGTGGAATGCTTATTTTCCAAACCGAGACGCACGTTATCAGGCATCTGTTGTTCTGCCAGGTTATTTCGAATTTCGATCAGCCTAGCTGACTAGTGGTGGGCAAAAAAAACTTTACAGAAACATTGGCTCACTTGTGTGTGAAAATCACTCGTCCGAGTAAACGAAACAGAAAAACAACACACTCTAAATGGTACGACGACGACGAACCTTTGAGCCGACCTTACCCTACGGCAGTTCAAAACCAACTAAACTCGCTAGTCGCAGGTCGCAGTCTCGCTCTCGGGTTGATGCGCCAGCATGCTGCATGCGCATAGCGCATGGGACTAAAACCCGTGTTGCCGGAAAACTTTTGTAAACGACGCATTTTTTCGTTTTTCTACCGATAGATTTATTCTAACATTGATAACTAATTAAGTTTCTCTCGTATTTTCGATTCTTGATAAATCACGAAATTTTTTTATTTTTTTATGATTTATTTTTCGAAAAATATCAATATCGATTCATCAATTTGTGTTGAAACACGTTGATATTGTCAGATATAACCTTTTTTCTTCATTTCTTACTAAGAATAACGCGACCGACTTGTGTCAAAAAATCTAATTACAAAAAGATTCTTTTGGAATGTCTTGGCCTCTGCAGTTTTGGCTTTATTCACAGAGCAGCCCAAGGCTCCGTTTTAATACTTTTTTTATTTTTATGCTATTTTGTATGAAATATTGCGAAACTAAAATAAGAGAGAACTTGGCGTGGAAAAAAAGGTATTTAAAAAGACCCCCGAATGATTCATACTGTTTGACCATTTACAGAGGCGCGAGGAGAATAAGCTCTTTCCCTTTTGATAATTAGTTTTAACATCACCAAACTCTCCCCTTCTCACACGACCTTATCTCGCTACACACAAAGCCCAGAGAATCTGTTTTGTGTTCTCGGCTTTCCCTTTTCTGCTTTATCGCGCCAAGGGTTTACACTAATTTGTTCGTATTGGCGTTCAAACACGTCCCGGTGGCGACCATTGGTGCTTCAGGGCATGATATCTGGATACGTTTACTATTTTCCAAGAACAACATGCACCTGGAATTCTTAAAAGAATAAAAGATTTATTTTTTAGAAATCTGTTTTTGTCGTTTTCATCGTGTTTTTGAAAAACAGTCCTGATCGCTTTTTTGTTTGCCCATCAAAAGTTTTTACGGACGATTTAAGATGATTTCGGGGTTGATGGAGGACAGCGAAATTGCGCCCCGAGTAGCAAGTTATTTCCGGCTTCAAGACTCGACATTCCACAGGGATCTAGCGCGCTCACACACACCCATCTGCCAGAGAGAGAATCTCAAACGTGAAGTGTGTAGATGCGAGATACACGCCCCTATTCGCTCTCGTTTTTGGCACCGAGTAAATATTTGTGCGCACTTGTAAACAACTTTTCCAGGAAGCTGAATTTTTTCTTTTTCCCTTTCGCTGTTCTCGACCTCAGCTTTCCATGACCTCCATATCGCAAGATTCTTGAGGGTTTCAGATGGCTTAACGGAGAATGCACTTGTGTATTTCAAGAATGACGGGAAAGAAGCACGCACATAATGATATTCTCTCGCCAGACGCACAATTTCATACGTGGAATTTAACTGTTAACATATCGCCGTTAACGCTCACGTCCTTGGAAGCTTCCATGGCTCGAGTGGCCTCTTCACTAGATTCAAAGTAGACTAATGCATATCTAAAGAGATCATTACATCGAGACATCACATAAGTATGGAATCTATTGACAATTAATGATGATTACCTTTTTCCCTTTGTTTTCTTGTCCCCAATCACTATAGTTTTACTTGTAGGGAATAGATTCTGAACAACTTCTTTAACAGCCAAATCTGGAAGTCCACTGACATGAAGGCTTTGTTTAAGAGAAGCAGATGTTAGTTCACAAGAAAAGAGAAGCTTCTCGGCTGGTCAGGCTTACCATTTAAAGGATCCTTGATCTTTATCAGACTTGGGTTTTTTTGTCACTTTTTCTTCAATATCAGATGTTTCTTCTGCAGATGCATCTTCATCTTCCTCAGCTGAAGAAGCATTTTCAGACTGTTCTTCATCAACAGAATTGTCAACTGAGACAGATTTAGATTTAGGTTGAGGCCTGCTACCCCCAAGATACTGAATCAACATCTCTTTCTTGCATGTTTTCTTCAATTGTTTAAAGGCTTCAAGTGCTGCTTCCTTAGTTTCAAATTCTAAGTGGCAAAATCTAAATAAAAGTGTAAGATGACTCGAAAACACAAAATAATATTGACTTATACTTGGCACTCTTTTGTCTTGGGAATCGTACATCAATGATGTTGGGATGCAACAAACGAGTTTCATCACGACTTGGAGGTTTGCGGTTTCTGTAACGGACAAATAAACAATTTTCCTTCCTACAATTTTTTGAATGTCCTATCACATCGTCGACGATGGCTATTTTCTTTGATTTTGAAGCGGAGCTGGGCTTTGCAGTTTCTGATGTCATCTTCAAGATATAATTTTTATTTTAAACAGACACGTAAAAATGTAATAATCTGTCTTGAAACTATGTAATATCTGAAAAAAAACTCAATAGAACAGGGAAATTAACTAGCGTGGAATCGAACTTGAAGAGGAGAGACGAAAGCAGACGAAAATTTCAGGAGAAACCACGTGTGTACGCCACCTAATGGGGTTTAAAAGAGCTACGTTAAAAAAAATTATGTTGCCAAAGAATGGCTTTGGTCTTGAACCTGCTGGCCAGAATATGGCTTTGGCCAGAACGTTAAATGGCTTTGGTCAGAACGTTAAAAACCACAATTTAAACTTTATCCAGCATCGTCTTTCTCTCGCGAGGATCCTAAAGAGCTTTACTGTTTTTCTGGTCTTGTGGGTAATAAGAGGAAGAAATCGCTAAATAACTAGAATTAAATCGCTTAATACTTTTATTTATTAGGTAACACTGTACTCAGTGTAGTTTGTTCTTAGCATAATTGCGCACAATGTAGGATAGGTTTTCTTTGTGAAAAAATTAAGTAGGTAGTGGCAGGCTTATTTCCTGTTTCCGATTAACCTGATCAACACCAGGAATGAAGGTGTAATGTGAGCGAATAAATGTTTCAGCGAACAATAGGGTATAGTGATGCGAGGATCTTCGCGGGGGCCCATGCTTCCAGCTCTGCTCGTTCGCCGTAAGATTTTTGTAAACATATGTTATATATCTTTTCATAATTCTATTCACTCATGTCTCATGATTTGCGTTCCTTTTAACAAGAGATATTTAAAAAAATAACTATGCTGTCACAACAGAAAATATACATACAATAAACTCATCTAAAATGAAAGATTTAAGTCTAAATATTGTAGGAGAAAACTTTCCAGGGTGACACGCTTAAACCACAGAAATTGAAAGATGCCTCTTGGAAAATAATTTATTAGATGAATGTGCACGCCTTCACCGACAAATGGTGCTTCATATTTAATCAAGCATGGTAATTGAATAAAGCAAGCAAATTTTAGATTTTCTCTAATGAAATAAAAACTGGGATGTAAACGTTCGTCGGTTGCGGCTGAACTTCTTTAGTCTCGAACCCAGCGCGCACCTTAAAAATGGAGGTGAATATGTAAGTGAGTACAAGTTAAAAGAAGTTATTTTGGAAAGACGCGAAAACTTACGGCTCCAAATTCGAAGACAAACCCAGCCCGTTTTTCTTCCTGCTCTTCGTTTAACACAGTTAGGGGAGTAGAAAGGACGACTTTATTTCCTCTCCTCCACAAGACAGCCCTTTAAAATAGTAAAGAACGATTAATAAAAACCAAAGGGAAAGGCTTAGCAAATAATTACTTGGGATCATCTTTTAAATTTTGCGGAGCCGTCAATTCGTATTCCGCTAGATCATCTCTAGCTGGGAGAAGAATCGGTTCGGTGGGTAGCTGAAATTGAGCACTGACTTTTTCTTTTAGCGCATTCGTTAGGCAAGATCTAAAATTAGTTGCCTGAGTGACGGGACTTTCACACAATTCATGTCCGACCATCGAAGAAGTCGACTTTTTCTCTTTCTCGGCCTCTCCATTATTTCGTTCCAATTCTTCAATCTTTGAGTGAGCAATCGATGCAAACTGTTCAAGAGAGAGAAGTCGGACATTTGTCGGATACTGACTACGGTTACATAGACGTAGCTGCATATCTTCGCGCGAAAGACGGTAAATAATCACATCTGGAATGTGATAACTAAACAAATTCACAATTAAAATATATTGATATATCAATTTGTTTTTCAAATTAGCTTACAAAGCGCCAAGATGAATCTTGAACTTGATAGAACTAGGATTATATTCCGGCTTGCTGAGATTATGTTCACAGAATCTGCATCTCTGGGATCTTCTTACAGACAGAAACTTGTGGATCGGAATTAAATCTTCGGTTTTGACTGGTTGACGTTCAGGTTGCCGAATTCTCTGATCGATTGTTGTTACTAAAAGAAATGTCTTTGGAAACCCTACGAATCTCAATTTAAACTAATCGTATTACCGGAAGATAAATTCAGAACTTTGGTAAAGATTTCCGGGTCTAAGGTATCGTCTGTCTCTTCAGATGCTACAGCAGGCTCCACTTTATAAATTTGTGGCGTTTCTTTCTTCATTCCGAGGGATCCTGAAAACGGTAAACCACTTCGTTTTCTTGCAGCCAAAGCACTCAAACTGTATTTATCCTAAGAATAGAGATCATGTTAGTTCTTTCCTCAATGACTGAAAAGATAATACTTTATCTTTATTCTTTATTATCTTTATCTTTATTAGTTACTTACAGCAGTAAAGCTCAAATAATTACTACGACGTTTTAATTGCCGTTTTTGTTCTTTTTCAAACTTATCCAGCTGAGCAAGACTACGATAATGCTCAAGAAGTGCTGCAACTCTTGCACTGTTGGAATTGTCAGAGTCTGGCCAGCTTCCAGTGGCTGCATAAACATGAAATTAAAATGTGTCATTTACAAATTAAACAAAAAAAATACCAGATGGTTGATCAGGTAAGCCTGCTTCCCTAGTAGTCCAACGGCAAAATCCACATACAAGGTAAAACATTTTTTTAGGCACCAATTTAGCTGGATCTTCTGGACTTGGAATCTGGATGTTTGTTGCTCTTGTAAGGAGAAGCTGATCACATACTGGGCATTCAAAGCATTCACTACACCTATGAAAATTAAAATTGCATTACATGAAACTTTGTATTTTTTAATGAAATAGAATTATTACTGGTTCTTCTTGACTCTTGCTTCCCCAGGTGGAACATTCTCAAGACAATTGGAACAATAAAGGATATCAACCTAGAGACAATTAACATCAGTCGTTTAATTGAAGAAATGGGCAAAACAAAATGTACCTCATGAAAAACGCACTCCCCACACTTTAAGGCCAAGCAATGTCGACAGAAATATGTACGACATAAGGGTTTCAAAGAACCACAAGTACAAAGATATTGTACTTTTTCTGATTTGAAGAGGTGTGTCATGTTGGAACTTGTTGAGAAGAAACGACGGAGGGAAAAAATTCCAATTTTAAACGTCACCTTTTAGATTTATCCTATCTCCTAATGCCGATGACGTAGCAGACGTCACAGACGACAGCCCCGGCCCCTTGTCCAGTTGTCCTCATACGGGAAACTTGGGTGTTTCTAAACGGAGGCTGAAACAAATTGGCGGAGGCAGGGCAAATGAATAATAAGTAATTTCGATCCTTGAACGAGACTTGTGTATATGCATCTAAACCCACTTATATTCAGACCACCGAACACCGAGCAGTGGTCAGCTGCAGATGGACGCAAACAAAGGCAATAAATAAGATAAGAAGAATAAACTTTTTCGTAAACTTCTGGCCCAAAATACGTATACCATTCTGGCCCTACATTGAAAATATAATGAATACCGCGAGTATATACATTATAGTATATGCGGAATGCCAGTCAATCCGGCCCCAAACTTTCCGGCCCCAAATTTGTCCATTTTTGGGGCCGGAACAGTTCTGTCTTTCGGACCATTCCGGCCCCATGAAACTTATTTAATAATAACTAACGCTACTCCGTTACAAGTATTGAACGACACTAGCTTGTAAAAGTCAATCATTTAATCAAGTAAAACCAAAAATCCAATACTAATAATGTGCACATGGTCGGTTTTAAAACCCCCTCTTATAATATGTGATAGGCAGATAGGCTCAACTTGCTACCACTTACCTAATAACGGGCTAATGACTGCCTAGTACAATGACTGTAAAGCAGAGCAAAAATGAAACCAATGTAAAACTTAAGTAATAAAATCAAATTTTGAGCTCGATCCCTCGATGACGGGTTCCAGTTGTCTTGATAAAATGATTGGTTTTCATTATAAGCTAGTGTCTTTCTAGCTTGAAGGCCGTCTGACTGAACTGGAATGGCCTTCGTTAGAGTTTTGCCAATTCGACATAAGGGAGGAAGTACGGTAAAGGACTTGGACTAAATCTTACAGTCTAAAAATGCTAGGGCCAGAACGGTAAACATATATATGGGCCAGAAAGGCTTCCCTTCTGGCCCTATTAGAGTTGGGCCAGAACGGTTGGGCCAGAAAGGTATAGGGCCAGAACGTCCAATCCCCTCGTATTTATATACAAAGTTGTAGGGAACGCTCGCGATAGTTTAGGAGCTTTATTGCGGATTTTGGATATCAGCTAAACTATTTATTCAGGCTCAGCATCTTGTATAAGAAAACGTATTCGTATACAAGAATAAGTTGAATGAGCTAAACTATTTATTCAGGCTCAGCATCTTGTATAAGAAAACGTATTCGTATACAAGAATAAGTTGAATAAGAATACCTATTCGGTGGGAGTACACTAGAACTTGAAGGTGTTCCAAGAAATGGTTGGGAACCAAAGTGATTAACCTATACGAATCTTAAGTTTAATTAGTAGTTCTACGAATTCTTGTTAACAAGCGCTTTGGATATTCTAAATAAATAGTTGGCAGCTAAATTAAATTTACTTGCTTGGAAACATCCCCATGAATGAGGTAGTAGTTGTTATTCATTAATGAGCGCCAGTAAGAATCTATGTGGACAAGGAGGTTCAGGCACGCACATTCAGGAGATAGATTTTTATCGATAGAAGAAACTTAGACCATGTAGTTCAAGTATAAGAAACTTTAGCACGGATATAAAGTTCCCTCAAAAGCGCATTTCTCTCATACGGTGTTAGAAGGAATGCGAAGGTTCAACAATTGATAGTTTTAGTACTTCTTTTGATGTTAAAGTTAATATGATAAAAATGAAACAGCTAAATAATTACACAGCTCACGCGAACAAACTGGCCATTTTCTCGAGCATTTTCTTTTTTTCTTTGTCGCCATTATGCAATATCGTAACAGCTCACGAAACTGAACTAGGTGGAAAACACATTATCGTCTCTGGAGTCAGTGTAAGAATACTTGAAACCAGACTTTATTATTTTCCTTAAATTTGATGTAAACATTTTCAATTCTAATAATTTTGATGAGTATTTGATTTGTGTACACGCGTTAGTCTGTTGCTGGCTTCTATCCCATTAGAAATGCTTCAGGTCACATCGTCAAAGTAGGTGGTCTTGCGCCTCTTATGCTTTCATGGTTATCTCAACGATACCAATTTACGTAAACAAAACCTACGATTATGTAGCATCATACAGGTTTTTTTAAAGTCTATCATTCAAATTACAGATATTCCGTCCTTCAATCGAACGATACCTCGCTGGATGCCTCAGGAAGCCAAAAGGGGCTTATTTATCATCTACTAAGTGGGGTAAATCCCTTGTCCATAAAACACCGATGTTCACAGTACACCTACCTTGAAGAACACCTACCTAGAAACTTAAGACGATCGAAAATGTATTTCACCCTTTAAAAAAAAATAACGCCTTTTTTTTTTAATTTAAGCGTGGACTGATTGGGGAAAGTCTGGGGACTGGAATGAAAATTAAATTCTAAATGAAATATTTACCGCAAGTCACAAAACTATACAAGTTAGTCGCTTTTGAACAGTGTGTGGTTGCGGTTTCACAAGTCCGTTCAGTTTTTGTACTTATTAACGAAGTCGCGGGATCCCTGGTCATATATAAGATCGAACAAATGTGGCGAATTTGCTTATGTTGCGAAAGAACTTTGTTAAGATGTTTCAAAATTGCCGAATAATGAACGATCGTTCATTATTTTGCGGTGGTGACTTTTGAAACTATGTTACTATAATAGTATAATATAATGTGACCAACAGGGAATTTTAGAAGATTGTCACTTAAAATAATTATAAACTATTTAAATCTATTTACAATTCCAAGCAAATTTTAACTAGAATTGCCAACTTCTGGTCTCAGTCGCCGCAACGTACTCGCGCGCAGCTGTGTTGGAATTTTCTCACCCGAATTTGTATGTGCCAGTTTCGTTTTTAATTCCAAAACGAAATTTGTCCACCAACATTGCAGCAATAGTCGACCCCTTTAATATTACGGTAGGTGACGAACTTCAAAATATTTTAGCAACTTTGGTAGTAAGCAATAATTGTTTAAGCCCTAATTCTCTTGAGGAGTTGAGGGTTATGTCAACTGCTTACTTCAAACTTCGGCAACCAATTAATAAAGATGCATTCGCACTGATGCTATTGTTGTGACAAAACGAAACATACTCTTACCCCGGTACCCCGGTGTAAATTCATCTTAGGGGCTTAGGGTATTTGATTCAAGAAAAAAGGAAAACGAATTTCTCGTTACATCCTACCAATTATAATAACTTCGTGATAACCATCAGCCTACTCATTTAAAAATTAACGTTTATTTCAGGTGTGGATCGCTATGATAATTTCGCTCGCGAGCATAACTTTAGTATTTCACTTTCTTCACCGAAGCAGTCAGCAAAAATTTACCAGCAATTATTTGAAAATGTCGGAAAATAGAAGAGAGAAAGTTCCTTGGAACATGAGTTTCTATGTTTTGGGAACACTTCTAAGTCAAGGTTGAAGTTTGAAACGATTATTATATTACCTAATAATTTATTATTAGTATTTCATCCATAATTTTTAAGGTGGCTATTTACCGTTAAAGTCCCTGCCTTTTTATTATGTTGGTGGAGTTTGGTGCTTCGCGGCGTTTGTGATTGTCAACGCAGTACAGTTACAATTGCTCGTTATAACAAAACTCTGTTATTTAATATTTTGTTTTATTGTATCCGCAAATAGTACAATTCAACTCTGATAGCGCACGTCACTCTACCTAACCCGCAAATACTGATCAAAACTATTTACGATTTGCGCAATCGACCGGATATTTACTTGATTACGGACAAGAATCTCAACACTGATGCTGTTCTATCGGTTAAACTTTATTCATTGATTCTTGATTACTTCTCTTCAATTGAAATTCGAACTGATGAATTGCATCAATCTAGGCTGCTGATTCAGGATTTTTGAAAATTCTGGGTGATAAATTAAGAGGCTATTCGAAATCTCGTTGCAATACAACGAAGGAATGCATTCAATTGGTCAAATCGGGATTTCACGTTTATAGTTCCGTAAGTAGGCGCTTTAATTGTTTTTAATAGACCGCGAATTTAAATGTCCATGCACAATTAACATTTACTATTTTTTTAGGGGCTGAACTCCTTTCTATATGGTGCTATGCGGGAAGACTACCGGGAAACCGGCGAATGTAACTTGCATCTACAAAAGGAAAGTTACATGAACTTGCCTATATCATTAGCCCTTCCAAAACGAAGCCAACGTATGAAGTATATCGACTTGGGGTATAGGCCTACAACCTTCAATCAAGATTTTCAAATGATTGTGTTTCAGTGATTTGCTAACACAGATTCATTTATTCAGAATCATGCAAATGCGAGAGGCAGGACTTTTGAATGAATGGAGCAAAAAATTCCAGCCAGATGCGCGACAATGTCTGACTCAAGAGAAGAAGCAAACTGTGAATCCACTGAGACTAGAAAATCTGACTGGTGCTTTCGTCTTGCTAGCAATCGGATTCCTTGCCTCATTTACTGCATTCTTTGGCGAAAAATTGTTTTTCTATTTTTTTAAACCACGAATTTAACAGAGTTAGGACAGGTAGCATCATAAGATTTTTTTTTTTTGCCATGTGCCACCAAAAGTGGCTCTTTGAATGTGCCACTGAAGGTGGCTATTTTTCGTTTCTCTTTTTTTTCTCTAGCAATAGTGCATCTTACAGAATATATAGCATATATAATCGATACACATCTTGATCAAGTCAGCTACTAGAGAAGAAACAAAAAAGTAAGCCTATCGCAAAGTCACATTTATTGAGGCTCGTTCAGACAATCAGACCATAGCACCCTTTTCTTTGTTTTGGGGGTCTTATATCGTAATTTTCAATTCAAACAAGAAAACATAACGAAAACATAAGCCAAAAAATATGAAAAAATTGCTGACTTACGATTTTAAAAGATTTGAAACTGGTGTTCAATTGTAAAGATGCGTTCAGACTGGCACCGTTTTTGTTTTGGGATCCTTAAGGTCCATTCACGCTGGAGCTAACTTTTCGTAAGACTTCGTAACGTAGTGTATAGTAAAGTACGTAGTAACTTGTAAGAATTCCTGGTGTACGATTGGGCGCGTACTGTGTCGGATGAAAACATAACGGGTAGGGGGAACTGAGTTGTTGTCCTTCTCCGCGTTATGTTTTCATCTGACACTCTACGAACCAGGACACGCGCGAAGTCTTAATGTATCATTCTACAAGCCATGATAATAATGGTAACTGACTGTTGCACGAAAATATTTCAGAATCGCTATTAGGTATTTAACAATTTAAGCTATTAAGAGTTTCTACCTGATTCAATCTTTTTCATCGCAAGTCATGAAATACAATCGGGAAATCGCCAAATTGGTTTACTGAACTGATCAATAGATTAGTCGAATAGTACCTTGTTAAAAAATTACTAAAACTAATGTTTTCTAGCCTTTACATATGTTACGTATATCACGTGTATAAGTTAAAGTATGTGATCAGGTAATGAAGAAAAACCTAAGGATTTATATATATATTGATGCATCAAATCAAACACAATCACGCGAGAATGCGTTGCACAAAATTACACACATCACTAAAAGTGCGAATCCGCAGTCGCCCGCAGATTACACAGAATAAGAAAAAAAAACTGTTTGGTTGGATGATATAACACACTTAATTATAAATTGGAAATAATGACAGACGGAAAAGTAATTAAAAGCGTACGTTTCAGTCATAAATTAAGATCCCCAATAAAGAGCAAATAATTGTCAATTAACAAAAGAAAAAAAAATCGTCTACAAAGAAATTGTTCTCGCGTCTGCTCAGCCATCTCTCTTCTTCGGTTGGCTAGAAAATTTCTCCTGGCGTCTCGTCATAACACCATGGATTCGTTGCAAGCTAAATCAGAACGAGTTGCAATTTACGTCAGTAACACGTACGGAAAAGAGTTTGTGTCAAAACACCCCATTAAAAAACCCTTCCAAATGAAATTTTGGCGATGACCCTTCGACCACAAATTTTGGGGAATCGACATTTTCAAAAGTCATGAAGAAACAAAGGAAACAATGAAAAGACTTCAGTTTTGAAACCAATACACAAATAACCGATTTTTTTTTGTTTTGGAAGAATGACGATGCTTTTAATGTCCATCACTCTCGCTGGTTGTCTCGTTACCGCTTTTCTCTGCTTAATGAAAAAGAAATAAAAAAGAAAACGATGAACAAAATGTAAAAAAATGATGTTTAACTCGGACTCAATTACCTTTCTTTCCCTGATAGGCATGTCGCCTGAGACGATCGTACAACTCTTCCTTGTTACCATATAAGCTGGCGTTGGAGCGTGCCAGACTGTTCCCCTTGTTCACGTTGTGCAGATTCTCTGCTACAAATGAGCAAAAATACAAACATGCCGGTTAGCAAACAGTCCATAACGGCTACATTTTGTGAGACTCGTCCTACCTACCTTTCATGTAGGTTTCGTTGTAAAAATTGGGCATCTCCCAGCCATCCTCCTCCTCGTCATAATAATGTGCATAAGTCGAGTGATGTGATGGTGCGATCGACTCGGCATACGGAGCGTGCGATCCGTAGTAGAAATTGGCTTGACTTCCGGACGGATCACCGGCTACGACAGCTGCATTAGCTGCTGCTTTAGCTTGGCTATCGCGACGACGGGACGTTCTGGCGCAGATCATCCAGATCAACAAGACGAGCAGGATCAAAAACACGACGAAACCTTTCGATTGCAAGAAATCAAAGAGTTTGTACATTAAAATATTTTACAATTGGATGGACTTTTGGAAATTCATTTGAACAAAACTCAAACTCACCAGCACTGCCGCCGACAATGTAGGCAAAGTTGGATTGGGCTTCGCATTGTTGGCCGGTGTAGCTCCCAGTACATTGGCAGTAAGGCTCGCCAGTGGCCCGATCCCTACGACATTTGCCGTCGTTCTTGCAGAAATTGTCGCATTTGTCCATACAAATGAAATCGGTAGGATTGTCAGGTGGGACGGGCGTGAAGCCGGCCTTGCATTCGCATCGGTGGACATTGGTGCTGGCCACAAAGAGACAGACGCCATTAGTGGGGCAGATGGTCTGGTTGGTGGCGGGGCTGCAAGGATTGGAGCAGTCCGTCTTGAGAGTGGCGCCGGCCACCTTTGTTGTGGTATCAGGCGGGCAAGGCAGGCAACTGCTTTGTTGAGCATTCGGTTGGTAGGTGCCGACTTGGCAGAGAACGCAAGTGTTCTCCTTGGAGAGAGATGAGCCTGGTGGACACTTGGGTTCCGAACATTCCTCCGCAGTGGCCGAGCCGGATCGGGTGGTGGTAAAACCGGCTGGACATTGCTGACAGGCCATTTCGCGACCCTTGGTACGATAAGTTCCCTTGGGGCATGGCTCGCAAGTAGCGTTGTTGGACAGCGAAGTCAATTGGAGACCAGTGGGACACTCTTCAGAGCACTCGTCCGACGAGATGGCCTGATCCGTTCGTGTCGTCAAACCAGCTTGGCAAGAGCGACAAGCAAAAGATCCCTCGGCCGGTTGGTAATGGCCGAAACCGCAGTTGAGACAGCGTTGCGTCTCTTCGCTGTAGAATTTACCAGCTGGGCAGCGTTCCTTACAATCGGTGGCAGATCGGGCGCCTGAAGCGAAAGTGGTTCCTGGACGGCCAGCGATGACGGGGCAGATCTTACATTGCGTCTGTCCGGCTTGATCCTGGAAAGTTCCCACTCGGCAGGGTCGGCAGTTCTTCTTCTCCGTGTCGAAGGCGTTGCCCGGAGCGCAAGCAACGCACTCGGATCCACGGACAACTTGTCCAACCGGACAGGTGAAATCGGCCGAGATGGAGAGTGTGGCCGGGTCCGGTACGGTTGTTGGCAGCGATTCGCGGACGTCAAAGTCGTCCTTTTCCAAAATGATGGTTTCCAGCAAACGCTCAATGGTCGACTTCTCTTGGGTGTTGATGTTGGTCACTGGATCGCTCTCAGCCGGGAAACTGATCTCAATGTCGTAAACGTCATCGTTGACATCGGCTTGACGGCGTCGTTTGACTCCCAAGTCGCCATGGCGACGTTGGCATTTGATGTTGACGTTGAGTTCGTTGCAAGTGGCCGATTGGCTGCCCTTGGCGTTGCAGAATCGCCAGTCGCGGTTCAGTTTCTGGATGGCCTGTCGTACCTTGTCGGACAAAACGCTCTGGCCGGCTTCGTTACAGAGAACAGAGCTCAAGTACTGCAACTTGATCTTGACGATGCGTTGGGCGGGTTTGGTGGAACTGCAAGCCGGGTAGACAAATGAGACGCCGGGATCTTCAGTCGGCCGCCAGAATCCTTCGGCGCCGCAAGTATAGAATTTCGGGACGGGCACGGAGAATGCCAGTCCAGTGTTGCATTCGATGGAGCAGACTTTGAATCGGCCGCCGGGTCCCCAGTCGGAGCAACGCTGAGTTCCGCCGACAGGATCGGCCAGTTTCGGGCAGAATTCGTTGACGATGTAAATCTTGAAGGCGCAGACGGCCGAGTTTCCAGCTTCGTCGTAAGCGACATAGGCGACATCATAAGTGCCCCAAGCGAGCGTGTTGCCGGAGCGAATGCCTTTGGTCTCCTCCACTTGAGCCAGACGGACATTGTCGCTAAATTGCGGCTCGTTCCAGTCGACGCGGGCGGATCCGTTGCGCGTTTCAATCCAAATGTCACTGGGACAGCGAACGACTTGAGGTGGGATCTTGTCCTTGTCCAGCGTGGCGCAACTAGGGCCAGAGAAGCCAAGCGGGCAGACCCGTTGGCCGCAAGCCGACGGCATGACGCGTTCCACTCCGCGCTCGATGCGATCGTAGCCGCTCCACTGGAGCAAAAGCCCGTCAAAGAGCATCGGAGCCGATTGGCAACTGCGCACTTGTTTGGGAATGTCGGAAATGACGTCCAGAGGACGGCCCCACAAATGGACTCGAGTCAAATGCCCGTGGAAACCGTGTTCCGTCCGCGTTTTAGCGTTGGCAGAATTGGGCGCGCCCAGAGTCATCCATCCGTACTGCGACAATGTCCGGTTAACTCCGTAATTTTCTACACGGCCAACGATGACTCCGTCCGTCGTCAGAGTGATGGCGCCGTTGGGGCCGTCCCAGACGAGAGCAATGTGGTGCCATTGGCCGTCGTTGATGGCCAAATTGACGCGGAACGGCAAAAAGACGTCCTTGATGCCCGGCAGGAGGGCGATGTGAACACCCGAGCTGTGAACTTGGGCCATGATACGCTGGTTGCGCGGCATGCTGGCCGAGTCGACAGAGTAGAGGGTCAAGATGTTACCAAGATCGTCTCGGTGGGTGAACTGGACCCAGAGAGCCAAAGTCAAGCTGGGCGAGCCGAGAGCGAATGGAACGACCAGAGAAGCGCTGGCACGACGAGTCTCGTCGCTAAAGAAGAAATCGTAGTCCGTCTGGACGATCTTGCGACAGTCCTCGCCCGTCAGATTGAACGGGCAACGGCAGTAGAAGTCGTCGATGAGGTCGATGCAAGTAGCCGACAAGGGACAAGCTCCTGGAACGCATTCGACAACGTCCTGTTCGCAATGGCGGCCCGAGAAACCGTCTGGGCAGACGCACTGGTAACCAGCTCCATTGTCGACGCAGGTGGCGCCGTTCTGGCAGACGCCGGCGGCGCAAGCGTCGAATTCGTGTTGGCAACCAACTCCGATGTAATCCGGATCGCAAGTGCAGTTCAAACCAGAGCCAAAGTCGCGGCACATGCCGTCGTTCATGCACGGGTCACCGATGCAACGGTCTGGGGCCGTCTCGCAACGTTTGCCATCCGTACCGGACGGGCAAGCGCAGAAAAAGTCGCCCAACAAGTTGATGCAGTTGGCGTTGTTCAAACAAGGTTGAGATTCGCAGAAACTAATGTCCTTCTCGCATCGTTGTCCAGTCCATCCTTGAATTCATCAAATCAATTAATTAATTAATAATGGAGTCACGACAATTGGGATCAAATTTTAAAAAAAATGTTTTACCTGCTGGACAAGTGCATTTAAAGTTGTTGACGAGTTCGGTGCAGACGCCGCCGTTGAGGCAGGGTGAAACGGGGGCGCATTCGTTGATCTTGTTCTCGCACAAAGCTCCAGTGAATCCTGGCCGACATTGGCAGTGATATTTGTTGACCTGGTCCAAGCAGCGGTCCGTTCCGACAGGGTCGCAAGGGTTGTCCAAGCATTCGTCAATGTCGATCTCACACTGGACTCCAAGGAAGCCGGGTCGACATTGGCACTGGAAGCTTTCCAACGAATCGGTGCAGGTGCCGCCGTGCTGGCAAGGTTGGCTGCCGCAATAGTCGATGCTGTGTTGGCATTTCTTGCCGGTGAAGCCCAGGGCGCACAAGCAACGATAGTCTCCCTCGACATCTTGGCATTGGCCGCCATTGAGACAAGGATTAGTCGAGCATTCGTCTATTTGGACGGTGCAGTTGGGACCCGTCCAGCCGGGCATGCACAGACACAAAGCGCTGAAGAATCGGTCGACGCACGTGCCGTGTTCTCCGCATGGAGACGGCTGGCACAGGTCGACTTTGGTCTCGCAGCGTTTTCCAGTGAAACCAGTGGGACAAGAGCAGCTGAAATCGTCAATCAAGTCGGTACAGTTGCTGCCCAGCAAACAAGGCGATTCGGCGCAGTCGTCAACGTTCTCAGCGCAGAGAGGGCCTTCCCATCCGGCAGGGCAGACGCACTTGAAACGTCCTTGTTTCAGTGGAATGCACTGGGCAGAGTTGGAGCACGGGTTGGCGGCGCAGGGGTCCAGGGTGCTGCTGCAGTTGGCTCCAGTGTATCCCGTCCGGCAGAGACAAGTGAATTGTCCTTGTCCAGGTTCGTTCTTGCACATGGAGCGATCATTGCAAGCCGTGGCGTTGCAGCTCGACTCTTCTTCTTGGCACTGGAGGCCGGAATAGCCAGGCGGGCAAGAGCAAGTGTATCCTTGTTCCTGGTCGCGGCAAGTGCCGCCGTTGTAGCAAGGCTGGGAAGCGCAGTCGTCGATGTTGATTTCGCAGAAACGGCCAGTGAATCCAGCCGGGCAGTAGCAGTAGGCCATATGAGTTTGAGCCAGGCACAATCCGCCGTTGCGGCAGAATCCTTCCTTGCAAACCAACGGCTGGCATTCGTCGCGACCCTTGGCTCCCGGAGCGGCCGTCATCGCAGTGCTGGCACATTCCAGGCAAGACATTTTCCCTTCCAGCGGCTGGAAAAAGTGGTTGGGGCAAGGAGCGCATGGAGCCAATCCGGTCGAGGAATAAGTTCCGGGTGCGCATTTGGGCCGGCAAGTGCCAACTGACGGAGCGGCCGGTTGGTGAGTGAACGGAGCTTCAGGTGGGCAAGCTTGGCAGTCGGTAAATCCGCCCGGTGGAGGTGTTCCAGTGAAGCTGTCACGCGGGCATTCGAGACAAGGGACAAGTCCAGTTGGCGAGTAAGTTCCAAATCCGCAGACTGGAACGCATTCCTCAACCGTTTTGGAGCCTTCCGATCGGGTGAAGGTTCCAGCCGGGCAACGTTTGCATGAGCCAGATCGTTCTTGGTCTTGGTAGAAGCCGCGCGGACAGAGGGCGCAGTTCTTGGCGCCGCTGAGGGCAGATGTTCCAGCCGGGCAGTGAAGACAGCGCGGAACGTTAGCGGCGGCCGGCATGTTGAGAACTTCGCCAACTCCGCAGGCGAATCCGCGGCTCAGAGAAGAGTTGACGGCCTTCATGGGCGGACAATCGTTGGATGTGGCGGCCAAGTCGAGAAGCGGCGACAAAACGGCGCTGGTGGACGGGACGGACAAATCAAAGACGAGACCCAAAGTCGATCCGCACAGATCGTAGAGCTGAGGTTGACGGACGGCCGGCATGATGGACAGGACGTAAGTGATTTCGGCGATGTTGTCTTCCACCAAATGCATTTCCGTTTGAGATTCGACAAAAGTCACGTTCATGTCGACGCTGATGGCGGAGCAACGGGCAGACAGAGCTCGGTCCAGGGCCTGGTAGAACGGGCGGACAACAGTGGCGTATTGCGAGAGGCAAGTGGCCGGCACAGCGGAAGCGGCTCCACCGGCTCTGTAAAGGACTTTGGCGACAACGTTGTACATGGCCTGTTGAGTCTCTTCGGTGACACAGTCCGGCACTACGTGCCCAGGTGTCCATGGCTGTTTGACGTCGCAACGGAACGTCTTGACCGGTTCGCCGTCGGTGAAACGGAATCCTGGATTGCAAGTGGCGACGCATTCGAGTCCACCGCTTCCGGCTGGCCGGTTGCTGGGCGGAAGGCAGTTGATGGCTCCGTTGGCCGGTGGCTTCAATTCCCAGTCGACGCATTGAGTTGGCTGGACAGAGACTTGGAAGTAGCATCGCTGCTGATTGCCCGACGGATCGGTGGCGACGACGGTGACGTTCTCGTAACTGCCAACGCGGATGAAGGCGCTTTCCGGGATGAAAGAAACGGCCACGTCTTGGCCGGAAGCGTCCGACACGAGGACGCGGCGACGGGTCTCGTTGAAAAAGACTTGGTAAGAGTCTTGAGGCTCAACCAGTTCGATGACGAAGCTCTGAGGGCATTGGAGCTGAGGAGGCTCTTCGTCGATGACGGTGATGTTGATCTGGCAAATGGCGACGTTGCCATCGAAATCGTAGGCAAAGTATTCGACCATCGTGTCCTGGAAGACGGTCAATGGTGGACGGAATCCTTCCGGGCGCACTTCCGTTCTGGCGATCATTCCGCTGTTGTCGGTGGCTGTTGGCACGACGAAATCCACCGATTCCATTCCTTGGGCCGTCCTCTTGACGCGGACAGCGCTCGTCGGGCAGTTGAGGAACTGAGGCGGGTCGTTGTCGACGCAGACGGGATAGCCGAGGTCGTAGCCGAGAAGGCGGTCCTCCTCCGGCTCGTCGGGACATCCCATCAACTCGAATTTGAGGCAAGGATTCTTATCGTAAGCCACGATGCCCAAGATGACAAAACGGGCCTGGACAGAGAGTGGTAGGGTAATCATGGCCAGTTCTCCGTAGTTGCCCGGGTCGCGAGACGTCAGGTTGAAGTTGGGGAAGTAGACGACAAAATTCTCCGCCGGATCTTGTTTGTAGAAAAAGCGGATCTCAGTTGGGCGACCGACGACATCGTTGGTGACGACGCCCTTGACCAAAATGGCCTTGACACGGTGGACAGTTCCCAGATCGACGCTGACGTAAGTGAAGGCTTCCTCTTGCTGGGCGCACCAACCAGTGGCGGAGCTCATGCGGGCTTTCTTGGCTTCGTAGTTGCGTCGCTCGGACGTCGCGTTGAACATGCCGTCGGGGATTTTGCCCGAAGTGATGCCAATGGGTCGGACAACGCTGCATTCGGGATCGCGGACGCACTGGATCGGCGCCGACGTAATAGGGATGTATCCGGGTCGGGTGCACTGGAAGGAGATTTCCGCTCCTTGTTCGTAGCTGGTGGCCAGTTGGATACCATCGGCTGGCCGGCCGGGATCTTCGCAAACGGGTCCCTCGCAGCGCAAATCGCCAAAGTCCCAGACGCCGTTCTCCATACAGCGGACGACATTGTCGTTGCGAGACGATTGGCCAGTCAAGGTGAAAGTCGGCTGGCATCCGAAGAAGAAGCTGGACTTGTATCGGGTATCGGGGAAGAATCCGTATTCGGCTCCGGGCGTCTCTGGTGGTTTGCCGCAATCAATTCGCGGACAGCTGGGCTGGGCGCCTGAGAACCAATATTGAGGGAAACCTGGTCTCGGGTCGTAGACGCACTGACGGAAAGAAGCTGCTGGACTTCTGGCCAACGGCCTTCCGGGTTCGTTACAAGTCAACGTGATGTTTTGCCCGTAGGGGACCAGTTGATTCTCAGCTGGACCGGATCGTGCCACCGTCAGGCCTTCTGACTGATCATCGGCTAGAGGGACGCATTGAGCTGGTTGGCATTCGGGAACCGAGGCGTTCCAGGTGCCGGCCGCTGTGCACTGGATCGTGGCCGAACCGACCATGATGTATCCGATGCGGCAGTGGAAGTTGACTTGATCGCCGAAATGGTGGCTCGCCCGGGTCGTCAGCATATGTCCGTTCTCCGGTGCGTTGACTGCTGGGCACATTTTCTTGACGCAAGTCTTGTTGATGCGGAAGAGATCGCCGTCGCGGACTCCGTTCTCCGATTCGAGGATGAAGAAACCGGCCGTTCCGTTTTCGACGAAAAGGTCGTGGCCCTGACTGCAGGAGCAAGCGAATCCGCCCGGATTGTTGATGCATTTCTGTTGGCAGTTGCCGTTGTCGACGGCGCACTCGTCAACGTCCAAACACTCGCTCCGGGTGCAGCCCATCATTTCCATGCGGAGGCAAGGAGCCACCGAATAGTCCTGGATGACCAGACGGAAGTAACGGGCTTCGATGGCCGTCGGCAAGTTGACGACAGCGATGCTGGTTCCTTCCGGAATGCGGAACTCGACTGGGGCTCCTTCGGGGCTCTTGTACTCGCGGAAGAGATCGTCCGCATCGTCGGCGTACTGCAGCCGGATCGATGAAGCGAAGGCAACTCCGCTGGCTCCGCGAAGGACCGGCTGAGTGCGGAATCCTCGCAGAACAGTCGGCGCTTTGAAGTCAATCATGACCCAGTTGCTGCCGGAACCGCTTTCAGCTCCGCACCATCCGCCTTTGGTGCTGAGACGGACGTTCTCTTTGGGGAAACCCTTTTCGGCCGATGAAACCGTGATGGATGGATTGGGAACGCCTCCGTTGCCCAGGCCGAGATCGACGACCGGTCGGCAATCCAGATTGGGAAGGAATCCGGATTTGCAGCCGCACTGGAACGAGCCTGGAACGTTGGTGCAAGTGGTTGATGCCTGGTCGCAAGGTGGCGCGCTGTTGCCGCCCGTACTGGCGCATTCGTCAACGTCCAAACAGGCGGGCACGTTATTGAATTTTCCATCGGCTCCGCAGCGGATGACGGTGGTGCCGTTGAGCTTGTATCCGCGGTAGCATTGAGCGCGGGTCTCGTCTCCGAAGAAATAAGTGCGGGTCCGGTTGCTAATCCATCCGTTTTCGATTTCGGGGAATGTGCGGCATTGGATCTTGGAGCAGGACGGGACAGCGCCGGACCAGGTGCCGTTGCTTTGGCAGAGGAGAACCGGATCGCCTGTTCGGACGTATCCGGGCTCGCATTCAAATCGGATGACGGACCCGTAGTTCATGCCGCCGCCGTTGAGGGTGGTGGCGTTGGCGTGGGCCACGTCCGGCAGCGGAGTGCACTGCGAAGCCGAGCACTGAGGAACGCTGTCCCACTGGCCGTCTTCGGTACAGCGGATCGTTTCGATGGCCTGACCGGAAGCGAACCCGAATCCAGCGTAGCACTGGTACTGGGCCTCGCCGCCAAAGGTGACGTTGCTGGCCGCGATGGCGAATCCGTTGTCGATTTGAGGGACGGGTCCGCAGTAGACGGGCTGGCAATGCGGGATGTAAGGCGTCGACCACTGGCCGCCGTTCATGCATTCCGTCGTGATTTTCTTGACTCCAGTGGCGAATTCCATGCCGGCTGGGCAGGTCAGAGTCACGTTGCTGCCAAAGATGCGTTGGCTACTCGAGGAGATGACCGTTTCTCCGAGGGCCAGAGCCGGGCAATCGGCCGAGAAGACGGCCCTCCATCCGCGCTCGTTTCTCAGGGCGTCCGATTTGAAACGGATGAGTAAGTCGCCGCTATGGGCCGAGAAGGTCGTGGCCTTTGGCAGGGTCTTGCCGTGGAAGCCTTCGGCCGGATGAAGCTGGATGCCGTTGCTGTTGTTGCCGTCGTAGAGCTGGACATTGTCCGACTCGTCCACCTGGAACTCGACGAATCGGAGCGAGAGGGGCGATCCGCCTGGGGCGCGCAGACGATAGTCGCACTCGAGGTTGTGCGGGTAGCGGAAGTCGTCGGCGTTCATGTCGTAACCGGGCGAAACCAGGGTCCCGTTGGCCGCCTCTAGCGTCAGGTCACAGCCGACCGAGTAGCGGAACCGGAATCCCTTGCGAGAGTCGCTCAGATCCGTGTGGATGTACAAGTACATGGCCTCCGTCGTCGATTGCAAATAGGTGGGCACATCCTCAGACTTGCCCGTCAACAACGCCAGCTGCTCAGCGTCGGCTTCCGGCCCGTTGCGGATGAGCACGTAGTCTTTGTGCGGCTCCATGTCGAAATCTTCGATGACCAGAGTCACCACTTTGCCCAGAGGCGCCGAAATGACGTAGAGGCATTCCAATCCGCCGGGATAAGCTTGCGGGTAGCCGGGCGATGTCAATTCCTTGCCTTGCGGAAGGGCTTTGAGGTGTTCGCCGCACGAGAGCGGCTCCGTTTTCCAGGAAGCGCGGAAGCCGTTCTTCTCGACCGTCGCGTCCGACCGGAATCGGACGATCATAAAATTCGAAGCCGACGTGAAAAATTGTTGGCTCAAGTTCTGTTTGCCGGACAAAGTGGCCAACGTGACGGAAGCATCTTCAGTCCTGCCACCGGCCAAGATCTGGACGGTGTCGAAAGTGCGTTCCGTGTCGAATTCCGTGAATTGCAAAACGATGGACGTTCCAACAGGTCCTTCCAAGGTCCATTTGCAGTCGGCAAGGGGTCGGTACTTGCCCGGGTAATTGGGGCTTTCGATAGAGTCGCCACTCGAGACCATGTGATAATGGCATTCTTCCGGGCAGGCATTCTCATCCGATCCGTCGCCACAATCGTCTTGAGTATCGCAGCGCAAAGCGCCATTGATGCACTTGCCATTGGAGCACAGGAAACTGTCTGCGTTCATTATTAGCAGATAAAAAGAAAAAAACAATGTGGCCGATGAATACAAAGGCCGTTTCGGTTGGTTGACAATGATTGCACTTACTTTTAGGACAAGCTTTAGCTCGGCAGACGAACGGCAAAAGAGACTCGCAAGAGCTAAGAGCCCATGACTGGTCCCAGTTTGCTGTGTAAGCTCGGACGCACTGGCCTTTCCTAGCATCCGGTTGGTCCACTTGCCAGAAACCTTTAAGGTTTTTTCAAATTTTTATTTTAGTATTTTTTATTGGATTTCCGTCCAAGGGCGGACATCAAATTAAAAATTAAAAAAAGGAAGAGAGAGAGAGAGAGAGAAAAACACGGTTCGTTAATTGTGGCAAACGACTGGGCTGGAACAAACACATCGGATCAATAAACTGTATTGAATAAGCGATTTTTAACGACAGACTTTGCTAAATGTTTTCCCGCAGCCGGACAAACGTCTCCAACCGCAAAAAGAAGAGGAAGAAGAAAGAGAGAAAAAAAAAGACGCGTCTAGCGTCCACAAAAGAGGGGTAGTAGTTCTAGTGCGTTTGTCGATTGTCGTTTCGTCGGGATGTAATTAGGAGGAAACGAGAAAATGTTGATATCGGCCATTACCTGCGTATTGTGGGACGAGGGAGCCGGATGCGGCCTCAAGGGTATTGGTGCTGAGGTCGTCAAGCGACATCAAGCCGAGCCAGAAGGCGGCATCAGGATGCGTCACCGGATTCAGCTGCTCTTGCGCCAGCCTCTCGGAAATGTTGTTTTGTTGGTAGCTTTCCACGACGACCAGATCGCTGCCGTAACTGTTTCAATCAACAAGACAAGACAAGAAGGAAAAGCGTCAGTTGTTGTTGAGAAACGATATTATATATACCGGGAATCGCCGTTACATTCAACTTTTTTCTCTTTTTCTGTCTGATGCTGTTGCTGCACTTGTCACACAAACAACGCAAGTCAAAAAGTAAAAAAAAGGAACCAAAGAAAAGAAAGAAAGGCAAGAGAACTGAACAACAAGAGGCAATCGCAGTCGTGAATCGTGACCGCCCGTTATCGAGCCGGCGGCGCAACGCCAAGGAGAAACAGTTAGACGTTCCTCATCAGTCACACCTCAACGTCTAGCTCGGTCTCGCCAACCTCGAAATCTGTGAGCCGCCAATCGCAACACCATCATCACTGTCGCTGTCCGTTAAAAGACTAGGGCGGACTGCAGTCGTTCTGACGCAACACGCAATAGTTCACGACTCTCCTTATTCTCTTCGCCATTCCAAAGTGAAAGTTAGACAGTTCACACCATGCACATTTCGTCTTTTCTTTCTTTTTTCCCTCTTTTTTTTCTTTCGCCCCCATCATCTTTTTCCAGTAGGTCAAACGCTTTTTTTTTTTTTTTCTTGAGTTTTGTTGTTGCTCTCTGTCTTCTCTTGTTGTCAATAACATCAAGGGAAAATCGATAAACCCGCATCAAATGAATCCACCTCGAGGCTATTGGTTCAACAGTCACGATTTTATTTCAGAGGACTCGTTCAACTCTCTCTCACGGTCTGAAAACGGTTCGATTGCAACCAATAAATCGGGCTTTCCTCCTCAATGACTATTCGAAATTTGCCAAAAATACCGTCGACCGACCGACTTTGCTGATGAATTTGCCAATTTTCTTATCATTGGATCATTTTGTGCCGTTGTGGGGGGGGGCGGCCAACGAGGTTGTTCACCGGCAGACACGGCAGCAGAGTGAAAGTGCACAAAACACCCACCCACACACACACACACACAAACTACATAACCACTCTATATATTTTTCTCGGTATAACTATTATTTAAGGTTCAAGTTTTCGTGCCGGAATAGCATTTTATACTATTTTTCCCCTTTTGGGATTGTAACGGACAATAAAAAACTGTTTGTTTTCTTTTTCTTCGGTTGGCTTCAATGCGTTGGCCGTCCGTGCGAAAAACATGGAAATAAAGGGACTTTTTTTTTGCTGCAGCATCAAGAAAATGAGCGGGCCGACAGATGGTCTTTCATCTTTCCGAGAGAGAGAGAGAGAGAGTGTGACGAACTCTTGGAATTTCTCCTCAAATGATACAGATGAGAGTCGAGATAAACCGGTTGCCCGATGGTCACCGATTCTCTGTCCGAACATCGTAGTCTTCCATCTCCATTAATTCTCCATCTTTCCCCCGATAAACACATGCGGGAAAGATGAAGCCTTTGCGGAGAGCGTTCACCTGCTGTGTCCGGATGATGGCCCCCATTTGAAGCTAGCTGAGCTGAGCCATGATTTAAAATGATCGGTGATCCATTTCCAGATTAGATCTGGGGGAACACACCGCAGACATTCCCTTTCACGCTCGATTTTTCAAGGCTGCAAGCTCCGTATTGGAATAAAAGGTATTTCTTGATTTTAATAGGCCATTTCGGGATCTCAAAATGGAATCGTCGGATCGGACCAGACGAAATCAAAACAAAAAAAGCCGGCTCTGATGAGATGCAAACGGACCGGATCGAAAGACAACGTCTTCGTTTCAAAAAAAGAAAAAAAATGTTTTTTTTTTTCTGTAACGTGACCATATAAGGCGATCCATATTATTCCAAGTATTTTTTTTTTCTTTCGTTTTTTCCCCTCTGTCTGTACCAAACAGGTCGCCATTGTGGCATTGCTCTCGTTTACATCTTGGGCTAAAAAGGAAAGGCGTCGTGTTAAAGAGAGAATCACGAGAGCAAGATGGATGCCTTTCACTCCCAGAGTTTTAGACGCGACGTCCTTCGACGCTGCAGAAATGAACGGTTTGATTTTCGTGAACTGAGCACGCAATACGAGCGTAAACCGGTATAGTTGTTGTTGTTGTTGTTCTTGTTGTTAAGGACCTTGATTTGTTGTAGAAATGTAAATGCCTAAATAGAGAGAAAATATGAATAAATCAAGACTTACCGTTTACATAAATCGGCCGCTCTCTCCCACGAATGCTGGACCTCGAAGAACCTGTAACAGTGAAGTCCCTGAAGTCGCCATCCTGTTAAGGCAAATAAGACCAACGTTTAATTTCAATGGTTTTCTATTTCATTTGATTCAAAAACGAACGGTGTTTTCATTAGTGACGGACTTTAGGTAAAGCATGCGTCGTCCATTTGTTTCAAGGGCGAAGCCTGAATAGCTATCACTGGACATACCAGTTGAGGATTATTCCCGTCTATTCAACTTCTCCAAAAACGGCGGTGGGCCGGTGGCAAGATGGCCGACGCAGAACCCGACCAAAAAAAATATCTTTACAACTTGAATCTTTGATTTTTCTTCTTCTTCTTCTTCTTCGTCTACCTTACTCACTACACAGCAGAGCTAGGAGAGCTGTCCCAATCATCATCCAACAACAACTCTTTTGGGGTTCCGTTATTTGTTCCAAGGCTAACAACTACCTCACTTGGCTCCCGGCTCTCAATTCTTTGGCGAGCTGCCCGTCTGTTATTTCGTGTGTACAACGAGTTTTCAAAAACACACGCACTTCTTCTTCTTCTTCTCTCTCTCTTTCTCGCTACCCAAAGTCTTTTTTTTTTTCATTTTTTTTACATTTTTTTCGACGGTTCACGATTCTTTTTTCCCTTCCATTTTGGGGGGTTTTCTTCACAAAAATAGTCAAAGAAGAATCTAGAGCGAGAGGGGAGACCCCAACGGTCGACGATGAGAAAAAGGAACCCGAAGGAGACCAAAACATAATTGCAGGATGGGAGGGCTTTTACACGCAAACTTTTGATGTAACAACAAGTTGACTTGAAAGATTGTAAACTTGTTGCATTTTCAACCAGGTGTAGTAGTACGTACTCTAGGTGTACTGGTGTAGTCTTTCACCACTGAAATTTCGAAGTTGAAAGTAGCCTTAGTACGGAAAGACCCGGAACGGTAAAAGTTTTGGTGTTGGATTCGAAAAAGAGAAGAACAACAACTAGCGTCTGGTGTGTGGTAGCCAAGAAAACGCGACAGCCATCGTCACCTCGTTGTTTTCCCACCATTAAGACCCCATACCAGTGCGTACCACTCGCGCTTTTATGTGGGAGTTGGCTCCGCTGCTGAGACGTGTATGAGCCAACGACGAATGTCGTCTTTTTTCCCCCGCAATTTTCTTCGACTCTACTTTAACGATCGTAAATATCATCGACGGGCGGATTGCGTGAAGACAAACGAATTTCAATTAGAAAACACTTGTAAGTAATAATATCAACTCACCGTCCGGACAGTGAAATAGTTCGTTCTCTTGAGATCGAACGGTCGTGGTGGCTAAGACGACCAAAGCGGCCAGAAGCGCCAAACGGCTTCGCCGCATTTTGGACCCGCTATCTGCAAACAGAAAGAAACAGAAAAATGAATAATCAGTTTTGAGAAAGAAAAGAAAACTCAAAAACAAGCAACATTACATTAATAATTTCATATGGAATGTCGTAAGAGATATGATACAAGACTAAGTTAGGCGATAACATCCTGTCGACTGTAGCATTGATTTAGAGGAAGAGATAGAATGCGAATGAAGAATGAAGAAACGAAAGAAGAAGAAGCGCTGAAAGAAAAAGGAAACGGGCGAAAAAAGATGGAGCGTCGTGTCGTTTCTTTTCTCGTTCCGACACCTACACGCGCGCGCATCAGCCGGTTGTCGCGACTTGGGAAGGCATTCACCTTTCTGTGCAAGGCGCGCGCTAGCTCCGGCCAGCGCCACCACCACACACATCTGTTGAAGAATGCCAACAGGTATTTTTCTCTTTCCTTTTTTTTCTTTCTTCTTTTTTTCTATATAATAGTATATATACCCATGTTGACTGGAAGCCAGCCAAAAGGCTCTCCCAACTCCAAAGGCTTCTCTTCTCTCTGCCTTGCTCAATGCCAAGGTTAACACACACACACACACAGCACTTCACGTCCATATGGGCGTGTATGTGTGTGGGGTTCGGGGCCTTCCTCTCCTCTTCTGCTCAAGGCCAGAAGAGGAATTATTATGATAAGACTCTCAACTCCGTTTTCCTCGTCTTCACACACAAGCTTCTCTCAGGTGCAAAAAAATTCAAAGCCGCGACTCTATAGGTGGTAATGAATCAAAATTTTCCCCCCTTTTAAAAATTCAGATTTTTGCTCGACTTTTCCTGCTTTCTGCTAAAATCACCTTTTCCATCCATGATAATCAACAAATCAGAAATGCTAGCTAGGGAAATATGCGCGCCGTGAATTCGACTAGCCGTGTCGACCTTCGAATATCTTTCCGTTTCATTACGTCACGTTGGTCGCCCAAGCACATTGCCTTCTTTTTGGCCGTTCGACCGAAGCTTTTTTTTCTTTTTGAAAATGCCTCCATCAAAAACGAAAGAGAAAAAAAAGGAGCGAAACAGAGATAGGCGCCTCTTCTTCCCATTGGCACCGCAACGCCAAAAGGCTTTTTTCTACCGGTAATTTCTTCTGCTTTTTTTCCATAAAGAGTTGAGTGAAGACGAGCAGATGCGGCGGCAGAGAGAATATCCAATTTTCGTCTAATAGAAATATCGCCGAATAGACCGGCACACATTGAATCTACTTACTACCATACGAAAAAAAAGGAGAAGAAGTAGAGGTAGTAAGTAAAGGGTCAAATGTCATTAGGTTTCCTTGGGTCACGGGCGTGTAGTCTCGCCATCGGGGTCCTCGACGAGTCTATCACCCGACTTCTTTTGAAATTACAATTCAACCGTGCGCCGCCATAGTTTCTTCATTTCAACATCAACGAAAAATGTTTTGTTTCTTTTTACGACCCGCGCGATCTTCCATCATGGCGCATATTCGGCCGGCTGATTTCGAGGTGCGCCTAAAACAAGTAAAGAAGTCAAAAAGAAGAAGAAGATTTTCGTTTTCTTGTGCGTGCGTGAATCATCCGAGCGAGTCGACGTGCGCGGAAGGATTTTTTCTCATCGGCGGAAGTTGGGAAAAAAAAGGAGAAGAAAGGAGAAGAGAAAAAACTTTCGGGCGGAGGCAAATGACCGCGCCGCCACGGGCCTCGAACCTACTAGCCGAACCGAATGGTTTCTGCTTGCTGGCTGGCTGGCTGGCTGGGCAAGGCCGGTATTGTCGAAAATTCTTTAGATATTCTTGACTTGTAGAGTCGAAAATGTTGAGCGTGCAAGGCACGGCGAGCAGCTAACGATCGGGCTCGTTAACCATCAACAACAGCACGAAGATTCAGGAAGATTCAGGGCAATTAGTTACGACATGGCGAAGGTCAGCGCCCATGAACGTTGATATGCCAGGAAACGTCTCTACTCACCACCACCGTCAGTCAGTCTCTGACGACTTGTATCACGTCATCAACAGGAAGAAGCGAAAGGTAAGGAACTTTAGAAGAACCAAGAAGAAGCGCTAACTACACTGATAAATACTTCACTTTTGATAGTTAGTGTTCAGCAGACGGGATTGCTTCAGAGAAAAAGACCAGCTATAAATACAAAACGGGATTTGGAAGGCAGATATTTACGTTTCAAAAGAAACAAGAAAAAAAGGGCTTTTATTTTTAGGTGCGTTCAAGTCTCTAATAACCAGGTGGTCATGGGAAACGAAAAGAATAGCGTTACCTGTTGAAATGCGAATCCCGAGACTGTCGGTCATCAAAAACTGTGGATGACGAAAATGTCCAAACTTCGTCGTCGTCGTCGTCTGTTGTGTTTTGATTCCTACACTTGAAATGTAATCACCATATAAACCGCAAACAGCACATCCCACTGGTCACGTGAAATAGTCGAATATTGGACCAACAATTCCTTAGCAAATTGGAACTTTGGTGGATGTTTTCAATTCTGCGAGTCCAGGTTGTCAAGTGAACACAATTAATGGTGGACGGACGCACTCAGAAAAAACACGGCAGAATAAAAAAAATCGCGTTCGACTCGGCGACGATCCGGCGGCCAACTGAAGCTCGAACGACAACCGGCTTTGCTGGAGACCAACTACGGCGTGTCTCCCTCCTCTTTTGGCTCCCCTCCACCCCTCCACCCATCCACCCACCCACCTTCAGACAAAACACCTGAGGCGGCTTTTACCTGAGGCGACAAGAAGGAAGGAATAAGAAGGGGATGGTTGGTTAGTATTTTCGGATGGAAGAAGAAGAAGAAGAAGAAGAAGAGAATAACTTTCCGAGTCAGTACACACACCTTTACACACTCCCAACATTCACCTGGAGGGTGTGTGTGTGTGTGTGTGTGTGTGTTTCTTACCTGTTCCCAGCTCTTTTTTTTTCGACAAAAGGGGGTGGCCGTGGAACTTTGGTAAAAAAAAAAGATGGAGACGACTGAGAGAGAGAGAGAGAATGTGTGGGGCTACCTGTGGCGCGACGAAGGTGAGGTGCTTTTCCTCTCTCCTCCATCCACCGCGCATTTTCAGATCCAGCGTTTTGTTATTCCATCGTGTTTTTTTTCGCGCGCGTTCTCCTTTCTTTAGCTTCCAGCTCATTCAATGACGGCGTTTCCTCTCCTCTTAATAGAAAGCGGAATTAATGACATTCAAAGTCTTGAACTTGGTCCTCTGTCGTACCCTACACGAATTGTTCTCAACGGTGAGAATAACGCCCGTCTCTTTTCCTTTTTCAATTAATACAAACGCTGCCGTATTTTTGATTGCGATATACAGCAGCGCCGTCAAATAACACGACAAAATTCTTTTGTAAAGAAAAAGGAAACCTGTTTTTTTTTCACAGTAAAGGGAGAAAAGAATGTGTTGAAAAAAAAGGATAATAAAAAAGGGAAGACGGACAAGTGAAGCTATATAGCGGTATGGCTGTAGTAGTAGCAGCAGCAGCCGCCCGGTAGTAGTCGTCGTACTACTAAAAAAAGAATCAGGTTTGACCCGACTTGAACTCTTCGCCCACTGATGGGGTGGGGGTCAGTGACATTTCTTGTGGGCTTCCTCTAGTTTCTGAGACTTTCCTCTACTGATCCAGATTTGTTCCAGTCATGGTCTCCGTGTGTCTACACGGGGCTAGGAGAAAGAAGAAAAAGAAAGAAGAAAAAAACAATGAAAAAAACAAAAGATATCAACTAGAACATCTCTCCCGGGGTGGTGGTGACGAAGACGAGACTACCATAGCTATATATCTCTTTGGAGACGTGCCCTGCATTGGAATCTACCCAACTAGTCGCCAAAATATATATCTATTTTTTTTCTTAATAATTCTTAATAACGCAACTAAGACGCTTGAATATTTACAGTTAGGCCAACATACACGTCTTTCATCTTGATGACTGAATATCAATCAACACTCGAGTCTGGAAATTGCTCGAATAATAGTGATCGTATTTGCGTCGATTTGCGTGTTTTGATGTGGAAATGTTATTTTACCTTGAGCGGATTAGAGAGAGAGGGAGAGAATAACAGGCAGCCTACGTAATGGTAGTAACTAAGGTAGTCGGTCGAAAAGCAGTTTTCACCTGCCAACCTACAATCGACCCAAAGTAAACAGCAGCTGCTCTAAGCAACGTAGACACAATAAAACAGTCACAAAGTGCATACAAAAGTGCGATAACTGGATCAACCGCCATTATTACAGACAGTACAACCAGTAACTCTTTTTGAGGTATAGGTTGGTAGGCAATCTTGTGGGAAAATACAATTTAAAAAAAAGTCTGAAACTGAGTATTATAAGAAAGTCTGGAAAATTCTCTGCGTCGTAGCCAACGCCCTTGAATTTGTCCATTAAAGAAAGGAGTTGATTGCGGCGGCCATTGTTTATTTTCTATCAAGTCGGGCGGATAGCGGCAGCAGAGACAAATCTGCGCCCAAGACCAAAGATTTGGAACGGAATGATGACTATTGAATTTTCGAGTCCGTCATCATTGCAAACCAGCAGTTGCTGCTGTCGTACCTGTAGAGAATCAACTAACCGAGTACCGTTCTTTGCCGGTTAGTAAAGTGTTGGCAAGTCAATATACCAGAAATTCTTTGCCGTGTTGACGTAACAAAAGAAATGAGGGAAATGACGCCACAACGGATCTCCAGGTCATGTGCGCGACGTCATTTTCGAGACCGTTCACACTTGCGATGAGTCAAGAATGCAGGAAAAACTTTGACAAAGACGGAAGAAGATGATGATGATGAAGAAGAAGAAGAAAGAGTTATAAGAAGACGAAAAAATATTTCTCAACTTCCGGGTATGGGGACTTGTGCAATGCGTTGTTTGTCGGGTCGCACGTGTGTGGACTCGAATTTTAGAGGAAGAAAAGCCACCCACCCAGGCGGCCATAGCTCTTCTTCACATTCTCCATCATCCGTTTTGTCCACCGGGTATTATTGGACAGACTCTTTCTCGGAATACTGATGGCACCTAGCGGTTCACGGTCGGTGGCTCTACCCCTTCAAGTGGTTGTCCGGTCGTGATGAAGCTCACCTTCTTCTTTTCGGGTTTTTCTTTTTTTTTCGAGAGTGTTTACACGCTCAAGCATAATGGAGCGCTGCATGATCCCTTGTGAGTTCTGACAAGCGGTCCGTAAGAACAAATCATCGCCACCGTCAACGACTGAGAAACTTTCACCATTTGAAGTTAACTCGGTACGCGCCAGAGAACAAGAAAAACAAGCCGCGCTGCCACTTGTAGGAAATGAACGGAGTCTTTTCTGGCTTTTCTTTAAATGGCCATAAGGGCGGTGACCTTCTACAGCAGAAATAGAATTAGCTTCGTTTCTCCTATTGGAAATCTCATTTCCCGTGAGAGAAATTCAGAATCAAGTAGAGTACGCGCACACGTAGCCCTTTCAACTCGTCGCTCTATAATTCCAGGGTGTGCCCCGACGTCCTCCCTGCTAGATTAACGGTACAGCCATACGTAGCACGTACATATGTAGCCATTGTAGCCTATAGTAGGAATATACACATAAAGCAAAGTGCGGTCGACAGAGTTCAAACCCTCTTCTCGGTCATGTAGTGTACACCAGTACACGTAGTCAAGTTGTATGTAGTACTGCGCTTTGGTAGTGGCCGGTGCTAGTAGTGGCTGGACCTTTGGTTTTATAATCACTCGGTCAGTCGTACGATATGTTTATAGCCCCCGTGTAAATCTTATAACTGGACATCCGCTTCCTTTTCCCAACAATTGAATGAAAATCGTAACGGCTGGACAATATCTTTTCAATTTAGACATTGCTGCGAGACTCCAACAACGGTTTTGACGGATAAAGTTAACAGAAAAAAACACAAAAACAAGACAAGAAAAAAGAAACAGTTGGATACCACACACGCGAACCGGCTGCCCTAGCGGGAATCAAAGCCGCAAAATTTCAGATAGTTGTAGCCGACCAATAGATCGGTATACTAAGAGTAAGAGAGCTAGAGACTGGTTATCATCATAATAAAAAAGAATCTGGTATTGTAGTAGTTGTACATATGTAGGACGACTTCCGCGACGACCGCAGCTCACTCGGGACATTTCGTCATTGAGTTAGCGCATTTCGTTTTCTGAAAAAAAAACCGTACGCGTGACCCTTGTCCGGGAATGCTGTTCTTTCCGTTCACTTGGCGGCCGGTAGCGCGGGTCTTCTCTGGCGCCTATAAGAAAGAAAAAGACCGTTATCGACCGGGTACGGTCAAAACTTCTTTTCTTTTTTAATTTTCTCTGCTAGTTTGATCCGAACGATCGTCACGCAACTCGTTCTTTCATCAAATAATAATCGGGGGAAAAACGTGGCGTTGATAACTGCAAGACAACAAGATTTTGTCGACAACTGAGAACCCTTCGAAATTGAGCCAACATTTTGAATAATTCATGTAAACTTACAGAGGTTTGTTTCCTACTGGAGCAGAAGCGAAACCAAAGATGACCGTCTCTGTTTATACATAATACATAAACTTCCGAGTGGCGATAATGACACGGCATTAAACGGCTGTCAAAGAAGAGAACCGCCAAAATTCGAATGAGGCGGAGTTGCACATCTCTGTGTGTCGGGTTGTCGGGCTGTGGAGCGCTTGAAAAGTGTTCGGTCCGTTTGAAAAGTGAATTTCCATTTTAGTTAAATATATCAAATGGAGCATATAAGAAAACTCTCCTCCCCCACGAACCTTCCCGTCATTCCCTGTCGGCCATGGTCATCACATTCAAGGTTGAAGGAAGAAGGAAAAGAAGAAAAAAAAGGCACAAATGAAATTGCTTTCGCGCCTTGAACTTCGTCGAGGGAGGCCTGACGGCCGAAGAAGATGCAGACAACTGGATACTTTCGGGGGATGCTTTTCAACATGAAAAACCTCTATAACTTTTGGGTCCAAGAGAAAGAGAAATTTTCGTTGAGGGGGTAAAATGAAACAGGTCGAAAATGTAGACGGAGATCTTTTCAGGGGAGGAGTAGCAGGGAGGGGGTTGGATCCATAAACAAGCAGGAATGTTCCAGGTAGACTCCAATAGGTATGCATTCAGCTCCGAGATCCCCCCTCCATCTCTATACAGCACTGCAATAGAAAAAAAAGAAGAGGACATTATCGATAGAAGGACCATTAGAGAAAAAAAAGAAGAAGAGGGCGCGGGGGAGAGAAACGAAAGTATTACAGACTCTGTAGACGTGTGTCGCGTGCATTTTCTAATCTTCTTCTTTTTCTTTCCCCTTCAGTTCTCTTTTTGTAGAACTTCATTTCCATAAAACATCATCAACCTCTCAAAAGAAAAATGAAAATAGCCGGACCTATGGCCGTTCCGTCCCCCCCCCCCTTTCTCTTCGTTTATTTTCCCTAAACCAAAACCCCCTTTACCTTCCCCCTACCAATTTTCGTTTAATGGCTTTCCAAAATATTTGAATTGAATAGTACTACAAACTTATCGGCAGTCAGATATATGGTCTTTCTGTTTCAGTTTTTACTGCGCGGGAAAATATCGGCGATATTAGACGATTGTATTGTCCTGTTGGGAGCCCTTGTTATTATAAATACGGTACTTGTTTTCTTTCTCCCTTGCTTTTCGCGAAAATAATCACGACGAAATAACAACGCGGCTGCGGCGGTGGCGGCGCGGGCTCGGGGAATAATTACGGCATTAGCACAGGTCGCAAAGAGAGCCCTTTGTGCGCGCTCTCTTCGATGATGATAGACTCTAGGTTATATTCCCTTTTTTGTGTGTGTCCAACTGTTTTTGGTGGCCGTACCATTCGGTTTTCCTCTTTTGTGTGGGCCAATGCCACTTTGCAAGAAGGCGAAGTGTGATTATTTTGAAAAGAGGGATCGGTCTTTGAATAGCTATTCGACCGGTCAGCAATAACAGGCTAGAAGAAATAGAAGAAGAGAAAAGGAATACCGAAAGGAATATGGGTGAATGAGAGAGTACACAACAAGTACAGTAAACCAAAGATTAGCGGTACGCGATTGTGTGGCATCAGTCATCACCCAGAGAATTACCCGTTGAGTCTATATACCTATTGGTATGGTAGTACTCCGTCGATGTACACGACAACGGCGACGGTGTAAATATCTTCTACCTAGTACTCGAGGGATATCATGCGGTTCCAACCCTGAAGCAAACCAGGTCAGTGGTTTTTTCGTTTCTAACGGTGAATAGTAGAATAGATGCCTGGTTTTTTTTTTCTTGACTCGATTTCGACCAAGAAATGTTTCCCCGCATTTCCTTGGAACAATCAATGTTTAATAAACACGGAGCTCATTATTGCTATTCAGTTGCTCAGTCACGAAGAGAAGAAGATGTTTTTCAAGTAAGGTTTCGCTGTTGGCTTGGCAGTTTTACCTGTCGCCGTTTATAACAACAACGGCAGGTGGGAGATGGATCAAAAACTCTTTCCCTCTTCTATTCTCGAGTTGAGTTGCCAGTGATGGATAGTCCCGAAGCGAAAGGTGCGAGTCGAAACCTCATGGGATCTTACGGAATGAAGAAACGTGTCCGCTTGATGTACACGGAACTTTAGCCGTACCTGACCACCGGTTGGTGTGACGGTGTCGGCACGACGGCCACGCCAGTCTCTGTTTTGGTTCCATCGGCACATATATAACGGCTTTCAATTTATTGTGATGCGCATGAACTTGTTGGGAAGAGTTGACGGGTTTCGTCAAGACGACGTCCAATCGCGGTTAGCCACCGACGCCGACGCCGACGTAACCTAGTTGTTATCGAGACGGACCGGCGGATTTCCTATGTCTTCATGTGTTATAGTTGGAAATGTATGCTAGTATAACTGTTTGTGAAGGTGGGCTAGCACTCGCAAGATCCTGTTGTTCGACACTAGACTAGACAGCAAAGAGAGTACCGCCCGTTGTCCTTTAACAACAATATCGGTTGCACAATTCCCTAAGACTCTAATAACGACGATTCTTTCCTGTCACGCGATCGGCCATTTCACCTGGTGCAGAATGGCCAAAAACAAACGTGCTTGTGTCGGCTACCAAAGAACGAAAGCGCACTTAGACAACCTCCAAGTCGGAATCATCAATCTTTGCCAACAGATTTGTCTTCTTCTTCTTCAGCCATATATACCTCTATTTCGCATTCCACTTTTCAGACTGTAATGGTATTTATATTTATACTATCAAGGTGATGGCATCTAGTTTTAGCTCACATGACATATGAATCAAGGGCTTTCCTGTTTAGAATTGCAGAACTCGTCGCGTGCGATGAATGTCAAATATCACGGCAGAGTTAATTTTAACGGCGGGGAATCGAAAGTCAGTCGACTTTTGTAGCCGTAATAAGGTGAAAGTTCCCATATAATCTTTTAGAAAACAAAAGAGATACGTTGAAGAGAAAAGCAAAAAGGACACGCATTTCCCCCATGATTGAGCAGCTCTTCATGCGTGAAGACTTTACTCGATCTGTTTTACTTGTGACGTACTTACGTAAATTTGTTGTTGGCGTTTTAAACCTTTTAGGTTTTTTTAGGTTTTTTTTTGCAGTCGCTGTTATAACTAAACGGCCCCAAGCATGATGAGGGCATTCAGCTTTTGAAAAAATTCTTGTACGCAAGTGTCAGTCAACTAAGAGGAATCCAAAGAAGCCGACCATAAAACAAGACTGGCAACAGATGACCGAATCAGACCAAACATAGTAACATCAACAGTAGCGGCGTTTGATAAGCCGAAAGGGAAAAATCCCAGATGGCCAGTTTGCAATTCTTCCAACCATCTGCTGAACATTATCAAAGCTGCAATCTATAGCTAGCTATATGATTCAAGCAGCCTAAACACATGGACCTGCAAAGTCGAGAATTTTTATGAATAACTTTTTGTTTCTTGCATTTTTTTTTACGACGTTTGCAATTTGTATGTAAATCGAACAAAAGGTAACATGAGAACGTTAGGGGGCAACGTACATTCTGAACAAATACAACCGACTTCCTGGTCGACATCGTCTTGTATTATTGAAGTAAATTTTTTTCGATGGGACTGGACACGGATCAATAGAAATGTTCCAACGAGCTCATACACAGACCTATGAACATGAAACCGATCGGAATCTAAAAGAGGGGATATCTTTTGATGCGAATGGACTCGGTTCGTTTCTCTGTATTGTGTAACGGTACCTCAACTAACTGACGGGCGACGACTTACGGCCTTTGAACATTGCTGGAGCCCAACGTCGTCGTTTTGCCTGCGCTTCGCTCAAGGCTAACTGGTTTCATTGAATAAGAGGCCAAAGTGATTTGAACGGTCGGCTTCGAGAGCAACCAAGCAGAAAAAAAAGAGGAACCGAATAGGCCACAAGTGCAGGTGAAATTGGAAAACATTTGTTACTTCATCGACCTGGCCGACAAAAGATTCCCAAGCAACAAACGTCTCTGGAGGGATCAGCGAAATTAGTAAACATGCACCACGGTGAATATTTTTGGCTGTTATTCAAACTATAGGTAAAAATAAATGGGGTGAATTGTCAAAGACGACGACCACCAAACAAGGAACCGGATTGGAACGGCCACGATTCACAATTGCAATCGGAATTCCACCGGCCTCCTCGTCGTTCAAAATACAATGTCACGGCGTCACGTAATTGGTCGCGATTCAGTTACCATTCTCAGGCTTCAGTCCAAGTTCCCGTTATCTTATCATTTGAAGCAAATTTTTTAAATAGAAAGAGACAACCATGTAGAACTACACCAGACGAAATCCGGTTCGACTTGATGACTCAAAACATACACCAGTTTTGACATGTGCGGAGGTTAGATAAACATGGGAAACACGAAGTTTTTTTGCTAAACGAAGAGGCATTACGTACCAACTTTTTATGCTGCCGTTTTGCACGCGATCAAAAATCTGTTACAATCGGATTTGAAAAAAAACTAGTAGGCCAACAATCTTTCGAAATGTTACGATTAACGCATTCATAACGATTGAAATGCGCCTGAAGCATACTAGTCATATAATAGTCCTCGATCAGAGCAATCGAGTAAGTAGATCAGTCGCTGATGCTCTGAAAAACGCCTTCAAACACGAATCTTCGCATGACCGCCTTCAACTTTAGCATGTTGAAAGCAGCAGGTTGCCCTTTCGTAGTCTTGAACCCCATTCCGGGAGCATCAAACAATTTTCTCGTTGGCCAATTGCTGCGTTAACTTCCTCTCTGAAGTGTTTTGAAACGCTGGGTTTAAAAAAAAAATATAGCGCATCGACAAGAAGCTTGTCCTAATACCCAAATTGGCCTCAAACTTTGTGCGGTTCATAAATTGGGATGCAACAGTCAGCGCAAAAAAAAGAAGCCGTTATGTGTCGATTATTCCGAGTCGTTGCAGTGTGTCATTTGTCACAGTTCACAAGGATGATTTCAGTGGTCAGCATGATGGTTGGTTGTAACCCCTTGACCCAAGTACATCGTCAACATGAACAACATAAACTTTGCTTTACTATCAATGCTAGCGTGACGTTATGTCGGTGACGGTACATAGACCCACATAGTAATACGTACATTACTGTATATTTCAACGCAACCTTTATTATTCTGCTCGTTTCTCTTTTTTGAGCTCATTGATCGGTTGAATGCTGATCAACGTAGACCTCAAATGGAAAACAACGTAGTGAAAGGCAACTTGGAAACAAGTTACTTAGCTGATGAGCTTGTACAAGGACGTGATTTGTCAATACATAGATGGTGGGCGGTTGGGCCACACTTGTGTCTTTCTAATCGACTTGAGAATTCAAAATCTCTTCCCAATTCTAGTTTCCAAGTCTATCACTTGCTGGTCCTGATTTCTACACAAAAAAAGTGTTGACTGCTCCTGGAACTTTCACATCTAGGTAGTCTTTACAACATTACAATGGTACAAAAAGTAGCAATACATCTGTAGCGCAATCACAATTCTTTGGCAAGGAAAGCGTATCGTTCAAATTTGTTGATTAGCGCCAGATTGAGCCAGTGGTTCTGCGGCTCATCCAACACGGACGTGTGAAAAGGCCACAACTTCGGTACGCTCAGCCGTAATGTAATCCAAAATTGTTTATGCGGGGAAAGTTGATTTAACGACCTGCATTATCCTGACGATCAGTGAAACTGGATCGCGTGCAGCATCAGAACCGGACAGATGACACTTAAAACGCGGTCAGTCAATCTGAAAATGGAAGTAAAATAATAGTTATCTTGCCGATTCTCGAGGGGACAATGAAATGGCTTCCCACCTGCTCATTCACTTGTTATAGCATAACAATATTTAACAACCGAAACCAGTCGTCAAAAGTAAAGGAATGCCCGCAGTCAACCGGATTTTCTTCTTTTTTTTTTACTTTTCAGCTTCCAGTTTGTTTACTTCGTATCACCAGAAAAGTTTAAGTTTTTTTTTCTTTCGTTTCAGTTGAAACGAAAACGATAAAAAAAGGTTCCGTGCTTGCACACGATCCTTTACTATAGCGTACGCGGAATGGTAAGAAAAAAATTTGCCAAAGTGCTGGATACTGATCAAACTGCTGGTCGTTTTTAGGTAACGGTATTTTTTCCAACATTCGAATCGTTGGAGGGGGAAATAAATAGAATCTTCCACGAGATCACTCAGAATACGTTGCACTCCATTATCGGTTAATCATCTTTACTGTGAAATGATGCGGGAGTTTAAGCACCTTTTAGAAGACCATACAGCAAACTGTTTCGTTTCTTCAAGACCAGCAATCAGTTGTAGTACGGTATAGGTTTAATGAACCTGAGGTTCAATGAGCTATAGAGCAGGAGGAAACTGATTTTTGAAAACATGGAAAACAATAAAAGGTTGAAGCAAACGGATGTGCTTGTGCTCGCATTTGATTAAACATATGCATATAGTTCATGTGTATGCCTCTTTAGCAATTTACCGTAACGAATAGGTAAGAGCTTGTTTAAGATGGGTTTCTTGGCCGTGGGGACGAATGAACATGGCTATTAAACTGCATGTTTAACTGTACCGCGGCTCATAAATGCAAGAAAGAATCATCATGCTGCAAAACATTTCTTAAAGCTTTTCCGTCTGTAGAATCTTCGAGCGCGCAGCCGCACAGACAAAAAGACATTTTTACGGAAGACGACCAATAAAAGAACACCTAAGATAACTAATTAGCAGTCGCGCTTGAGGCAGGAAAGAGGCGAGATAATCGAAGTAAAGCCAACAGTGTAGTAACCGCACGGTAAAATGAGATGCAGATACCATACCAAGCCAAAGAATTCACAGTCGTCTAACGGAAAATTTGTCGTGGTAACTAAGATGTGCAGTCCATCTGCATTCAAGAAGTGAAAGTAGAGATTCCGATATTCGCATTGCGAAACATTATTATATAATGCAATCTACATTTTGTTTTATCCTAGGAATAAAATTTTTTTATCAAATATTCTTAAGTGTAGGCTTTTATAACAGTTTACGTGAACAATCCATTAAGACGTTTTGACTTTTGAGAATTTGAGTATTTCCATTGTTTGAAATTTGAGCGATTTGAGATTTGAATCATGCATTTTGACAACGCTGTACATAGAGATGGTAACAGCAGACGAACCAGATGACGAAATTCTTCTTTTTCTCGTCCAATTTCTTTGTAGGCGAGTTTCGACTGTTTCATAATCAATTCCAATGATTGATATAAAATAATATCAACAACACTCGCTTTAGCGGTAAGTGTATAGATCATCAAAATAATGGTAATTTCTTTGGTTGTTATTTTTCTTATTTATTTTGCCTTTTTAAAATTTTAATCAATAGAAGGTGATCTGGGCTTAAGGACAATACAGCCCTCAAACAGTAGTCAGAAAGAACTACACTTTCAGGCCTAATTTAAATACACTTTAGTGAAAATAACTCCCTGTTTTCCTCAGAAAATTTATCAGTGGAATGCTCATCTTGCATGTTTCAAGTTTCATTCGTTGTGTCAAAGTAAGTACTTGAATTATCCAAGTATTCCCATATAATATCTTACTGGTTACTGTCTTCATAACAGATAATATGAAATTTATTTTGTTTGTTAAAGGCCACAACAAATGGATTTCCAAGAGTTCAGTATGTTGTGGGGCAGTCTAGAAGGTTCCACTCATTACCATACAGCAGTCTTTCCCATCAGACGCCTCTATTGCGCAATCAACACACGAGTTTCCTTCCCATCAAACCAGAACTGTTTTTGGTGCAATGTCGAACATTGCAAACAACAAATTTCCTATGGGACAATGACCCACTTAAGCCTTCATCCAAAGTTGAGGAATCAGTCTTGGCCTTTAAAGAAGACCTTAAAAAAGAGAAAGAAAAAAAATCAGCCACTGCACAGTCACCTGTTCCCACAACAACAGTTGCCAAACCATCAATAGGAAAAAGGATCATGGATGAACTCAAACATTACTACCATGGGTTTCGTCTACTGTTCATCGACGTCAAGATCTCTTGGAACCTTCTCCTACGCGTCCTTAAAGGCGAGGCACTCTCACGTCGCGAGAAGAAGCAGTTAGTGAGGACTTCAGCTGACGTCTTTCGTTTGGTGCCTTTTTCCGTCTTCATCATCGTTCCTTTTATGGAATTCACGCTTCCTATCTTTCTTAAGTTGTTTCCTAATATGTTACCGTCCACCTTCCAGACGGCAAACGAAAAGGAAGCAAAACTGAAAACATCCCTTAAAGTCAAATTGGAAATGGCTAAATTTTTACAACAGACGTTGGATGAGATGGCGCTCAAAGGAAGCGGACACCAAAGCAAAACAGCCAAAGAATTTGCAGAATTTTTTGTCAAAATTCGTAGTTCAGGACAGCAAGCGTCCAACGAAGAGATTTTACGCTTTTCAAAGCTGTTCGAAGACGAAATCACTTTGGATTCCCTAACTCGTCCTCAACTATCAGCCCTTTGTCGAGTACTGGAAATCGCTACAATTGGACCTAACAGCCTCCTCCGATTTCAGCTCCGGATGAGACTCAGAAGTTTGGCTGCTGACGATAAGGTTATCCAAAAGGAAGGTATTGATTCCTTGACTGTCAGCGAACTGCAATCAGCCTGTCGAGCACGCGGCATGAGAGCACTCGGTGTTAGCGAAATTCGCCTCAAATCCCAATTACTTCAGTGGCTTGATTTGAGTCTAAATGAAAAAGTTCCTCCCTCACTGCTGCTCCTTTCCCGCGCACTCTACCTACCCGACAGTGACGTTACTTCTGATCAACTCAAGGTAACCATCGCCTCGCTGCCGGAATCAGTAGTTGCTCAGACCCGTGACGCCATCAGTCAACGTCGTGGTAAGATCGACAACGAAGCACGTATTTTGGCCTTGAAGTTGGAAGAGGCGATGATTGAGGAAGAACGTCAAGAGACTGCTGTCAAGCCGCTTCCGGCCGCTACAACCATTAAGCCGTCTGCCGCCGAATTGCTTGCAGACTTGGCCCCGGTACTTGAGGATAAAGCCAAGGTGTTGACACCAGCGTCAGCCGCCAGCGATCAATTGACTTCAGCTGATGTCGCTGCTTTGGAAAATGCCCTGGAAAGTATTGGTGTTCAGAGGAAGCGTCTTTTGATTGAGAAGGAAGAATTGACAGAGCTCAAAGAAGAAATGGCTGAATACCAAGAGGACATTGAAGAGTTGAAAGATTTCTTGGAAGTGTCGGCTAGCCAACAGCCTCCAGAGCGGAGGCGTTTGGTCCTACGCGAATCCAAAGCAGCCCGACGTCTTTTCACTTCTGTTAACCGAATGATCCAGAAACTTGACGGAACAGTCGATAAATTGGAAGGAAGAGCCGTGCGCAAGACTGATGAACTTGGCGAGGCCGTGAAAGAAGCAGAAGAGATAGTTTCCATTGAAGAGTTGATTTCTTCCATCCGACGGCTACAAGCTGTTGAAAATTCCGCCAAACTCCAGCAAATCGTCCAGCTTCTTGCTCAGATTGATCAGGATCGTGACGGAGTCGTCAAAGTTGATGATCTCATGAAGGTATCTTGTTGCGACAAATATTTCTTTTATGATTATTAATATTTTTATCCTTCCCTATCCAGGTGATTGAACTGTTGAGTGATGAGAAGATTCAGATGAGCCCCAAACAAATGACAGAAATCCTCAATCTGGTCAACAAAGAAGAAATTCTGGAGATGGAAGAAAAAGTCGAAAAGGCTCTGGGCCATGCTAAGATAGCCGCAGCTCATGCTGCAGCTGCCGCGGTCAACGTCGCTCTCAGGTCTGACACCAAGCAAGCGCTTTCAATTGAACAGATTCCCATGGAGGACGCCAAACCAGAATTGGAGAAAAAAGAAAAATCGCAAGAAGATACTGTCGAGGAGAGAAAGAAAGCCTCCGGAAGTCAATCGGGCAGCGCTTAGGCTGACTGGCTTCGCACACGTTTTAGTTCAATTTGTGGCATAATTGAATATGCCTGTGTCAGGGAAACGCCACATTGTTTTTTTTTGTAAATTTTTATCATTACAAACTGGTTGTGTAAAAAAAGAGAAAGAAGTGAAATTGATTTTGTGTCGCCCAGTAACTGGCCACTACAAGCGTTTTGATACGGCATCTGTCCTTTTTTGCGCTTATGCATGAAGTATGTAATTCCACGGCTAGTTCGTGGCGATCCTTCGTACCGGGCAAAATGTTCTTCATGTTTCAGTGATCCAGTCGTTGTTTAGTAAAAAAAAAATCGAAGGATTTCTTTTTCACGCTGTTTCAGAGCGTAAGTGTTCGCCTTCAGCATTCGAACGAACGGAAAATATAAAAAAAGAGAGAAACTTGACATTTAATTTTCCAACTTGACATTTTTTGTTTAAAGAAACCTAACCATGGAGAACGGTAAAGGTGGTGGCTCGTTCGGGAGATGGCGTGGAAAGATCGCATGGAAGCCGACTAGGGACTAGCCTTCTCTCGATTTCAATTCATTAAAAAATTTTTTATTTGCCAATTTCAATCAAATGAGGTTTTCATGCCCTTCCTTTCCATACTAGGCAACAGTTGTAGAATTCGTGGTTAATTACGCATGCTTGTTTACACAGCTGTCCTCGTTTGCGATTGTATTCACACGGAGTGTGCGAGCGTTGTATCAGTTAACTCAGGCCGCCTCATAGGAGGAAGTTTTGGGAGGAAAACAAACAAAACAGAACAAAAGTAAGCAGAGCCGGATGGGCACAAACTCAACACTCACTTTAAGTGTGTCCTTACTGAAATGGACCGAGCTTTTACAATTAGTTATTTACATACGTTCCGCTGTTTTTAAATCCAACCTGACGGAAGACGCATACAAAATAAATCGATCTGCAAAAATTTCATTTGGTAAATAATGGATTGAAGTGGTCGAGTAGAGTAGACAGCTGACACCAACAGGTGACTGAACGATTTATCTTTATTGAAACTGTCCCTACTACACCTTGGTTTCCCCACCTCTCGAATGTACCATAGAGGCACAGTATGTAAAAAATAAGTCACGAACCTACGTAAACGGGAAACTCTCGGGTAGATCAAGGCACTGAAAGTATTGTGTTCTCCCTCCCAAGTCCCCTCCCCCCCCTCCCATCCATGGTTCGGATATTGTAAGGTAACACGAATCGAAGTGTAGGCTATAGAGGTGTCTGTCGAATGACCCGAATGTTCGTGCACCTTATCATCCAGCTGCGACGATTTTGAAGAGGGCGCCTTACCGGCCGAAAGGGGAGCATGTGCCTCTGGTGAATCGCTAGATCAATACCTGTCGCGGCCCAGCCAACCGATACGAAGCGTTAGCCAACCGGACGTTCATCGTCGTGTTCCTGCAGCGAATAACCTCTAGCCCCGTTCCAGTTACATTAGGACGACAAACCTTTCTGAACAGATTTTGCCCTCAAAAGCGCAATCTTTTTCTTCATCTCGCACGAATGGTTACCGCAAAATCAATTTATCTCTTTCCTCTTTCATCTCCACAACCCACGCCACCGTATACATCGATCAATGGCCCAAGTTATACACCTGTCTGAGTTTAAATGACATCCTGTTTATAACTTTAAACTACCACAGTTATTTTTGGTATAGCAAATAAATCCAGAAGATTCAAAAGTATAAGCCCGGAACCAGTTTTGTGACTCTTGTTTTAATACTTTAACCAAATGCAACAAAAAAGAGGAATAAGAGTGTTGTTCCTTGGACTATCCCTAGGCCATCTTCTTGTACTTTATTAATTTGTTTACTAACGGATGTAGTCACGCAGAAAAAATGAGTATCGTGTCGAACAAATGTGCGTCTAGCACGCGAACATAGCAGTCGCATCCGTCATTGTCTGACGTACTCGATCACGCCGTCCGAATATATACGTATACCGCTAAATGGATAGTCTTGCAACCTTATATCATCCCTATCATCTAGGATGAAATAAGTTCTGAAAGGTCTCGAAACGAATGTTTAATGTGGTGTCCAAGACATGATGAGTCGTTAATACTGACCTAAATGGGACCACAGAGATCGCTAAGACAGCTATAGTCCGTGGTGACCGATGTGCATTCAGCCATTAGCAGCTTTAAACAATGTAGCGAATGTCATCGGATTAACAACCTGTCGTGTTCTATACACGAAACCGGTCTTCAAACAGTTTTGTCGGCCACTACAAGAGGCCTAATGCTCTTTTTCCGATTACATTCTCCTCGCAGTTGTACTGGAGCGATGCTGAAATCTATATTAAAGCTTCATTAACGTCATGAGCGGTAGAAGCCCAATATGATTAATGAAACATAGGTTGCGCATCATCCGGATGTTCTGTACGCACAAAAGATATACTGCGCTTATTTTTATCCTACTGGACCTAGTACAATTAGCAACCAATATAACGCATTTCAGACATCTATACTGCAGTATGTAAGATAAAGCCACGGTCGTGTATTGTGTTACTGGAGGGACACTGTGACGTATGACGATTCGTTGGCATTTTTACCGAGTAGCCTAGGCTAAATCGATTTTCATCTTTTTGTTCCGTTGCAGAGAGTTCATGTCTTTTTTGTCTCTCGACGTGTAGTGATGTGGTACATCACTACAGAGAAGCCACTTCGGAGTTTTGACGACATCGTTAAGAGGAGAGGATGCTTCCTGAAAAATTTTTGAAGAAGTATACCGTAGATCATTTGAACGGGGAAAATAACGCGCGCCCAGTAGTGATGAATCATGTCGTTTCAACCTCTTGGGAAAATCTATTTTTTGTTTTCCTAGCCCCTGAAGTCCTTGTGTTCTGGTATTTGTTAATTGATTGGAAAAAGTTTTCATTTCTATTTTTCAAGAATTGACGTGAACACGTTAAGAAGTGACGCCGTATTGACTTTCGGTGGAGCACGATAGTGTATTGATCGTCCGTATGCAAACAAATGACAAAACGACAAATTTTTAGAAGTACCTACGCATTTTCTTATATGATAGTTAAGTTATCACTCGAGTTGAGTTACACCCAATTACGGGTTACACCAGAAGCACGAACGTTGCGATGATGTCATGACGTGGGAGTTGTATGTTGAAGTGTGGCTCCTTGGCCACTCCGACGCCTGAAACTGCTCGAACAGATGCATTTGATGCTCTTCGTCTACACTCGAGCTTACTTGGATGTCGCGTACTCTGTTTTCCAGCTTAAGGGTTCCACTGACGTAACTCACGTGTTACCCGACTTTGGTTTAGTAATAAGGTCGCCAAGTTCGAGATTTTTATTGAATTTATATTGTCCCTCCTTTCAGTTCATAGCTTAATGTTACCAGTCCAAGCGACATAATTCAATGTTTCCAGTCCAGTAGACGGCCTGTTGATGCCCTTGTGATTGTCCATTTGTCCTTTACACCGCACGGATGGCTATAGCAAATCGATTCAGTCCAAGTAATAGCTTTTCTACGTATTATGTTTAGCACGGGTACGGGCGTACGGCACTTGTTGACACTTTGCGGTGTTCTGGGGAAATAAAAAGTAAACAGCAGTCGCTACAAACTTTTGGAACATGTTTTTCAGTTTTAAGTTTCCGACAAGAGTTGGCCCGCTCTCAGCCACTTTTCCCATTACAACATTGAAACCTATGCAAATTTAAAAGCATTGCTTTCCCTGTCTTCGATTTCCACATCGAAGACGGTGCCGATAAACACTTTCTTGATCACTTTGTTGTCTTTACTACTGTATTTCTGTAGAATTTGCATTGCGATAGAAAAACTGATCGCATAAGTGGGTCGATAAAAAAACCTGCTGAGAAAAGGAAATGAGCCGGAAGAGATGGATTTGCCACCCGGCTAGATATTAATAGCAGTTCACTACGTGAACATGCCACATCTTTTTATTCACGCACATCAGAGGAGTTGGATTGAAGATAGCGGATATTGCTGAGTCTCTGTTAGGCCTGCGGAGGCTTGCGTATGCGATCGATCAGAGTGGACCACATGCTTCACTCACAACGGTGCTTCACACTCACGCAGTGTTGCGCCTCTTACTATCTGAGCGTTACAAAATGTGCAAACCGTAAATACACATTAGACTAAGCCATTCATCCCTCGGCGACCATCGCTACGCTCTTTGCGCTTTGCCTTCCCTTAAATATTCAAGTTTAATACCATAAATAGCCCTAGAGTTCTTATTTTAGTCTAGTGTATTATTAAAGTCGGCTTTCCTTCCTATTTTCACATTAAAGTCGGAAATGGCGATCATAACTTAACAGCTCTGTCGGCACTCGCCATCACTTGGGATCGATATGTCTTTTTTCTTCGCTTTTAAATCCATTGGCTGATTGAAACAGACAACTGTATCTAGGATTGTTGGAACCTAAACTAACAACTTTCGAAACTCGATTGCTCGCCTCAGTGATTACTACAACGTTACATGGGCTCAATTTCACTCGGACTTCGGGGCAAAACGTACACCTAAAGATCCATTTTACGGATCTTTTGTTATTATCCTCATTGACGTTTGCCAATGGCGATGGAGGGAGAAATGCGTCATAGACTGGGCTTTATTCCGAAGACCATGAAGGGTTTTGGAATTCTATACCTTCCTCCTGCTTAATTTAAAGGTCTCTAGAGGCTTAACGTCTATTCACCTATTGTGTGGCTGTGGTATAGTTCTCGGTTTAGTACAATATGGCTCGGCGCCAAAGACATTTCAATCACAGAATTCGTGCAAAAGGCATATTAATATAGTAGACGATCAAAGCAAAGATTTGGATTCTCTCGTGGGATTTTATTCATAGATTATTCTTTCTCTTAGAAGAAAATATACTACTGTTTTGAATTTGACTGAAATTCCGAACATCTGCAATAATTTAAACCAAAGTAGCACATTTTATATATGCATCATCAAATTTCGTAGGTTCGAAGGTACTTGTTGCAACGATAAAAAAGGTGTATAATTAGGTTCTTGTTGTTCAAACAGAGTCCCAAGTCCAACTCTTCATTTCCTTTTGCTTAGAATCAAATTGCGCTTAGTAAGCTATAGTCTATAGGTCTGTGCCAAAAAGGTAGGGCCCTATACTTTAAACGTGGTTTCAGATTTCTTCCACGCAGGGTCACACAGGGTTTACCGAGGTAAAGTGAACGGTATCAGCATAAAGCTATGGCGGATCATAGTACTATCGATCTTTGTACTCTCTCTAAAATGTTTTCTTTTAACTCTTTCTTTTTCTTTTTTTCGTCCTATATATCATAAAGAAGAGAAACTCCCGAGATATTTTCTCTCTCTGTGGATTTGCATATCATTTTTTCCCCATTTCAGTTTCTGCTTCGGGTGCGAGATATTTTTTCTCTATCGCCATAAAAAGGTCCTAAAGAGATGATGCAGTTTTCAAGGAGAGTGCTTCAACACGTGTATAAGCTTGTATTTTTACAACATATCGAATCACTTGCGTCACTAAAATTTCAAAGTATATATTATTTAACCTATTGCAAGTAAGGTGGGTTGCAATTTGTGGAGCGAAATGTGGTTGATTCTTCCGCTTACTTGCTGGTTGATTCCTGGTTGACTGGCGAGCAAACTGAATGTATCACTGGTGGTAGAAAATGAACATGCATTATTAACTTTTTCTAATGTAGAACAAAACAAAATCTTAATTTTTAAAAGGTTACTGGAAGAGCGGATCAAAATGGTAGTATAAATACGAGTAAATAGTATAAACTGTTGATAAGCCCGCCCTAATAGAATAGTTTATCTTAGTATTTTCTATACTAGTAAAATTAATGTGCACGTGCAGGGTAGAGAAGAAAATTTTGCATGCATGTAAGGCTATGATTGATCGCAAATTTGCTCGAAAAGCACCTAATTTTAGCGCTAGGACATTTCTCTGTCAAGCAGAAGTCGGTACAATGTGTTGTGCAAGTGTTGTCGCATGGCCTTAACAGAGAAGCTTCTTGATTGTTAATAATAAGTTAAATTACGGACGAACAGACTTTAGGATTCAGTTGCTCGACTGAATTTCAGAGGTGATATAGTTTGCGTTCATTACCAAGAAAATCAAACAGTAAACGTCAAAGGTCGGGAAAATATATGCAATTCAATCGAATAAAATATGCGAGCTGTGATAACGATATTTCCCGACCTGTTACCACATTTTTCCAAGTAGTGCAACTAGGCGCATTACTATATTACACCCTTTGGTATTTGATCCGGTGTCTTTTGGCTCGTCTGGTCCGCCGTCTTGCACTGACGGGAACGTATCAGCGCTGCATTACGGTTGAATAGCCGTCGGGCCATTCATAGCGAAGCCCGCAATCTGATCATTCAACCCATGTAATCTATCTACAGGGATCCAATTAACTAGTTGCGCGTGGTAGTTTTAATTCCGTCACCAAGTATTCAAATATAACGAGACTAGTCGTATGTACAGTCTACATTTAGCTTGTTAAGTCCATTTTCTACAAACTATGAGTTTACATTTTTATACACTAGAAAAGTATCGTACAATCAGATATAATCCATCCATAAAGCAATATAATCATGGCGACTTTTTTTTCTAGAAAATGCCCACCTAAACTAAGCTAGAGAATCAACTCCATACAAAAATGTAACATCTATCCTAAATAAAAGTTTCTTCTCCACATTCGATACTCGGCTTAACATGTTGGCTGCATTGTCCTAGTACGGTATAAAAATCAGAAATTTAAACAGCTACACGATAACGTGTTATGCCTTCAGAAACAATGTAGATATGATAATTAATAAATACTCACCATAAATGAAAATATATAAACGTATGGGGATAATTTTCAGATGTAGGCTACCTCGGAGGGATTGCAATGACAAAGTACTACCTTCTGGATTGTGTGTAAGTGCAATCCCATCGCTGCAAAGACATCTCGTGTGTATTACAACTTTTTCTCTAAGATATAGACTAAGTGATAAGTAATAAGATTTATTTCTGAGAAAACTTTGTGATTTGAATGGAAATGTAGCCTATATTCAACTGTAATCTCACAAAATTATGGAAACAAAGTCTGGTGTTGCTACAAGCTTGAGGAATGCGAGAAAACCAATCAAGACGTTCAAACGATAAAATAGCGAAAATAGTTTGCATACTGGGCCCCTAGTCGTCGTTGTTATTATTACATCTTGAAGTAGGTGGAGGCGGGAAATCGGGATAGGATTGTGCTCGTTCTGGGACGACGAGCAGGCGTGTCGGACTGCTGAACTTGCGCGCCCCCACCCTCTTCCGATGTGCGGCTCTGTGCTGGGTACTGTATACCGCCATACGATGTGCTATATCTACTACGCTTGATTGGGAAGGCACGCTCAGATCTGCTTTAGCGTCAGGACACATTGGTATCGACAAGTTCCATTTCTGCCCAGCAACTCTACTTCAACGAATCAGGTTCTTTCACTATCATTTCCTATTATTCCCAAAGTTCCCTATAGCAATTAATTTGATTGCGTGATATGAATTAATGCTATTCCTTGTATATAAAATCTATTTATTTCACGTTGTTCTCTTTGATGCATTTGAAGAAATGGAGCTATGCCCAAGGATAAGCTGCTGGACTGCCCGTGTTGCTCTCCTGGTGACTTTTGTGGTCTTGCTGATGCACCACGACAACCAGCAAAATGTTGCCAGCGCTTCTCCTCTCCCCATCAGTGGATTTGAAGATTACTCTGAAGGAGGTAGACATAACAATTTAATGCTACCAGAAATTATCACTAAAAATAACCTAAAGGTTTGAAGTTGCATGTGAAATTCAAACGAAGGAAAACCTATTATTAAAAATGTGAAGATGATAAACTAGCTTCTGCGTTTATTGTACAACGATAGATCGAGTTAACGGTGATCAACCCAGTCTCTACGAACTGTTACTTCAGCGTGAGTTACTGGCCGACAAATTGGATTCCGAGGGCCGCGGTCATTTGATCGTACGCAAGTCCGATCATCGCACACCTTCTCTTCGGTAACAATCAAATTGTTTCCATTGGTTCTGTGTGGAAAAGCAGAATTACTTCAACGCCAACTTCTCTTTCCATTTGATTGACTCAAGACTACGTTTCGGAAGACGTGCTGATCCTGACGTTCCCCGCGTCGGTGCTAGTCAACATGACTGAAGAAACCGACGGTGACAAGAAATGAAAGAGCACATTAGCGGATGCCCTTGACGACGTTTCTCCGTAATTGCATGATGTATACAGTAAATCCATATACATAAAGACAAAGACATCTACAAATCTTTATCAGACATGATCCCATGATCATCTAATTTCCTTCCACAGGATGCTTTTGTATTTAATTTTGAATTCAGTACTTTTCTACCGGAGAACAACAGAATGCACTCTAGCAGTATGCAGTAATATCAATCTTATTTATTCGGTGTCCTTGCCCCTCCCCCGTCTTCTTGCACGGGGATTATTAACCTATATGTTTTCATTCCAATACAAACAAATAATAAATATTTCATCTTAGTTGCGCAGTTTTATTTGCCTCCTTGAGGCGGAGAGCGTGACAGTGTTCTGCTTAAGTGGATCACCACAAGTCCACAACACACAACCCGCATGATTTTAGTCATATTGTTGCAGTTAGCGTCATTTGATCAAATCGCTAAGAATAAGGGCAGCTTTGCAATACCCATGAGACGGGCCAATTTCATGCATTAGTTTGCATGCTGCCTCTTTGTGTTACTTATTTGAAACACACAGTCGAAGAAAATGAGGACAGACAAGCTTATACGTAGAACGTAGGCTCCGTGACGCCCGCAGCAAACCTAATGTGATAAGTGCAACGATGCTGACATTACAGTGCAGCCGTTTTTGCACTGTGTGTTCTACTTCTACCCAACTTCCCCAACTTCAACCTAGCAAACTCTTATTTTTTTACCGTTCGCTGATGGTAGTAAAAATGTATGGATAAAGATTTAAGAGCTCAGCACTGGTATCAAAGGTGTTGGTTGCGATATTAAAAGCAGTGGGCCATAGCCAAGAGACGTAGTGTATGTGTTGATATGGAACTGTTTATTATATGACAGAAATTTATATGCGCTCATGGTTCAGTTTCAATAGAAAAATTGTGGTTTTATTATGTCTGTAAAGTCATATTTGCCATGAAAAATTTGACCAAAGTATTTTGTTGTGGAAGTTTGAATGTGGGAAAAGACTAATAACCAAAACAGTGCTGACTGCAAACGACAGAATAACCCAAAAAGCTAATCTGTCATAAGTAAGTAGTATATACGTAGCTTACAGAGGTTCAGGTACTTATTCGTTGGAATTGTGTACTTGTACTTTTATACGTAAGCTCGTTCGGTAGACCCTGAGAGACCCTATTTCTAAATCTTATTAAGCCCGCAATACGCGTGGGAAAACTACGGCTACTTCCGTTTACGCGGAATCTACTTAGACGAAAAGAAAGAAAATAATTACTAGTCTTCCTCTCGACTGCCAATAAACCTTGCTTTCGTTAAATATTTTCGACAGACGTTGAAGTTTCGTTAAGTATGGCAAGATGATGACAGACTTCCGTTTAAGGAAAAATTACGAAGCGATGCATCAACAGTAGCTATATTAAAATGTAGCCTCTCAACGACAGTCACTGAACGAAAAATGTCAAATTTCAACCGAAGCTAGGAATCCAGAAAAAGTTGTGAATTCATCAGAAAATATTGGCGAGGAATCCATACATAGGGTAAATGTACCTCATTTAATGATAAGCCAGTAAAAAAGGTAAAAGTGACCACTTCAAGAACCAAGATGCGAAAGTGGTGGGAAAACTGAAATTGTGGCATGAGTCAGAACAACAAACAAAGCAAATTTTTCCCAATCAATAATGTCACTAATCAATCTAGGAAGCTCACTATGCGGTACGTACAGTACACAGGCTACTGCTGAAGACGGCACGGTAACGAAGTAGACTCTGTTGTTCGTCTCGGATGACGGGATCGCACTATCCAGACATCACTAATAGACGATTGCTTTCTTGCAGCCTATTCTTTTTATCGATTTCCTTTAGATGAAAATTTCGATCGGCAACCATATGTTTTATTTCTTAGATCACAATTTTAAAAGAGAAAACAAGTGGTTTGCGCATTGCGCCGCAAATTTCTGGACGCTTCGAAGCTTAATTCCTACGACGATAATTTAAATCATGTTTTTCCACGAATGTTCAAAGGAAATTAGCAAATTTGTGAAATGATGATGGCAACTCACGTGATGCTTCATCTCCGGCAAGAAGGTTTTATCATTTCCTTTTTTGTAAATAACTAAGGGGAGATGAGCACAGGTGCGCGGACAGAAAATGCTCATTGGATAATAATTTAGAATGATACTACTTTTGTTTTGTATTTTTACCTAAGCTGCGTTCAGATTGGTACACTTTTCATATGTTATGGGGTCTTTATTTTTTTATTTTTTTTTTTAAAGCGGGCGAAACTCAGCTTGAGTGCTGCCCGGTGTATTTACGCAAGATAATATACGCGATACACGATATAAGGACACTTATGAATGTGACTGAACGAGGTAGGATGATGATGAGGTAGGATGCTTTATGTTAGGAGAATTTACAAAACACCAGTTTTCTAGAAGAATGAAATAAAGCATAAGAATTCGGTTCAACCCTAATATTATGTCAGTGGCGGATCCAGAAATTTCTTTCAGAGGGGGCGATTCCCAAAAATTTTCTTAGTAAAATGTAGAATAAAATATGGTGCTCGATTAATTCAAGTGCGTAATGGTCAAGCTACAATAACGCGATAGTCGATAAAACACGCCGCATGCTACAGCCTTTCAACAAATCATGTCTGGACCGAATGCCACCACCAAACGCATTGCGGAATTTGTGCAACATAGAGAAAGAACTTGACTGGTGCATAGTGCATTACGTTAAAAACTTAAAATGATTACTTGTGTAAACTATTGGAAATTGAACCTAGGATCCAACAATTTTATAAAAACCTCATGTCAATTTTCATTTACCTCGTTTTAGCTAGGGTACAACCGGGTACAACCGATATATCTAAAGCTTTTTTCATATTCTTTTTTTTTCTAATTAAAACAAAAGTTTATAGATGCCGGGTTTCCTTAAGTTCTGTACATTCAAACTTCAATGAATTTTTTTTTACACGAATCCTGGTTACTGAACAACGTGATAAATTTAATCGATTATCGTATGTGGATCTACGATTCTGCGCGCGCCGCCAAACGGCCAAAGCAATTTGAGCAGACGAAAAAAATAAATAAATAAAAACCGGCCGGCACTTGCAAAATCACCTCGGAAGGTCTAAAAATAGAAATGGCAGTCAGTGCTCAATCAGTTCGTTGTTTTTTCAAACATGTGACAAATGCAATGAATAGATATTCGGTACCATTACTTAAAAATATAGAACAGTCCTCCATTAATATTAGTGGACCAAAAGCTATCGTAAGGTGCTTTTCAGTTGTTAACATCTCTTCGCCAGTATCATGCCGGTCATCACATTGGAATGGAAGTTTAATAAGCGAAAGATCCTACTCGAAAGGCAAGGAAAAAGGCGACAAAAGTAAGCAGTGGTCCGCTAAATTTCTTCTTAAAACTTGGCTTTCACATTTCAGTTTTGTGCAGAAAAGAAAGGTCCAGTGACAATTAATGAACAAGAAATAGAGGAACTTGTCAATGTACAACATCTTAAAAATGATCTTCAAAAGGGAATAGACCATCTTAAAAATGACTATATCAAACATTTATCTCTACGCTCAACTTCTGGTAATGTAATTTGGTGATGCATTCATTTACTTAACAAAATTTGTTGAGGATCTTTGAAAATGAATAGGATCAATTGAAAGTCTACCAGTGGAGTTTGAAGGTGATACTTACACATTACAAGAAATTGCCCAAATTGGAAGGAAGGGACCACAGCTATTGGTAGTCAATTTATCTGGCTTTCCACAAGCAGTCAAAAATGTCCTGAAAGCAATTAATGATTCTGGAATGGGCCTTAACCCACAACAAGATGGAACTACAATTTTCATCTCAGTACCAAAGTATTTCATTCCCTTATGATGCTTTATTTTTCCCTGTGTCATTTTACTGTTATACATAGTACATATACGTACGTCTATTCGAAACAGGGTTACCAGAGAGTATCGTGAAAGTCTTGCGAAGAACGCTAAGGCATTGTTCCAAAAATTCAAGGACCACAGCCGAGACATACAAAATCGATATATACGAGAAGTTAAGAAAAAGGAAAAAGAAGTTTCTTCTGATTTAGCCCACTCTGTTCAACAACAAATCCACACTTTAACGGAGCAATTTGTCAGTGAAGCAGAGAAAATCATGATTGCTAAACAAAATGAACTGCTAGGAAAGGATTGAATGAATGATAACTACAAAACTTGTAAAATTGCTATTCATTCTCTTTTTAATACATAGTGTGTATGAATTATCACATCACTAAGCTAGCCAATCGTCCTCATTATCAAAGTCGTCGAATAAGGGAGGTGGGGGAGGATCGGGCTTCCAAGCCTGTTCGTTCTGAAGACTGGCGGCTGCTAAGGAACTGTGCAATGTTTCTAACAATGAAATGGAACGCTCCTTACTTTCGCTTTCAGGAATGGCTTTGGCGATCTCCGGAACAGAAGTATGATTTTCATCTTCTTGTTTAGACTCATCGTCTTCTTGCGTAATCGTGGCCGCTTCCGTTGCTTTCACGGTAACCTCCTCCTTCCGCTCTGACTTGGGATCTACCCTCGCATTTGTTACTTGTGGTACTGGATCTGCCTTGATAATCGGTTCCTCATTCAAAACTGCCAAGGTAACATCCTGCAAAAATATCATCATCATGAAATAATTAGAGTAAATCAAGTAACGACGGAAACTTAAACTATACCCGTATGACCGCTGAAACAGTGGACTTGATTGATGAGAATGCATAACTCTCGTCGGGTCTGAATTGCTTCATAATCTCTTTGTATACTTTGTTCATAATAGTTTTAACTTGTCCTTCCATCGAGTCCTTTTCAGAATCTTGAATCTTTTTCTGTACTTCCGCTTCCTGAAGTTTCAACTGCAATGTTTCTACGAAGCTTTTGACGTGTGAAGACTGTCTTTCGAGCTCCCGAACTTGTTCTTGAAGCTCAGAGAGTTGTCGATCTTTCCCTTCAGTCAAACTCCTGATTTGAAGAAGGTGGCACTCGGTTTCGGCACATTTAGCTTCATAGTACTCCAATTTCTCTTGGGTCTCATGTTGCTGGCTGGCACGATCTTTCTCCTTTTTCAGAGATGCATCTAGCAATGTAGCCAATCGAATATTCTCTTCTTTCAACTCAGTCAACGATACGTCCGCGACTTTTTGAGATGCTTTGACAACATCGTCCTTCAACCGAGCATTCTCTTCTTGAAGTCGTCGGATACATGTGTCACTCTCTTTTTTCCGGTCTGATATTTCTTCCATTTGAAGAACTAGCCTCTCGTTCTCCTGTTTGAGTTGTTGGATTAAACCGTCGAGTTCCTTTCGGCTGGCCAGCAACTATTGACCGACAAGAAAAAAAATTGTGTTTTTGATTATAGACCAAGTTCTGTCTGAGAGGCCGTAATTTGACCCCATTTTCAATGGAATGAGTAGAACACTTGGGGTTGTAGGAAAAGAATAATCCAAAATAATTTTTTTTAACTCGCTTCAATGTCTTGCCCCTCCCCACCCCCCAAAAAATGAATTTAAAAAATGGAAACAGAAAAATCATAGGCTACTGACTAAGATGGTTCTACAACGGGTAGTAGCCCTGTTCAATCCATCAAAATAATAGCTGAATTATAATCCCTTATCAAATGCGTTTCGCTCGCTAGCAAATGAACCTTTACCTCCTCTGTTGGATTATTATCGTGAATTTCAGTTTTGAAGCTTGTTGTAGACATTCTGTTTAGAATAAGATCAAGTTTGTTGGAGTGCTCGTTGGACTGGCCTTGAAGCTTTTGTAAATCACTCGCAAGTGCATCAAAATGCATCTCCCCAGCAGAAGAATTTCGATCTTTTGTATGAGATTCCGAAACTGTGGTCTTGATTGCAAAAATTTTAGTACTTTACTGAGCTGAAAATGCTAATACGCTGATAATACCTTTTGGAGTAAAAGATCAATTTTGTCGGTGAGACGACAAAGATGCATACGAACTTCACTACTGTGGATCCTGTTTTCCGACATTAAAGTGTCAAAATGATGGGTGTTATTACTTGCGTTGCCAGCAAATGCGGGAGGAAGGAACTGCATTTGAACTGGATAAGCTTGTTGCCCCGTCATCATCGGACTATACTGATGCGCTGGTACGACCATAGAATTAAAGCTGTTGTTATAGTCAACTGGAGGATGAGCTATTGGTTTTGTTGGGGTTGGGACGGGTCGAGTTGCTTTCTTGGGTTTATTTCGCTCTGGCTGTAGATCTGGCTCCGGAGAAGACTGAACTGTCTTGAATCAGAGTGATATGCATAATCTATTTCAATGTCGCAGAAGGATACAACCTACTGGTACTTGTTCCGAGTCGCTTTCATCCGCTACGATAGCTCCACTGAGTGGAAGAATCGGTTGACCAAGTTTGGCGATCCGAGATATTAGCTTGGTTTTGTTGCTATTCTCTTGATTAGATGCACCATTATCAATGAAACTTGACAATATCCCATCTGTTGAATCCTTAGAAGATGAAGATACTTCTCTTAGTGATGGTTTATTCTGCCCAGCCAACATGCTTTCTTTCATTTGATCTATCTAATGTTGATCAAAACACAATTATTATAGCTCCTAGAAATAAATAAAAAAGTAGCTAGAACTTACTTCACCAAGAAATTTTTGTGCAACTTCTTTTGAATCAAAAAGGATGGCCCAATTTTGCCTATGATCATCATAAAAAGTGCAAAAATTGTCTGGTTGACTCTGTTACATACAATAAATACATCAGAATTTAATTGTCCATTTTATCTAAAAATGTCACCAACTCACAATAATCACAAAATCTGAGGTGATTCTAGCAGTTGCTAGTGATTTCTGTTTGTTTTGATAAAGGATCATTCTATATGTTTTGGTCTCATTCTCACCCAGCAGAGCAAGTCCAATTTTTCCTGGAAGGGCTTCATACTTTTCATTCATTCTGTTTTTTATTTTTTTTTTTTATTGTTAATTGTAAAATTTATTAGTAAACATTCAAAGTTTTTTGTTTTTAGAATTCATACAGTTTATAGCACGTGACAGCAGCTGCAGCAACTACATCAGCTTGGTGTCTAGGTGTTGCTGAAGGCTTTTGATTTGAAGGCTGTTTAGGTGCAGTGTAGACTAGAGATTTTGAATTCGAATGCTGAGCACCCGGATCGTGAAATATGGAAGCCAAATTGGAACTGTAAAAAAAAATAATTAGTTTTCAAACATTTTCATTACAGAAGCCCATCTTTGATATTAATGCTTACTTGTTAGAGAGTGCACCAAAATCATCATCTTCTTCATTGGAAAAAGCAAAAGACATTTTCACGACATCGACCCAACGATCAAGTGTTTTCACCTAAAAGAAGTCGGATTATCTTGTTGACTGTTTGTAGCCGGATAGCGGACGATCCGCCGCTTGCCTAATATATTGATAAACAAGCAATCCATCTGGCGGGAAGTATGGAACATTATTCAGAAAAATAATGCGGCTTTATAGGAAAAAATAACTTTTTGAAACCGTTTTTGTTAATTTGAGTATTTTAATAATTAATTTGCATCACATTTTTTCAGGTTAAGGTAAACGAAACGACAGGTCTCACAAACTTGCATCCGACGATACGACTAAAATGAAATAAATATCGACACGGGGATCTCGCGGGTCGTGGGGGGGGTCTTCGCCCCCCACCCCCCGCCCCGCTCGCTCCCCCGCCAAGTTTTCTCTCCTGTGATGTGTTAGAATCTCCGTTTTATTAAAATCGAAACAAACGTTTTGATGCCATCCTAGCAGTTTCGCTGCAGGTGGCAACTGCGCTTTAATTAATTCCGTTAAAAGTAAAAAAATCAAAATCTAGGTGAAAACCTGTTAACTAATGCACTACACAATACCAACAAAAAACGTATAGAATCCCTTCGGGAAATTTAACAGGTCTCACAAACTTGCATCCGACGAACGAAATTTTAAAAAAATGACTAATAGACTGGGTAAACAGAACAAAATGGCAATTCTGAGTGTTTTGGTTTTTTATTACAGCAACACGTCAGATGAATAGAAGAATGACACATTTACATTGATTTTTGAGCAAGAGTATATGCGAATGTGAGGCCTAATGCATCCATGGACTGGTACATGTACATATTATTTTTCTACAGCGAGAAGTTGTAAATCCTACCAGCAGGTGTCTACCGTGTAGAATCAGGAAGAAGACGAGAAGGCCCAAGGAGAAAACCGACTTGCACATCGTTAGGGTGGCGAACAGAGGATTGAAGAGGTAAGGTTTCTTAATTAAACTATTTTTGATGATTGCGATTATTGTTCTAAACGGCGAATTTCAAACGGAATCTAGCAGAGTGTCCCGAATGCAAGTGTGGGTCTTGGGCGATTCAATTTGAGTGGGAGAGAATGGGAGAGTTTACATTACGTGTGCTGGAGGGAGAGGTGCACACGCTCAAGGCTGAGATAGGGGAAAAAGAGGGCGCGCGTTGCAATCAGTACTAACTGATGAAGTAGGAATCATTGATTTTTGGATTTGTGAATTACACCGACGGCATTGTTGAACGAGCTGCATCACGTTTTGACACATATTGTCTCGTCCGCAGAAAAATGAGCAGCTCCGAAGAAGTTTCGTGGATCTCCTGGTTTTGTGGTCTACGTGGAAACGAGTTCTTCTGCGAGGTGAGTTTCAATTTCATATAGCATACTACCAGAAAAGTCAATAGCTTTTCGAATTTAACAATCTTCAAATAAAAGCGATTCATCCGAAATCGTTCAGGTCGATGGTTTGTACATATTACTTTCTATAATGGTTTGTTTTTGTGTATCTTATGAATCAAATCATTTGTGTGTGTCATACATAGTCTGAAGGATGATTTTGATCACTTTCTCTTTCCATCAGCAACTTCTAACATTTTAATGTTCAACAGGTTGATGAAGATTACATTCAAGACAAGTTCAACTTAACTGGGCTAAATGAACAAGTACCACACTATCGACAAGCACTAGACATGATTCTAGACCTGGAACCAGGTGAGAGTAAGCATGTTTTCTTGATTTGACTCTTTTGGATGACTTCTCTCTCCTTTAGATGATGATGTTGAAGACAACCCCAACCAATCTGACTTGATAGAACAAGCTGCTGAAATGCTGTATGGATTGATTCATGCCAGATACATTTTAACAAATCGGGGGATTTTGCAAATGCTAGAGAAATACCATGCTGGAGATTTTGGGCATTGTCCAAGAGTGTACTGTGAAAACCAACTCATGTTGCCAATTGGTAAACATTCTTGTTTACAATTTGAAGTGTTTGTTTTTTTAAAATAAACTTTGGTTCTTGTTTTAGGATTATCTGATGTTCCAGGTGAAGCTATGGTCAAGCTGTATTGTCCAAAATGTATGGATGTATATACTCCCAAATCGTCACGTCATCATCACACCGATGGGGCCTACTTCGGAACTGGATTCCCGCACATGCTTTTCATGGTTCACCCTGAATATAGACCCAAGAAACCTACTAACCAGTTCGTCCCACGACTCTACGGCTTTAAAATCCATCCGTTGGCGTATCAAATCCAGCAACAGGGCGCTTCAAATTTTAAAGTTCCCATGCGTACTGTTAGCTATAATAACGGAAGGAAGTGAAATTGAATTGTGCTTCTTTGCCACTTATTTCATTCAATGTTACCATTTAGCATAGCAACATCAATACCTTTCGATTCGACCCATGATCCACCCGAAAGTTTGTACAACAATTTGATGGATAAAGAAAGTGAAGTTTTTTTTCTGGAAAAAAAGTCGAACGCATTCACTTGTCAGATTGTCAGTTTAATTATTCCAAAACGATCTTTGCTCCAAATCTGCGCCAGCGAAACTGCAAAGGATGATATAACCATTTTAAAATTGTCTTTACCCAGATGACCGTCTGTGGACTTTATGCTGGTCGAGATTGTAGTTGAAGTGGTTGTTTTTCTCGTTCTATTCGGTTTTCTTGCTGCCATTACAAATTTCAGAATTAATTGTCTTGCTGGCTTTTAATGATTGGCATTGCATACTGTCTGACAAAAATTCACATCACAAATTATTCACTTAATTCTTCCCAACTCCTATCAGAAATGTTAAGTAATATATATCTTGGTTAAATGATTGAATTAAGGAGAAATGAAACGAAGTAAATGAAATGATCCGATATTAGATATTACGCCATAAATTGTTTACAAAATATTCCCGTTTTTATGTGCGATACATGCACAGGCACAAAAAGCTGTTAGCGAGATTCGGGGTTCCTCCTTCGACAATTTTATATCCATAGGAACACGGAAATATCTCGTTTTCAATTTCCCTGAGTTTTTCTAAGAGCCATCGTACATATCATTATGACTCCCAAATGTTTTCAGGTATCATGCTGGGTTGCTCAAGGGTCACCCACCTATTCATTTACAGAGTGACGCATTGTTTGACCGTACGTACTACGAGTTCTGGCAACCATCCAACAACCTAGCACGTTATTGAATGGAGCTAACATTTACGTAAATTTATATGCTGAGCTGATATATTTTTTAAATACTCTTTTATTACAAAAAAACCTTTTAATAATTAGTCCATTGAATAATTACTGGAGAATTTACTCGCTACTGCATGAAAAATGACCGTTAAAACATTTTCTCACAGGTGGCGCCATTGCCATTCACACGATTTCCTATACTACGTGCAACGAGCCAACGACGTGCAAGGCCTACAGCTGTATATCACCATTCTGTTGTTTACAAATTTGATTTTGAGCGTCGGGTTTTTGATAATTCCAAAAAAGGTAGCAATGCTACGGTCCCTTTATCCTCATGTTGGATTTAAATGTTTGGTTTTTCTTCATTTCAGTTGACCTTATTCTGATGAATTTTTACACAACTTAACTTGTAAGGCGCCAAAAGGTGGTCAGCAACATTTTACCCATCAACGACTATTTATAACAAATTTACCAAACAATATTTTAGCAGACACGTGAGTCGAGTATAATAATTTAATATAACCTTCCCATTATTTACTGTTCAAAGAAACTACTACAGTTGTTTTGTTTTTACTAAATCACATGTGGTGTATTGGACATGCATTTGTCAAAAATATTGAAACAATTTACAAAATCAATTTGTCAGTTATTGTATAGCAACACATTTTCCTACTCTTTCAGGTATACACTTAGAAATGGAAGAGCTCTCAATAAACAGACCACTTAAAGCTTCACGAAGTGGACGTCTACTGATTCCAAGATTAAAATACTGGACAGGTGAATAGGGTGATATATGTTGCAATATTTCTAAATAACAAAGTCACTTTTTTCTATTTTAGGAGAGAGGGTTGTTGTAGGTAAAATGGGAGGGGTTGTAGACATTATAGGTGGTGTTCCAGACTGTACTTCCACATTTCAGTCTGAGCGTACATTGTTTAGAACTTCACAGTCAACTAGCCTTTCCCATGTAATTCCACTTTCTTAGTAAAAAATCTGAATGTTTTCTAATTATATTGTTTTATCTAGACACTTAACTTGGAAAAGAGCCCTGAGTTCCCACAGAGGAAAGCAACTAGATCCTTCAGTGAATATGAATCAGCAAAATCATTCCATACAAGAAACATTTCAAAAGGTTTTAAAAATAAAAATAAAAAGTTAAGTTTATAATGGTCCCCATTTCAATTTTTATTTAAAATAGGTAAACTTGTTACAAGGAACAGAAACATTGATAACATCCCAACAGTAACAAAACAGAAGAAGAATGTGCGACAGATAAAGCACAGCAGCAAAATGTCCGAAGTTGTGTCGAACGCAATTTCATCGCCAGATAAATCGTCGCCAATGAAAGTTGAAAAGTGTCGTCAAGAGGCAAATATGAAAAGTAAAAGTAGGACTCCATCTCCACGCAAACTCTTGAGAAAAATACGTTGTTCTGAGAAGGTGCATTTGAAAATTAGCTTTAGTTTAGACTTTCTTTAACATACAGAATAATGAAACAGGATGAAGCGGTTGATATCTACGGTCCAGAATTTCAGCCAGTTGTTCGTCTAGTCCGTCTTCTTCCTGAAGAGATTCTTTCGCTGACCATGAGAAATAACGTAGAGGTGACTGATAAACAGCCCAAACGTAGAATCATGCCCAATCGTCGGAAGCCGACCAATTCCCAAAAACTTAAAAAATCACCAAAATTAGAGAAGTCTCCAAAGAAAAGGCGAGTAACCAAACCAAAGACTGGAGATGAAAACGTAAATAGAGGTCGCAAATTACCCAATCAGCACCATCCTCGAACAGTAAGAGAGACACAGCAGCTGTTGCGTGTTTTGAATCAATCAAAGGAAAACGAAGAAGGGGGAGACGAAGCCGCTAGTACGGCGGCATTTTTCCAATATTCGCCATGCCGTGGAGCAACGAAACAACTTAACGATGTAGCGTAAACACAAGTTTCGAATAATTACAGGGTATTGTTTTATGTTTGTTTTTATTACAGGCTGTTGATATACTGAATGATGATTTTGAAAGTGATGATAATTTGAGTATCAGGATGCTATCGGAGCGAGAATCAAGTCCAATGTCTTCAGCTGTGTCACCTATTGGATCCGTTTACGAAACCGATGCAGAAATGTCCGGAAGGGAAGATGGTTTGCTGCGAGGATCTCCTATTCTGGGCAATCCTTCTAGGTTAATTATTAATTTCACCTATCTTGTCCGTTTCATAACCAACCTTTGGTCAATAGTTTTCATAGAGCAAGATTGCTGCATAAAACACTGAAAGACAGAGCCAAGCTGCTGAAAAAAGCAAAAGCTGACGAGAACGACGATTTATTTTGTTTACCCTCAAGTCAACTGACTAAAGGAACAGATGCTTCTCTTGGCTCCCAGTTACTACAGCCACAAGCGATGCGAGCCCTAGAAAAAGATTTGAAAAAGAAAGCCAAAAACAATCGGCAGTTTGACTTTTCAACCCTCTACCGCGGCAATCTACTCCACGTTTCAGTAAACTCAGATTCAGATTCAGGTGAATCTACTAGCGTGGACTCCTTAGACGAGTTTTAGCCCTCGACGTCGTTTTTTTTAAACACTATGCGTACCTGCCATAAGGTAAAGTTAAATACAAATGTTTAAACAATTCCTTTATTTTGAAGTTTTCTGGTTGTCTCTGTGTAGTTCATTGTATTTCACTGGTGTTATTGTAATTCAATGAAATATGTTTAAAACTCTTTTTCTATACCTTATTGGTTTTCATTCTCTTTTTTTTTTCAAGATTATTTGAACTTTTAAGTTAATATCCTATAAATGGACACTTTTGTAACTTGTGTCTTGATCGGAAATGTAATACGAATATTTTTTTTTCACACAGTCCAATCCAGACATTTCATTGCATATTTTGTCCCCTGACTTTTAGTTTCATACTTTTATCAGCGATTACTGACAAGAAAGAATCCCCTAAATGTACGTAAGTCGCAATAGTACCAAAAAGGAACATTTGAAAGAAGGTATATTTGATTGCGTTTATAAAGAACTCGGAACTTAATAGTATGCGTTCCAGTATAATCATGCTAAATTTGATTTCACAAAATCTTTTTAAGAGTTCTTTTGGGGCATGGCGATGGTAATGGTCTTGACTTCCAAGTAGTGATGTAAGCCCTCTTCTCCCCTGTACAAAAACAATGCTGATCAACATTCTTCACAGATATTTTAAGCCGCAGTAAAAACTTACAATTCTCGCCCCTGACCAGATTGTTTGAAACCTCCGAAGGGGGTTTGCGGCATGGTAGCATCGTAACAATTCACCCTGTCAAGAGGAAATTTAATTTAGAAAGTAGGTTGAACAGCAAACGTTTCTTACCAGATAGAACCAGCTTCAACGGCCTGCGCGAATGTAAGTGCCGTGTTTATGTCTTTGGTTAACACACCAGCCGCAAGACCTGGAGCAATTTGGGGTATTAATAATATGTAGTGGTTGTCTTACTTGCTCACAAGTTATTACCGTAGTATGTGTTGTTGGCTCGTTCAATAAGCTCTTCCATCGAGCTGAATTTGAAAATAGTTTGAACGGGACCAAAAATCTTAAATGAAAGTATCCAAATAAGAAATGCTATGGAGATTTGACTTGTATACGTACCTCTTCTTTAGCAATCCGCATTTCATCTGTTACACCGGCAAATACAGTTGGTTCAACGAAGTAACCTTCAGCCCCCCATTTGTTACCACCGCACGTAACTGATGCCCCTTCTTTCTTTCCAGATTCAACCAACTCGAGAACTTTATTATATTGCTCTTCACTGACCTACTCGGGAGGATTCAACCTATAAATCATCGCAGCAATCACACACTTTCTTTGAATCTAGATTTTCACCTGTGGTCCTTGTTCCACTCCTTCATCGAAGGGATTTCCTACTTTGCGTGCAGCGGCCATGGCGGTGGCTTTTTTGACAAATTCATCATAAATCTTCTCATGAACAAACGTGCGCGATCCTTATATAAAATGACATGTTCCAGATGAGTACGTGTATAAATAATAATAATAACCACGCTTACCGGCGCAGCAGCATTGACCTTGATTCGCGAAAATTGCATTGTAGCAAATGGTAACAGCCTCATCCACTTTGGTCAATATAATTTTTGTTGATTAATTTGAACTTATTTAAGGAACTTTGATTTTAAAATGTCTCTTACAATCCACATCGGGGAAAACGACGATCGGACTTTTTCCGCCAAGTTCGAGGCTGACCCGCTTCAAGTTTGATTGGGCTGCAGTTTGCATTATTAGTTTTCCAACCTTGATGAAGATATTCTCGATATAATTAGAACGCACGACCGCGTCAAAACAAACGTTTTATACTTGTGTAGAACCAGTGAACGCAATCTTGGAAACATGTTGATGATTCGTTAAGGCCGCTCCGGCTGTTTCGCCCAATCCGTTGATTACTATTGATTATTACATAAAATTTGAATTACAATTGTTATTAGATTTTTTTTAATGTTTTTGATAATGTTACCGTTGATTACGCCAGGAGGAAAACCAGCCTAGGTTGGCAAAGATAACGAAAGGCTTTAGATTGGATTTCATTCGCCAAATTGAACAGCAGTGAAGTTCGTTACTCACCTCGACTGACAACTGAGCCAAATAGAGAGCTGTCAGAGGAGTTTGCTCAGCGGGTTTCAAAACAACAGTGCAACCAGCAGCTAATGCGGGGCCCCATTTCCAAGCGACCATCAGAACTGTAATTAAGAATTAAAATATTGATTACGTGAAGCACAATGCGCTTACATCGTGCAATGTGTTACCTGGATAGTTCCCTATTTTCAACAACAAAGGAAGAACAATGGAAATTATTTAAAAAGAAATAACAATCGACAAGTATAGTTCGTTTTCCTACAAGGGATGATTTGGCCGACGACTCCAACCGGTTCCTTTCGTGTGACGACGAAGATATTGCCGTCTAAAAACAGCAAAGGGTTAGTAAATGTAGGGAACTTAACGGCCAGGATTCTTTAATACCGGCAGGAATAGTTTGGCCGTGGATTTTGTCGGCCCATCCGGCATAGTAACGGAGACAATTAACTGCGCACACCATGTCGAATTGGGCCTCGGCAAAAGGTTTACCATTATTTAGAGTCTCTAAAGAAGCCAGGTATTCGGCATCACGTTCAACAAGATCAGCCAACTACAAACACTTTGATTTAACATCTCAATCGATATAATTGTATGTTTTATCTTTTTAGACCTTGTTGATGAGTCGTCCGCGATTAGAAGCGTCCATAGTGCGCCATGTCGAACCAATCTTGAAGGCTCGTCGAGCTACCTCTACAGCTTTATCAATATCAGCCTGTTCACATGCAATTTATGATCAATTCAAATTCATAAAAATGCACTATTGCCCCTCAAAGACAAACAAAAGACAAACTATACTGTATATGTAATAGTTGAAAAATTTAACAAGATACAGTACTTTGTCGCCTTCAGCCACATCACAGATTTTCTTGCCAGTCGATGGGTTGATAACGGCAAACTTTTTGCCACTTACTGAATCCACAAACTTGCCATCGATGAACAGCTTTAATTGAGAGAAATGAGACGAAAAACGATAGTGATGTAGAGTATTATGTGAGAGATGTTAAGTTCGCCACACAAGTTACTACTTACTTGAGTGAATTTGATTTCAGGCTGAGAAGTCATTTTCTCGAGACTTTGAGAAGATGAGCGAGAGCTTTGGAGTACACGTTGACTCTGACGAGAAACTGAGCTTGTTGCCAAGCTCTGCCTTGCATTTATCCTACTGAACTTTTAAAGATTTCCCTAGCCAAAGGGGCGGAAAGAAGGCTTGTCCTTGACTAGTTGAGTTGCGACTGTCGTCGTTAGGTCCAAATATCCTCGTGTCGAAAAACCTTTACTATCGATAATTTATTATAAAGTTTGCTTTTTCACGTTCCTTTAAATTTTATCATCGGAGTTTATATCTGAATTCATCGTAAACGAAGAGAAAATTTTGAATGTATTATTGTTGTTATCATATATCTGGAATTATTAATTGAAATCTCAACCTTGGAATCCAGTATGAATCATGTCAGCGTGTCTGCATGAAGATATTTTGTCCCTCAGAAACCTTTTTTGCAAATGTAAAATGTTATTTATTGCCAAATGTTCCAACGTAGGTCTTTGCATATTAAACGATTGAAAATTATTTATCATTAGTTATGACATGCAGGCGTATTTATGTCTTATTTAAACAAAAATGTCATTCTTTGTGTACACTGTACATTAAAGCCACAAGTTAAGGAAGGGAGGAATCTCATAAAGGGAGGTGGAACATATATATGCTTAATGTAATCAGATGCACTGTAGTTACTAAAACCTAATAAAAGTGCCTGATTTAAACAAAAATTTTAACTTTGTGCATCAGCGTGCATGTTAAAGCCACAAGTTAAAACACAAATAAATTGATAAAATGTACTTTCCTTGGACGTACATGCCCGAGCAAATTTTTTTCGGTGTTTTTGGGGAAAGATTTCGAAATCACACGATAAGGAACCATTATTTTTTTAAACGCCTCCCCCCCACCGGACGACCCACGAGGTCCCCCACTCCACTTAGTTAGCCTTGTATTAAACACACATTTCGGAATCTTTCCCCAAAAACACCGAAAAAATTTACTCGGGTGCTGAAAAACTATAGTCTACGATTTTCAAACGTTTTAGTTTTTTTTACTACGTCTTTGTTTCTTTGAAAACCGATATTTTAAAATTATTTTTAGATTGAGGTGTTATTTTAACGTATACTGTATGACAAACTTTGTTATTTCACGCGGAAGTTAAATCAGCTTCCGCTGTGCGCGTGACATTTATAACAGAGTTTTATAAGTCTTAACCTCGAATGCGAAGAAAAAAAGGAGAAATCCTTTCTCCTTTTTTTCCTTGAGGATATAAGATGATTGCAGAAATCTACGTACCATAACTACCGTATCTGTTGCTTTTTCCAACTGAATTTGTTAAAAGAGATAAAGATAAATTTTCTCTAGGAAACCTAGAACAAGGTTCTCACACACAGTCGTCAGTTATTTTGACACAATCGTGAGGTAACCCTTATTTTGGTGACCAGTAGCGAGTGTCGACGAAGAACATACATGTACATCCTAGAACCTCTAGAGCCGTCAAGTAAGAGAATAAGGAAAACTCGTTTGTTACACTTCGCTGGACTGCGCGATTCGATAAAACAACTCTTGGTACAAACCAATTATTTAATCTGCTGCGTCCTTCATTGTCATACATGCAAATCCCAAGGAAAAGAAACGGGAAAGCAACTTCAGGGTAGTCTAACATAAACCACATCATTACAATCATTACATTTGATATGTTGATGCAAGATAAATGTCTTTATCTTATATGATATTTAGCAATCGCAATAAGTAAAGATTAGAATTCCAAGCGCAAATCGATTGTACATTTGAAACCACTCTGCCTAATCGTTAAAATCGATCAGTACGGATGACAAACACCGAAACTCACAGAGATGAGAGATTGGATCCACACTCATATGGATCAATACAATCAAATAACATTCTGCAAAAAACAGGTATAAGTACAGTCAATATATTCAAAAGTCTCGGTACACGGCGACATAATATTTACATATCCATCATTTTGGAAGGAATCGCAGATCGGTTACCATAGTTTCTTTTTAAACATCAACATTGACAACAGCCTTCATACCGTGTTGACATTGAAATTCTTGTTTAACTATGGCTGACTGTGGCATAGAAACCCTCCTGGAAACTAGTCGAAAAGACTTTAGTATTCCTTCAGCAATTGTTTGTGGCACCGCTACTTAGTAGGATAGCGTCGTTGTTGAGTTGTGTTGACGGGTCCGGATGGTCAGACTTCAGTTGAAAGCCGTACAGAGTAGAGTGTTAGTGATCTGGACTTCCCACAAGGACCAAGATGTTCCGTTTACAATCATTTAAGAAATTTTTAGTTCTCTTATTTTTGTTTGCAACTCTAATGGTTTTCGTGAACACTACAGTCTTCTCATCGTTTTCGTCATTAAAAAGCACCAATCAGATTCACGCCGCTACGGAAAACAACGACATCAATTACACGTATGGAATACTTCCAAGTATTTTTTGTACCGATCCCAAATCTTTGGTTGCCAAAATATGTAATTTATCTCGCCAAAACATGAAGCTGATCGATTAGAGTATAACTAGGAGGGATGAGGACCAGATTAATCAATCGATCGTCTTATAAATTAAACTGTTTTAACTTTTACAGCTTTCGTATTTCGAAGCATAATGCAGTTAAATCCGCAAAGTTTGTTGAAAAAGAAGGGACAACAAGTATAAATCTAGACGAATCGGCAGCTTTGCGCTGCCATTGAACTCTGTAAGTTCATCTACTGGACCTTTTTCCGGTTCTTAAATGAGAACGCGCAACGAATGAACAATGAAGATGACGAGCAATGATGAAAGGTTAGATAACGGTCCAGTGAGCTCCAGTAGAGTTGCTGGGGTGCAACCACAATCCGCTCATTAATCTATAGAGGATCTGCTACTTCCGACAGAGAGGTGGGAGGAAGGAGGGAGGGAGGAGACAACTCGTCGCTGCCGTCATTATTTATAGTATAAGCCGTTCGTCATTTTACCTGTTGTCTATATAGCCGTTGTATCACTTTCCGGTTTCCTTCTTTTATATCGTATGATCCTGTACTGTAGACGAAACCTTAATGAAGACACAAAGCTATTACACGGATTGAGATTCAACCAAGCAAAGCGCTTCATCCGGCGTCCTTGGCCCGACAAGCCGGATTGTTCCAACTTTACCATCAGGTATGTTTTCAACTTGTTAACTTCCCTTCTATCCCAGCAGGCGTTCAATGTTGTACGTGGAAGTTGATAACATTTGCATGTACAGTAACAAGACCCTGAATTTTTTATTGTGGTTTTCAAAGAAAAATTCGGCAATACAACATTTTTCAATTTTCAAAATGAAATTTTGAATCCAAAGTTGATACAATTTCCAATCGATAATAGGAGAACGGTGAAGCACAGTTTGCCCCCAGTAGCGCTGGCTAGTTACCCGGGCAGCGGGAACACCTGGGTTCGCTACCTGATTGAAGCCGCATCGGGAGTCTATACGGGGTCCATATATAAAGATGCGAACCTATATCTTCAAGGTACTGTACTACTATAATATTGCACATGCATAGTATATTAGAGAAGGCAGGTTGGAAGAAGGGAGTGGATTGGGAGAGGGGAGACGTCTGTGTTAAATTGGCTACTTCCGACGACCATTTACACGATCGATATTTGCCGAGCCAGGATTTTGGGGTGAACTAGCGGACTGGGATGCAGGCGTGACGTGTGCGCAAAAGAGCCATGATTCTGGTTCGGAGCACGTCAGATCATTTTCCGGAGGCCGAAGCATCTTTCTCAACCGCAATCCCTACGAAGCCATTCTGTCTTTTCACAATTTCCTGTACGGTGGTCACATTGGACACGCCCCGTCTGCTAACTTCCGACGGACGGGTAAGACGACGACTTACGTGGGGGAACAAGCGGACAATCGATTCAACTAACTGTACTGTTACATCATCGTCATCATGACACACAGAATGGCCAGATTTCTTAGCGGATCAAACTAGACGTTGGCTAGGAACAGCTGTCAACTGGACCCAGTATTCAACTCAGTTGCTGACTGTTCACTACGAGCAGCTCAAAGAGGATCCGATTCCTCAGTTGCGCCGCATCCTGCGCTTCCTACAGCTTCCGGTAGACGAACGGAGACTTGCCTGCATTAAGGTGCTTTCTTCACTTCACTTTCTTCTATTTTATTCTGCATTTTGTACAATAGTGTGTAACGACTAAATCTATAATGAGGCAACAGAAATATCCACAGAAGAAGTTCCATCGCAAAACCCCATTCTCCGAGGAGCGCGACGAGAAGAAGACGGTGTTTCCCGAGCAGATACGGCCTATAGTGGATCGAGCCATTCGCTATGTCAACTATCTCTCCCGGCGAACAGGCAACCCAGCTGTCCCGCTCGATAACTACAGCTATTATAACCATTCCGGTTGGAAGGGATCTCAACCAACCCAGGCTCAAAATCAGTCTTGGTATGAGTGGGCCTCTGATCAATGGGGATCCAGAGTTGTCCAGTCTTTCCTGGAAGATCCTTTAACTAAAATGCTCCGCGAAGAAGTAGAGTCTAATTCCTTTTACAGCTGGAGAATTCCATTCGACTCAGCGTACCCTGAATCTAGTCAACTGGAACTTGATTTTAATTCTGGACCTCCAGAATTCATCCGGCATGTTCGTCATAAAATGACCAAACGCCCTTCGCAGCAAGCCTTCGAAAACAAAAGCAATAAAAGTTCGAGGTAGCACGTAATTATAAACGCTCTGTTGCACATATCGTTGATCTCTTTGTCATATATAAAGATACCGGTACTTGTTTTTTCTTTTTGTTTTTGGTACTCTCGGCTCTCTGTATAATACGATAGTATTTAATTAGTCGAAGCACTCCATAACCAGTGGACAGTGTTTCCCGGAAACGTATTAATCAACAGTGGATTGTTTCTTTTTTCTTTTTTTTTGTGACGGAGAAAGTGTATTGATTCAATTAGGAGACATGTTGATCAACATCAAAAAGAAAAAAAAATGCCTATGTCTGTAAAGTCAGAGCTATATATATACCAATAAAATCCGGACATACCAATGACCAATGGAGAAAAGAAAAGAGAGCACTTCCCTACACCCCTCGCCCTTGTGTCTGTGTCAACAAATTTTTTTTTCTTTTTTTTATACATAGAAAAAAAGAAAAAGAAAAGAGGAAGAAAAAAGACAAACATAATTACAGACGAAGCCGATCATTTTGAATCCATTTGGGAAGGTAATAAGAATGAAACGTAATAAAAGACAACGGGCTCCATAATCAAAATAATGCGGAAAATGACGAAACAAATCGACTACAGGGACGGGATAGAGAGAAAGAGAAAGAGAGAGAGAGAGAGAGAAAGAAAGAAAGAGAGAGCAGAGAGAGAGAGCCAGAGCGAAGAGAAATGGATAGAAGGACACGGAGAGAGAAAGGAGCAGAATCGATCCAGAGTACAAGGAAATGGCTGAAAAAAAAGAAGAAAAACAGGAGAGAAAGAGAGAAGAAAGAGGAAGGGAGCACAAACAAAACACTGATGACATAACCGGATTGTTGACGAAAAAAATGTTTCATTTAGAGAGCAATCAAAATTCTGTTTTTTTTTTCTCATGGCAGTTTTGACGTACGGTACGAACTCGAACAAATATCGAAAAAAAACATAAAGATGGGTAGAGCTGGAGGGGGGAAAGAGAAATTTGAAAATTTAATAATCAAAAGTAGAGTTAGTTGTTTTGTATAAAATGACAGGTCATTTGGTCACGAGCCGAAAAAATTTAAATTCCCAAGGAAGGGGTTTGGGGGGGGGGGTAATGTTGTGTCTCCTCCAGATTTTAATGAGCACGCATGGATGGTTTTTATTTGACTATCTTTTTTCTTGTTTTGAAAACTTGAATATACATTTTCCCTACCGGCCGGTCGCTAATAAGAAGAATGCAGCATCCATAACATCTCTGCCCAACAAACACCAAAGGTTGACTAGCTTGAATATTTTTTTTATCCTTATAATGTTTGTTTAAAACGAAACAACACGCTTACATCATTAGAGAGAGAGAGAGAGAGAGAGCAAACCAAAGGGACTGAACTCGAAAGGGGGGCAGAAGTCGGTGTTGTGTGGAAAGAGCTGAACAGTTTCAAACGTTTTTTGCCCCGATTCTAATTGCACCTGTCAAATTGACTGTATCAAAAGAAATTTTTGAATCTATTTTTTTTGGGGTTGATGTTGAATAATAATGAAAAGAGTTATAATAATTAACAACACAAGACGGGAATCCCACGCACACGCAGACACACAACCGATGTGAATTTTTTTCCTTAATGATTTGAATCGGAAAAATAAAAAAAGGAAGCGAAAGAGAAAAAGAGAAATATCGGGAAGGGTTAGGCGGTGACACGGAATAAAATTTACCAAAAAAAGGAAGTTAATTTTTACCGGCAGAAGAAAAGAATTAAAAAGGGACAATTTTTTGCATCACTAAATCGACATTCAAGTAAAAAGATAGAAGGAAAAAGTTTTTTTTTTGCTTGGGAGGGTAGTTCAATCGAAAAGATCTAATCAGGATTACAAAAGAGTCGAAATGACTGATCAATCTTGAGCATTTCGCTCAGCACATTCTCACGCGCAATAAAAAAAGTATTTTCCTCTTTTTTTTTTAATTTTCGAAAACCTTTCTATGTCTCAATCCTCATCTCTTTCGCTTCCTTTGTTCAAATTACAGGCAATTAGATTTTGAATAATTCTGAAAAACTTCTAAAATCAAAAATGAATACAAAATGCTTGTCATGGCAACCATCGAACACGAGGATAAATAACGTGTGGATTAAGAAATAAAAAGGGAAAAGAAAGAGAAATAGAAAGAGAAAGATAGAGAGAGGTAGAGACAGAGAGCCTAATAATTAGGAAGAAATTGGAGCCGAAATAAAGGGATAAAACTGGCAGTTTAAAAGTCTAAAGAATTTTTTTTCTTTTAAAAGGAATTATAGGACTTTTTAAAGCCATTTTTTGTGTAGAGAAAATTTGTTCGTTTCCTGATTTTCAAAAAAATAGAGAATCGCCAATGAATTTTTTCCTTTCGATTTCCCATCTTCTGGTAATCTTGTCAGTGCCAAGAACTGCTATCGAAAGATGTCGAGATCTTAGGGGCAATTCCTTCAAGTTCTCGTTAAGTTTTTTTTTATGATGTCTACTTTTTTTCTTTTCTTACACTCACACGCAAAGGAGAACGACGGATCCACAAAGAGAGGCAGGAAAAGAATAGAAAAACTCGACAGAAAAGAGAGGGGTAGAGAAAATAAGAAATCAATCGCCAAATGTTCACGCACGAGCGATCCCCATCGCTTGTTGTTGCTGGCTGCTCTCAGTCGCCATCGTCGTCGCCACACACAAAAAAAAGAATCATCACATCTAAGCTGGTGGAAGAAGAAGAACGATGAGTTTTCGGCTGATGTCTATTCACTTAAAATATATAGAGATAGACTTTACCTCTTTTTTTCCAATATCCTCATGGCCGAACTATCAAGTCTCCAATTTGTATATCTAGCATTTTTTTTCTCTTTTAATAATTTCTTCGGGGCATGGCTCTAAATACTTTTGAATATGTTTTTTCCGGCGTGATAAAGTTGAGTTGGGAGAGGGGGAGGGTTAGAAGCGAAAGAAAAATGTTTCTTGTTGTTGTTGGTGTTGTTTTTTTTTTTTGGTTATTTGTTTTGGTGGTACGGAAGAGTACAGGGAGTTGAGGCTCCGGAACGGTGAAAGTGAACATTTAGCCACTTGCCGTCGCGGCGGTACCACACACGGGTCTCTTCGTTCTGCTGCGTATGCGCTTGTCCTTGCCTATAGTTCCATCACGAAAATGAGTATATATATATACCATAATACATATTATATTTTTTATGGTAGTAGAGCCGTAATAAAAAAAGGAAAGAAATAAGGTAATCCAATATTGCTGGCATCATCAAACTTACTTGTCCACAAATTGAGTCAGTCGGACGTATGCGATGCAGGCGGCATCCTCGCCCATCAAATGGATGTGAGGGTTGAGGATCAGTGTGTTGATTGATTTGCAATTCTTGCCCAACACTGTCAATAAAAAATAAAGCAAGTTGATGTACATTGTTCTCAATATCATAGTGTTCACAGTTTTCAAAATAAACTAGGACGTGTCAAAGTTACAGTTGTCGAAGAAGAATTTGTGGAATTCCAGTCCTTCGACGAGATTACCCAGTGCTTCCGGTTCGAAAGACGTAACGTGCGGATCGCAGATTTTCCTGTAAATTTGTATTGGAGACAACGAATTGTTGTTAAATACTTTTCTTTCAACTTCTTTATTTAGCAGGAAAATCGAGAGAAACTTACGCGTAGGTTTCATAATCACCAGCGCTGATGGCCTCCAGTAGCTGCTCCGTAAGCTTAAGGATCTCTTGTTTCCTCGCTGCGGGCCGAATGCGGGAAATCAAAAAAGAAAACCAATGAAAGATAAATAAAAATGTGATCGAAAAGAGACTTTCTAGCTAAAGTGGCGGATAATAATCAATACTTCAAAAAGTGGAAAACATACCGTGCACAAACTAAAAGACAAACTAAATAACCTACACAAACTCAAACGTCAACAAAATAAAAGCTACAAAAAGAAAAGGTTTGTTCAAAATGGATCAATAAGAGGAACGGGGTCGGGACGAACGGATGCAAAAACGCTGCCGTCCGCTACAAACGATATTGACACCCAGAAAAAGAGAAAGAGAAAGAGAGAGAAGAAGAAAACAAATAAAGTAAAAAATAAACGCGGTTTGATATTTTCTTTCTTTTTGATACAAAAGTGGGGGCTTTTGAAACGATAGATAGATAGATAGGTAGACAGAGAGATAGAGAGAGAGAGAGATAGATAGATCTGATAGCTGAGATTGCAGCCGTACCTGAGCCGCTCCAGTTGTTTGGCAACTGGGAGCACGTTTTGGCCGGACCGGTCAGTCGAACGTCTGCGTCAACACGCGCGCGCGTTTTTTATTTTTATTTTTTTATAATAGATGGAGAAATCGAGAAAAGAACGAGAGAAAAGAGAAAAGCCGATTGTGTGGCGTTTTGTAACGGACCGTCACGCAAAAGTCGATCGGATGGACGGAGAGCGTGGACGATACACAGAAAGAGAAAAAGAAAAAAGATTTTTTTTTGTTTCGTATTTTTTTTCTGTTTGGCTTTAAGTTAATAGTAAAGCAAAAATGATTTGTCATATTGATCACAAATAAACAAATGGTATATCAAACTGAAACAACCAACAACGACCAAATCAAAAGACTGTAGGATAATATGGCGGATGGCGGCCAAAGAGTCTACATATATAGAGATATATGTACATACTGCATGGCGTGTGCTGGATCAATGCGACCACTCCGACCGCGGAGCACTTTGTCTCGTGTGCGTGTGTGTACGTTTGGCGCCCGTGTTACGTGTAGTACGTTTCTTCTTTTTTGTTTCGGTATATACTAGTATACAATTTCTGTTTTGTTTCCTGAAGCCGGCGCTTGGCAACGTCAACTCTCATTCGTCTAAGCCCAGAAATTTTTGTGGAAACTGACCGAGGAATCGAACAAATAAGTGCTAGTAGTCTGTAGTCGTAGTAGTAGTAGTAGAACTGTATGTGGAGCTACACATCGAATGAGACTGCGGCGCGCAATCACGGCTTGATAATCCCCAAAAAGAAAGGAATGCTGTCATTTTTGTTGGTGGCCGCTTCTTATTTTTAGCGAGATCGATATCAGAACAAAATGGCTGCTGCCGACTGCTGCTGAAAACTATCTATAGAGTATAGGAGCTCCCACGCATCAGACGGATTACGGAAGACGATCCATCATTTGTCTGTCGAAAAAGGGAAGACAAATAAGGGAATCGGCTTTTTTGAAAATATTACCAAGTTGTATGTCACTGAGCCAAGATGACGCTATTGTTTTCCGCCCGCTTTTGATTGATGAAGATCGTCACCAAAGATCGCGTATACAGCAAATTTAGCCGGGCGCGCAGCGGACCCCAGGCCCGCCCAGGCCGTCAATTGCGAGCAAACAAAAACCAAAATGGAAAACGACCGCCAACCCAAAAGCAAAAAGAACTACAAAATATTTTGTTTTCATCATCATCATCTAAAAATAAAGAGAGAGAGAGAGAGAGAGAAGGCACACATCGTGAATCATCGCACCCAGCACTCCCGGAGCTCGCTCCATCTCTTCCATCTCCATCTATTCGTCTTTCTTTGTATAGAAGATTGAGAAAGAGAAAAAAAAAAGAGAGAAGAAAAAACGTAAAAAGAGGAGGATCGTAGACACGTCATTGTGTCTGGGAGTCGGCTGAGGCGACGATTGTTCAAGACACATCCGTTCGCATTGAGTAGGAATAAGTAAAAAATCGGACGGACGGATGGACGGACCCAAAGGAAGGAAACGGGCAAAGAAGAAGAAGAAGAAGATGAACAACTGCACAATCCATAGACACAGAGAGCACACACAGATAGAAGAAGAAGAAGAAGAAGAAGAAGAAGTAGAAGAAGAAGAAGAAGAAGAAGAGCCAGCAATCCTTGTGGTGCAAAAAACTTACCCGGTCGCATTGGATCAGCTGGCTGTGTGCCAACGCGATGATGTTGCAGCTGCTGATGTTGAATTGCGGCGGCGGAAGCCGCCGGTGCCTGACTCTTCTCCACTTTGGTCGCTTGATCTGCTCTCGATGCGGACGGGGTGGTGGTGGTGGTAGTGGTGGTGTTTTTGGATTTGGTAAATTTCAATAGGCACATGACCGTTTCGGATTGGCCGGCAAGATAGAACAGACGCACAAGATGAGCGACAACATGGCGACTGTCAATTGTCCACTCAATTTTTGTCTTTTTTTTTGTAAGTGTCGAGTTAAAGGGGGAATAATCAACGTAGTTGTATACCCAAAGTTTAAAAAGTCAAAGAATAGAGAAAGGAGAGAGAAGAGTCTCGGGTCTTGTCGGTTCCAAGACTGGACTGGAACAACTTTGGTGGTAGCTTTGGGTGGATAAGAGGAACCAGCGCCCGCTAGAGGGAGGTTTTGTTTGTTTGTCGTTATAACTCAAAGCGAGCGAGAGAGAGAGAGAGAAGGATAGTGAGTAGGCCGTTAAGAGACTTTGTCCAGTTATATCCTTAGCTTCCGTTAGTGTGTTTTTCGGTGCGTGCCGTGTTTTTCGTTTGGCTCTACTAGTCACTTTTTTTTCTGGGGGGGAGGTGGAGGGTGTTTCACTCCCACTCTCAATGTTTGAGGAGTTGGTAGTAGTAGACGACGACTGGAGAGCAAAGGAGCAAGAGAGAGAGAGAGAGAGAGAGAGAGAGAGTTTACCTGGAACGGCCGTACGGAGGATGGCGCTCAGAATGGCCGGTTTGTTGACGCCACCTCCGCCAGAACCCGTTGTGGGGGGTGTGGCCGAGGCGCTGGCGGCCGTCAGCGATGCAAGAGCTTTGGCCATCATCGCTGCTTCGGCACTAGCTCTTTGCGCCGCACTCGCTACGGAGGCGCTCCCGGTGCCAACTGCGGCCGCCAACGTCGAGCCGGACGACGACCCATTGGAGGCGACTCCGCCGTCCGCCAAAATTGGTTGCGTCACTGCACTCATTTCCCCGCCCCAATCATCATTTTTTGTTTGGTTTTTTTTTTGTTTTGGTTCCGTTCGTGTTTTGTTTCGTTTTGGTTTTTGTTTTGCGTATTTTGGATTTCATTCGTCGTCGTTGTTGTTGTTAACGGGCAAAAGCCAAAAAAAGAAGAGAAAAAGCCAAAGAGCATTGAGAGAAGAGAAAGAGAAAGAGAGAGAGAGAGAGAGAGAGAGAAACAAAAATATGGTATAGGATCATTGCCAGGCCACAGACGAATACAATGCGCCAAAAGATTTGTGTGTAAAGTCAAAGAAGAGGAAGAAAAGGGATATATAGTAGTACGTAGAGAATACGAGACCGGACCCACTCACTCACCTATGGCCTCTACACACAAATGGATATACCTGAGGTCGGTGTGTATGTTGTTGTCAAACAGAAAAGAAAAGAAGGCTCAACTGGACTTGAACAATCGGCCAATCGATTCAGCCTTATTTCCCCTTTCGAAAGTGCGCGCCACAGAGAGAAAAAGCAAGAGAAGCCAATCCGTTCCCTTCGTCTCCATTTTTTAAAATTTCCCCCTAGTTTGGACGAAAGTTGTGTGACGTGACGTACTGCGAGACATGTATGGAACAATCACTCAAAAGTCAGCCCCAAACCAAACATTGTTCAAGACGGACTGTCTGCCAGCTCCGTGGTTGTCGCGTCTTTGACTTCTTCGTATCGCCCCCCCCGTCGTCTTCCTCATTGCCCTGCCAGCCCGTTGCTGGTTTCGCCTTTTGCGGACCCAACGGTTCGGTCGGGAACACAAAGTTTTGTGTGTGTTTGTGTGCCGGAATGGCGCGACGATGACCGGATGGAATGTCGCGGGACCCCCACGTCATCACCCGCAAAGACGTGACTCAACTACGTACGCTACGGTACTCCTACCGCTTGTTACTACTCTACGGAATGTATCGATTACTCGTCGACGACTTCCAATGTGTCTCTCTCCTTCCATCTATGTCTGTGCTTCTGTTGGATTCGTGTGTTGTATGTGCAAGTGTCTGTGTCTGTGTGTTTGTGTGTGTAACGATGGGTGGGTGGGGGGTATATGGTCGGTTGATGGGAGTTCTTAGATGTTAACATCAGATGCAAATGAAATAGTAAATAATGCACGTTAGTTAATCTACCTTCAGGCTCTTTGGCAATGACGGTTGAACTGCGATCCACGACTCCTTTTGCCTTCTCTTCACGGGCGGTAACATCGTGTCCCAATATAAGCGACATGGCGAGCAATAAATGAACAAGAGAGCGAGCAAGAGAGTTCGTTAGCCAGCCGTTAAAATAGCAACAACAACAACAATTAAAAGGAAATGGAAAAAAATATGGAAAAAATTTGTCCCAGGTGGTGTTAGTTGATAGCGTCTTACACAGCACAAAAACACTCGTTCACGGAGGGTGCGTGTGATTTATTAATATATTTTTTGGGAAGTTTGACGTAAACATGTCAGAGAGTAATTGATCCAGCAAGAGCCGAAATAAAATGACGTAAATAGATACAATAAAGATATTGAAAAAATGAAAAAAGTGAAAAAAAATGTGACATAAAGGCTGTCGGAAAAATAGCGAGAAACATTGTTTAAGTAATGCGTAGGCCCAATTACCTTTGACGTCGTCCTCTTCGATTGTCGTGCTGCTGTCGGTTGATTCTTTGACGTTTGAACCGTCGCTCTTCTTGTTGATGATGCTCCGGCCTGTGATGACAAAACAAATCCAATTGTTCAACTAATCAACATAAGAGAGAGAGAGAGAGAGAGAGAGAAAATTGTGAAAAATGTCAGGAAAAAGTTGATATACTGGAAAAGTTCCGCGTCGCCAACATTGTCGTCAGGATGGCGCCCTGTGAAATTGGGAAGAGAAACAATGTCAGATTCTAATATAATGAATCCATCATACTGGATGGGCGTTTCATTACTTTTAATTTGCGACGAGCATTGAATTTCTTGAGGCAGTCGACTGTCTCCTGTCTGTGGACCACGGAAGCAACGCGTTCTCGTTGCTGGATGTAAAAAGAGAGAGAGAGAAAGATGATTGGCATCAATTTGGCTGTATTATAGTCTGAGGGAAGAAAAGGAATCAATAAGAAGATTGTATTTACGCAGATCCATGGGTGTTTGAGGGCTTCGGCGGCCGTGATGCGCTTGGCGGGGTTGACAGTCAGCATTTGATTGATCAAATTTTTGGCTTCCGGTGTCACCGTATCCCATTCCGGTGACGGATACTAGCAACAGAGACGAAGAGAGATGAAGAGCGAGCTTGTGTATTATTGACAAACGAAAAAAACTCTTTTGTGGCACAAATGATGGAGAAATTCTATTACGTCATAGGCTCCAGCTTTGATCTGTGCGTACAATCGATGCTGGTCCTCATCCCAGAAAGGAGGGTATCCAACCAGTAAAATGTACAAAATGACACCTAATAAAAAGACGAGAAACGGGGATGAAGACAAAAATAACATCAGCTAAAAATAGGCAGCAACGCAAACTGGCCAGTTGGCCGGCCAGCAATGTCAATAGGGATATCAAGTGTTGACAAGCCCGCCAACAGTTACGATAGGAGAGAAAAAACAAGTCGAGCCACATACCACAGGCCCAGATATCCACAGGTTTCCCATAAGGTTCCTTCTTGAGCACCTCCGGTGACAGGTATCCGGGCGTTCCAGCGAAGCCTATCGGTACCAATGACCAAGACGAAAATAGATTACATTATATATATATATATATATGGAGAGAGAGAGAGAGGAGCGCGGCTTTAGTCAATATATCTATCGGCAAGCACGCAGGCAGGCAGTATCGTTGGCAGTGACGTCACTACTTTCATGGACGTCAATCGTCTTGTTTAATCCCAAGTTGATGCGTGCCGTCTGCTGTGTCGTCCCCCAGCTCTTTATTGATTTTTTTTTTGTCCTTTCCTCCTCCCCCATTGCTGCTGCAGCTCTTCCTCTCTCGTGTTCTCATTCTAGGCCTTCGTCGTCTCATTCGAAGCCTCCACACACAATGGGCCGATCATCCGTTCCACAATCAAACACTCTGTGTCCTCCCGATATAGATATTTATCCACCACCAACCACCTCGTCTCTACTACCCACACAAACGCAGTGCTTCACTCCAAAGTTTTAATAATCCCCAAAGTTATCTCTTGTTCCAAACTCTCTATTCTGTCTGATGGCGACGCAGGAGGGAAGAAGACTATGTATGCATACTCGACGACTGCGGTACGCTGTCTGCAATCTTGTTAGTAAGTCAAAGACGATGGTGGAACACTAGGCTACAGAGAGAGAGCGAATCAGGGAGGGAGTGCGGCAACGGGGTCTATTGCCTATTCATGTCGGTTGTTACTGCGGACGTTTGCAAAGTCAAAGCAGTTTGTTGTTGTTGTTGATGTTGTTGTTGTCCAAACATTAGAAATATATTAAAGGGATTGGAAAACTTACCGAACCAGGCCTGCTGCTCGCCTTGGACTTCAATAGCGAGACCAAAGTCAGCCAACTTGACAGCGGCTCCTTTTGCTTTGCTGGCCAAGAGCAAATTTTCCGGCTGGATGGGCACACAGAGACCATGACAAAATAAATAACAAGAATTCAAATGATGTATAAGATAAAGGGAGAGAGAGAGAAAGATAAAAACGACAGTCATGAGATCAAAAAGAGAGCTAGATATATATATAGTAGTTGGATAGATAGGGAGGGACAGAGAGAGAGAGAGAGAGAGAAAGACTTGATTCATCAACAATGAAAGAGCAGTGAGATTTCAACCGAGCCGATGATACATCCATTAGAGAAAGGGTTTCTATCTGCCGCTCGCTGCCGCTTTCTATTTCTCATTCCATTATTGAAAGGATTAAAGTAGAAAGAGAGTCCTATTTCTGTGAAAACCCAACGGGTAGAGAGCATCGACACAGAGCACCTGGAGTCGTCCTCCTCCTTATAGTTGATATATGAAAACAAAAAGTTTCGTTGCCTTTCCCCCCCAGTATCATTGATCTGCTATTCGTTTCGTTTCGTTGGATGGCGGTTCTCAATATTGGCACATCTCTGATACAACGACAACGACTCGGGCTCCGCTTCACTTCACTAGTCGTCGTCGCAACCAAAGTTGGCTACATGGAATCAAACAAAAGTTGGTGGATCTACAATACGAATGCTCTTCAGAGTGCTTTTGATCCAGTTTCCGAGTGGTGTTTCTATGCTTTATTGGGTGCTAGAGAGGAGAGACTAAGAGACAAGGACGACTCTAGTCTCCAGAAAAGAAAAAAAGATTCCTGTGGCCGACTCCGCCCGCTGACGCGCCAGCGCAAGTCCACGCACAACACGATGAAGGTACAGAGAGAAGCGGAGATTGATTGAATCTCGATGCAACTCGAAAGAGAGAGAGAGTGGAAGTAAGTGCGCGTGTTGGAGAGAGAGAGAGAGAGCACAGCGGCGATAGATAGAGAGAGAGAGAGAGAGAGAAGAGTTTCAACTATGGCTGCCGGGGCCAGCTCAGCACACACGGCTGATTGGATTGAGCTGGAAGCACTTTGATGCCCGTTCGTCGTACAACCCATCCAAAGTCAACCGTCAAAAAAATAAAAATAAAAAATAAAGAAAAAAAAGGGAAGGAATTCTTTTTTTTTTTTTTTTTTTTTTGTAAGAAGGGGGGAAGTTGCTGCTAGGACGACGTCGTGGGAGTTTCCCTCTGTCAACTGAACCAATATGCACAGAGAATATAAGGCGACAATCGATCTGGTTCTTCATATCGTCTTATCCCCTATGGGCATCTAAAAGTTTTCAACGGGCAATAGGTATTTGTGGATAGTGTACATAAAAGAAAAGAAAAGAAAAGAGTAGGAGTAGGAGTAGGAGTCGGCTATGAACTATGTATGAGAAAATGATGGCATCAGCAGAAGAAAGAGATGCTGGGCCCAAGAGTATGGGTCGGAGGATCACCTTGAGATCCCTGTGTACGACGCCGTTTTGGTGACAGTGATTGACACTCTCCAAGATCTGCTGGATGCAGTGGGACGCGTCCGCTTCGCTGTAAAATTCACGGGCGACAATGTCCTCGAAGAGTTCGCCACCCGTCACCCTGCGGCAATCAATGAGAGTCAATGGGAGTTCAACCACTGAAGGATTAGATGTAGGAGGGATTAAACCCAGTATTAGTCGTGTCAAAGGGAATTGAAAGAAAAACTTACAGGTCAAAGACGAGGTAGTGAAAGCTTTCCTCCTGTATGCTGTCATGGAGCCGAACTGTAAAACAAAAACAAACAAATCAAGAAACATGAATTGGGAGAGTCGATTTACAGTCGAGTCGATTGTTTTGATTTTCTCAAATAGAGGCCTGCGTCCTAGGGATGAGGGTGGTGGAGCAGGAGGAGGACCAATGACGGCGAGATTGAGCGTCTCGCGGATCAATACTCTTATTTGAATAAGCTAACCGTGGCGACGTGAAACCTGCTCCCTTCACGATCCCAACCAAACTCTCGACGACCGTTGACGTGTGCTCCTCCCTCCTCTACTTGACGTTCCAAATGTTTATTTTAGACAAAATTTCTCCTTTTTCTTTCCTTCTTCTTCTTCTTTCCTTCCTTCCTTCCTTCCTTCCTTTTTCGTTGGGCCGTCAGCCGGCAACGACGGGCCGCTGACTTTGTCATGACAAGGGCCGTGATACGGAAGGACAGCAACAGGTCGGGCTGCTACTCTACTCTGCTAAACCCCCCACGGCTGCTATGGCGACTACCAATAGCCATCAACTAGCTGAACCTGCAGCTGAACCTGCAACTGCAGCTGCAGCACTAGCAGCAGCACCAACACCAGTTGGCAGAAGGCGGAAGCAGCTACTAGAAGAACTAGACACTTTATTCAATTGGACCATGTCGCATAACAAAACAGTTGCACGTCTCATTGACTTTTTCTCGACGAGTCACCAGAGTAAGACCAGCTGGCGGCAACGCAACATCTAATCCATTCACAGTTGTATGCTACACTTTTTTCCCTTCTTCCTCTTCTTCTTCTCCTTCTTCTTCTCTTTTATTCTGGGGTTTAGCTTTCCCTTCTGAATATGCGCCAAAGGGCTACGAGAGAGTAGTAGTGAACCCTCCACCAATGGTGATGAGCTCTGTGCCTGCTGCTGGCCGGGTCGAGTCGGGCCGCTACCGTATAACTATTGATTTATCGATTGCCGCCGACGAGAGAGGAGAGGAGAGGAGAGGAGAGAGAGAGAGACGGACTGGTAGGGGAGGAGCGCCAGACAGTGGATGGAATGATGGGGGAGAGAGGAAGAAGGATCGAAGGTTCTGCACGAAAGCGGGGATGGGGTGAGGGAGAGACTACACACTGCAAGTTTTCGGGCTAGACGACGGCGAGGGCAAGTTTCGAGTCGTTTACGCCGACACCAATGTACGCTCGACTCCTTTCTCCCCGTCGCGTCTTCTTCCTTCTTTTTTTTTTCTGCCCCGCTTCATCGAATCAAAAAAGAAAAAATCTCTTCTTGGCTTTTCTCATCGACCGCACCGAGAATCGGATTTTCCCCCTCAGACGCGACGGACTTCTTTATTTTTCTGGCAAACATTCAATCAAACCGACAGATGGCACTAGAATCGATCAATCTCTAGACAGACACAGTTGCATCATTGACTCGCTATTGCTCTTTCAGTCGTCGTTCAGTGTATTATTAGACCAGTTTAAATTCTTCCTCCTTCCATCATCGTAACGCAAGGCTACAACTTACCGATATTGGGGTGTTGGAGCTTGCGGCAGATGCGGGCTTCTCGTTCCAACTTCTGGAAGTCTGTAATGAAAAATAGAGAAGAACGTTTAGCTAAATAATGGCTATTACAACATTTAGTGGGCGTACAAGGAAAATTGAATAGCCGTCGTAATAAACCAGAAGGAGAATGTAAGCGGGAAAAAAGGCAGAAAAAAGGAGGAGGAGGAAGAGGAGAGAGAGAGAGGAAGGTGCGGCCGGATGTTATACCGGAGGGGCACCTGTTGCGAGGAAGTGAAAGGGGACACCGGAACGGATAGGGGAAGTCTACTCGAATTGATGAAATTCATGAGCTGCCGCATTCTTCTTATTCCTTTCCTACACAGAGACGAAAACCTAATATTAGAAGTGATACGAGGCGTTGTCTACCTCCACTAGGCAACGAAATAGAGAAAGAGAGAGAGAGAGGTTTAGATGGAGCCCGTTTTGACGTCAACCCGTCGACAAGGAAGCTTGCCCAATCCATTTATCCCTGTCCGTCCGGCTGCTGTCCATCAGATGAAATGGAACAAGACAGGGACCATTGCCGGGGACTCGGCCGAGAAACAAAAGAGCGGATAATTGGGGCAACATCCGGTCATCGTTAATCTTAGCTAGGGAAAACTCATGCACCATCTGGATCGATCTCATCTTGTCCGTGTCCGTCGGCCGGTTAGCGGCACGCGCTGCCGCAGCCACTACAGACACACACACACACGGCACACACAACAGGGAGGAAATTTTGACATGTGAAATAGAAGAAGGAGGGGAAGAAGAAGAAGAAGAAGGAGGAGAAGAAGGAGAGGAGTCTGTCCTGGAGATACCTGCGCGCGCAACTCTTTCTTGTCCCTTTGCTGACGACACACGAAGAAGAAGAAGAAGAAGAAGACGTGGACGGAGAGGGAAAAAAAGAAGATGCCTCGAAAACCGGGTGGATCAATAAATTCACATGGCGCGGAAAAGGGCCAGGGAGCCCCAATAATCGCATCACATTCAAAGAAGCAGAAAAAGAATCAAGAGAAATAGAAAAATGTATCGAAGAGCCATTCTTAGGCTTTTGATTGTTTCAGCGGTCTACGGAGAATATTCTGACGTAAAAGCTACCGGCAGATATCTCCGGCCATGTTTTCCCTCCTCCGATTGATGCTACTCCTCCTCCTCCTCCTCCTTCTCATCAACTCCGATGTCTTGGACTCAACCTCTCGGCCGGCCATATATAGAAAAGACAATGATTGTGGGGGTTGGTCGTCGGCTTAGATGACGAACCCAATCGATGCCAGAGATTTGCCAGCTGCCGAGTAACGAGTAAGAAGTAACGAGGAGACAATTTGCGTCCCTATCATCATCATTACACACAAACTATGAGTAGCGGACTAACGGACTACGGCGGCAGGCAAAAACACTATATTCTTCCTCGTCATCTTTTGAGGTCGACGGCTGGTCTCAATCGATCAATACGATTCAACTGGAACGTAGGAGGATACAACCGGAGATCTATAGATCCGTTTTTTTTTTCATTTCGATTCAACCGACAATGAGAGACTGCTGCTCCTGTTACGACGAGTCAAAGGGAGAATATTGCATTCCTGGTTCCTGGTCCCCCCCCCCCCCCAAACTGAAGAGATATCGAAACGCAACACCGGCAGTAGGTAGTTGCAGCAGACAGATAGAATGGCGACCATAACTTACGTCGACCTGCAATTGCCTTTTTCTTTGCCTGAAGGTAGTGATAGTCCTCTTTCGCCGTTGGCCCGTCTGCCGTACTGCAGCAGTGTAGTATAGTATGTCTTCTCTTTCAGCTCGCCGGCTTGCCCTGAAGAGAAAGAATGGTGGGCGCAAATCCGTTCTTTTCCGGCATCGATCACCCTAGTCTCGTCGTCTACAGCACGTTGCCTAACCGCCCAGTCGGCTCCTAAAGGCTCCGCTATGATGCAGGAGCAGTCACGCTCTCTTCTGTTTCTCCTCTCCTAGCTCCTCCGCTCTCATCCCGTGTCCTATACATATGCACGTCAATGACGTTACACAGCTCCTTTAGCATCAAGACCCCAAGAGATCTATTCCCCGTTGAAGGTTTGTAGGAAACACCAAGTCCTAGAGACACACTTTGTGTCTCTGTGTGTGTGTCTGCGCACGCAGACGATGCTGAAATGATTGTAGCAGTAGGAGCGGCAGGAGGAGGAGGAACCGCGGGCGGGCCAGGAATTACGAAACGATTCACCGTTTGACGTACAGACACTGGCAAGTGGCACGAGACTTAGTAGTGAGCGGTTGATTATGCTGGTGAATAAAGCAGCCGTAATGACTACAAAAGACTCTTCAATGAGTTCCCTAGCGTCAAAAGCGTTTCACTCTCTCTATCGTCCATCCCCCGAGCGTTACGTCATTTTCTAGTCTCAACACTGTCCAGCGTATTATTTGCGGTCAAACACGTTTTCCGAGAAAGAAGAGGGAAGAGAGCAGAGCAGACGACGAAGACGACAATGGTCCTGCTCATTAAGGATTAAAGATAATGAGAGCGTCTGTTGCGTTGCTATAACCTCATTAAAAGTTAATGGAGAAATAAAAGAAACAAATAAGTTTTCGTTGGGCATAGGCCGAGCGTGACAGTACCGTAGTGTTCCGATAATGATGCGACTCCGGCCCAAAGTAACACTTATACAGCTTTTCTCTCTTCTCTCTCGGTTCGTGTCCATTAACTTTTCTTGTACTAGAGTTTTCAACGTTGCATGTTGGCTAGCTCGCTAGCTCCTATCGATTTCTCTCCACGTAGATTCTCTGCTCTCCTTTTTCCCTTCACCTTACACTATTCGTCCTCCCTTTTTTCCCTTTATTTTTCTGTCTTCTTGTAGCCTTAGCGTCCCTGTCTTCTACTGTTAATGCTCAAGTTTTGTCCGCCGGTTTACAAAGAGCGAAGGACTTTCTGTATTTAATTGAGAATGCGCTCTCTGCCTAGGGTTTTGCTCGTCTAGGGAGATGGCCATAGTTTGGTGGCGTCAAAAGAACGAGACAGTTGGTTCATGCGGATGTCGCTTCCGCATCTCGAATCGCGGAGAAATATGAGTGAACGAGAGAGGAGCAGTAGAGAAAGAGAGAAAGAGTAGAGGGAAGAAAAGGATGATTGAATCAATTGCGGACGCCGAGCTCTTGGTCGACTGGGATGACCTAGTGGGCCGGAATAAACTGATCCGATTACAGACGATGCAGCGGCAGAGTCGCCTTCTTTCTCCTAGACTACTTCCCTGGATTTTCTTCTCTTTCACTCTCTCTCTCTCTCACTCTTTCCTTTTTGTAATACCAGGGTGGCGTTTCCCGTCCTTTCATACCCAAGTCCGGCTGATTCAATCGCCTAGGTGATTGAGTCGGTCCGCAGTGAATGCAGGTCTTTCTCTTTTCGCAGGAACCCCCCGTCGTCATTAGTGATCACTCTGGTCCCTCTCTGCTGCTGCTGCTGCTGCTGCTACAGCTACAGCTACAGCACTACGGTACTAGGACTCTAATCTTTGGCCCGCAACGCCCAATTCGCCCATTTTCCTTATTTATTTTTTCCGTCTGCCTCTTTTTCTTTGAATGACAGCCAACGTTGATTGGGCTGCTCTCTCCCCCTCGTCCGCCGCGCCGTCCGGCAGAAAACTAGAACGATTGAATTACACTTTCGCTTCATTAGCTCTGTTTATATCCAAATTCCACTCTGTAGGGGACGCTGTCTCTTGCTGACTTGGCAAAAGCTTACCGGCGAGTGACCTCAATTTGCTTTTTGTTTCTTTTCCCATTACTGAGCACTCTCTCGGGAGGGGGGACGCTAAGTCTTATCATTGGCGAAACTGGCCGTCAGCCAGTTGCAGAGACGGAGCAGAGTGAACAAGAGTGAACGAGAGAGAGAGAGAGAGAGAGAGAGAGAGAAAGAGAGTCAACTGATATAGAACTGGAAGGACGCACGCACACACAACTACACAATTCGTGCACGGGCCAAAATGATACAGTCCGTGTGTTCTAAAAACGAAAACAAACAGTTGCCAAAGGGATTGGACTGGGGTGTTTGAAAAGTTCAAGAAGAGGTTTAACCAACATGGTCATCATCATCATCGGCTTGTACATGTACAGTGTCCTCTCCAACTTACCTCGAGCTGAGAGCTTCTTGGTGTTGATTATCTTGGCAGCAAACTCCAATCCAGTCGATTTCTGGACGCATCGTCGCACGATCGAAAAGGCTCCTCTGCGGAAACGAGAAGAAAGCAGAAACTTGTTAGCAAATGAGAATGAACGAGATTGTGGCTTAGACGGAGAAAACTGTGTGCTAATACGTGACAGATGACCAGTCCGTAGAGAGATCGGCTCGATCCTTTTAGAAGGAAAGAGATCTACTACTCGGCCAAAAAAAGAAGACTCGGAGGAGGAGATAGACAAAAAAATAAAAAAAAATAAAAAAGAGAGGAATTGGGTAGCAGAAGAAAGAAAAAAGAAAACCAAGAGAGAGGGATCGTTACTCGGTCGTTACACGAGGGTTTATATTGCCCATTTCGATTCATAGCCGATTCACCACCACCCACGTTGCATCGATTTTCTTTCAATTTTCTCACTTGGTCACCCAAAAGTGAGTTTTTAGCTTTTTGACCCCGACAAAAACACCAGCACTTCTACTACCCCCACCAACCACCAGAGTCGGATGATGATGATGCCTTTTTACCATCGTAACCACTACCAGCCTTGTACGCCGGGGCTGGCGATCAATAGAGCTCACGTCCGGGGTCTCTCTCTTTACTCCGCATGGTCTTCCATCCTAAAACCGGTTGACCAGCAGCAGCAACAGCAGCAGCAGGTAAGCTCCCTGTCTACAGGGTAGTAGTGTAGTACGGGGTAGGTATGTAGTCCGCCTCTTAATGTATTGCCACAGCATACATAGGGAAATTTGCATTTCTTATTTAAATTAAGAGTCGAGACAAGTGGACGGCCAGCCGCCACTGGAGGTCTAAATGATCGATCGGATTCAAGTTTCGGTGCGACTCTGCGTGTGTGCGATACAAGGAAGCGGCGAATAAGAGCAGGGAGGAGCAGCTCCAGTGGAGCATCAGCTGAGGAGTAGCAGCATCTGCTATAGGAAATCAATGGATTCCGTTCGGGATCTTGAAGCCAAGACACGTCGTCGACAACGTACGACATGGCACCAGTTTCGACCAGTGGAATGACGAGTTCGTGTGTGAGTGCCAGCCGTGTCGCCGACACCTTCGACGGGCAAAAACATGGGACCCCCTTCTATCAGAGGCGATTTATTTATAGACAAGCGAAAATTCAGAGAAGGGGGAACAAACAACAACAACAAAACAACCAAAAAGACCGAGAGACGTTTTATTATCAGCAACAAAAGGAATTGGCGGATCGATGCCGTCAAAAACCATCGAAAAAAAAAACACCAAAGAAAGGAATTCTGCCGGGGGGAGAAACAAAGAATTTTCTAAATCAAAAAAGAAGCTAGCTAGAAGAGAAGAGAAGCTTATGGATCGAGAGATTTGGCGGGATGGATGCGATAGGTTCAAAGGGTGAGCCTCGGCACCGCCGCCGCCGCCGCCACCAACGACGACGACGACGACTCACGTGAGGTTGTGGATTTGACAAAGGAGCCACCGGGGAGCGGGCGGGTAGTTTCGGGTGGAGGCCAAGGCATAATCATCTCAACGTGCCGTGATTCGGTACACTCGACACGCTACCCCCCACCCAACTCCTCACAGACGACTATTGGAGAAACCGGCACTCCCGGATTTCTTTGGGTGGTTGTAGTCCAAAGAGAATCTCGGTCACGTCCGTTGCCTCCTTCCCGCAGACCCACACAGGCCCGCACAAAACAGACAGACAGACACACAAAATCTCAACTCTCAAGTCTCCTTCTTCCCTGGAAATAAAAGGCAGCGATTCACGCAACATTCCCAACTCCTTATTTATTCTAGACGACTCGACCCACCATCTGGCATGATAATCCATTTTTGATACTGTATTCGTCTTTCTATTACACTTGCGAAATGAGTATCGATTTCTTTTTTCTTTGGAGAAAGTTTGAGGAGGGCGAGAGCGACCGTGTCTAAAACCGGTCATTTGGTCTTTTGGTTCTCGGTAGCTAGTCCCACTACTCTATTGACTCTATTTGTTCGTCCTCCTCCCAACGGTCCATAGACTAGTACGTACCCACACTACCTTTGTAACCACCCGCGAGCTGCCCCATCCAGCGCCCGCCGCCACGGCAAACATGGACGGTATCGATTTCGCCAAGCTCCCGGGCGTCGTCGTCGTCGTTTCGTCCTGCGCCCCAGAGAGCACCGGCGCTATGGCGGGCACACTACTACTACTACTACTACTACTACTAGTACTGGTACTAGTACTACCACCATCGCCGCTGACTACTCTAGAACTCTGAAACCTTTGGCAGCGGCAGCAGCCTAGAGTCTCGGCTGTACCGCAGCACACGTAGAGGATTTAGTCCGAAGAAAACCCAGGGCTTCCTTGACTTACAAATGAAACAAACTAGCAGGGCCCACGACGGCAATCATTTCACCGAGGCGGAAATGAATTCCGGTTAGACCGCGAGGAAATGGAGGATTATCAAGTTACGTGAAAAAGTACAAATCAGTCTTACAACACGGAACTTTATGATGGTGGATTTTGAAAGGTTGATTAAAAACAAGAGTTTTATCTGAAACTTGGATTAACTCGGCTCTTATCAAAACTTATAAAGGTTTTTTGTTACCACCGGGGTAGTTCAAAGTCCTAAAGGAATTCAAGACTTGCATCCGTGAGGGGGAACACAAGTACCGATACGAGGCACGAGTAGAAAAACAGTTTCCCAAACATTTCCTCATGTACATACAATTCAGCAAAATATAGAAACAATGAACTTTGATAAGTAGAAAGAGATACGCAGAGCTCATTGTTTCGATGTTCAATATTGAATTAAGATGATAATCGGTGAAAATGTGAAAGCCACGTTGGCCAAATCGATCGTCGGGGCTGCACATAGAGAAAGTCATAGGGGGGACATCGACCGTGTGCGCAGAGCAAGTGGAAATTACAAATAGCACCTAGGTGGGGTTGGGAGACGAGGAAAGAATCGATTTCGACCAGAACAAAAACGGTCCACCTTTTCTCCCGAAAGTTTTGCCAGAGATACCCATCATCACCACAACCGAAACTTACACAGACACATAGACACACACAGACAGAAAGATAAAGATGGCGTCGACTTGTTGGAGGTTATAAACTGACTAGTAGGCTAGTAGTACAATGATACTCACTTTCCTAATTCCTCTTTCAGTTCGTAATTGTCACTGAATCGTGTGGTGGCGTTGAGAGCCATGGCCGATCTCTGTTCGTTGTGCTCTCCGTCCAAGACAAAGTCTCGTAAAACCCTGACAAAATTCGGTTTCTAGTTGTGGATTTCCGCAACGCTATTGTGTTTGTTCGGCTCGTTTCTTTGGTTGCTAGCTGACTGACTTTTTCCCCCAAACACTTTCACTAGACAACACAGCTGATGATGGCCGACTGTGTCGACATGCTCGGCATATCACTCTCACTCACGGTCAACGGCTAGCGATTTCCAGGTGAATTCTCGAAGACTGAGAGACTGATAAAACAATGGGCAACACACGCACACTCACGCAGAGACACACAGCACACACACAATATTGTAGTTTGGAAATTTGTTTCTTTCTCTCTCTCTCTCTCTCTTTTACACAGCACACTCTCACGGTTATTGGCGTGAGTGTGAAGGCGTGTGTGTGTGTGAGTCTGGGTACAGTCTCTCAGTGAACGAACACCCTCCTCCCGACTCTGTTGGCACTACACTATCGAATGCAATGCTAACTGCGACGCCGAATCCAAGCCCACCTTCCCACAACTCCCCAAAAACTCCCGGAGACGTTCGGGCTGGGTCCCCTCCCTTTACGCCCTTTGTGATGATTTTCACTCACGGTACACGCGACGCCATCTGATGCTCGAGCCACCAACCACGTCGACCCGACCAACAAACATATCCATAATAATAATATAACGGGACGAGGACCCCTTTCATTCTTTTTAATAATAACTTTAGCCTTTTTTATTATCAAAACAATCGAAGAAAACAAAAACAGGAATACTTCTAGACATCCAAGTAGTCCTCGAGATCTATTTTTACGCATGTAAGTACGTTTCCCCCCGACAAGGAAAACAAAACAAAGATGTATACATGGGAAAAATTCAACCATACTGTAGAGACAAAATGGATTTCTGTAGACAGCACGGTCCATCGATCGTCACTTCATCTCCAAAGGAAAATTTTAGACGAAAAAAAAAATACAAACAAAAAAACAAAACACATAACAAGTCATCGTTAGAGACTTGGGGAAAAGATAAACACGGGGGACGTTATGAAAAGACACGACCAGAAAATGTCATGAAATAATTCAGCTAATGGTTAAAGAGCGGAAAAAGAAACGACGCGATGTGTGACTGGCGTCGCCGTCTAGCCCGAATGGGCAGCACAAAGAGGTTTTCTACTACGAATGTATTTTTAACGCGCACTGATAAATATATAAAAGAGTTGTGGCTGCGTTGGAATAGGAGGCCAACGGGGCTATATGGGTCGCATTCCATCGGCTTCCCTCTCGCGTCGCGACTTGAAGGTAGCTTGCCCGGTTGTAGTCGTTTCACCAGTTTTTCAACTCGTCAAGCACCCGCTCCAGGATTGGATTCCCACCCAACTTTTCAATCTCCCGTCGGGCGTCCAGATCCAACTGGATCAGCGTCTGGCGCGTGTATTCAAACGAGCCAAACTTCTCCAAAAGGGATACGCAATATCTTTTCACGTCCATATCTTTGGTGCGTTGCCTTAGGATATTGATGATCTGTTGATCGTCAGGTCGGCTTCGGATAGCGTGGATCACCGGAAAGGAAAATTTGCCTTCTGTCAAATCCTCGCAAAAGCTCTTGTTCTCTGCGTACTGTTTGGCAAACAATTTTATCGTCGTATTTACTTTGATTTGTTCAAGTTGATTTTCATTCATTTCTGTACCCACCTCTTTCAGGTTTAGATTTGCATAGTCATCTCTGATTTGAAAGTACAGTCCCAAAATGGCCATGAGTGGACACATGTCGACCATATTTGTGCTAAAAAGTTGCATCAATCGCACAGCCAAACCAAACAATCCACCGGTTTCTGTGTAAACAAGGACTTGGCTTTAGCTTCAATGCCAAATGTTAAGTACAATTGTCATGTTCACTACTCACTCCTTATAATCATTTGTCTGTATTCGTCCTCCGTCGGACAGACATAGCTATCTCTCCAGTATATCTCCATCCCTTGGCCGCGATGAAGTTCCAGTAATTGTTCACAGAACACTTGGGTGGCCTTCACATAGATGGATAGAGAAAGAACGTAGTAAATGAAAACTTTTGTTGCCATGTCTATCCAATTTCTTTATTTTTACAGGGTAATGACTAGTATCAGTTACCTGAGGGTGATTGAGAGCCAGGATTTTTTCCAAACCCAAGAAGTAGACATAGTTGGCAGAGTTGATGGTTGAAGCTACTCCATAGATGGAGTGGGCAACTGGAATCCCCCTTCTGAGAATGGAGTTATCTTCAATATCATCAACTCTATCAGATATAATAACAAAAACCTAATCATCAAACCAACTCATACAACTGTAGACTGGGAAAAGTGATTACAAAAGACTAGCATTGTGCAACATTTGAACAACATCATTTATGATGTTCAATGTTTCAGGGGGAATGTGCAACCAGTAGTCAAACGCCAGTGACAGCTTCACACGAATCTGCTTTCCTTGCACTTGTAGAAGATAAGTAAATGGTTGCAGCAAAATCTAAACCGTTCAAAATATACCACAAAGATTATGGATTGCACAATTTGCAGATTTCATCAAAGCATATTACCTCATCCTGGGAGCGGTCTCCAGATTTGCTGTACGGAATAGCAACAGACCCATTGATTTTCCCACCAGCCATTGTTGTTTCCCTCTGCAAGATGTACTAGATAGGGTAGTAGGTTTTAAACGTACAAATCCAGGCGAAACTTGGATTTCTTGAGCCGCTGCGTACAGCCGATGAGAATGCTCTAGTGGTCGCACGTCCACTGCGTCTGCTATTGCTTGAAAACTTTGCAGAAAGATGTATCGCTTATCTCTACTACACTTATTGATCTGAAGACGAAACAGCACAGAGGCAATCTCGGCTCACTTAATCGCCTCAGATTCGATGAAATATATGGCCACCTAGACGTCTGCGACACAAACGTCAAATCAACACCGACCTCTGTGTTTTGTTGTCGTTTTCTTCTGCTAGAGTCGCTGACTACGATAGGACGGGCCAAGTCCGAACCCTTTTCAAACCGGTTTTCTATTGAATTGATTTAACAAATAGTCAAATACGCAAATACAAAACGACAAAGTCGGCTCTCCTCATGTTAGTCGAGAAAAACGTTTGCTTTAAGCTTTGGAATTCATTTGCCAGAAAGCTTTTTTCGCTACTTCTTGCTAATAGCATGACGTTTGTTGCATTTTGTTATTCACTGAAGAGACTAGGAATGAGTGTATAAAAAGGCTGAGGAATAAGGGATAAACAAACAAAATCGCGTCGTCAAATTTATTCCTGCACTTTTCAAATCCTTTTTCTACTGTTGAACCAAAGAATTGTCATTCTGTGTTGCTCCCACGCCGCCTTAAACTTGTTGTATTTTAATAAACAGTTATTCCAACAAACCTTTTCACTTGAAGCAGACGTGGTTCGCTGATTTTTGACATGACGTCGCATCATTGAAGAGCTTCCGATGAAGACGTCTTGAACGACCTACACTGTCATTCACTCCAGCTCCAATTCATTAACAAAGTCCTAGTCGATATAACGCTGAGCGCGTGTTGGCTGCGGAGGCGGTCAGATCGAGCTGGAGAGATCAATCACAAGATCAAAACGATCACTCTCTTCATTCGAGAGGTGGCCTCAATCTGGGTAAAAGAGTCTTATGAATAGAAATCCAAAGGCAAAAGTAGACTACTGACATTCGAAACAAGAGCTTGATGTCCTCGGAGAAGCCTTCAGCGACCGGAAAATATCGTCTTAAGTGGCTTGAATGTGATCTACTACCGTCCTTGAATACCAAATTCACCGTTCTCTAATCTTTGGGACAGAAAGCCTCGTTAAAACATGATACACAAAGTTTGGCTTCTTCGCGGAAAAGTTGTTAGCCACATCCCCAAACTACATGGCCAAAGCCAACGCCCACGTTGGTTATTCCAGGACGAAGAGTCTTTAAGGATAGATATTATAACCGTCCATTTCGTCGACGGCGGTTGCAAATGAAGATTTACGCGGTTGGGGAAGAAGGAAAAAAGTGATTCGGGCGTGCGACGGATATTTATATGGTTTGATTATGACAGCTAAGCCGACGCCGGGGCGCACTGCTACGCCATGCACCACTATGAATTCTGATGCTTACTGCTGGCCTACTTGGTTGCTGTCGCTGCCTAAATGATGAATCAAATAGAAGAGCTATAGCTCTGCTGCCGTAGCGGAGAAGTAGAAGCGGCGCTGAGCTTTTGAAGGGTGTTGAGAAACCAACCAAGTGACATACAGAGGAGGAGCTGTTCGGTCATATAGTTCGGAAACGAGCTCGACAGGGCGGTCTCAGCCAATTAACGAATGATTCGACCAGTCGGGCACGTTGCACCTCATTCTTCTTTAGAACCGAGACGACGTTTTATGGATGCCATTAGCATTTTCGTTAAATTGATAACCAAGCTTATAAGTAAGAAAGAGAGAGGGTAGGGAGGAGGCAGGGGGGAATAGAAGGACGACGACGAGAATTGGCGATGGATTCATCATCATCATCACGTCGAGAGGAAGAAGGACGGGTTGGACGGTTAATTACCGAGTGGTATGAATAAGTTGCCGAGGAAGCGGACAGAATAATGAATGGCCACGTTTCGGCCCCAGTTCATTTCCGAGGCAGAACTTTTGCAAGGCAATACTAACGTGGAGCTATACAAAGTTCTGCTAGCTACTGCTGGGACTAGGGAGGGGGCGTCTCATTTGGCAAATTCCCAATCGATTCAAGGATCAGCAGGAAGAACTGCATTGCATGAACGACGGACCAAGTCTACAGCATCGTTTTCTTTATACGATTCCTTCGGATTCCTTTCAGACGGCTGGGCCTTAACGTATTTCAACTTCATTGCGGAATGTAGTCTCGGACGAGCTATAAACTCTCTTTAACTTACTTTAACCAAGTTAACAATCGCGGCCGCCGAGTAAGAGCCGATGAAGACTTTTTGGGTTTACAGGCCAAGCCACTAGAAAGTAATCAGACGAAAAGTGAGTGGAGTGCCAATCGGTGTGCGCTAGCAAGCCGGGTCGGGCCCCCGCCAAATGCCACAACGAATTAAGTTGGACGGGAATTAATGTGGCGTCGCGCATTTGATGCCGCCGCTACCGCCGCTACTCGGCTACTGCCTCTGCCGTCTTTGCCATCCACATCTTCCAACCACCAGAAAGTATCGAGATCAATTTTCATTTAAAGATACTTGTACGTCTGGAGAAAGAAGAAGCTGGACATGGGGCTCTCTGCGTGATGCGATCACATCTCCCCCCTCCAACTTCTGTCACGCTCGTGTCCTACACCCATTGACCGCAACAAGGAGGCAAAGATAGAGAGCGAGAGAGTGGTCTAGATTATCTGATCACTTTCATCCAACAGAGATGCAGCGCCAGTAGGCAACATTACCAGCGATATAGCCGCCTACATGTTAAGCTATAAATATCTATCCTACATACACATACAATACTAAATTCAATTAGAACGGAATCGATCTGGCTGGACTTGTATAGTGCCCAAAACCTACCAATACGTATAACGTATCATAGTAGCGGATGAACTTTTCGTAGAATTCCAGTCGATCGGCAGAGGGATTTGCCTTTACATAATACTTTACTTTTTTGATCCGCGTATTTTTCTCAATATAATATATAATACTGTATACTATATTATAGAGTAGCCTATAATATTTTTCTGTGTGTGTGGGTGGGTGTAACGTGTAGAACGTGTTCGTGATATGCAACCGGAATGGAATATATAATCGCCTTGAAAGCGGATAAAAACGCGGGGGTCTAGTCAGAAGAAAAGGAAAGGAAGGGATATAGGAGGGTATAACAGCACATGCGGATCTACTGTCGTGATCCACTGCCGCGGGACAAAGTTTGCTTTCCATCTCGGCTGTCCTTCCGCCGCCGCCACCACCGTCTCTTCTGTCTCTCGGCGGCTATACGGGGAATATCTTATATGCTGGCGCTGCATCCAATTGGGCAGATGGGATCAACTGGGATCTCTTCTCTACATCTATACATGTACGTACCCTTAAAAAAAGAAGAAGAAGAAGAAGAAGAAGAAGAAAAAAGCCGAATCCAATTTTCTTCTCCATTTATAATCAGGCAATAACTCCTTAGCTCGTCTTATTGCTGAATATGATATATTTTTAGATATAGCTTTGATAGTTTACAGTGCTTTGGGACAGATCGTCCTCAACTGTGCCAAAGTTATCGCATTATTCGAATTGCCTGGCAAGTTGTGGAAAAAAAATCGATTTCTACCAGACACTCTTGGAAGCAGTCGTCGTCGTCGTCGTAGTATATAGTTCTTTCTTCACCCCTCTGTCATCTCGTCGACCCATCTGAGAGTCAAAGACAGCACAATAGAAGTCGGGGTCTCCCGTGTCGACTGTGCTGTAGAAGATCTATTGACATTCGGGAGGGGGAAATGATAGAAGAGAGACAGCCAGAGGGAAGAAGAAGAAGAAGAAGAAGAGGGAAAAAAAAGCGACGAGAGAGAGAGAGTCTCAAATTCGACCCGATTGTATTGGCACGAGTATTATACAAAGAGATGCCGAGTAGTGGGGAAAACAAAAAGGAAAAGATAAGAGAACAAGAGAGAAGAGAGAAAGAGAGCTAGGGGAACCTGTGTGTCTGTGTCTCTGTCTGTGTATAATACATAGAATCTACTACTGCATTCGTCGTCCTAGCTCGTTCTTCTTTCCAAGTCAATTTCATCTCGAAAAAGAATAGGACGAACCAGCAGAGAGGAGGGGGTGTCGTCAGAATGGAGGAATTTTCTTCTATTCTTTTCTACACTATTCTCGGATTTCCAGGATCGAATTAAAGGAACGCAGAACTTTTGAGGGCTACAGGGGGCGATGACTAGAGTACGGTATCAAAAAAAAGGAACAGTTGAATGTATTACGTAAGGAAACAATACAGGGGTGGCGGTGGGGTGGGGGAGGGATGTTGGGACGAGAGAGAATCGGCCCGAAGCGCGTTCGCATCAGTGATTCGCCTAAGTGGCAAGTTGCGCAGAGCAACTCTATAATAGTAGATTTATATTAGCCGAGTCTTTCGGTATTTTATATACTGTATATACGGTAGTAGATGAATAAGTAAGCGAGAGAATTTCACACGGCATTGACACATCAACGATCAACTGATTTTCTTGTTTGGAACCTCAATTCTTATCTCTTTCTTTGTTGTTGCTTAGCTTTCGGACGGCGACAGATACAGCGCAATGATGTATAGAATTTTGAGACAGAGAAAAAGAAAACGATACTATGCAAGTAGCGGTACATCAGTTTCAGTGATTAAACTCAAATTTGCGAAGGACGGCAAAGTGGGTTGGCTGGAGTGAATCCCCGTGTCGGCCTCGTTCAAGCGTCCCAGTCATCAGGTAACCAAGGTTGACATCAGCCGGTGAAATGTGAGAAGTCAGCGCCAATTTGAATTCCGGTTCGACATCTGATGAGCTGCTGCTGCTGCTGGAACTGCTGCTGGAACTGCTGGTGCTTTTAAATGAGCCAACAACGTAGACTTGTCCTCGGCCGGCGTCGATCAATTTGGCCTGCGTTGTACTCCTTTTTGAGGCAATATAAAGAGAAGGAGAATATATATATCTAAAAAAGGGAAGAAAACAATAGAGGACGACATGGTAGGACATGGCCCATCAAAAGAGATCAAATAAAAGGAAATATAGAAGAAAGGAAAGGAGCGAGAGATTGAGATATAGAGGAAAAGACGGGGCCGATGGATAGGCCTTTGGGCCGATGCAATCAACAGACACGACGACCGTTTTCGTCCCCCTTTTCCGACGTATCTTCACGAAGAAGAGCAAGGGACCAGCCGACGAGATAGAGACTCCCGTCCCGAAAGCCGAAAGCTATCGAGGAACAAAACAAAACGACGATCGTCGTAGATCAAACAACGTGTATATAGCCTTTCGTGGATCGCCCCATCCCATCTTTCTCCAATTTCTCTCCTCTTTGTCTATCCGCTTGATTCCGCCTCGTTTGTCTCTCTTTTGATTTATATTGACGCGCAAAGCGAGCGCCAGGGCTGCGCGACATTGAATTGCGGCTACCGACGCCGCCGCCGTCAATTCATTTTCAAGAAACTTGGAACGAGCGAGTCGGTTCGAGTCCCTGCCGCTGAGATGTAGCCGTTGGTGGTGAATACAAGATAGCGTCTAGACACAATCTTGTGTTTTCATACAGTACCTGACAAAGTCGCAAGGCAATCGACGAATAGGACGCGCCGACGGCGTCGTGATCGATTTGCCATCCCGACTAGCTAGTTCCTTCCCGTCTCTGTACAGTTCCTTGCACGCCAGCAACCAGGCCAACCTATATAGATAGGCTTACGACAGTTACGAGCTCCTTCGACAAGATCAATCCATCAAGTCAGGTCGACCGTGTCGATGTCAAACATTCGACTCGTCTTTGATCGACTCCGGCAGCGCCAGTAGCAGCGGCAGTAGCAGCAACTTTCAATCACGTCTGCTGGGGCATATCAGTATCCAACAGAGGTATATAATAGAGTTCCATTCCTATATGGGCTTTTCATATCAATACAAATATACCCGTATCGAAAAGAGAGAGCGAGAGAGAAAGAAAAGAAAAAAGAAATGGGACACATTTACATCCTATAAACATCTTCGTGTCTATAGCGTTTCTCTCGAGACAAGCGTGAGAGAGAAAGCCCCGGCAGTTTTCTGGCAGCCGGAAAACTGCCTAGGCTTCTTCTCTACCATGCACGTCTATACTACTGCTGTTTCTGTGCTTCTGTTTCGCTCGCTGTATGAACTATGAAGTACATATATAGTATTAGTCAGACTGCATGTAGTGGGTTGCCTCTACTGCTGCTGCTGCTGCTATACTTGCGCTCTCCTCTTTTATGTACCGGAGGGCTATCATTCGTGTCTGGCAAAGCTTTGAGAGGATTTTCGGTCTACGTCGCGTGGCGAGCGTCTTTGTTCTTACACGCAGAGCTTCGCATGCCCCAATCGATAAAGATGTTTTTGAAAGCGTACATGGCGCGTCGCGGCGTTGGTCGAGGGGTGGAATAATCAAGAGCGCAAAAGCTCCTTCAGACATCCTGTGTGAAAATTCAATCGACATCACCCGAGCGCTACTGCTACTAGCACTACGACGACGACTGCCTTACGACTACAACCACCCCTCACCCGCACCCGCACCCTTCTCTTCTTCTTCTTGTATTACCCAACCGACCGGGACCGTCGTCGCAGAGATGGCAAGATATATATATCTAGGACGCCAAGTTCTGCGCGCAACCGTCTTATATTCCCCCACCGGTAGCAATGTGATTTTCTTTTAGCATCACACGCTGGAAAAGGAAAAAAAGAGGGAAAATGGGGAAGAAAAAGCCAACGTCCCCTACGCTCTCCTCATCACGATCTCCTTTGATTCACATCCGTAGAGCCACATCAAAAGCAGGAGGCAAAAAGAGTTGCTGCGCCCCCAATCGCACGCCATCGCTGCGGTTTTCCCCCTCTTGTACCATTCTGATCATATCCTCTCGTTGCTGCTCCTCTTGTTCCGCCGTTTTTCTTTTTATCTACTACCTACTACTACTACCACCACTAACCCGTACTCGAACACACAGTAGATGCAATCAATGATCCGTGTTTACACGTTCGTCATCGACTTGGAACAAGTCGACCCGTCTCGTACCCACCAGCCACCAGCCACCAGCAAAACGATCGATACCGCGTGTTTCGGGATCTTCTCGGATATGCGACGCGCTAGTCTATAAATAGAAGACTACGAATACTGTACATCTACTATATAGGCTACTATATGGACTAGTATATACTGCCAGACTGAGATTGATCAACTTTTGCGGCCGAGGGCTGTATAATAGATTTACAATTTCACTGATTTGCTAATAATAAAACCAAGTTGATGTGGCCGTATCAATACTACTACTAGTAGAGTACTACCTACTACTATTACTACTGGGTCTAACCTTCGTGTTCCGGCGACTTCCACTACTTTGCAGCGATTCCGGTTCCACCAGGGGATCGACAATAGCCAGTAAGCGTTGGTTGCTGTCCTGGCCCATCCTTCCTCCGGGTACAATAGAACCTGTTTGACGACGACCATGGCCCCCAGGACGAAATTGTTTCCAATGAAATTTGATAAGGAAAGTTAGAGACGAGGAAGTGAAAGTTAGATGGATCTACTTGGTGTACACTGTATACTGTATACACTGCTGAAATGGGTCGAATGGTGGTATAAATTTTCTATGATGATACCTTGGTGGGTGTACCATCGTGTCGGAGTAATTTGGACCACCGGACGTCGTTCTCGACGGAAGCGTGAGCGGCGGCGTGGTTGTTGCCATTGGCGCCGCTATTGATGGGCCCGCAGGGATGGCACGAAGGCGGTACAAGTGCGCTAGTGATACCGCTACTGCTGCCGGCTCCGTTATTGGCCGACTGCGGCCAGAATCGCACAAAGGTGTCGTTATCATTAACAGCATTCGACGAAGTTGGCGACGACGACGAAGACGTCGACGATGAATTGTTATTGTTGTTGTTGTTGCCGCCGCCGCTGCTGACGCTGCTGTTCTTCCGACTCTTTCCTTGCTGTTGCTGCTGCTGCTGCTGCTGTTGGTGTTGTTGGTAGTTTTTGTTGTTCGTCACTCCGTCGACGACACTGAACGACGATGTCGGATAATTGTAAGAAGAATGGCGATGTTCGTACTGGTGAACCATCTTCAATGACTTGAATGTCGTCCTCGACTCTTGATTTCCCTCCTCGTCAAAACGCAGCCGATGAATGAATGGAGGATGCGCCGCGGTCGCACCGGCAGGGTTCGAGTTCAGGACATGACTAGTTGCCCCGATCGTCACGCTAACTTTATTTATAAACAAGGCGATATGTGATGAAACACAAAAAAGGGGAAAAAGAAGAGAAAGAAGAAGAAGCAGTAGTAGTAGTAGTAGTAATACCACCGCTGCTGCTGCCGCCGCGTTCTAGACTGGTCGTTGTTGGGTGAGCGCGTTCGCCAGCATGCTCACAAGTCGGCATGGCGCAAGCGCTATCGATTGCACGCGGCACGCGGAACGGAGACCTTTTCTTTTCCTTTTTCTATGATTCGATTTCTTCGTCACTACTGGCTGCGCTATATAAGCTTTGGCTGCTCCTTTATCTTTTTCCCCTCTCCTTTAGTCCATTTTATTTCCGTTTCTTTTCTTTTCTTTTATTCAACGCGGCTGCCCGTTGCTCCTTGTGATGATTCGATCGTTGCCCGTCGATCGTTTTTTTCCCCTTCTTTCAGAGCAGAGCGGGACCTTTCGGTCGACCCGTTCGATTCCGTTGTGATGTGCTGCACAGCTATACAGGAGCTACACCTCCACTAGCTGCAGACGGAGCGAAGAAGAATGCGTCTCTATATGAGTCTAGGACTATAGCCGCTCTAATATGCTGCTCCTGCTGCTGCTCTTGCCGAGGGTAAACTGAGACGCTCGACAGAGCTCGGATGACATCATTATTTGGCCATTCAGTAGTGGTAGTAGCAGAAGTAGATATAGTGTGCGAGTGGGTGAAGAGACAGACAGAGACAGGCCAGCAGTGACGCATTCATTAGACAGTTCTCTTTTCATCACCGACGGCCTTCGTCGTCCTGCTGATCCTTGTTCTCGCTTGCATCTCCTTCTTCTCTCCTCTCCTTTATTTTATTTTTATTTTTTTATTTTATTTTTTTGCTTGTTATAATAGTCTGGAGCACCAGACATGCAATGCAGCCCTTATCTATACGGCAGAGATCCATCAAGGCAATCAGCGAGGCCATCGATCAACCTATCCGTCTGGGATGAGGAATCCTTCTGGGCGGAAATGGCCCCGATTCTTACAGCTCCTTCCTTCCGCACTCCAACAGATGGGTCTATTCTCTGCTGTCAAGTTTTTAGTAGTCAAGGAAATGTTCTTCTTTTTTTACCTCCTTTCCTTTCGATTGTTGTGTGCTATTAGATGCTCTCGCGTGATCTTGGCTTCGTGTCATATTGACGGCGGCATTTTCACTTTACGCCGTTTTTCTCTCTTTCTCTCTCTCTCTCTCTCTATTGCTGCTGCCTATTTTTAGAATTTGACGTCCGCTTGCGTCAGTGCTAGGCAGATGATTTGCATGTACAAATAAATGGGCCTTTGCTAGCATTAAGCGGAAACGTGATCCTTTCATCAATGCATAATGAAAACAAATATGAATTCTGCGTATGACATTTCACATTTCACGAAAATAGAAATTATGCTAGACCTAATACGGCGCTCTCCAATACGTACTGTACGTCAATCGACAAGGTACCGTACTTACTAGTATATAGATGGGAAAGATGATATAGATTTCCACCCCCTTTACTGGGACGATGCCTTAAACGTGTATTGACAATGAAGCGGAAGCCCTAGCATCTACTAAGGTACGGTATTAAAAGATATATATACGTACGGGGGAGAAAAGATTCAACAACGGGTTTGTTTAGCCTTTCAACAGATTGCGGATCACATCATATAATATAACAAACCTCTTTTTCTTCTTCTTCCTGTTTACTTGTTAAACTTATGCTGCAAGCTAGCAATGTAGTGCTTCCGCTTGAAACGTTTTAAATTCTCCCTTCCATTACTTTCCGTCTACTCCCTTTATATACTGCTGTACAAGCCAACTCGACGGAATAGCAAACTTAAAGAAGAAAAGAACTTGTGTCGAGTAGGCACCACTCTCCCGAAATCAAGACTTTTTCTCCATATTTCATCAGTTTATGCATTCAACATCTTTCCGTTTGATTTCTTTTTCAAATTTCAAAGGTGAAATTTTGTAAATAGAAAATGTCAACATGCCTCCAACAGTTAACGTATTGGAGTCTTTTCAGAGGAATATGCGCGGTCCATTGTTTTATCGGAGAGAGAGAAAGAGAGAGAGAAGAAAAGAAAAGAAAAGAAGGAAAAAGGAATAAATAAGAAAGAAAAGAAAAATACAGCAGACGGATGGATTCCTCGTTTTATGAGCCGAGACACTTATTCGACTGTTTTTGACGACTTTCCGCCCAGTAGTGGCACCATCTTAACTACGAGAACGAATAAAAGACGTGCTTTTATTTTATTTTTTGGCTCGAGTTTCCGCGTAAGTTGAAGTGCGCGCGGTCGACGGAGCGTCAAACTCGCGTATTAATGGCGTCGTCAAGTGCATATAGCGCCTTCTATGCTACAACAATACAATAGTTCAGCGGGGAGAGACGTCTCTATGCTACCCCGTGCATGTCTATCTAATACCAGTTCGTAAAACTGTATATATTATATGTCATTGCACAGCACAAAAGGTTTTCATAAAGTGGGATGGCAATATGGGGAGATATAGCAAGATATGCCCTCCCGCTCTCCGTTTATATGCATACAATAGAACTATTTATTTGTTAAAAAAAGAAAAAGAGGAATTTCGCTTACAACAGCAGCCTTTTTTTTCTTAATCTTTAGACGTAACGGCATTGTGTCCCCTTCGGAGGACATTTCTATTGGACCAAGCTGGTGGCCCTCGTCGCTCTTTCTATTGCGGTTTCCATTTCATATACATATATACAACAGCTATATATGGTCCTAAGGATCTCAATCATATTTTCTTAATCAAACTCGTCGCGGTTGGCTCGCGATGAAAAAGCGAAACATGGGGGAACGAGAAAAAGAGAAGAAAAAAAAATAATAAAGAGGCTTTCCCTTATATAGAAATTCTGCCGCTAGCTGTGCGCAGGCTATTACCGAATGACGATTCCGCGCGTCCAACCGCGCTTTAATAGAGATTGAAGAGATCAATACGTACGCGAGTTGGCGGTTCCCTAGCACCCGGCTGCCTGTAGGCGTAGGCAGCAGCAGTAGTAATAGTGTTACAAATACGCCATTTTCTCTTATTTTCGGCTTTTTCATCTGGAAGTTTCATTTGAGCCTACTAGGTCGATGGCGTGATCGAAGGCTGACTCTCAAATGTTGTGGCTAATGTATAGGAGTAGGAGCTAGTAATAAGAGGGAATTGTGAGCTTGCTGCTCAAGGCTACTATATACATACAAGTTGCTGACGCCTATATACTGCTCCGTTCCGTAGTTTCTCGTGATGGGAATAAGCCGAGCGTTGCGTTGATGATGGATGCTAACGAGCCAAGTCGTAAGCGAGTGATGATGCTGGGGTACGACGAGCGAATCGTCTTCATCAGCTCTTGTTTGTATTAATGGGAACGTTTCATCCCTATACAGTACGGTATATCTGCATCATGTCCTGTATATTTACGCATTTTGGCAATAATTATGGCAGCAGCAACAGACGGAAAGACGGCAACCATCGCTACCATATTCTGTAGGGCATCAGGCTACTGTGCTGCTGTTTGGTGTATTGCGTTTTCGAGTCGGACTGGCTGGCAGCTCGTGGCGGAACAAAAGAACTTTTGTTTTTCCGGTGAATCAGTTAATGAACAGCCGCTGTAACGAACAAAGATCCCGGATCCAACAGCAAGCCCTCGTCTTGGTGGAATGGCACGAATGTCTGCCGTAAAGAAACACATCTCCCGTTTGTGTTTGTTGGGTATATACGTACGTAGTACGTCTTCAGAATAGATAGACTACTTCTATTCCTGTCGGATGGAATCTTGATGGGCCGGATGCCGATTCGATTCGGCACTTGGACTATTCCATTTCTCTAGCGCGTAAATAGCGCATCCAAGAAGAGGGGAGAGAGAAAGAGAAGGAGAGAAGGAGAGAGAGAAAAGACATCGTCAATTTCCCTTGTTTCTTCAATGTTGACAAAAATGTCACCAACTCTGAAATCCGATTATGAAAACAGCCGAGAATACGGTTGCTACTGCTTGCCGCCGCCACTGTGAAGTTGATTTAGTCGCGTATTTGTAAACATTCTGGTTTGGTAAACATGAATATAAAAAGGTAGCAGAAGAAGGGAGAGAGCTAGACATCAGTGTACCGTAGTATATATATACATTCATGGGAGATGAGGGAAGGAGAGGGAGACGAGGATGTTTTCACAAATATACTCATGCGCGTCCATTGCGATCGATGATGCGAGTTCTTAGGAGGGGAGGGGGAGGGAAAGCTGCTTGCTGCCTTCCTTCTTCCGGCGACATCACATTTGACGCGACGCGAGCGACAGGTCCTCTAAGAAGGGAAAACAACCTCATTACTCTCCTCAGACCTGATGATGCACTAGTCCAATTTCTGCCAGTCATGCATTCAAGGTTTCCTCCATCTCTTCCTCCATAATGATTTCCACTGACTGGTGCAATGCCATTCAACAATTCTCCGTCTTAATAGAACGTCATATCTTGCATACGTGTGTATATATAGTCGAGCAAACATGCATGCTCTAAAAAGCGGGTAAGATTATATAGATACATTGTCGCCACAATTCATCAGATTGTTCTGCACGAATGATGGCCCATTTCACGGAAGAGACATGATCTACCTTACGATTCTATGAGCTTCATGGATATGACGGGCGGCTGCTTGTATACATACAACAGTCCGGGTGCACAATGTGTCTGGCCCAAAGCTCAAACAATCCACTGATCCTGGTGGATTAGTGGCGCGTGTATGCTTATTGATTGATTGATTGCTCCCATATCAAATCGGAACTTGCCTTCTAGAATTTCTCACATCAATAGATTATTAGATGCCCTTACTAATAACAAACGATGTCCCGCCAAGCTCTGATTAATTTAAACATTAACTTACCGTTTCAAAATCTATTTTGACTTTTTTCTGTATTTAAAAAATAAGATTAGATTTAAAAGTTAGTTAGATTTGGTATGGTTGATTATACTAATAGCGCCAATTTTAAAAGTCACGTCGATTGATCTTGGTATCACGCTCGCGTGATTTTTTCCACATCCGCTTGATGGCGTGAGTGCCCGAAATAAAATTAACGAGTTCTCTTTTTTTCGCGATTTTTCGTTTGTTCAAATGTATAGGAATTCAATAGGAATGCGTACGTGACGAGCGGCAGGTAGGGCCTACGTCGAGGAACTTGGAATTCTAGTTCTCTTTTGTTTGTATGGACAACTTAGAAAATAAAATAAAATGACAACTTGATTTATCGGTAAATAAACGCTTCTTTTGCCCCAAACGGTTTTCGTTATCGTCAATGGGGAATTCCCCTAGTTTATACATCACCCACAAAGTAGTAAATTGTGGTTTACCTTTTACTGTTGTACTTTTCTACACATCTGCATCTGTTACCAGAAATATAGAGAGCATTTACCGGGGTCCGGAGTTGATTGTACCGGCCGACCCACCTGCTGGTTCGTCCGTACATTTACCGTGTTCGTTATTTCTGACAAAGAAGTAACTTAACTAATGCCTACTCTTAAAAAGAATGCAACCACATGTTTTTCCTGTGGTACAGTTGTTCGATGGATTTTAATAGTTAGGGAAAACAAAAACATCCCCTCCCCCCGACAAAAAAGAAAGTTTACTACCGGTATAGTGGTATACACTACTTGTATATCAAATGTTACAGAAACCCACTTGTTGCCCAGGTAGACATGTTGTTCCGGGTCTTCCGGTCTTCAGCCCATATGGCACTTTTTTGTACATTCATCGACTGTTTTTTTTTTTTGTAATAAAGCAGAAACAGTTTTTTTCGGTTGTTTTCGTGGCTGGCAACACAAGACAAAAGAAGTCGAGCGGTACAGCAGGTGAAAGGATTACACGTGTCAAGTCATCAAAAGTGATAATACACGCCACCCCATCACATAAACCATGCGCAGCCGCTCAGTGCTCAGGGTATGAATATGTAGCTGTTTTGTTTGCCATTTTGACAACTTATAATTAGTCTAAGTGGACCAGTTCGCTAACGAGAGCGCATTGTCAGGTCCACCCCCCATTGATGAAAACCGCCCACACGAAGCGAAAAATGACGAAGTAGAACATGATGTGCGTGGCTGGTTATGTGAATGTGAAATATATACAAAGGAGTTGGGCGGTGAACGGAAAACAAAAACAAAAGAAACAAGACAATTGGATCGCCTTGTCAAAATATATACAAGAGTCGAGTGGCGCTTCTCGTCGCACTCTTCGTCTTCGTCTGAAAAGTGATCCATGCAGCGATCCGGTTTCGTATTGCGAGTTCTAATATTAATGTAAAGTTCATTAGGAGTGAGACGTTATATTCCATCATGAAATATACACCGAGCCAGTTTCTACTTTTATCCGTGTTTCTCTTGTTGTTATCGTCGGTGATGATTGAATCAATTACAATACTTTCGTACCAGACCAGTACTGTGACGGTTACTTCAACCGTTTCGACCAAAGTAAGTTATTTCCTCACGTTAATCAATCTTTATGTGTTCGATGGGGTTTTATTTTTTTCGTATTGTCATCGAAATAGGAAGTGTGTGGTCAACTAGTTAACGTTACGGGAGCCTGCCGTCGCCGTCGCGACTTTGAATTCGACAAACCCGAGATCTTGACGTTTGATGAGGATGTTGAAGAGTCGGTAGATGCGGCTTTCAATAATATTTACCGAAATCAATTCGCTCCAACCAAAACTCTCAAGTAAACATTTTATCGAATCTTATTTAAAATTGTAAGCAAAACTTTTTTTCACTTCATTCGTTTAAGTTTGGCAATAAATAATTGTAACAAAAATTATACCTACAATAAATCACTCGACGGGGGTCGTTTGAAAAATTAAGAAGGTAGAATAGCCTACAAACTAATGAAACGAAAACTATAGTTTTCGTTAAGTTTACTAGATACGTACCATAGCGCTATAAGTAGCATTTTTCCTAGACACATGCTACTAGAATGAGTAGAACAAAACTTCATACAGAACTTCTTCAGTTTGAATGTTTAGTTTGATTACGTAACATAGGGGGATGGGGTTCATGATTTCTTTGTTAATTGACTTCTTGCATCAACACCGTTTATATGAGGTGCCATTAAGCGGTAAAATAAAACAAATTTAACCAACAATCTAAGTAAGCATAACCCAATATTAATCCGCCCAAACAAACAATTAATCGGCAAAATTAAACCTAAATCAAACGAGCAAATTAAATGTAAGTAATAAAACAAAGGAACAATAACTAAACAACGTATTAAACTCGTTGATCAACGGTATTATTTTATTAATATAGTGCTCATGTTTACAGTGTGAAAGGCAAATGATCCTGTTTAAATTTCCCGAAGGGATTCTATACAGATTTGACACAGCCGCTTAGTTGCCCTGTTACAACCTAGATGGCTACGAGGGGCTGGTTTTTTTCAAACAGCGAAATTCGACTCTTTAAACATTTAAATTCGAATTAAAACATGAAAAATAGTAATAATTCGTGTGCCCCATTTTTTATCTAACATCATTTTATAGTTTTATTAGTTTTCACATTTTCGACGTTTTCTTCTTATAGCTAGGTAGGGGGCCTTACGTCGACGAGCCTACATCCTCTTCGAAACTGATTATGAGGAGTTTTTCCGGTACGCGTCTTATAAAGAGGGCGGCAGTCGTAAAATTATTAAATTTCATTATACATATCATTATACATTTACACATACTACCAGCCCACTCTGAAATTCAAAAACAAATAATAATCACAAAATTGCTACTGGAGAGAAATTGTAATGGGGTTAAGGTTAATGAGAACATAATAAATAACGGGGTAGTTGAACCAGGTGAACAACGGATACGAAATATTAGTTAAATATTGTGCCTATACGAGATCGAAAAAATAGTCTGAAGGAAAATTCCTACTAGAGATGGGTTCCGCAAAATCTAGCCGTGTCCTTTACGGCTTAAGGCAGCAATATTAAGCAAAGCGCTACTATTCACTAAAGTTCAATACAAGACATTGTGAGGTATTACAGTTTTCCCACACATTGACTATTTGTTGATAACAAAACAATCCAATGTTACGGACGACGGAAGAGCAATTACGTACATTCATACAAGGGAAATTTCAAAGTTTGATACGTTTCAAACTCACGGGGGAGCGAGCGGGGGCGGAAACGTTTGTATCGATAATTCGTTCAATTCGCAGCGGTATTTGTGGAAAAAGAAAGCCAAAAGATGCTCTGCCTGTTATTTACAACTAGGCTACCCCGTTCGACCCCGTTTTATCTAATATAGGCTATCTTACTTGTATTTGTACAAGGTTTTTCGCATTGCGATTTCCAAGGAGTTGTAAAACTTACAATTTAAAATAGTAACATCGTTAAAGCTTTTTTGCAGGGGAAACGTTTGCGAAGCTGTATTTCTTAAATGGTTTATACGGGTATAGGTCTTCAGTTGAGTTCTTCTAGTCTTCAAATTGATTTTTTTTGCCTACTCCGTAATGGGAAATAATAAGAACTATACGTACATAACATTATCATTATAGAGCCACGGTGTTTTGTAGAAAAGGGAGATTCTCACATCACAGAAAACAAAACCCCACGGTCCAAAATCTCCGTGCCTTCTACCTCGTCTATTAATATCGAATTGATATATTTATTGCGCTTCTATTAGCTAGTTTGTTTTGCACAAATTCCTTGACTTCTACCCAATAACTTTATGATATAGCCCTAGCTATAGTTCTATTAAGCGAATGACCGACTATTTCACTAAGTTAATCTCGGGCAGGCTTCCACAGTGAAATTTCCTAAAATACTGGCGGTCGTAACAATCCAATTTTACACAAGACGCGATTGCTGCTAGAAAGGGAAATTTTCAAACGTTACAGAAAATCAAATTCACGGGGGAGCGAGCGGGGCGGGGGGGGGGGCGGAGCCCCCCACCCCACGACCCGCGAGATCCCCCATGAGTAATGTAATGTACGTCAGATCTCAATGTTTCATTGATAGATTTATTCCTTTTTTTATTAGACTAGGTAAATTTGTAGTACATCGGTATCATTAATAGCCTACCGATCTCTTCACTCAGAGCGTTAGTCCTAAATGGCGTTGCTGATTTGAGTGCGTATACTTCAGAACACAAATACCACTAGACATAATGTTGATGAAAGCTACGATAAAATGAGTATATTTTATAACACGCTTTTGCCTAAAAGACAGCAGGGCTTAAATAATAAAAAAAGGTTAATAAAATTTTCTCATGTTAATAATTTCACTACGCGCAAGGAAAAATTTTAGTACTGATAAATAGATTCTTAAATTATGGGAAATTATAAGATGGAAGGGGAACAAGAACTATCGATCTCAAAGATTAACCTGTGCCGTTTCTAAAAGCTTCTTTATTTGCGAATTTGAGTACGTAGATAAGAAAGATAAAATCCCTTCGGGATCCTCCCAGCGAGCGACGGAAGTCGGCGCTGGTAACAGTTGCTTTCAGAAGGTTCGAACTTTCCCCGGTAGGTGGCGACCAAAATATGTTTATGGTACTCTGCCACTACACTCGGCGAGCGCTCCATGCGACTGCGATTTGCGAGTCCAGTCTCTTTTTCATCTGCTTGCTTTGAATTTTAAATTGCAACTAAAAGAAACAGACTTACAAGGGCAACACCGCGAATTAGCCTTACCTGGCAAGAGCCTCGACGAGGTACTCGTGAATAGCAGTCGCATAGAGCGCCCATCGAATGTAGTGGCAGAGTACCAAAAAGATTTTGGCGCGCCACCTATCTGGGAAAGTTCGAACCTTGAAAAAAAATTTAATCAGGAACGTTTGCCTTTCACACTGTAAACATAAGGACTATGTTAATAAAATGAAACCGGTTGATTTACCAGTTTAATACGTCGTTTAATATATTGCTGCATTTGATTTATTCCATACATCTAATTTACCCGTTAAATTTAGGTTTAATTTCACCGATTAATTGTTTGTTTGTGCGGATTAATATTGGTTTATGTTTGTTTAGATTGTTGGTTTAATTTGTTTAATTTTACCGCTTAATGGCACCTCATACCGTTTACGTTTTTAGATTGGAGGTTACAACAATATCAATTCCGTCTGGCGTCGGGATAACGGCACCAACGACACGCGTTGTCCAATCATCTTTGCCGCCATGGATCTATGGTCGTACCAAAAGCGCTCATCAGCAAGATGAACATAAGCAGCGCATCTTTTTCTCTGCTTTTAACGCTTTTTTTCGGCAGACAACTGAAGTGTATACAACTTACATTACTGGTAACAACAGAATTTTTAATATTGATGGTAACATTTTAAATAAATGTGTTTAAAAAACAAACAAGAAACCAAAACAATAGTGCACGCCAGCGTCGCCAGCTTTTTTGTCGTGCACTGCACCCCGAGCCCCTTCCCATTCAAGACCTGCTAGGTGAACCGCTAAACTTTTAAAATGTTTAAAGAAATTAAACCAACAATGAGATTAAATTAAGTAATATGGAACAACAAGAATGTCGCTGAGGCGTGAAGTCAAGTATTGTGTGAACCACAATCAACCGACATTTTTTAACGTGATATTTACTCTAAACTTAATTTTTTATTTAATTCTATTTGTAATATGTGTATCGACGTGAAGTTGCAATAACGATTTCATTGTATAGTTATTAGCAAGATGTGGCGATTTATATTTATTCTTAAATAAAGCATTCGGTTCTGTCATCATTATTCTTCCTCATGCATCGAGATCTTTCATAATTTTATGTACTTGGATGGATAAAATGAATGGGTATCAAATTGACATGTCTCCTCTTTCCCAAGCCCTTATTTTTTGTGGTCTAAATTTAAGTAAAAAATTCTAAGAAAAGTAAAAGCGACAATTTTAGCCGATGAGCTAAAAAAAAAAAAAAAATTAAAAGACTACGGTACATGGCAAATGCCGATTTCGGGACTTCCTATTTTATCTCCGTTTTGGCCCACCACATACCTAATTACCTATATCGGTTTTTTATTTGTTATTTTAATTTTAAGGGCGGACTCATATTGTTCGTACAAAAATTTTCCCGTTTCAACACTTTTTTTTGTAAAATCGTTAGAGATGATATGAGAGTTTCGAAGGGTTCCAGCATACCAAAATTCAGAACTTGAAAAAAGATTAACCTTATTCCTCTTTAAGTAGCATAGGCCTTATCAACTGATTGTGTCCAGCACTGAGAAATATTTTTATAGGATGCTTATTGTATTCGTCTTGTATAAGTACACATCCCGAGAACAAATGTAAAATCAGTAAAAAGTGCAATTCATACCCACACAGTCGGACTCTTTTGTCTTATCTTTTTTTTAAGTGCACAAATAGGCTGAAGGCGCAACAAATTTATAAGAAGTAAGGCGGAACGGGAAGAAACAACAATTCCTGATTTTGGTGCCGTAATACGGCGCAATCGAGTCAACTTTTTTTCTTACTAGCAATAGCTAGCATCCCAACTAATACGTATGCTCATCGCAAATTGTTCTTTTGTTACATAATACAATCCTAAATTGGCGGCGTTAACCCATGAAATAAATTAAAGTAGCGGAATCAATTTTGTCGAGATATAGTAGATGTGTAGTTATGTGGTATTAGAGCGCAAAATAGTTCGTTTTGCAGGGCGAATTTCTTGTATATCATAGATAATATTCTAAAGACCGTGTGAAATTTAAGAGAGGAGTTTGTTGTTAGTAATGGGACGACGACGGAGAGTATTAACGAAGTCGAATTGAATAGAATGCGGCGATCTATGACGAGAGTTTTTACATTTTCGAAAACGTTAAAGTTGAATCTTGTGTATAAGAAATTGTATGAACATGTCAACGGCCATACCACGTAGAACTCACCAGGTCTCGTCAGCTCCCTGCAGTTACGCTACGTCGGGTCCCGTTAGTACTTGGATGGGTGACCGCTTGGGAATACGGGATGCAGTTGGCATTTTTTAAATGTTTCTAAGGAACAACTGCAAATTCTAAGACAGACTTGAGATCCTTGTAGACGTTGTGGTCAGCCAATTACAAATTTGGGAGAACATGTTTTTACGAATCTGGATCATTTCAATTAATATTAGAAGAGGTAAAGTACGCTAGCTGGAAGATTTCCATATTTAAGGAAGGTGCCAGATTCCAAAACAATGTTGCCACACTGTTTTTTTCTTATTTCTTCTTGTTTTTCATTTTCTTTTCCGTTTTTTTTCCTTTTTTTCTCATTTAACTTTTTAATTTTGTTATTTTTAATTTTTTATAAAATTTTATTCTTTTAATTCCTTTTTTTTTAATTTTTTTTCTTTTTTCCATTTCCATTTTTTCTCCTTTTTTCTACTATTTTCCCTTTTTTTGTCAAATAATTTTTCCGATTTTTTGTAAATTTAATTTCTTCTCTTTATAGTCCTAGTGCAGTGCGCGTACCCTGGCTCGCGCTTGCTGTTTTACGAACGCACCCCGCACTCTGCCACCTAGCAGGGCAGTATTTTTTGTATCTCTTTCTCTTCCGTGTTAAACATCCCGGTTTTCACATTCAAACAACTTTGTAATTTTTGTGTGACCTGGAAGAACTTTAATTTTCTAATCACGATATCCGCCGTTAAAAGAGGTATGTTTTGGTTCATAATTTGTTTGGGTTAGATCATTTTAAGTGTGGTAAATTTCATTTCCAATTCTGTTTCCACTTTTTCCACTTTCCATTACCTTCCACGTTTGAAGGCCAAAAAGTGGAAACAGAATTGGAAATGAAATTTACCACACTTAAAATGATCTAACCCAAACAAATTATGAACCAAAACATACCTCTTTTAACGGCGGATATCGTGATTAGAAAATTAAACTTCTTCCAGGTCACACAAAAATTACAAAGTTGTTTGAATGTGAAAACCCGGATGTTTAACACGGAAGAGATACAAAAAATACTGCCCCGCTAGGTGGCAGAGTGCGGGGTGCGTTCGTAAAACAACAAGCGCGAGCCAGGGTACGCGCACTGCACTAGGACTATTTTCTCCTTTTTCGACCTTCCTGACGCCCTCCTTAAGCATTGGAACCCGCCAGGACGACCAAAATTATGATAATTCTGATGAAAAACCACCCAAAATAATGAAAAAAATTAATGAATTAATGAATAATCAAGTTAAACTTAAAACGTTAAAGGAACAATTAATATTACATGCATAATGTAAAATGCCAAAAATAGATACGTGCCATGTTATCATCTGTTTGCTAGGTCAACCCAAAGTCAGCCATTTTGTTTCTGCTACAAAGCGTTTTCTTCTACACGACCGTTTACATTTCTCCAGTGAATCCTGAACTAAATTTCGTGGCTCAATCCTTCTCTTTCATTAACGTTTAAGACAAAATGGAATCAACAACCTATCAAACAAAAAGCGCCGCTACGAAAAACAAAGATGCTGCTGAAAGAAAAGCTGATTTACAACAATGGATGGCTGATGAAAAAAATGTGAATCCAATTCACGACCACGCTAAATGTATGGTATCTCTTAAGTTGCATTAATGTGAAGTATTTCAAATTCGAATGTTTTATTTTGAAGTGCCCAACACTTCGGCCCCATACCAACTCGGCCTGGTCCGAGTTGGTTTGTCAACTTCGGCCCAATCAATTGTCTACCAACTCGGCCCCACTTTTAACAAAATAAAATTTATTAAATTGCTAAACAATGTATGTTTTAATTTTGGCTGAATGATAAATGATTATTACTTATTACTAATAAAAACTGCTTAAAATTTTTGCCGAGTTCGTATGGGGCCGAGTTCGTAGAGTCCGAAGTGCCACCCATTCTTTATTTTGTTGTTGTTACAAACAAATTTTTGTAGTTGAGGCCCAGGATTTTTTGAATAACGTTCCGGAAGAAGAACCGTCATTCGAAGAACCAAAAACCAAAAACGCAACGACGTTAGAATGTTTGAAAATCATTCAAATGTTCTGGGGGCTGTGGCACTTCTTTGCAGCCGGTGCTTCAACGAATCAGCCAGAAACACCAAGTCAACCATAAAAAGTAAGAAAATGAAACAATGTAATTGTATGCACAACTTAATGATAAATTAATTCTAAAGGAAAAATTAATACTCGATATGCAACTAAAAATCTTTCACAAATTTCAAAACAACATTTTACGAAACTATAAGACAGCAAATAGTAGTTACCTTGTCTACCAAAGCTACTTTTAGAAATCCTTGTCCATCATTTGTCTTTTTTTATTATTTTTGTTAGGTAAAACACATTATGAAAATTGCTGCCCTTGTTGTAAAACAGGCGAATGTCCAAGAGAATCATATCCCTCTGGAACAGCGAAACTTTCCAACGTGGATCCCGCTATGACCTTTGCGCCAATTACAAACATTTATGTAATGAGGCGAATTTCCGGATTTGGCACTATATTGATAGAAGCAGACGACAACTTGAAGGCAAATTTCAGCACGTTAGCAAAGTAAGCTCCGTTTCGTAACCATCTCACCATTATCACTACATAATTTTTTTGGTTGTAGAGAGATGCCGGGGGGTCGTAACAAAATTTTCTTCCGTGGAAAATTTGCCGCATCCGCCTCTCTGAATGCTTCCATCGCAAGTATGGAATATTCTTCATGCAACGCTAACCAACAAAACCAAATGGCCCCTGCACGTTTATCCGATTTCATGTCCCGCTGCCAATGGGGCCCCAACAGCAAGGACGTTATCCTGACATCCTCGATTGGCAGCTTGACATGCTACCCATTGAACAGGGTAAGTCAACTCCTACTAGCAATGTTTGAATTTTTTGTTTTTTTTTGTTTCAATTGTTGCTAAATGTCTTTGCAATTAGATTGCGTTCCTGAAAGACATCAATGAAAAAACCGGTGGACGCCTAGCGCATGTTTATTTCGTGGCCATAGGTAATGATATCTATGACCCGAATAACATTTTAAAGGTCAACGGATTGAAACTGTTGCGGCTACTAGAGTCCAAAGAAATGCCGAAAGTAGGGAAATTGGACGTGGAGATATGGGTACTCCGGATGTTCCAAGGTATGTTTGCAGGTCTTCATTTCTAAATAACTGTAAAACTTTTTATTTGTATACAAAATCTGACAACGTTTCATTTGTATTTAGAATATCGTGCCAGACTATTTGGAGTGGAAATGAATCGAAACAAATCTGTGCCCCTGGGTAAAGGCAAAAAAGCTGCAATGCCTCCTCATAACGACGCCTGGCAAGAGTTCCACAAAGACACGAGAAATGAAGAAAATGACGACGTAGCAGGACCATCTACCAGTGCGGATTAACAGCTCCGAATCGCTAGTCGAACTCGGTAAAGCTCACCAGCCAATTCCTTTCCGAAAACAAGTCGCGTGTCGAACTAATGTCCCACCACTTCCAAATACTACCAACAATTTGTATTCTTGCATACGACAGTCACTTGACGAACCTCTGTTCCTCCACTTTTCAATTTTTTTTCATGTTACGCAAAAATCGCTTGTCGAATTTGCAAAACATATTGTAGTGCTATACCCAAGTGTTATAAAGTCGCTTGACGTACCGAAAACTTTTTTCTGCCTTTTTTCCTTTGTAAAGATCTTTATCGAAAAATATTCGACAAAAGATCAATTTTACTATGATAATCCAGTTTTAAAATTGTTTTTTTCTGTCACCAATGTTTTCTTTGTTTTAAGAAGCAACCCGGAATTTTTCCTTGAACATTTCATCTGCCATAATTAATGTTACTGTATTCCCTGTTTCCATGTTCTTAAACGGTCAAATAAACCAGTTTTTTTTCTTTTCCTTACATATTTGAGCAAAACAGATTTTTTTACATAACTCCCTATAGTATTATTATTACAGATTAGTAACAACCTTATATAAAACAAAAACGTCAAATAAAAAACTATAAATAATAAAGACTATACCGACAATTTGACCAATGCTAAAATCTCATGGCTTTTCGTCGACATAGAGCAAGACCGAGTTGAGAGGGTCGACCCCCACCGTTTTTTTGTATATTGTTTTAATGATTCCGCCAAGAAGGGCAACTGTCTCTTCGAGGATTACGAGTATCCATTTGAGTGAACAATAATTAATTGTTAAAGTAATAAATACCTTGATGACTTTGAAGGGACATGCAAATTACTGCCACTAATACATTTCTTGACATTCGATACATCAAGTGACATGACTGCATATGTAAAATTGCTGTAAAGTTGATTTTGTTTCAAATTTGTAGAAGAAAACAATTTGCAGTCAACATTTAAATGATACTTTTATAACAGACACATTTTGCTCCCAAATTTAACATTAATTGAGAAATCATGGAAAAAAACATAAGCGTCGCAACGCTGGTGTTCTTTTTCTGTGGAACCAATTTCAAGTCTCGAATCTAACCCTATTTCGTGTGCAGTGTCTAGTTTTCGACTGGTGTTTCACATTGCAAAATGAGTTTCGAACTGTTGGAAAACATTTTACGAGAGACAGGCCTCAAGTTTATTGAGATGGCCACCATTGTAGGGGACGTGTATTTTAAGGATGTGTGCTTCAATGCCCCCAAAATTTTTCAACTGAAAGTGAAGGCTCGATACGCATCCGTCGGCGAGTACGAATACACACCAGGAAACAATGAACCAAATATCGTCATCAGAAATTATTGGAATGTAAGTGCAAAATTTGTTTCTTTCATATTCGTGTTTTATTGTAGTACATGTTTTGTTTCTATTAAGGGTTTGTCGTGGGCCAGAAAACGTGTGTATTTCGCACTCGCTTTGCAGGCCAAAATGGACCGCGAAGTGAGGCACATTCGCTCATTTCAACGTCTACACGACTACGGCCAAAAGTTGTACAGTGACGCTCTCATCGTTGCCCAGTCACTGGGTTACATTCACAAAACACCAGCCTACGACTCGTACGATTACGAAATCGAAAAAGTGTGTGCTGAAGCTGGTCAAAAAGATGAAGGTTTTGTCCCCGCCATTTTTACAAGAGATGTTGCGGTGCGTCAGGGAGACATTGCTCTCTCTCAACGCTGTCCAACCATCTCTTGCTGGATTAGAAATGGTGTTGAAACCAGGTATGTGCCCCTTCTTTTCGGAATGTTAAATTGTTTGTTTGTAATAATGTTTGTCAATATTTCATTGTTTAGGTGTGCAAATCGTCCAATCGATTCCACACATGTCTGTCCTACACTTAGTAGTCCAGAGGTTTCGGGTACAAGATTTTATCCCAGAACGCAGCATTGCATTGAAGTTCAACTTCCATGCAACTGAATTCAGAGGTGAGACAATTTTTGAGATGGACGAACATGAAGAAGCCAACAGACTGTTGAAAAGGTAGGAAACATTCCTCGATTCTCTTTTTTCCTACTTTACTCTTCTTTTCTGTAACAAATGCCAACATTTACTTTAGATTACAGAACCTTTCCATGGCAACTGTCGCGAAGGTTTGCGATTCGACATCAGCCATTGTCACGCCTCCACCCCTGAATTTTCGAGCGCTGCTTACTGAAGCCTGCCTCCACCTAAAAGTGAAATTAAACATTCGAAATTAGAAAGAAATAAAACAATAAATCAAAAGTTTTGGCTATTGAAACACAAATCCCATGTTTGAGGCTAAGAAATCTAATCAAATCATAGTCATTCACGATGTAACGCAGCACAAAATCAATAATCTAAAACGCTGGTAAAGTGAAAATTATAAAGAAAGATGAACCTGCACTATGAAGAATACTTTGAATGGAAAAACTAGAAGTAACAACACGACACTGGGCTGCAATACCACGAGTTCATAAAGTGTCAGTGGTTTCACGACTCTCACAGCACTTAATTCTGTTCGAAATTCTCTAAAAAATATTGGTAGTACTAACAAAAGAAAGGAGATTCGTCTACTTTGCGGGGAAAAGGTTGAAATGTGAGAGTGTTGGGAGATAATTTCCAATGTCGGGACCATCAGAGATAACATTGTCCTGCTCTGAACTGCTACGGGGTACTATACAAAACGAAGGGCGTTAGGCGTAAGGGCTTTTTCGCGAAAGGGGGTTGGGGTTGTCTTTCTGGAGTTGATGTTGGAAATCGTTTACCGAATGAATTTCATCAACTCACAATTGCCTCAATCAATAGAGATTTATGATAACATATCATGATTAAACACAAATCAATGAGAGCCGCTTACTTGGAATTCAACTTGTTGCAAAAGCGTGACTAAACAGATCCCTCTAGTGGAGGGACAATGATGCACAATGCACATATTTTAAAAAATTTCGAAATGAAAGATGAAAATATGCTAAAATAACAGATTGAACATGCAATTAGTAATACATGTTGATTAAGTTATAAAATAAAAATATCTCATCACTTATGGCTAGACGACCTGGCAACATCTACACACCAAAAGATTTTTACGTGCTCACACAACAGTACGAATTCGAACGGACCTACTCAACCATTGAATTGTGAAAGTGTTTTGTTTCTGTTTTGTGACTAACTTCATTTACACCTACAATGGATAAAAAAAATTCCAGAAGTGATTGTTTGTTTTGCAATGAACGCAAACGCAACAAACGCGATCGTACATACCTAAAATTATCGAGTGCCAAACAGCAGCAGTTGAGGTTAAGCTTTTCTTTTGAACATTTAAAATCCCAGCTAGGTATATGTGTAGTAAAAAGTTTCAAATAACAGTAAAGAGTGTGTAAACTAGTTACCAGTGCTGGGAAAAAGTTATTCTTTCAGATATGGCTAAAATAAAAAGTTACGTACATTGTGAGGGTTGAACCCACACCCATTTGGTCAAGGTGCTTGGCAGCTGACCGCCATATTGATTGAGCTATTGACATGTTCATGTAGGGAAATCCAAGAATGTGTATTCAAAGACCTATTGCTGACACCAGAGTAAAATTAATTTATAGACTCAATTATTAATTTAAGGATGTTGAAATTGACTGGGAGTGGGTAGAAAACGATGTTCTATCCAATGGTATAAATAATGGAAATGGGAAATTTAATGGGAAAACACTGGAGCACTTGACCGATAATCCGTTTTTAAGTATGCGCCACCAGGCGCTAGTGGCTTTCACTGGAGTACAATTAATGTATCGATCAAAGTACTCATTTAAGGATGTCGAAATTGACTGAGAGTGGGTAGAAAAACATTTTCTATTCAATCGTATAAATGCATATTTTACAGAAGTTCCTTTTCAGCTGGGAAATGCGTGATTGTTTAAATGATGTTGTTTTCAGTTAAAATTTCGTTTAATAATATTATTATAAATTTGTTTCTTAACTATGATAACTATAGGCTAGCATATTAGCGGATGCCCTCACTCTTAAGAGAGATGATATTCTAAGCCTTTGCGAAGCAGGTTTGGTCACTGCAAAGAAAAGGTATCGTGATGGGTGCCGTTCAGCTTTTCGACATTTAGCTAAGAAGGTACAATTGACTAATTTTATTTAACTTGTAATTTTATTATTAATCCATGTATTCTAATGATCAACCTAGGCTCGCGAACAGATTGCTCCTGTTCAGGAGCACAATGATGTAGATGAGGATGTCGGAGCCGCTGCGCATGACCCATCAGATCAGGAGCACCATGATGTAGATGAGGATGTCGGAGCCGCTGCGCATGACCCATCAGAAGTTGTTCAAACGTTTCGGCCCACTTGGGAGGAGTTTAAAAAATTTAATGACTACATCGAAGTGATGATCGATCGTGGGGCCGCAAGAGCTGGACTTGCAAAGGTCATTCCTCCTCCTGAGTGGAGTCACTCGTTGCAGTATAGCGACGTCATAGGAAAAATTAACATGCAGTCTCCGATTGTTCAAGAGTACACACCAACAGAATCGGATGGAATTTTCGCGACAAATAACACAGAATACCAGGCAACAATGAAAGTTTTCAAACTGAAAGAAAAATCAGAAGAAGAAAATTATGCCATGCCGATTCTTGACTCTGACGAAGCATATGAGACTGCCTATTGGGAGACCTTGACTCATTCTCAGCCAATTTACGGAGCGGATGTTAACAAATCCCTCACAAACCCATATGTTGTCGAATGGTAATATTATTACTATGGAATCACTATTTTTAATTGGTAAAATTTTAATTTTTTTCGAAATAGGAACATGCAACAGCTAGGCACAATACTGGATTTTGCACGGCCCAAAATAAAAGGTATACATACACCGTACCTATATTTTGGGACGTGGAAATCCACATTTGCCTGGCACAACGAAGATTTCAATCTTCATTCGATAAACTACCTCCACTTTGGCGAACCAAAACACTGGTACAACATCCCACCAGCACATAATGAGCGTTTCGAGAATCTGGTAAAGGAGAATTTTCCAAGTAAATGTCCAGATTTCATAAGGTAAGAAACTTGTAAAAACATAGTTTAAAATTTCTGTAATATATACCTAATGATTTCTTTTTCTAGGCACAAAAAAGTGTTAATTTCGCCAGCAGTATTACTACAACAGGGCATCCCATTCAATCGCGAGATCCAAAGAGCCGGCGAGTTCATGGTAACTTTCAGCCGGAGTTACCACGCCGGCTTTAACCGAGGATTCAACTGTGCCGAAGCGTTTTCAGTTCTTGTCGTTTTCAGTTGCTTTCAATAAGCACTCGTTTTGCCACTCGTAGAGTTGTCTGATGTTTTTGGTGGCTTTCAACACTTGCCACGTAGTGGCCGAGAGACCATGTGTGTTTTCAATGTTTTCACTCATTTTGGCAATTAACTTAATTATTTAAGAGAAAAAGAACACTTGTCACAAATTTCTGACTTTTACAAGGATTAGCACAACGTAAAGAAACCAAATGTATATTTCACAATCACATCACAACGGGATACAAAATGGCAGAACTACCAAGCAGACGATATGTGGCCTGGCGGGTTCCAATGCTTAAGGAGGGCGTCAGGAAGGTCGAAAAAAGGATAAATAAAAAAAAGGGAAAAAGTAGAAAAAGTAGAATATGTAAAAAAAAAAAGGAGAAAAAGAAAAAAATGGAAAAAAGTAGAAAAAGTAGAAAAAAAGAAGAAAAAACTAAAAATGGGAAAAAAAGTTTTAAAAAATGTAAAATAAAAATGAAAAAAAAGAAAAAAAAGAAATAAAAAAAGGTTTAAAAAAAGGAAAAAGAAAAAAGGAAAAATAGGCAAAAGGAGAAAAATAAGAAAAAAAACACGATATGGCAACATTGTTTCCATTACTGGCACCTTCCTTAAGACTGGGCATGGCCTACTATATCTAGAGGCCGAGAATGTCAGCGATTTCCTATGAAACCCATGTAAATTTTTTTTAAATCTTATCAGGAAGAGCGTAAAAAATTGAAAGGGTACTTTCAATTACTTTTTGGTTTTAATTAGAAATTTAGGAGATATTTCAATTTAGAATTGCGATTTTGACGGGCCAAGTCCTCTTGCGAGCGCCCTCTTGTGAGAGCCGTTTCAACGCTATTGCAGCTCCACGTGTTAAATCGGCTATCCGAGTTTTGCTTTTAAACGCTCACCAAAACAGATGGCGCACAAGTTTTATGTAGAAATCTCTCTATCTCTAAGTAGATGGCGTTCGCAAGAGGACTTCTCCTGTCAAAATGACCTTAAAAATATAAATATCTTAATCAATAAAGACTTTAGGTATAAGAACACCTAGTATGACTAAAATTAATTTTTAAACCTCTATCCATGATTAAATTTTGAGATATTTTTCAAAATTTGGCCGATTTCACCTTTTAACATGGGGAGATAGGGCGAGACTCTCGGCCTCTAGATATAGTAGGCCATGGACTGGGAATCATCGAAGCAGAAGGAGAAAGGGAACACATTGAAATTCTGCAAATATGCAAGCAATATCATTACAATGGCTTTTAATGTTGGGACCAGAGATGAAGGGGGAGATGAAATCCTCAGTTTATTAGCTAGAGTATACAACGTATATCCCGTGTAATTAGAACAGTCAGGACAACTTGCAATATTCTCTTTACAATTATTAGGCCTTGTTTTTTCATGCGATTCGAGAAGCGCCACAGGTTTGCGACACTTTCATTTGTGGTCCAAGCCAACAGAAAAAACCCAAGTTTCAAAACTGTTTTAGAATCATATCTAATGGGTTTGAAGAAAGATATAGTTTTGTTAGTCAAACCAGTAGTAAGATTAATTACTTTTACCAGATACATACAACATGTGTTGATGACGACTTGCTAACAGTTGGTAGCGACGGAGCTTTGGCGGTAGTCGTGCCGTGTTGGTTATATATTCAGGACGCTTACTTTCAGTTTGTCACATTTTTTTTCTTGTAGGCTAAAAAAAACCTAAAAATGACAAAATTAACGCTACTTTTTGTCGTGGTAGCAGCAGTAACCACTGCAGTTACTGCTAAGGTATTTTATCTTTATACGTTATATTTGTATTATCAAAAAGGTCCAAATACTTACTTACTAATAATTTCTTAGCCGTCTCAAGCAAATTATGGATCTGGATGGCATTCCGGTTATTCTGGGTCTGGATGGGATTCCGGTTATTCAGGATCTGGCTCAGGGTCTGGATGGGATTCCGGATATTCAGGATCTGGATGGGATTCCAGTTATTCTGGGTCTGGATGGGATCTCTGAGAAAAACATGTTTACTAAAAGTAAACCCAGGTATAGCCATCCCGTCCGGAACATTTGTGTTTAGTTATGTGTTTTACAATATAATGGTTGACAAGCAAAAAACAATATTTTGGTTAAATGAACTTTGTAGCTTATTTTATTATCTTCATATTGTGAAAGAAGAAAAACTTTTTATTGTTTAATTACTTTGTAATTGTGAAACACATAACTAAACACAAATGTTCCGGACGGGATTACTATACCTGGGTTTACTTTTAGTAAACATGTTTTTCTCAGAGATTCTGGTTATTCAGGATCTGGCTCAGGGTCTGGATGGGATTCCAGTTATTCTGGGTCTGGATGGGATTCTGGTTATTCAGGATCTGGCTCAGGGTCTGGCTGGGATTCTGGTTATTCAGGATCTGGATGGGATTCCAGTTATTCTGGGTCAGGATGGGATTCCGGTTATTCAGGTTCGGGATGGCGATCTGGCTCAGGGTCTGAATGGGATTCTGGTTATTCAGGATCTGGCTCAGGATCTGGTTGGGATTCTGGTTATTCAGGATCTGGATGGGGTTCCGGGTCGGATGGGTCATCGGCACGAACAATCACGCTTATTGAAGAATCTGCTGATGAAGAACGCCTCTTAACGCCCGAAGAATCTGACGAAGGTCGCCACTATTCATTAATTCTACAGCCATTGACCCTTGTTGAAGAATCTGCTAAAGAAAATCACCTATCATCAAGGGGGACATCAACGCTTGTTGGAGGGTCCACTGGAAATCGTCATCTTTCTTCCGAAGAATCTGACGAGGAAAAGAAATAGATAAACGTGTATTGCAAGAAACTACCACCAACTTAGACACACACCATTAATTTAAGCTTATACTTTAGTAAAATTCTGAACCCATTCAGTGGAATATAACAACCCAATCAGGCCTCAATAACATGTAAAGCTTTCCTCGCAACCCGATTGTTTTATTACTTTATAAATGCAACAGTTTAATCAACATCATTCTGTTCATCTGAATTATTTTGGTTTTTTGATGAATAGCCTACATCTGGCAGCAATCGATTGAATTAGGCTATTGGGTCGGAGACTTTGCAGCAAATATGTTATTAAGCTCAGTATATTTCATCTAAACTCTATTACCAGGAAAACATTTTGGTATAAATAAACGTAATTAAAAAAGGTGGTTGCTCCACATGGTGGCCTTCCAACAACGTCTGCTTTATATTTCTTTCGTTTTCTTTCCTATATGTGTAGGCCTATACCAGCTCTTTCTCTCAAGCTGCATTAGAGAAAAGGTTGACGGAAAAAGACGCTTCACGAATACGGACAGTTGAGATATTCTTGAAAAATATCAGTGCAAGAACAGTCTATTTTCCAAAACACTTGCAAGTAGTGTATCATACCTGAGTCTGCCGATATAGCCAGATAGACCAATTAAGTTCTAGCCTACATAGCTTAGATCAGCGTTCCGACAATAGCAGATAGGCATAATAATGCGTGGATGCTAACGTCGGGACATTTCAGTCGCTGATGTGGTCATTCGTCTTCCAACAGTTGGTTAGAAAAATGGAAATGTATGACAAACAAATATGGTAAAACAAGGAAAATTTGGAATACTAACACAGGCAAGTGCATGGGCACAACGAAAGCGACGAGAGCCACGTCAGAGCTTTTTGCTGCTGTTCATTACATGAACCAATAGAAAATTAGTAGACCTATTTCATTTTGAATTAATGTGCATTCAAAGTACAGCTAATATTATACTAAAAGACAATCAAATTATCGGTTCAAAATAAAGCTGGACTAAATACCTTTTCCAGAATTACAGGTGTTTCGCATATGGCTTTGTCACAGTGGTTAGACGGAGAAACTACCGCTTTAGTGCGTGTCTAAACGAAAACGAACAATGGTAGAACGATAATATTAGCCTACGCTTGGGAGTTTCATGGGCTCTTCATTCATTAGCAATTTTCCTTTCATGGGAAGCTGCTAATAGTATCTTCACTCTTTAAATTGACGTCGAATGACGTCTCTTCTCCCATTGATTAATCCAACCGATAGGGTAACAGCAAAACGCGGAAATAAGAACGCAGGAGCCAGCAAGGTAGAATGCTCCATAACTAGCCTACCATATTAAGTGTCGTAAAGTAACCCTGTTCAGTTGAATCGTTATTGTTTAGCTAAAAGAAATAATAGTCGTCTGATGTTAATAATTAATGTTGAAAAGAGAAATTTACAAAAAACAATGTAAGCTTACCAGCTAAACTAGCGACTCCGTAAAAAAGAAGCGTAAATCCAAAAGCATTGTTCACGTTTTCTAGTCCAAAGAGTTGACCTAGAAGGATCGGTCTCTTAGCTGCAGGGCAAGCTAAAGTTGAAAAAAAATCAATCCAATAACGGAGTTAAATAAAAATATATATTATTGGGGATTCAGGGCTAATATGTAATTAACAGCGACGATTATAGAACTTGTCTGGAAATAATAAATATACTTACACATGGTAAGTCTCAGAAAGATTGATACAAGTAGCCTATAAGTCCCGCGTACGTGCATGGTGACAAACGGGCAAACAAACATCAACAAACCACCAATCGACAATAAAGCGATGTTTGTTAAAATCTATTGGTCTTCCAATAAAATACATTTCTTAACGATTTGAAAGAATATGACAAGATGTTTATAAATTTTTTTCCTCGCTTGTTGGTAGAATTAAATATCTTAATATAGGCCTATTCAATAATAAATTATTTAAAATTATACTTACTAAAAAACCTACCCATTTATCAGATGAATGGAAATATTCCGAAGAACACTAATAGGCTATGTCGTGGATTTGAATATTAAACGACGGGCCTCAAAATTTCAAACACGATTTAACCCATAGACTGTTCCAATAATCGTGGTGCTGGGTATTGTATACGATTAATATAGGAACAATACATGCAGGTTTATCTTCTATAATCAACACAAAGTCGCCTGCTGTTATGTGTGACGTGAATAAGTTAAACTAAACAAGAATAAGTAGAACAAGGGGTACCAATGTACGACACTCAAAGAATTAATGGGGACTTTAGGGAAGGTTTATTGCAGGGGTGTCACCTCAATGAACCTCTCCACCCCAATGGTTGCTTGTGCGTAGTGTAGCCTACTAACCTAACACCAAGATAAATACAAAAATGTATATTAAAGAAGGCTTACGGGTTACGGCTTTTATAATACACACTCCCTCTATATAATCTATTTATTCACGCGTTGCTATTCGTTGCTGCATGCCAAATAGCAGTAGCCAGTTTATTCAATTATAGACTAGCCTATATAGCATTTCAGCAAACAGTCTAACGAGTCTATTTTTTTCCTTGCAGGGCAAAAATTTCAGTACGCACTACGCAGTGCTGTCCTGTCATTTCAGCAGATGATCAGGAAAAAATGAACATCGCATGAAAAAAAAAAGGAATAAGGATAACGTCCAACGCTTACACGGGTAGACTTGGATGAAACATCTGCACGCATGACTATACAAGGTGCGAGACACGTCCCGGCCAGCTTTTTTTCTGGCGCTGCTCGCTTGAGCCAATCGGAAACGCAAGAGAGCTTGGATTTAAATATGTGCGGAGCATATTTGTCCTTTGGAGGAAACCTTGGAGGCAATCTATTTGTCAGTTAAATCAGTTAAAAAATACACTTTCGCCAGATACACGGTACCAGATGTGTATACTTGCCCACGGTTTGCCAACAGTTGTTGGACAGAGAAGCTTTTTTTGTACATTTTTTACCTTATGCAGGCAAAATGAATGCAGCTAAATGGGTATTTATTCAGAAGTGTTTTCGTTGACTTGTTTGTAAGTATCTCACGTAGGCTAGGAACAAGTCAGGAAAATGAATAAACTAACTCTTGTTCTGTTTTTCTTCGTGCTCGCTGCAGTCGCCGTTTCTGCCAAGGTAATTATTTCATTTATTTCTAACTAGAATTGATTAATTTAACGCAAACTATATACATACCGCCCGTTTATCAGCCGGCTCGGCGTTCAGTTCCATCCCTTCCAACCTCGTCGGATTCTTCAGAGGATAGATGGTGCTCTTCATCATGAGCACCATCTATCCTCTGAAGAATCCGACGAAGTTGACCGTCATCATTCCTCTGAGGAGCATGATGAAGAGCACCATCTATCCTCTGAAGAATCCGACGAGGTTGACCGTCATCATTCCTCTGAGGAGCATGATGAAGAGCACCATCTATCCTCTGAAGAATCCGACGAGGTAGACCGTCATCATTCCTCTGAGGAGCATGATGAAGAGCACCATCTATCCTCTGAAGAATCCGACGAGGTAGACCGTCATCATTCCTCTGAGGAGCATGATGAAGAGCACCATCTATCCTCTGAAGAATCCGACGAGGTTGACCGTCATCATTCCTCTGAGGAGCATGATGAAGAAGAATACGAGGAAGAATACGAAGAAGAATACGAGGAAGCCAACGAAGAGTCAGAAGCGGAAGATAAACCAGTGGGCCCAACATCGCCAACTCCAGTTGATGAATAACGGGCTTATAAGTAATAAAAATAATTGAAATCGATATAAAGTGATCCACATAAACCGTAAAATAAGCTTATTTAGTGAAATAGGCTATTACTGACAATCCAGAATCAGCTAGGTATGGCGATCTAAACTTGGCATCAACAGATGTAAAATTCCCCTCGTTATCCGAGTGATTTGTATTTTATTTTGTAATGATAGGCTACCTAAATTAAAGCTTATAAAGTCGTTATTATTTGGTTGGTTTATTGAAATCTATTTATTGGCCTTTTGAATGAAATACACTTCCTAGCAACAAGTTTTTTCTGTTCTACCTGACTTCTAGCTTGATCCTTTCTATCCTAGGAGTGCAAAGCATATTAATTTACAAGGAACAATCATTTACACTGATGGGCAATGGACCGTGATAAATGAATATTCTGAAGGCAGTACAGTAGCCCGTGACAGTAAAACAAAAGTGGAAAAGTGTTTTGCGCGGGCTTTAGCTGGATCGGTATCGGAATATCGATCGATACTCATCGATACGGATTTCGATACGCATTTTTAAAAGTTTCTCCGATATATAACCTTTCCGAAAATTTGTATCTCCGAAAGTATCGCTATCGGAGCCGATACCGATAGTCCCAAGCCTGATTACTTCTCCCCCTATTTTGTGAACACCACTTTTTAGAGAGAGAAAAAAATATTGTCCACAAGTTGGCCAGGATTAGACAATAGCCTATGTCTTATTTTTTTTTTACATTAAAGAACCAAGCGAAGCTTTTCAGAATCTATTTGCCTCCTTTTTCATTTTCCATCTTGGATTCCCTACAGCCCTAAATCATTTCTTTAAATTTTTTGAAGAGATTGTTTTTGGAATTTCAAAGGCCACACCCTCTACGATTGAATTTGTTAATAAGTTGAAATGATTAGTGTTGTCTGTCGTATGTAATTCCGCCGCTGTGCTAGCTGGTGCTAGTTATTTTATCTAATGTTTTCGTTGAAGTTTATCAGCGCTGTCAAAAACCAAGAAAACTCGCTATTATCGCTCGCATTAATACAGAACCGTTTATTCTCATTTGATAAGCAAGCAATCATTTCATAAATTATTATTCAAGGCACAGTCGTAGCCTACATTTTATTTCGAGTATATTTTACGTGATGCAAGCCTACTTATCGATATACTTAAACGTAAGTATATGCTTATACTTAGCATGTTTAAGTACAAAAATGGATTAGGTATACCATACACTTAAAGTGTTAAGTATATGATAAGTATATTTGTACTTAATACGTATACCCTGTTTACGTATAAGTAGAATTATCCATTTTTCTACTTACAAGTACATTTAAGTATACGAAAATTTTTATGAGTGTGCCAGAGAAGAAGGGGAGATTGGCCACGGCATATACGAAAATCTGGTTAGTTTTTTATCACGACACCAGCGCCGATGCGGTTGGCCAAAGAGTTAGTTTCTTGCTTCCCCATCCCCCTGACTACGGATTCCAATATGGCGGCGGTTCTTCCCAGAGAAGAGCTCTATTCTCGTTGAGCTCCCGCTTAAATGACGAAAACCACAAATAAATTGAGTGAAAATGGCTCAATTTCTCGGTTATGAAGCATAGGGAGTGTGGGGAATAGTATTTTAGGACTAAATCTTCAAGCCACTTTGATATTAGTGCTAAACTTAGTGCAAGCTTCTTAGTGTCTTCATCCCTAGAGTAGGCCTAACGTTCGTCAAGAAAATCAGTATTAAAAATGTAAAGATGGTGTAGTGGCCACAAATATTTTCACTATTAACATAGGTGATGACATTTCGACGAAACTTTCGCCAAAAAACATAAGGATTTAGAGTTAAATGACCAGTTGTCATCTCTATGTATATTCAGCATATCCACGTTTCCCATTCCAAATACCGCAAATTGGCCTTCGTGTTTTGGCCAGTCGCTAGATGGCGACAGCCTTTTTCAATATTTGTTTTTCCCTATACCGTGGCCAATCTCCCCTTCATCTCTGGAGTGTGCCTACTCACATTCCGGGCACAATATGAGTCGCAAGAGGGCGTCAGAGCGTTTTAATGTTAAGTAGTGTAAGGTATACCCAGTATACTTATTGGTTTATGTGCTTCCTATACTTAAATTACGTTTACCAAATACTTATTTAAGTAAATGAACTATACCTATTAGGTATATGTGTGTACTTGATAAATTTATATACTTACCTATACTTAATGGGGGTAAACGTAATAAGTATATAATAAGTACACATACATTTTTATGAGTGTGGGATTCCAGTTATTCTGGGTCTGGATGGGATTCTGGTTATTCAGGATCTGGCTCACACACTAAATCTTTTGGGCCTAAGTAATTAATAAGTAACGAAATGGAAACAATTACTTAGAGTGTAAGTAATACTTAAGTAATATTAAGTAATCATAAGTAATCGTTTCCGATTCGTTACTTAAAGTGAAAAAGATTTAGTGAGCAGGGTCTGGATGGGATTCCAGTTATTCTGGTTCTGGCTCAGGGTCTGGATGGGATTCCAATTATTCTGGGTCTGGATGGGATTCTGGTTATTCAGGATATCTGGTTCAGGATCTGGTTGGGATTCTGGTTATTCAGGATCTGGATGGGGTTCCGGGGTGGATGGGTCATCGGCACGAACAATCACGCTTATTGAAGAATCTGCTGATGAAGAACGCCTCTTAACGCCCGAAGAATCTGACGAAGTTCGCTACTATTCATTAATTCTACAGCCATTGACCCTTGTTGAAGAATCTGCTAAAGAAAATTACCTATCATCAAGGGGGACATCAACGCTTGTTGGAGGGTTCACTGAAAATCGTCATCTTTCTTCCGAAGAATCTGACGAGGAAAAGAAATAGATAAACGTGTATTGCAAGAAACTACCACCAACTTAGACACTCCCCATTAATTTAAGCTTATACTTTAGTAAAATTCTGAACCCATTCAGTGGAATATAACAACCCAATCAGGCCTCAATAACATGTAAAGCTTTCCTCGCAACCCGATTGTTTTATTACTTTATAAATGCAACAGTTTAATCAACATCATTCTTTGGTTTTCAGATGAATAAATCTGGCAGCAATCGATTGAATTATTGGGTTGGGGACTTTACCTTTTTCCATTATTAACATTTTATTAAAAAAAACACTGACCAATAGATAAATTTAGCCTACGTATTTTGTATGTATCCTGTCAAACGCAACATAGGCTACTAACGGATTGTGCAAACTGCGGTGCGGAAATGAAACTAATGCAGCAAATATATTACTAAGCTCAGTATTTCATCTAAACTCCATTATACCAGGAAAACTTTTGGTATAAATAAACGTAATTAAAAAAGGTGGTTCCTCCACATGATGGCCTTGTAACAACGTCTGCTTTATATTTCTTTCGTTTTCCTCCTATACAGCAACGGGTGAAAGTTTCCTGACAGGATTAAAAAAGTGGCTGCTTTTATTTTATACCCATTCATAGTTACGTTTACAAAACTAACCCCTCACCCCTTCTGACCCCGGTCAATTGGGAAGGGTAAGAAAATAGGTATACCCTTTATCACAGAACTACCGGTAGATGTAAAGTAAAAGCGCATAGTACGAAAATCGCGTCAGGAAACTTTCACCCGTTGCTGTATGTGTAAATACAAGCTCTTTCTCTCAAGCTGCATGAGAGAGAAGGTTGACGGAAAAAGACGCTTCACAAATACGGACAGTTGAGATATTCTTGAAAAATATCAGTGCAAGAACAGTCTATTTTCCAAAACACTTGCAAGTAGTGTATGATACCTGAGTCTTCCGATATAGCCAGTTAGACCAATTAAGTTCTAGCCTACATAGCTTAGATCAGCGTTCCGACAATAGCAGATAGCATAATAATGCGTGGATGCTAACGTCGGGACATTTCAGTCGCCGATGTGGTCATTCGTCTTCCAACAGTTGGTTAGAAAAATGGAATTGTATGATAAACAAATGGTGAAACAAGGAAAATTTGGAATACTAACACAGGCAAAAGTGGGCACAACGAAAACGACGAGAGACACGTCAGAGCTTTTTGCTTATGTCTGATGTGAACCATGCTTTAGACTACCTATTCAACAAACATTCTAACAACGTGTCTGTTTTTTCCGTTGTGGTATATACATTTTAGTACGAAGTGCGGTAGCCTACGCAGTCCTTTCCAGCAGATGATCAGGAAAAAATGAACATCGTATATGGAGAAAAAAAGGGGAATAAGGATAACTTCCAACGCTTACAAGGGTAGACTTGGGATGAAACATCTGCACGCACGACTACAAGGTGCGAGACACTCGTCCCAGCTTTTCGTTCAGGCCCTGTCGGGCGCTGATTGCTCGGACCGATAGAAATAATGCAACAGAGCTTAAATTTAAACATATTTAAACCATGGTAATTAGCCTACAGTAAGTGTCGTAAAGTAACCCTGCTCAGTTGAATCATTGTTTGGAGAAAGAAATGGTCTGGAATCCTATTATATATCAATCAATTGTGACCCCCTCGGTTGTTAGAGTATGAAAAGGATGTCACGTGTTATTAAAACAATCAGTAGGCTATAACTTGCAACATTCTTTTTACAAACAAGCCTTGATTCTACGTATGTGGTTCGAGAAGCGCCGTATACCTCTGCGCTAATAGAAAAACAAGTTTTTATGTATGTTTTTGAACCATACATCTTATTTTTTAAGCCAAATACAGATTCTCAGTCAAGATCGTTAGATTAAATACTTTTGCCAGATACACACAACAAATGTTGTATGGCAACTTGCCAACAGCTGGTAGCAGTGAAGCTTTGGGTGGTAGTCGTATGTGTAAGATATAGGTTTCGCGTTGAATATATATACAGGGCGCTTACTCTCAGTTTGCCAGTTATTTTTTTTCTTAAAAGCAAGTCGGGAAAATGACAAAATTAACGCTCCTCTTTGTCGTGGCAGCCGCAGTATCCACTGCAGTTACTGCTATGGTAATTCACCTTTTTACGTTATTTATATTGTCAAATAGGTCCACATACTTATACTTACTGGTAATTTCTTAGCCGTCCCATCAAGCAAATTCACGATCTGGATGGGATTCCGACTATTCAGGATCTGGATGGGATTCTAGTTATTCAGGGTCAGGATGGGACTCCGGTTATTCAGGTTGGTCTACGCGCGGTCGTCAAGTCCACCAGCCCAAAGCCTACTCTCTAATAATATTGTTTAGCCATCGACTCTAAACATTGGTGTTCAGTTTTTGTTTTGGGGCCGTACACTTGTATAAAGGCAACTCAAATGCCAAAAATTGGGTGAAATGTGTAACATTGCTAATTCTACACTGTAGGACTATTAAAGAGCGTATTTAATTCAATTTTATTTGTGAACACCACTTTTTAGAGAGTACCACCACTAATCCCAGTGAATGGGATTCCGGCTATTCAGGATCTGGATGGGACTCCGGTTATGCAGGTTAGTCTACGGTCGTTAAGTCTACAAGCTTAAAGCCTGTACTCTCTAAATATATTGTTCATCCATCGACTCCAAAACATTGGTGTTCAGTTTTTGTTTTGGGGCCGCACACTTGTATAAAGGCAACTCAAATGCCAAAAATTGGGTGAACTGTGTAATATTGCTATTCCTACACTGTAGGACTTTTAAAAAGCGTATTTAATTCAATTTCATGGTTAAATCGGCAAAAAAAAAAAACTACAAAAATGTTTTGAAGTCAGTGGCGAAACAAAATTTTTACCTTACCCCCTATTTTGTGAACACCACTTTTTAGAGAGTACCACCAGTAATCCCAGTGAATGGGATTCCGGCTATTCAGGATCTGGATGGGATTCCGGCTATTCAGGATCTGGATGGGATTCTGGTTATTAAGGGTCTGGATGGGACTCCTGTTAATCTACGGTCTATGGTTGTTAAGCCCACCAGCCCAAAGCCTACCACCACTAAACCTTGTGCTTTGTGGTATTATGGCCGTAGGAAAACTAAGCCCACAATTTTGAAATGCGCGTTAAACAAAAATCCCTTACAGATGTGTGACGTACTAATAACTAGAGAGGAAATACCATACAAATTTCTTCTTTATTTTTGCTTTTTTTTACATATTAATAATGCAGGAAATACAAATCCATTTCAGTTCAGACATCAGGTCAATCCATTTCAAATCAGTTGCTTCTGTTCACCACGCAGTAGTAATCTACGAGAGTAGATAGTAACTCTTTCGTAATTTCAAGTTTAAATGCAAATTCTCATTTTGTTCACTTTACATATTAGTGATCGATGTATAAATCAAACATACGTATATGCTTGCGAATTCAAAAAATATGAAAACATCTATATCCTTATCAAATTTTTATGAAATAGCCGCGAGTTTGTTTTGGTTTTTTTGAGCCATACAGGGCGCTCTTGATTTTGAAAAGTTTAAACAAGTTTCAAAGTTTTGTGCGACTCTGTAGGAATTAAACTACCCAACCACACTATGCGTCATATTGAAAGTTATGTATTGGTAACAAATTTGTTTTCTATGATTTTTACTCTGCGCCGCAAAGTAAGGAACAGCTCACTTTAACTTTGCGCCACTGTTTCTACGGTTTTCAAAAAGAAGCTAGTGCCCCAAGGCGCTTAGGGCTTATCCCATAGAAATTCAAAGAAGGTAGAAAAGTTTGCTATTTTTAAGCTGCTTGTGGAATACCTTACTCCAATGAATTGGGATGTTTTACTGTTTTTCCAAGTCTCTTAAAAGTTGGGAACACAAAATTAAGCCCGAAATATATATTTTCACATAAATATTGAACCCTTTTTAGTAGAGGCATGAATATTTTTCAAAATGTTCGCATTGTCTTTTCTTATTAGGTGTGAACTTTATGGCTTCTAAATGCAAATTTAACGGAAGTTATTTAAAATATGGCTACCTCCCCCCGGGACTACAAACCCCCCTCTCCCCTACTATTATTAAGGCTGACTACGGAGTAGTACACAGTCTAGACACAGCGGACGGTATAGTAGTCACCGTAGTAACCGTAGTCACTACGGTATAAAAAGTGGGAAGATGAAAAGGCAGAATTATTTTGTTTCAAATTGGAAGTCCGCATCAAAATAGCGCACGCACAGACATTTATTAATGATGCGTATTGGGATCTCAGTTTGATGTTTGATGACGTTTAGGTGCGTCCGTAGCATGACCGATGGTGCCAGGTCGCCACAGACATCTGGGAATTGGGATCTCAGTGCGCGGCGAGAAAACAATTTAAGCCTTCAGCTAGTAGGATATATGGTCTGCTTAACTTTATGTCGAATAAAACAGACACTTTCATCAATGCAATGTAGTTATTAGTGGAAGAAAGTTATGAAAAAGGGTATGTTACCTCGAACAAATTGATACTTTTAGTTTTGTACATGAACTTTAAAGCTTTTAGTATGTTTATGTCCCTGACAAAACCCGGCTTAATATATTATTATTAACATACCCTCATTATATTATATTAATACTCACACACCAGCTTGATTTCGCCCCTTAAAACTTAATGATGGTATATAGGCATTCAATACAAAATAATGCTGGTTAAATACAATAAACAATTTCGTGATGCATTTTCCTACTTTCTAACTTTTAAATGGTGGTATTTGTTTAAGTACGTTTGTGTAATATTTGTGAAGGAGCGACATCAGCGGGTGTGTGACTAACCATAATTGCACACCTGTCACCACCTTATTCGCTTAACGATGAGTTGCGGTGAATTAACGATTTTTAAAATAACGAATATCTTGCGAACCAACATCCCAAATAAGTTATAACTTTCTATGTTTATGGATAAGATAACCGACAACTTGGTTTGTTAATATCAAAGTTATGCTAACATTAGAGCAAGAGGATTTTCTTTATCCGCCATAAGAGCCGTGTTAATCGCGGCGGCAGATTACGTGTGTCTCGTTGACAGCTAGTACGTTACAAAAACTGTAATTGCCTGATCAACTTTCATTTTATTTTGATGAAATGTACTACCTACGTAAACAAATCGATGGGCTTTAAAACGCACATTTTAAAACAAGATCCCTTCGGTGATACCTTCGGGCTATTTCTTGTGGTGCTGTTTTATAGAGTATCAATTAAGATGAAATCCATTTTTATAACATTAATTTAAGGGTTTAAGATCTAGGTCATTGAATTGCTCTGTTAATGAACGGGGGATATTAGATCAAACAGTAATCAATACCCAGTCTTAAGGTAGCCATATGGATAACGCTTCGAACGCCCGTCATCTAATTGTACAGGAAAACGAGTTCGATCCTGGGCAGCGACATATCTATAATATCTATCTTATTTTACTTTTGATCAGATTTTACTTTTCGTTTGCTGGTTCAACTTTTGTTTTAATCAAGTAGAAAATCCAGATACTCTGCACGATTTTGGATTCGAGTTAATGTACCTAGATAGCCACATCGATAACGCTTCGAACGCCCGTCACCTGATTGATTATACAGAGAACCGAGTTCGATCCTGGCCATCGACATATCTAGACAACCTATCAAATTTTACTTGCTATCAGTAAGTGAAACAAAAGAAGGACGAAAAACTAAACTAAAACAAAAGACAGATGGAAAATGTGCAAGCGATAGTCCACGCCATCTAATGAGGGAGAAAACGCGGCTAAAACAAAAGACGAGTGAAGAATTTGCAAGCGATTTTCCACGCCATCTAATGAGGGAGAAAACGCGGCTAAAACAAAAGACGAGTGAAAAATGTGCAAGTGATGGTCCACGCCATCTGTTGAGCCAGGCCGTAACGAATTTTAGTATTAAACCATTTAGAGCCCCCTAATCGCCGGAAGCTACGGGAACTTATTAGAGCCCCCTAATCGCCGAAAGCTACGGGAACTTAATACCTTCGGTATATTCATAAGAATGAATATTACCCTCAGGGATTAAAACTATAGATGTTATTCACTCTTGGGAGAAGCAAGGGAGAAAGCAAAGCGGTTGGGGTGCGACATTGCAGGGGTGTCACCCTCTCCACCCCAATGGTTGCTTGTGCGTAGTGTACTAACCTAACACCAAGATCATACAAAAAGGTATTAAAGAAGGCTTACGGCGAGGGGTTGCAACTGATTCAAATCTCGTACACTTGTCCCAGGAATCACTGAGAGGACCCATCGGAAAATTATGCCAAATTTGGCTTCAATGAGTGCAGAATCACGAGAATCTCGTACACTCGGACAGCTAGTTGCCGACCCCTTGGCTTACGGCTTTTACAATACACACTCCCTCTATTATCTATTTATTCACGCGTTGCTATTTGGTGCTGCATGCCAAATAGCAGTAGCCAGTTTATTCGATTATAGACTATATAGCATTTCAGCAAACAGTCTAACGAGTCTATTTTTTTCCTTGCTGGGCACAAATTTCAGTACGCACTACGCAGTGCTGTCCTGTCATTTCAGCAGATGATCAGGAAAAAATGAACATCGCATGGGAAAAAAGGGAATAAGGATAACGTCCGACTCTTACACGGGTAGACTTGGATGAAACATCTGCACGCATGACTATACAAGGTGCGAGACACGTCCCAGCTTTTTTTCTGGCGCTGCTCGCTTGGGCCAATCGGAAACGCAAGAGAGCTTGGATTTAAATATGTGCGGAGCATATTTGTCGAGATATTTGTCCTTTTGAGGAAACCTTGGAGGCAATCTATTTGTCAAATCAGTTTAAAAAATACACTTTCGCCAGATAAACGGTACCAGATGTGTATACTTGCACACGGTTTGCCAACAGTTGTTGCACAGAGAAGCTTTTTTATACATTTTTAGTCTTATATAGGCAAAATGAATGCAGCTAAATGGGTATATATTCAGAAGTGTTTTCGTTGACTTGTTTGTAAGTATCTCAAGTAGGCTAGGAACAAGTCAGGAAAATGAATAAACTAACTCTTGTTCTGTTTTTCTTCGTGCTCGCTGCAGTCGCCGTTTCTGCCAAGGTAATTATTTCATTCATTTCTAACTAGAACTGATTAATTTAACGCAAACTATATACATACCGCTCATTTATCAGCCGGCTCGGCGTTCAGTTCCATCCGACGATGTAGACCGTCATCATTCCTCTGAGAAGCAGGATGAAAAACAATACGAGAAAGAATACGAAGAAGAATACGAAGAAGAATACGACGAGGTAGACCGTCGTCATGACCTCTCCGATGAAAAACAAAACGAGGAAGAATATGAAGAAGAATACGAAGAAGAATACGACGAGGTAGACCGTCGTCATGACCTCTCCGATGAAAAACAAAATGAGGAAGAATACGAAGAAGAATACGAAGAAGAATACGACGAGGTAGACCGTCGTCATGACCTCTCCGATGAAAAACAAAACGAGGAAGAATATGAAGAAGAATACGAAGAAGAATACGACGAGGTAGACCGTCATCATTCCTCTGAGAAGCATGATGAAGAGCACCATCATTCCTCTGAGAAGCATGATGAAGAGCACCATCATTCCTCTGAGGAGCATGATGAAGAGCACCACCATTCCTCTGAGAAGCATGATGAAGAGCACCATCATTCCTCTGAGGAGCATGATGAAGAGCACCACCATTCCTCTGAAGAATCCGTGGGTCCAACACCGCCAACTCCACTTATCAAATTCTGACAATCCAGAATCAGCTAGGTATGGCGATCTAAACTTGGCATCAACAGATGTAAAATTCCCCTCGTTATCCGAGTGATTTATATTTTATAATGATAGGCTACCTAAATTAAAGCTTATAAAGTCGTTATTATTTGGTTGGTTTATTGAAATCTATTAATTGGCCTTTTGAATGAAATACACTTCCTAGCAACAAGTTTTTTCTGTTCTACCTGACTTCTAGCCTACAGCAGCCTACAGTTAAATCGCTCGTCTCCTTTCTTTCATTAAATTTAGAAATTTCTAGGCTACACAACAGGACAACAGGATCTTGCGCGTTCGCTAGGCTACTTGATTACTTTTTAACGGTGCAAAAAATCTTTTTGCTATTTGATTGCTATGTCACTATATGATACATAAGCTTGTTTACCATCACGATCCGGAGTGCAAAGCTTATTAATTTACAAAAAACAATCATTTACACTGATGGGCAATGAACCGTGATAAATGAATATTCTGAAGGCAGTACAGTAGCCCGTGACAGTAAAACAAAAGTGGAAAAGTGTTTTACGCGGGCTTTAGCTGGATCGTTATCGGAATATCGATCGATACTCATCGATACGGATTTCGATACGCATTTTTAAGCCTGATTCCCCTACTTCTCCCCCTATTTTGTGAAAACACCACTTTTTATAGAGAGAAAAAAAATATTGGCCATAAGTTGGCCAGGATTAGACAATATAGCCTATGTCTTAATTTTTTTTTTTACATTAAAGACCCAACTTCAGTATTAAAGGCCCACTAGGGTCCTTTTAGAAGTCTCAATCTCGAAAATTCTTTTAAATTAATAAAAGTTTGAAAGATAAGGCTGAGCATTTGTATGATATATTGTTAATATTATTATTGATGGTATTAGGTTGAATTTCAATGATTGATAAGTATTCAGCATCTCTGGTTTTCGCCGGTTTGCGTTAGTTCTTGCGAAAACGTTAATGACGAATGGAACCGTTTAATAAGGTGAAGTTATATATTCATATTTCATGTAAGGTCGACTAATGAATACCATTATCATTGCATAAACATGTGAACTATTAGATTAAATCCAATGAACAGCGTTTGTTCTTCGGAACAAACCTCGGCGCAATATGTAGTGCAATTTTACAATTTTTCCACAGAAGATCTGTTTCTCTTCTAGTCATTTCCCCCCATTCTCATCCTTCATCCATCCAACTAACCCAAGGTTCAAGAAAACTTAACCAGTAGATGGGCAGATGGCGTAAGTCTCGTGGCGCCCTTTTTTATTTTGGGAATTCGTCTGCAAAAAGCCAAAATATACACGTGGAGTTGAAATTTTGCTTGTCTGCAGTTTGCATCAGTTTGACGTTACATAAAGTTTCAATGGTAGTGCTTTATCAAGGCTATGATAATAGTCATATTTCCAATTTGCTTTAAATTCTCTTGTATGTTTACTTTAGAAACCCAATGTAAGAGGACGAGGACGTGGTGGGTCCCGAGGTCGAGGTGCTGGACGAAGTGCCGGTCGTGGAGGAAGAGACAAAAGAACTGGAAGAGATTTTGAAAGGTATGTTATAATTTAATTATTTGTTCAATGAAAATACCAATCTGAACTGTATCATTAAATAGTAATGACCAGTCTAGAAGAAATAAATCACAGAGGGATCCCACTGAATCTAGAACTCTGCAATACAGTGATGTAGATCAGGTATATAAATAACATCAGTGAACCAATTTATTTGCTAACATATTTTCGCTTATATATGTTTTCACACTTGGGCAGGTTTTTGATGGCTTTAAGGGACAAACTGTTTTTAATCAGAAAGATAAACTTGAGAAAAAAGAACATCACGATTTAGGTAAAAGAGGTGCTGTTCGTTCTAGACCATCCATCAAAGGATCTATAGGTCGTGGAAAAGGTAATCGCCCCTTGAAGAGAGACAAAAGACAAGGTGATCCAGTGGTTCCACCAGCCAGAACTGGCACCTTCCATGTCAGTGAAAATAAAACCGAAGTAATGAAACTGAAGAGCATCACTATACGTATTGTATTTTATCTTCTCTACTAAAGCTGTATTTTGTTTCCCCTTTTCCTAGGTCTATGATTTCAGTAAATTTTCTGAAACTGACTTTGCAAGGAAGCCTGACTTTAAAAGAGGTGGAAGTAGTACCGCAGCGCGAGGTGGGCGAGGAAGATCAAGAGGGGGTCGAGGAAGATCAAGAGGTGGTCGCGAGTGTAACGCTGGAGCAGCAGAACTCCCCAAAAGAAAAAGGAGTTTGAAAAATGAAAACGAATCCCCACCGAAACGTTCTCGACCCGCTGAATAATGGGACCCGCTGAATGGATTGAAGATAAGTTACTCTAAAAACGACGCTGACTTGAGAAAAAGAAAGTGGGCGGCAATATTTTTCTTAAGTGACCAATAAATAATGAATTAGTTCAAATGAATAATTTAATACTGTCTATTATAATGACTGTCACGACTTGTTGAAAATCCTGGTTGTCGCTTCAGATAAGTTCTTTGTGTACTTAGGTTTATAATTACAATGTAAAGAAGTAAACTTACTGTAAGCCTAACATGTTATAATCATAGTAAGATTAATGTTCATCTAATAAAATCTGACCTCGAATATTCGTTCAAGATTAGATATACACAATTAAGCGTATCTTCATTGCACTTATATCTAGGTTAAAAACCAGTACCTAGGTCTGGGTGTTACTACAGCAACAAATCTACTGAACGACGTTCAGTTTTGAACGGTATAAGATACAATTCGAATTTTGTGCTATGATGGTAATGCAACGATGACTGCAATGATTACCAATTGTTGTAAATATTGCCTCGTTACCGGTTAACCGTCCGTAGTTTTAAACGAGACAGATGCGCAGATTTTTCCCATGATGCAAATTACAGTGACCGCGGTCATTGTAATGTACCGTAGGATATCACAATCCCCGCATTTCACATATCCAGGTCATTGAAAGAAAGATGGACGACGTTAAGTTTCAATATTTTTTTTTCTAAAACAGTATACAGACAATACAGTATTTTTATTAAAACATTGGAACAACTGGACACGGCGAAAGAACAACCAGACCTCGTAAATGAACTCCAAACAACTCCTACAAACAACAATAGTTTTAATAACAACCCCACACATCAGAAAATAGTCGACAGATAAGATCAAATCAGTTGTCACCAAAGAGTTCTTATCATAATTTATCATTGGCCTGGACACAGAAATTTGTGTCATCATTAAATCCCATTTCAGACACGCAAACGTTATTTAACCTCACCTCGGAGAATCCAGGCGACTAAACTAAGCTGACCACTCCATTTCTTCATTGTCAAAAACCTTAAAATACAAAATAGAAATGTAACGAAAACAAAGAAAATGCATGATTGTATCTAGCCGAGGTGATCGTCCGAAGCATTGAGTACCGTGGCCGAGCATAAGTGGCCAGACACATTTACTTTACGAGGTCCTCTAGCACCAGAAAAACAAGTAATAACTAAGCTGGTGACTCTGAGGCTCGATTCATAAATAGAAAATAATGAATTTACCTTTATAAATGTCATATCTTCCTATCGTTCCACTCACCTCCCTAAAAGAAAAGTTTAATTAAAACGTGGAAACAAACTTTTTACATTCAAGTCATCGTCCGATAACGATCAAAAGGAAGGCAGTTGAATTCACCACGGTTATCTGAATGTGCTTTTAAAGCGTTCTCATCACATCGAATTTAACCCAACCATGTAATTGAAATATTACACGAATTACCAGTAAAAAGTTGAAGACATAATCACTCCCTATGTCAAGCCGTTTTAATCCCTTTAACCTAAAAAAGAAAAAGAAAATTTTAAGGTCTTACAACCTAATAGGTAATAGACCAGAAGTAAGGTACACAATCCCAAACAAATAAACCCAAAATGCGGTTTAGAAGAATAAGGATGTAACAGAAGAGATTATATATTAGTCATCAGATCGCCCTAGTTCAAGCAGAGTTTGTCTTCAGACTTGTAATATCAGGAACCAAATAAAATCATCATTTGACTAATCATCCAATATAACAATCACAACGATCTTTCAAATTTTACCCAGTTCAGAAATTATGCTCCAAAATGTTAAATATTTGGGATGATTTCCATTATCTCCATTGTAGGTAAGGAAGTTTTTCGTGCCGAAATTATCTACGTTAAAAAGAACTAACATTTAATGGGCGAAACAAGAAACAGATCAAACTTCTAGAAATCTTTATCAGTGACTCAAGTGAACTTCATTTAATTCAGAAACACAGGAAACACATATTCATCATTTAAATAGAATTACTACTCCAGTTACATTCTTCAAGAACTCTTCATCGTACCTTTAATAACGGAAAATCGAGCACCGGTTGTAGCCAAATTGCAGCATTTGGAAAACAATTCATGCTCCAAAATCACACCCATGACCACTCTATTAGAAGTTCCAAGTATCTTGACCAGGAATGCACACAGAAAGGGACACTAAACACCCAAAGACAATTCAAATTAGGATATGCATATTCTGTCTAGTTGTAACTACTATGAAAGTGATATCAGCCTGCGAGGAGTTTTAGAATCACGTTATGTCATTCTAGTTTAGCGAACCATCCATTTGTCATCAGAACAATGTTTTAATTTAAGTGCAAAAGGGTCAAATGATTACCACAACTCTAGCTGTGGGCTGCACCTGTAGAAAGACAAACACATTGGATTATTATTAAGATTAGTTTTTAAAAGATGAAAGCATAATTGTCTGGTTGCCCAACCCCTTGCTTTAAGAAAACAAAGCAAGAAAGGCCTCAGGGACTCACTTTGATGTTGCACATGGAACAAGAAGAGACTGATGTAAAATGTCTCTTACATTTCAATGCTATGTGTGCAAAAACAACAAGGTATCAAAGAGAAAAGTGGCATGCTTACTGGCAGCTTTGGTCAACTGGTACAGTAGTATGGAGCACATGTGGCATTAGTTGCTGCAAGTGATGGACATCTTTCAGTTCCTGCATGAGGTTAGTTTATTTAAAATTTGCCTTGTAATAAGTCATCTGAATTAATTTAATCAAAATCAACTGATGAACTAACACTGGCAAAAAACATAATTTAAAGAGTAAACCTCAAAGTATCTAAGATTTTTAAATATTGGACAAAAATTGACAAAACTTATGCCTAACATTAAATAGAGATAAACACAAAATTTTCTCAATGAATTTGTGAAATAATTTTACTTTACCATTCTTAAGATTTACAGAGTTGGATCACTTGGATTTTAGATAGATGCGATTGGAAATTCTCTTGTCAAATCTTGTACGCCTTTCTCCCATCTTTCTGGTTGGTCCTGCAGCTTCCACGTGAATGTCCAGAAATCGTATTTTCTTTAGAAAAGAAACCTACGTTGCGGGATGGGGAAACCATTCCCAAAGGCGCTTCAGGTGCTTCAGAAGATTCATCTCGCTTTTATTAAAAAACTGTTTTTCTTCCACAAAAATAATTACTGAAATTATTAAAACTTATCCCACCCATTCAAATTTTAAGTAAATTAAATCAAGTTTATTATTTTCCAAATGCAGCGTTGGCACAGCTGCAGCTCGTGTTTTTCAAAATTCATAACAACATGGTTTCCACAACCAGTAGCCTCAAAACAATCAATAACATGTTTTTGTTCTGCAATTGACAAATTGTGACTCAAAATGGATTCAGGTATAGGAGAATGGGAGAAACACACTAAAGGAATTGGTGCAAAGCTTTTACTACAGGTTTGTTAGACAATTAATATGCATGTGTTTTTGGTAACTAATAAACACATTTTTATTTAGATGGGATATGAACCAGGTAAGGGTCTAGGTAAAAGTTTACAAGGCCGATGTCAACCTGTGGAGGCTGAAGTGCAACGTAAAGGAAGAGGATCACTTGGTAAATTTCAGTGCAAATCAAAATCTGATGTTTGTTATGAGATATATTTAATTTAATAACAACCATAAATATTTCAAACTAAAAAGGTATGTATGGACCTGAAATAAAAATTCAGGGTAATCACAAAAACCCATCCCCAATAAAGGGAAGGCCACATTGTTCAAGAAATTTAACAACAGTTACTAATAAAAAATGCCAGAAAGTTATTTGTGATGAACTCAGGTAATGTGATAATTTGTCTAACTGAAATCACCAATTGTTAATTTATTTTTGGAACTTTGTTTTATCTTTATCAGTGAGACTTCTTACAGGGTCAAAGCACATAAAGGGTTGAATGACAGGAAACAGCTCTTTCAGACAAATTCAACTCTAATAGACAAAAAGGCAAAAAAACATCACTATCAATTTGAAGAGCTTTTTTACAACCTGGACATTTTAGTAGACCATTGTAAACATGTAAGAACTCAGTTTTATCATTCTCTGTGTGTACAGTACGTAACGTACGTTTCTTTCAATCTACTTCTCTATTGAAAAAACAGGATATTGAAAAAAACAGCAATGAGCTGGTTTACAAAGAAAACCAAATCATGGAAATTATTGAAGCCCAAATGAAAAAAATGAGTGTAGAGATTTCCAAGGATACAGTTTATATTGAAATGCTACAAACCATTTTGAGTTTTATGGAACAGCTTGAAGAAATGCATTCCAAAAATGACCTCTCCATGGAATTTATTTGGGAACAGATTATTTGTTTGAAACAAGATTATTCAGAGGAATTTGAATCGTCTGATCTACCGATTATTATTTTAATTTACCTTATCCCACTAGCAAAGTCGTATGTATCTACTTCCTGGCATCCGATGGTTTCAAAATCCACAGACAAATCCTGTCGTTTACTCTTTCTACGATGGAGACCTGTTTTAGAATATTGCAACGAGATTGAATTTGTCTACAAATTTCAAAACCTTTCTCTGTATTTATGTTACTGTTTTAATTGTTACATAGATTGCTAACCGTTTTATTTCTTAGTCGATCGGCGAAGGGAACTTCCGTTGTAAAGGAAAGGGCTACTCAGATAGATCCTTATCATCGATTTTTATGGTACGCTTGGATGCCAACATTTCGATGCCTTGTTGATCAATGGGATTGTAAAACTGCTGAACCAATGATTGATTTGCTCGAATCTTGGAAGCACATTTTGCCCAACTGGATCATGGAAAATATTTTGGATGAGCTGATTCTCCCTAAAATCTATAATGAAGTCGATTGTTGGAACTCATCAGGAGACATTCATTTTTGGATACATCCGTGGCTTCCCCTACTTGGTTAATTTTAAATGTATGTCTATTCTTATTCGAAGCTAGAATGTTTGTACTTTATCAAGGATCGAAATTGGAAATCATTTATCCGAAAATTCAACATAAAATGGCACGAATCCTGGCGTCTTGGAAACCGTCAGATAATTCTGCACGGTAATCCAAATGCTATTTTAAAACACGTACTAGATTTTAAAAATTAAAATGCCGCCGTATTGCTATAGCAAGAAATTTGTTTTCTTTGATGCTTGATTTTTAAAATTTGTTTCGATGTCGTATAGCGCCCTTTTATTGCCATGGGCTCGCGTCTTCTCAGTTACTGTGATGAACGCATTTCTTATGAAAAATATCCTACCGAAACTTCAAGCTGAAATTCTAAATTGGGATACAAGTCCCTCTCGACAACAATTAGGTTCGTAAATAAAGACGTTACAAAAAATAAAGTGCTGACCAAATTTGAATGCTTCTTTAAATGTGTGTAGATGCTTGGTATTGGATAATGGACTGGAAAGATGTCGTTCCTCTACAGAGCCTTGTGCAGCTACTTATGTAAGAATATTTGTTTATTAGGATGTTTTGAATTACTACAGGCCCCTTTATTGTTTTCCAAAGTGGCTGTTTTTTTCCCAAGTGGTTGCAGGTACTTTTATTTTATTTTACCTCAATATATGGATGAAATCTAACAATTATTTAAAAAGATATTGGTTGCGTGGCTAAACAATAACCCGAATTATGAAGAAATTGCCGATTGGTATACCGATTGGAAGGCTTTATTTCCTTTGGAATTGATCCAGAATTCCGCAATTCAAGGTTTTTTTTTACTCGCCTTAAAATTAAAATTTTTTTAAAGTTGCATATTATTTCTGTTTTGATCAAATAGAGCAATTTATTCGAGCATTGAATCTTATGAATCGTTCGCTGCCCATCGAAGACCGAGTAAATTTCACCCCGCCTTTACCAATAAAATCCTTTGATCCGGGGTGTCCATCTCACTCGATTCTGCATACGATTATACCACATGGCTTTAGGGAGCTTATTGAATATCGTTGCGCACAGCAAGGGATTTTGTGCGTCCCGCTTGTCAATCGTTTTCATGCTGGAAGATCAGTTTTCCGCGTTGGAAATGTTCTGTGCTATTTTGAGAGAGAGGTACCAATAACTCTATACTGCTTACTGATGATTAGTTTTTTTCCGTCATTTTCTTTTCGAAGCGAAGTCAATGTTATCTAAATTTTGTGTTTCTGTATAGGTCATATTCGTTTTGTCCAAAGGGATATGGATTCCTGTAACAGCTCAACAGTTGCTGGACATGGCAATTTTTAAAGGATGACGGAAATTAACGTTTCTTTTGATGAAGGTAACTCTGTTCTCTGTAAGACGTGTGTATAAACAGTTCGAACGTTCAGCAATAGCTAGGCCAACCGTCATACTATGATCATGTTTCCATTTACCATTACTTCAGAAACTCTTCCAATTTAATAAGCTTTGTTTCTGTAGTGTTGGCTTCCACAAAAGTTAGAAACCTATGGTAGCCGCAGGTAACGTTTTTATGAAACCAAATGACAAAACGAGACCTTTCCGGCGCCGTATAATGCAAAAAATGTCTCCGGATTGAAAGTATCCAAAATAGACTGTGTCAGTCGACTTCATCATTTCATTTGAAATTCAAAGCCTCTGATTTCATCCGAAATTCCCAGCTCGAATTTGTTTTGTTTAAGGTGTACCGGAACGCTAATTTTTATATTCGTCGCTTTGCAAGAAGATGTTTCATAAGAAACGTTGAATGAAAAGTATGCAATCAAATACAGTTTCATACAAGTGTACTTTCTACGCCTTTTCTTAAATTCCCTTTACACCTGAGTAAATTTTAAAGTAGCTTATGGCGGCACTTTATAGTTGTTGAAGCTCTGGATTGCTATTTAAAATCTTGGAATCATTTATCCAAGGCGGGATCAGTACATTTGCATCCGGTAATTCGACGTCAAACTGGAAAGTATTCCAGTAAGGACGAAGCGCTCGAATTACGGTACGAATTGCCTTTTCTGTGGTTTTGTCGATCTGGCGACGGATCCCGCCCGGTGCAGCAATCGGATCTCCAAGAAGAGCTTTGGTAGAGATTTGTAAAACATCTACTGTGGAAGGAGAAACTATTTGATTTTGGTCAAAAATCAAGGCCAATCGACCTCCAGCTAGAGAAGTTAAAAGATGGATAACTTGGCCAAAACATTCGGTCGAAATTTTGCTTCCTGTTTGGTAATGAGAAAAATTATATGTATCATCAGCTTATCATTCTTTTAAATTACTGAAGGAATGAGAAGGTACCTGATAAATGATCAGTGGCCAAAACAATTAACTGTGGACCGAACTGATAAGCGATTGGTAACAAGATGCGAAAAACAACTGCCAAAACTTCAGCGTCACCGGAATTTTTCTAAGGTTAAAATTATGTTCGTTGTTTAGAAATTGAAGCAGTTGTGTAAATTATCTGGTTGGTACCTGCGGTAGGCCAAGATTAACGGTAAAACCTTTTGCTGCATTCAATTCGACAAATTCCGGTTGGAGTGTAGGATCAAGTACAGTCCACAGAGACAAACATAAAACGCGGGCATCTTCTTCGAATGTTTTATAGATTTCATGACCAGGTTGAGATCTGAAATCGACAAACATCACTCTACAAAGAAGAAAAGATTCAGGTGAGTGTTAAAAGTACTAGTAATCGATTTAATGTATGAAAGATTTCTTAAGATCAACTATACAGTGTGCTAATTATTTGTAAAACATACCAACCTTTCAACGTTACGTGTGTTAACAGCATATTCTAAGGAATCGGCCATGCTTCTGCTACAGCTTTCAGTAATCACAATTCCACTGCGGCATTTTTCATCAATAAGGTTATCTAGCAACTTGAATAGAAAAAAATAGTAAAAAAGTCAGAATTTAATTACATCCCGGAAAATTGTGGAAGGGGTTACATTTAACAGGATTTTGAATCCCAAGGATCCCTTTTGTTCACCCGTAGGAATCTCTGCGCGGTCCTACGTAGAAAAATACAGAATGATTGACAAGGCATAAATACAAAAACACCATGAAACTGCCTTACTGATGAGAGCATGTGGCAACGTTTAATAATCTCATGTTGCTTTACTGCGGAGTCAGGTAGACTAGAAATAAAAGCAACGCGATACTGCGGGACGTTCAAACGTGTACCTAACAAAACGTTCTCGATCAATTCGAAGTTCAAAACAGAAAAAGGAAAAAATTATTGCCAAAAATTTACCGGCAATTAAAACGTCGAGTTGCGCATCCAACTCGGCCGCAACGCTTGGATCCTGAACAGGACATATATCACGGGTCGGATACCTTTCAGGCTTCTCATCGTGGCCTACGAATTGTATGCGCGGCCAAAACTGGTTGTTTCTAATATTCAAGGCACTTTCCGTTTCTTTTACACTAAACGTTTCATGATACTGGAGACAATACCAATAATTCCGCAGTACATACATGACACTTAGAATCGTCTGTTTGGCACTAGTAAAACAAAAAAGGCTTTATAAATGCATTTTCAATGCATGAGATTTGACTACCTTTCAGTCGGTGAGGACAAATTCTGTATGATAGGGCAAGGGTCTCCAAGCAACGTCCGCATAGTTAAAGCAGCGCCTTCTGATAAGGATTTCAAGCAATATCCTCCCTGCAATGTAAAAAAAAAATGAATAACGTGAATTATTGGCTACTCTACTACTGTCTTACCTCAAGAACAACAGCTACTCTACCATTGGCCAGCCCCATGAGAGAGTTTGTGAAGTGGCTGTAACACGCTGGCGTTATTTCCATCTCACCCTACCATGAATTTGAAAAATAGGGATTCATTCGTTATTTCATTCGTAAAAAAAAAAAGAAGAATAGAAAGAATGCGTTGCTAACTTTACCTCAGGACATCCAAGTGCAGCATCATAACCGGCACTGACAATAACTAATTCAGGATTAAACTGAAAGCAATAATTTAACAAAATAGACAATGAACAGAGGGTTCTATTACTTAATTATTATTTAACAACTCGATCGATACCTCATAAGCGATCGGGAGAAGTAGTTGATGAAAGATTGCTTGATAATCACCATTTCCCATTTTAACCTCGTTCATTGGGACATTTATATTGTATCCCTTGCCAGCGCCGCGACCAATATTATGGTAGTCCGATTCTCTTAAATGCGGCCAAAAGGCCCCATTTTGGAAACCGTGAATCGAGAAATACAATACTCTGGGAACAAAAGGAAAATTACATTTCTGACCTAACGGTGCTCTGACTTGCGGTTACCTTGGATCGTCATAAAACATTTGTTGAGTAGCTTGACCATGATGAATGTCCCAATCTACTATTAAAATCCTTTTGATGTCTCTGTCGAGAGCATGCTGGGCAGCAATTGCAACATTATTATAGAAACAATAACCGCAATACTCGCTTTTCATAGCGTGATGTCCGGGTGGTCTTTCAATTTAAAAAAATTAAGAATACATGTCAATAACATTAATATGGTGTGTGCATTTCAAAAGCCATTAGTTTACCTTATAATGGCCATTCCATTTCTAATTTCTCCATCTAAAATTTTGGAAACTAACTCTACTGTAGATCCAGCAGCCAATAAGGATAAACTATAGGTGCTCTTATAAAACAAAAATTTTGTGATCAGCTTAAATTGTGTTCATACCCAAAATTATGGAAGGCTGAATTTATCTTACAGGATGAATATAAAGAAAATCATAATGAGAGCTTAGTTCTTCTAAAGTGACCTCATCAGACACATTTTCTGTATTCTTCAAAATACTAATCATATCTGGTGTGTGCAACTTTAGTAATTCTTCCTCTGTAGCTTCTCTTGGTTTAAGAGGAAGGCATCTTTGTAAAAGTTGCAGTTCTTCACATCTGCCCCCCAAAAATATAATACAAATTTTCAAAAATACAGCAGGTTTATATATTATTCAGCAAGCTTACTCACCTTTTAAGTACACTTGTAAATCTTTCCGGTTTTTCATTGTACTTTAAATCCCATAAACACTTATGGTCTGCCATGCGCTCATCGTAAACAACTCCAGTTAAACCAGTCATCCTCTTGGTTTTTGGAGGTCTAAACAAAAATGCTGTGCAGGTACGACAGCTATCCTGCAGAAATCTATTTAACGTCCCAAAATGTTACAGACAAACACGTGTGCCAGAAATAATGCGCATATCAGGTGTCCGTGCGTTGAGTTGTTTGTTTATTTATCAGATTTGACAGAAAAACACAGATAACACCGTCGTCCGTCACTCGTCCGTCTGTTCTGTTCCTAAAAAACTACGACCATTGGTACGATTATCGAGGAAGAAGTCTCTTCTTCCACGTCTTACGGATTTTCCGGAATAGAAAAATTCGAGTTTCGAAACTAGTCAAAGTGAATTTCCAAAAATAGAAAAAAACCATGCATCATTTCTAAGAAAGGGGAAAATGAAGTCAAATAATTGATAGAACTAATAGTTTCAATTGGCTCGTCTGCTCTGCATTTTGGGGAGAAAAACATGCCAAAATTTAAAAATATAAAAAGCTCCCAGTAGGATATGGATACGATAATGATAGATAGCTAGGGACTGGCGCGTTGACCCGATTGACGATTATTCAAACTGCTAGTGCTAGGAATTTCAAAATTTAGTTATGTTTATATTAGATTCAACTATAATATCATTCTTAGTAGTAGTAGCTACGTAGTAGTTTCTCACAATCCACAATTTTCTGCTACGGACGAGTAAAAGAAGAATAATCCTGGCATTTTACTCTGTATAAAAAGTGCCGGTCAATGCATTTTTCCGTATGTTACCGTACGTGTTGAGAATTCGATCTAATTTCTGATCCGCCTTTGTTTCGGTTTCGGTGGTCTGAAATAAAACTGTTGTAATGTCAGTTGTGGGGGAATAACAACACATATTTAGTGTGGGTCACACCCTACACGTAATTTTACCGATTAGAAAAATCGTCTTAAGATCGTAATATCGTCAGTTCGTCACTTCTCAGTTCTCACAATTATCGCTTGGGAAAAACGTTGCTAGAAATGGAAAATGTCGAAATGTCATTCTTATTTTTGGTAGCTAACGTTAATGCAACGCATTATCACAGAAACACTTGTATATAAACTGTGGTCGCCAAACGATTTAGTTCTTAATTTGCTGTTATACTTTGTATGCCGAAGGTGTCTCTACAGAATCATTGCAGGAATGGGTCTGATCAAAGTTCTCAAGTGGCAATTTTTCCCGGCAGTCATATGTTTTAATTTGGCTTATTTAATTTCTGGTTTATTTCCGTTTTGGTGTATTCTTTTGCTCATAACTGGAATGGGACAACTGATATACGCGTATTACAACTCTATATCGGTAAACAAAATTTAGCTTCCACTTGCGATCAAAACGAAAGGGTCCACAAACATAATGCTCTATTGCTGTCTTATTTATTTATAAATCCTTACAAACGATCTCTGTTATATTGCGGATTCTAGATTTCAACTAGAAATCGTGCTGTTGTCGTAACTGGATGTGATTCCGGATTTGGTCACATACTTGCCGAAAAATTGCATTCTTTGCAGTTCACCGTCTTCGCCTGTTGCTTGGACGAGAAGAGTTACGGAGCTCTAGGATTGCAGAGCATTGGAAATGAAACGGGACGCCTGCACGTAATTCAAATGGACGTTACAAGTAAAGAAGACGTGGAAAGAGCTCGTCGAATCGTGGAGAGTCGGCTTCCGGAGCAAGGTTTGTGGGGGATCGTCAACAACGCCGCTCGTTACACTGTTGGATTTCTTGAGTGGTTGCCAATGGAAGAATACGAGTCGGTATGTAAACTTGTGCAACGCCTATTTTTTTATTTTTTTTTTATTTTGAATTCAAAAGTATTTCTTTCGTGCACGGTTATAGGTCGCATCGGTCAATTTGTTCGGCGCCATCCGAGTGACCAAAGCATTTTTGCCATTAATTCGGAAAAGTCATGGTAGAATAGTCAACGTCTCCTCTATCTTGGGTCGCGTTGCAGATCCGTTTATTGGCGCTTACTGTATTACTAAATATGGACTGGAAGCTTTCTCAGATGCTCTTCGTCTCGAGATGAAAGAATTTAACGTGAAAGTTAGTTTGATTGAACCGGGTAACTTTTTGTCAGCCACGAATGTTGTTGCTGGAAAAGATGGTTTGATCGCTATGGCGCGACGAACGTGGGAACAATTGGATGAATCTATAAAAAAAGACTACGGAAAGGAGAATTTAGAAAGACAAATTCGAATGGGCGAAATACTTATGAATTTATCGGTATGTTTCACCTTTTCTCTCATTTTTTCTTAGCCGTTATAGATTACCGAGTCATAACAGTCCTTGTTATTATTTAACAGGAAAGAGACAGCAGTTTTGTCATCGATTCCATGGTGGACTCTCTATACCGACTGCATCCGAAGAACCGCTACTTCGAAGCCTCCGTATCCGACAAAGCTACAGCCTACATGATTCAATTTTTGCCTTCCATTTTAACAGATTGGTTGCGACTCACATTTCAAAAGCAACTCATTAACCTCTATCATTAACTTCTCCATCACGTGGTAAAATTCATTAACGGACATATTTCTACTGTATCTTGGTTGATTTAGTTGCAATACTGATTCTTAGAATATACAAGAAATTTAAAAAACAATAATAAAGTCTATGCAGTACAGCATATTTGCCGGATAAACTTTGTTGTTTAATCGAGTTTATTAAAAGAGAAAAAAAGCTGTCGATGAATTACAAATCTGGGGGAAGTAAAGGCGCAACGACGAAGGAACGCACATTATGCCTACGTTGAATGCGTCGCATGGAACTGTAAATGAATATTCCGTAAATGATCGGAATTTCATCAACGATTCGTGTTTCATCTGACGAAATAATAGTAGGGTCGTAGGGAATAAAATGCTGATGACAGCCTTGTTCATTAACAAAAAAAAGAAGAAAAAACTCACGATGAGATGCGACCGGATGCGACTCTTATTGGTCACTCAATTAGCGCAGATTCTACACTTAACTTCACATTTACGCTTACTGCTTAATTACATGTTGAGTATAAGATAGATGAAGGAGCATTAAAATTCGTCAGAGCTGGGAACACAATGCAGGACATTTGCTTATCATAATTTATATGGAAGGTTAAAAACCCGTTAGGTTTTCTTAACACGAAATAGTACTCGCAGACATGACGATTCACAATGTACATGGTGTTCTCACCTCGTTTCCTCTGCCCATTTTTCGGAATTAATTATTGGGTTAATAATGCCTTTTTTTTATTGTTCATCTGCGGGGATCTCTGCCTCTTAATCTCTGCCTCTTAATCTCTGCCTCTTAATAAAAAAACGCAATTTTCACAAAAGCCAACAATTTCCAAATTATGCCAACTTTGATACCGTACGGTAACCTTTTTATTGAAGAAACTGGAGTATGTAGTCTGCAGAGCTTCGTATATATATAATCCATCGATTTCTTGTTTGCATTGTATGATGAACTCCTTCCTCAACTGGAAGAACGCGTATACGTGAAGGAAACAGGTTTGGTTTTTTTCGGACGCGATCAACGTCTTTCTCTCGTTAGACTGGTTTCAGGTGTAGGCAGCACTGGCAGCAGTTACCCCGGTTAAATAGTTTCTCCAAAAGACCGAGTTACTGACTCGCTTGAACCCAAGCAAGAAGTGTGACTTGGTGTTGTATAGAACGCACAGCTTATTTTGTACTTCGCGAGAGCTGTGACAACAATTCTCTTAAAGCGACCATTTTTTTCAAAGAAATTATGGATCTCTTGAAGCCTTTGAACTTGCGACTGGCCCTGGCGTTTGCGTGTTTCAATCTGGCTTATTTAGTGGCTTGCTATAAACTATGGTGTGCTCTCCTCCTCGTCAATGGATTCTTTCAACTGATTTACATCTACCAGAGTTCATTTTATGTAAATGCAAATTATTCATTTAAAATAAATAGATTAAAAACAATTTCTGATTTTTATTACCATTGGACATTTGTGTTGATTTCAGATCTCCCCAAAGGGACGGGGTGTCTTGATAACGGGATGTGATTCCGGATTCGGACACCAACTAGCACAGAAGTTACATGTTTTGGGCTTCACCGTATTTGCTTGTTGTTTGAATGCAAAAAGTACAGGAGCTTTACAGTTGAAACATATTGGAAGAGAGACTGAGCGACTCCATGTTATACAAATGGATGTTACAAGCCAGGAAGACGTCGACAAAGCTCGTCATTTTGTAGACATCCATCTTCCTGAGCAAGGTCTTTGGGGCGTCGTAAACAATGCCGGTCTGGCTAACACTATGGGATTTGCGGAATGGTGTTCTGTCGAAGCTTACGAAAACGTAAGTGTAGATTACGTAATAACAGGAAAAAAAATAAATCAGTAGTCGTCGTCAAATAATGGAAGTCAAACTTATAATTTGTTTTATTGATACAAATTTAAGATCGCAGCGGTGAACTTGTTTGGGGCCATCCGTGTGACCAATGCATTTTTGCCACTCATTCGCCGCAGTCATGGAAGAATACTCAACGTTACTTCAATCTTAGCTCGCATTACACCCGTGTTTGGTGGTGGCTATTCCACGACAAAAATTGCCCTTGAGGGTTTTTCAAGTGTCCTTCGTCTTGAGATGAAACGGTTCAATGTCAAAGTCATTGTGATCGAACCGGGTCTTTGTATGTCCGCGACTAACATCACTTCGGGGAAGGAAGGATTCGTTCAGATGGCCCATGATGCGTGGAACCGTTTGGATGAGTCAATCAAAAAAGACTATGGAAAAGAGCTTTTCGAATTACAGGTTGAGATGGGTGAAATGTTGACAGAACATTCAGTAAGTAGGAATTTTTTTTTTCTTCTACTTATCCATTCCAAATCTCCGCTTGGCTTCATTCAAATGACATTTTTCTTTGATTTATCAGGCGAAAGATACAACTCCGGTTGTAAACGGTATGGTTGACGCTTTGTATAAACTACATCCCGAGGATCGCTATTTCGTTGGCTCACTGTCTGATAAAATTACGGGCTATTTTCATCCAATGTTGCCTTTAAGTTGGAGCGATTCGTTGACACTCTCATTGGAAACAGTTATTATGCGAAAATTATATCCCCATAGATCCCTTGTTTTCTCTCTTCCTTTATTCTTGATTGCACTGTTACTGTTTGCCGACGTTTTTTGCAGATGATATGTATTACAATTTATTTGAAAGTATATAAATTCAAATAAACATTAGTAGTAATTTTACGAAAGGAAAACCAATGAGTTCGTGAAACTAAGTTAACAGAAAACATGACCCGAGAAGGTTTTTTGGGGTTCGATTCTGAAATCGCCCAATTGCTATTCAAGAAAAATTCGACAGTCGTACCTCAAAAAATCTTCTTGGGGGAAAAATTAAGCTTGCTTGTCAAGTTTCTGGCGGAAACTGGTTATATACAGCACCGGTCAAAAGTGACAGCACTGAATCTTTTGGAAACGCGTACGTATGCACTGAGCAACTCTAGAAGATTTTTTGAGGTACGAATGTCGAATTTTTCTCAAATAGAAATACACTCGGGAGAGTAGGGAGCGGAAAATTCCCCTAAAAAAAACTTATTGATTATTGAAATATCAAAGAAAATAATTGTTATAAAGTTAGTTAGTAAGGTATAATTATAATGCTTAGGCTACCTTACCGGTACAAGGATTATTTTTGGATGAGTCAAAATTTACTTAGGCAATATTATGGAAATCCTGAATTTTTTCTAGCATGCGCTCTTCTATTCAAACAAAAATATACAAAATCTTCGCCAGATGGCTTCAGTTGTTCCGAATGACGCGTATGAAAACGGAGATTGTAGCGTGTAGGTAGCGTTAACACGCTACAAGGTACCCGAAGGAGGGAAAATGTATCATAGTGCAATGTTTATGAATTATTGTTTGGTAAAATATTTAGAAATTTATGGAAATAAAATAATTGGGGAAATGCAAAGAAATATTAATATTATGAACTGCGTTTACACGCAGGACCTCGCGCGGAAGCGGGACTCGACGGAACCGGGGGAGAAGTAGTTACCTCTGTTTACCTCTTCGAGCAATACTACATCATACTACCGTACTCCATCTCGCCTGATGATTAAACTATGAAAACGGTAACGAAACGTGTAATTGCTTTTTGTATCCATTTTTAGCAACCTTGTACAGCAACACGCACAGCAAATCAAATGAAATCATTAAGATCTTCCATGCAAGTCACAATTTTATAAACTATAGGCTTACGTACGATGTGATACGTTACAAACAAAGGTTTCGTCACTTCTTTTGATGAGTCAAATCTTAAAAGTCTCGTCCATCTATTTTCATTTATATTTTTCTTTTTTCATACGAATGATTCACGCACCAAGAATAACTCTTTTCATCGCCAGTGTTTTCCAATCTGTCATTTTGGCGTTTTGAATGCGAAGAAATTTCATGGTTCCAAATATAGCCAATGCAAGGCTTAGGTGAATTCGGTTAGAGACTCGCCTCAAAGCCGACCGGTGTGGATTGCTGTGTATACAGGAAGAGAAAACATGATCCACCAAGACCTCTTGTTAACTTTCCGACAAAGCCAAAAGCGCCGTAAGGTCAATGAATATAAAAAAACGACACACAAGACAAGATCAAAGAGCAGCATATGCACCACTCCTCTCTGTTCTGCTGCTGTTGTTGAGGGAGATTTCAGAATGCGCCAAACCGGAAACAGCCCACCTTGATCTTGTTTTCTTTTTCCACGTCTAGCCTTTGAGAGCTAGCCTTTCACAGCATCAGTACTGAGCCATTCTCTCTGCTGTTTTATATGCTCACAACAAGCTGAAAATAACTTTCTTGGTTGCTCCCATCAGTGTATGTACCTCAAGACAAGCTGCCTCTTTTGTTTGGCAAAGGACCAAACCGCATCTATCGACAGTCGCCTCATTCTTCGGCCCGATGATAAAAGCCCCAAATGTTCTGAACCGTGGATGATGCCGTTTTCTGGTCTTGGCATCGATATTCGCCAATTAAGATACCGGTAATAACACAGTGATGATGGCGCACATCTGCATATTCTATTTTTATAAATAAGATCATAGTTGGCTGGAATTCTTGTACGGTTATAAGTGCACCATAGTCACGATGAGGAAAGAGTAGGAAAGACCACCGGTAGCGGCCAAAGCATCCTGTTTGTCGATCTATACTTTTTCCTCCCGGCCGTTTTTGACGCAATCGATCGACCGCGAACGAGTGACTCGATGACTCTCGGTGCATGCGTCCAATGGCTCGACCCCGTTCTCAAATCAAACGATGACTCAACCGACAGCCCTTTCGGCAACGCGCTGATGTCAGACGCGGCGCCATTCGATCCCTTGGTAATTACTCCAAATGTCAAGAGACTTTGTCCATTCTAATTTCCTCTTCGATGACAGATATCACTGGAAAACTGTTGCAATAAATTCCAAAACAAAAAAAATCACTTAACAAAAGAATGTATATTCCCGTTATTTTCTGAAATGAATCGGTATGAAGCGCATCATTAGAATAACTCGTTTATCATCGGTTAGTTTCTACATGTAGATCTAAGTGGAAGGATGTTTTAGACTCTGTGTTACTGATGTTGGACTGTAGGTCCATTTGTAGTGCATACATCCGCATATTTGCATGTGAACGCAGAGCTTGGCAGGCCCATTCATCATAGCTAAAGGAATCGAATCAACTGGAGAGTGAGGGACCGCAACATCTGGGGAGATGCTTCCCTAGTCCGGAACGCATCGCGCCTCGACCGGGCCGCCCTGGTTCCACATTAGCAATTCAAATAGGAATAATGCGTTTCTTTGATTTCGTTGGGCGTTGGGTCTTCAGTTGAAGATTTCCTACATACTGTATATAAGACGCATGGCTCGCATCGCGCAAGTTATTCGATCGCAGCCTACATTTAATGAGATTTCCGACAGCTTATCACCTAACGTTAGACATGGCGCAGCAGCCATACCAGAACTCTTCCTCTCCCTCCGACAACAGCCGCCCCCAACTCTTTCAAGTCTCGTGTCTTTGTCGTTAGTTTCCCCAAATACACACTTGTTGGTTTCTTTCTTGAAGCGTTTTAATGAGATGCTAATCACGTCCTTCCCGGATCGTAAGCACGTGCTGTCTTCCACACTTTCGAGTTAAAGTACACGGGGTACGTCCGTACTTTCATTCTCATTTGGGGAAGCGCCAAAAAGAAGAACTTGCGCTTCTTTCTTACAAAGGAATAGAGGCGAGGCGGTAACTCTAAAACTTATTTGTCTCTGGCGAACGAGATCATTATATCGGAACAGGCAAGGATTTACGAAGCAGTGAAAATGGCTGTTGCTTTAAGAGGATTGAGCCGTTTTCGCCCAGCGTCTTCGTCCCAATAAAAACAGAAAGTTGATGGCTTCGAGTCAACTGTGTTTGCCTTTCCCGTTTCCTCATTTCTTTTTTTGTTTTTTTTATTTCTCTCTCTCTCTCTCTCTCTCTTTGATGTTATTGTTGTAGTTCAAAAGCCTCGAAGAGGACTCGGCGATTGCCAAGAGGAGTAGCATTGCAGCAGAGTAGAGTCGATGGGCGTGGCGCCGGTTGGCTTCAATGACGAAACGATCGTCCTCGTCGACCGTTTGTTTCGACTCCCTGGGCTGGAAACGTCCAACAAATCTTATATAGAACGTTTTCTTACACACACATAGACAACAAACGTTCCCTTTTGGGTGCTGCGCGGACGTGTATATATATACGGCCAGTGCGGTTGCCCGCCGCCATTGTTTATGACAATGTCGTGCGGTTGCCTCCGTTAAAAAACCCCACCGAAACACAAAAGCTATGCAGCTGGAGAAAAATAAGAAATGAATGTGTTCTTTTTTTTTGTTTTGTTTTTTTCAAAATGGCCATTCGAATTTTCTTTTAAAACAAAAACATCATGGACTGGAAAAGAATGGGCTCGTAAAAGCAGAAAACGCAGTCCGACGAATATTTATACTTTAAGAAGAAGAAAAGCAAAAAAAGAAAAAGAAGAAAAAAAAATGCATTTCTGTTTTGAGAAGAAGCAACGTCTCGCCGACTCGCTATAGATTTACAAGTCAAGATGAACTCAAAGGCAAGACTCACATATATCCTTTTCATCACGTGAACAGTCGTGAATACGTCGCGGGATAACTTTCTCCGATAACGATTTCAAAACACGCGCGCTCTCCGGCCTTTCGTCAATCACTCTTTTATTGGTTTGTCTATATTTCGAGATAAAGAAAAACTTATCCCGATTCGTTCGTAGGCAGCACAACACCTGCCGCTTCTTGTTGACCGCCTTGATGACGTCTATGTGTCATGCCGTTTATCACGGCGGCGACGGCCGACCGCAAATACCTCGGACTGCGGGTAGATGGCACGACGTCGTCAGCTGCGCACAAGGCGGTTGGCGCATCTATGTATATATGCCCACTACAACCTACTACTACGAGAGAGTACATACACCTCACGTAGGCGGTCCAACGTGAAAACTCCCACACGGTCTCACCGACCGTGAGTCACTTACGGGTATACTACGGCCGGGCCGAGAGTGTACTCTCCTCGCTGTGCATGGACCATATAGGCTGGGGTTAAAACTTGAGTCTACCAGTCTGTGTCGCGTGCTCGCTAAGAGCGGACGTCTATCTGTATACTAGTAGTAGGCTATACGGCCGCTATGTGCTAGCTGCGTTCAAGGAGTTTTGGGGCGCTAACAGCCCAGTGCGCGGTGCCAGCTAGGACGGACGATGTTGTTGTTGTGCTAAAGTTGTGTGAAAGAGAGATTCTTCATTGGCTATTCAGCGGACTCTGTAATATCGCCTGAAGATCCAAGTCATCTTGGAAGAAATTTTGAAGAAGGAGATTTTCCTCTTCGTCTGTTGTTCATATGCAACCAACAATTTCATATTCAATTCCCAAGAAGTAATAGATAGCAATCTGACTGCCAGGATTAGCCTGAAGGCGTCCTTGCGCGACATGCCACTTCACCATCACCTCGCAGCACAGTTGCAACAGGTAAATGATGTCTAGACGTAGCCAGCCATGCTGTGTCACTTTGGCGGCAGTAATCGCCAAACAAAATGGCACAGCATTTCACCTAGATTTGTCACGGTAGAAGAATGAAAAATTCCAGATGTCAATCTGAGCGGCAAATCCAGTTTATCCAGTTTTTATACTTTGTCGTCATAGAGATAGACAATCTGTGCAGTACGCAGGGGTAGAGAGAAAGAGAGAGAAAGACAATATGCGTGTTTTATTCATGATTGCGGGTCGGCTGACTGACCATTGGCTGCTTATTCCACACTGTCGCTTTGACGTGTTCACCTGTCGCCTGGCATCTGAACAAACCGTATATATATATGTAAGTCTGCTGAGCGTGTGCGTGCTGTGCCTCTGGGGCCGGTTGGACGTCATGCGATACGACGATTAAAGCGTCATTTCAACGCGCCATATATATATAACTAGCATAGTAGTATACGAATGGCAGACACAGTATACTCGAGGAGCAAGCAACTTGGAAGTTGCTGCCCCTTGTACCCAAAAGAACTGACTCTGAATATGTCAGGAGCTGAGGCAAATATACCTAAAGGCTAAATCGGCCACTCATTGCGGTCTCATTTGGGGGCTGCTTGGAAATCGCACGCGCTCCGCTGCATCATCATCAAGAGAATGAGAGAAAGAGAGAGAGGTCGAGACGAACTTGATCCCCCCACTCTCTCTTTCCAACTCTCTATACACTATGTGCTGTCTGTCTCTCGCCCATCTGATATGCAAATGCCTTGGCTCATCGGATTAGTGCGAGAGAGAGAGAGAGAGTCGGGGCCAGCCAGAAGGGTGGAAGTGATCTCTTTATTGAACTCTTGTCAACGCACCATTGCGCCACTGCTGCTGCTGCTGCTGCCCGTCTATTCTTTCTTGTTAACGACGACGAAACTTTCATTCAAGTCAAAAGAAAAAGCGAAGGATGTACGTATTCTGAAACGCCTTCCTTGCGCACCTTGTACTTTCCCACGTCCATCGCTGATCAAAGTGCATCGTGCTGCAGTGTGTGCACAGGTATTATATTGCCGGCATTAACGTCTCCTGCCCGACGCTGCTGCACATCGCGATAAGAATACACTAAAGAAAATATATCATATCATATAATATTTCATGAAGACAATAAAAGAAACACGTTGCGGACTGTGCCCTGTAGCCGTGTTGTGATTGCGGTAAAGAAAAGAAAAGAAAAGAAAAGAAAAAAAAAAAATCCGAAATACCTGAGCCATTGAGCACAACGAGTTATGATGTAACGACGCGTGGCGACTGACGATCCAACGGTCCATTTGGTTTCGGGTAGTTTTGATGTATCACTGGCCAGCACACACACTGTAAGGAAAAGAATGATGGAGCAGATGAGATCATGATGATAGTCCACGATCGAGCTAGCGACCAGTATACTATTACTGTACGTATATATCGAAGGGGAAGAAAAATGACAGCGCGCGCGGATAACCAGAAAGAAAACAACATTTAAAAAAGAAAAATACCGAAAAAAAAGAAGGAGAGAATAGGACCATATAAGGAGTTGGATGTAAATCACCTCGGCGGTTTATGCTCAGCGGTAAGGCACCGGCGGGTTCGAGTGAAAGTTATCCCTGGCCGAGTGGTGGTTATACTCTGAATTTTTTTGGGACGGGCGTTATACAGCACCAACAAGGTCGCGCGTCCGCCGGAATGTCCATTTAATATTTATACATATATATATATAAGGCTTGGTGGATGCTTTACCGGACGAACGCTACGAGCATCGCCTCAAAACTGAATAGTTTATACATACAGTATAGTAATATATATCTGATGGCGCTAGAATTGACGACGCGGATCGAATGACAATGGCGGCTAACATGTGTCACTGTATTCAGTGTATAGTTCGGGTAGCAGTAGTAGTAGTAGCTATTGTTACGTCTCTTTTATATTTATTTGATATTGATATCGCCGTACGGTACGGAAGCCTTGATGATCATCATATCCATTTCCGATGCAATACGAGCTGCTGGATGCCCGGATGCCTCTACATCTCGCCCTGCTGCCACCAGTTGTTATTTATGACGACTGCCGATCCGAGTTACTGATTATATTCTTTTTTGTTTCCCCTCTTTTGTTTCAAACAGGTGCGTCGACGAAGATGATGGGGACACAGGGGACACAGGGGACTGGCCTTCTACGGCCACCTCGTAAATATACGCCCAGCGAGACCACACAGGTAAAAAAAATCCCATAAGTATCTTGAAGCCTAGAGCCTGACAGTGGCTGACAGACATCAGCTAAGTTAGCCATGTCGACAATTTTGACGATCCTCATCAACTATATCGGTGTTGATACGATTGAATCAACAAACGGCACGTGACGCTCTCCTGTCATCGCTCACCCTCTTTATAGCTTAGAGTACGTATACTAGTATAGTATGTAGTGTAAAGTAGAGATTCGCCGTCGTCGGGAACGAAAAAGCTGCCACGCAAGTTGGGAAACTGGCAAATCCAATTAGCCTAATCACGGACTGTCTATCTATCGGCAGTAGGGTGGAAGCAGTTTTGGGGTCGTGTACGCACTGCGAGGGTGAAAGTAGTGCTGTAACTCTGTAAGAGAATGGCGGAGGGGGGGGGACTGGGGAGAGAGAGAGAGAGAAAAGGTTGTTCCGTGTTGCCGCTACATTAGATGGTGAATTGGAGGGCGAGTGCCGCAATCAATCGTCATCGAGAAACCTGGGGTGGAAATATGTCAACCTATTAAATCCCCTATAGGAGGTTCAGTCGGGTTCAACGTATAGTAGGAGAGTGTCACTGCCTCCACGTTTCGCTATATACCTTTTGGCTTGTGGCGTCGGGGAGAGAAGAGTAATGAGCTCTATTGTCGCTATGGTAACAGATCCAACTGGGCTTGCCTGCGGGAGTTTCTTTCTCCCTTTTTTCTTTTTTCTCTCTCTCTCTTTTTCCTCTTTTGAAAAGAAGAGGAGAGGAGAGTATATAGTATAGTGCGTATACAGTATTCTATAGTGGTAGGAGACACATTCCCGGCGAGTCGCTTCTTTTCTCTTCTTCTTCTTCTTCCGTCTTCTTTCGGCACACCCCAACTCCATCAGTCTCTACTCTTGTGCTCCGGCCTTCCTTTTGTAGCCTTCTTTGGTCATGCCTTTCAGTCAAGATGCGCCCGGCTCGGCCCCCCTCTCCGTCATAATAAATGGAGAGATAATGTCCGTACGTCCCCTGTCTACGCGCGGTCTACGCGGGCGGGGGATGAAATAGTGCACGGCCGAGACCTACAAGAGACATCATTCGCTCTATTAAGCAGCTCCAAGAGTGGACTCGATGTGTATACGTACGCTTTATAACAAGGTGCACATCCCCCCTCTGAGGAATTAACCTACCGGTACACTCTATTGTTCAGCCCTATACTATCTCATCATCCATAAGTCTTATAACATCAACCGTAAAATAGCCCGACATGTCATCTAGCGATAAGGACCTACTACTCTACGGTACGGTACGGACTTTGATGCCCATCAAATCTGATGAGGGTTAAAAAAGAAGGCGGATCGAAAAAATCGATAAGTCGAATAATGTCCATCACGGAAAGCGGCACGCTCTCTATGTAGCGCGGTGTATATATGTATATATTTACAGTTAGTACTACGGATAGAAGATGTTATAGAGTCGTCGTGAAAAAGGAGGGAAATGGCCGTTTCCCCCTTCCAGTGGTGCCAAGTCCTTCATCCCTTTGATTGGATCTTCGCCCCCTTCTTCTCCCTCCGGTTTCCTCCTTCTATATCCTAGGCGTGATGGAACTTTTTTAGTGGCTGCCAAATGGAAATGCAATAGGGTTGAGAAGAAGCAGCAGCAGCGGTGGCAGGAGAGGCGACGGCAGCGGAGAGGTAAAACGCGTGGAGAAACTCGAGTGGGGAGGAGGAGGGATACAACAGGACCGTGAATGAAAGAGCCAAGCATCAAGTTATAGAACCCATCTCGACCATAAGGCACAACCCCTCGTTTGTGCAGCGCGTAAAGTGCTCGCTTAGAGTGTCGGACGAGTTTATACATTATAAGATAGGCTATAGGCAGCCTATGGGGTTTAGTTTAGTTTAGGGGAAGGAAAAGGTGAGAAAATCAACAGCTCGCTATCAGCTACTCGCCCCCAGCAAAAGTTGGGCTGATATGGCAGCGCACCGCTCGACGCCCAGGCCTAAGACTTTTGGAAATGTGTCAAAACTTTTGCATGAAAGATGAAAGCCGGCAGAGACCGACGGCGGAGACCGACAGCGGAGCCAATAAAGGGATGGACGGAATGAAAAGGACCTTTCAATCAACGCCCGCCAGTTAGAGGGCGGACGGCAGCTTTTGAAAGGCGAGTTTCAAATTCCAAACGGATCAAAGGACGATGTGCAGTGTCAATAGTAACACGCAGTGTGTCGCTCACTTGCAATCAGCTACGCTCCTGATATACGTGTCCGATTTGACGACAGCCCTGGGTATTTCTCTTTCTTTGGAGGGATTTTTGGTTTTTTTCTTTTTTGTTGTTGTTGTCCATCCATCAGCTGATGTGAATCCCGGAGCAGCAGTCGCAGCAGCAGCAGCAGGGGAATTTGATGTATTTACTTGGGAGTTTTGTGGCTGTTCCGGCTAGGCGATCAACAGAAAAGCAGAAGAGGCAGCATCAGCAGCAGCATTCCGTCGGCGCGGCTGGCTGCCCTGCCGGCACCTGCACTGCAGGGGGAATTCAATCAAGAAAAAAGAACCATACGTATCTCTCTCAAGTCGTCGGCTTTCCTTGAAGAAAAAGGAATATTTCATTTGAAAGAAAAATGCCTCAACAGTCAACATCAGATGCTGGGGAAAAAGAGGGCGGGCGCGGCGGCTGGCGGCGCCAGACCACCATAGCTCACGTCGCGTTTATTTCTAGACGGCCGGAGAAAACCCAAAACCCAAAACCACTGCTGGGTTTCCTCGGCTGCTCGGCTGCGGTGGGGTGGAAAGAAATAGACGCTACGTTACACTACGAGGGTCAAAATGAAGGGCAGCCCAGAGAGCAATCAGAATGTCAGATCTTAATGAGAGTGGTGCATGGTGGTTGTTGTTTGATCGGGGGAGGGTGACTAAGGTGGAATATCGTCTCGTTCCTTGTCGTCGTCTACAACAGATATACCGTACTAGAAAAGGAGAGAAGAGAAGAGAAGCTAAATCACTCATCCATATACATACGTAGAGACTGACACAGAGGGACGCATCGCGGCAACAAACATCGCCCTCTCCCCTCAAGCCAGCGGCAGCATCCAACCTGCAACGTCTCGTGGACTACTCTACTAGCTACTATCTCGTCTCCTACTTTCTCATATCCCTCCCGTCTTTCGCTCGAATTCATCCGATTCGTCCGAGGGTCGTGAAGATGCGCGACGCGGCCGTCTCATCTCCGTGTTTAAATATAGAAAGGCAATACGAGGGTACGCGGCAGCGGCAGGGGTTTTTAGCTTAGGTGGAAAGACTATGTACTGTACTATGGACCGCATTGATGCTGGGGGGTTAAATAAATAAATACTCTTTTTTTTTTCTTCTTCTTCTTTTTCTTCTCCCTTGGCTTCCTTGTTCCTTTCGAGACAGAATTTCTCCCCAAATGTATTTGGCTTGACTCTGGCGGTAGAGTTGACCCACCAGGTGGCCTTGTAGGCTGAAAACTTGGTGCGTTATATAGTAGGACTACGCATAAATGTACTACTGTATATGGGTAAGAAGAAGAAGACGGAGAAGTCAAGAAGAAATAGTCTGGAGGGAGTAGGCATATGGAGGGGAGTCAAGTCAAAGGGATGGCCGGAAGGAAATTATCCAGCCGGCTGGAAAGAGTCGGCGGAGTAGTAGAAAGTACTAATGTGAGCTGGCCGGAGAATGTACTGTACTGTGCGTATTTGGTATGGGGGAGAGGGAAGAGCAGACAAACACGGCTGCTGCTGGTCCTATAGTAGTACGGCAGTCGGTAGCTGACATCAGCTCGACTCACCCTCTGTGCTCCAACTTCTTCTTCTTCTTCTCCTCTACTTTTTCTTTACGTCGAACTTATTGAGTTGTCGGTGCGAGACGTGATCTGAACCGACAACACGCACGTACGGGCACGCACCCAAGACGTCGGATGGCCTACGTTATCCCCAGTAGACTAGTCGAGTAATACAGATACCTACATTCCTCTCCGCTTTTATCTTTCTCAAATGGACAGAGATCGTCGCTCTCGTCGCGTTCCCTTCTTCTCTTAGACTACGCTACGTCTATTACCCCGCCGCGGCCCAATTTCCCGCAACAAACCCCGAATTGGAAACTTCAATCCGATTTACTAGGGTCCTTTTCTTTTTTAAGCCTTTATGTTCTGGTTGACTGGCGGAAATCGACAATCGGTTTTCTTGATTGGTTTCCATTGTGTCCGTTGCCTTGTTTCTTTTATTTCCTCAATGGCCAAAATAACTTGACCCACAGAGAGCAGCAGAGAGAAATATATAGAGCGGATTCCGGCCACGTTTAGGAGCTGGAGCACTTGACGCCGCTTGACGCCGGGCTATTATTATTTGATGTTTCTTTTTCTCTGGCAATACAAGTGCATAAGGGGATTTGATTACAGCGTGATATTCCCTCTCGCACGACCTCGTCCAATCACTCGTCGTTTCTTCTTGTCCGTCTTACGCTTGTCTGCCCTCTCCTCTTTCCATCTTGTGCCGTGATAATACCACCCTCTAATACGTGCTGGAAATCGATTCTTTTCTTTCCTTTATTTTTTCAATTTATTTCCTTCACCCTCGAACAGTTAGAGAGAGAGAGAGACAGACCCGTCACACCCCCTCATTTTGAGCCGCGCTAGACTGCCGGCTGCCTCCCTGCCTGCAAGACAAACAAATTGAAACGATGGATATACGTACACTATATATATCGTATATATTATACGGAGGAATTGCATTTGTCTACCCCACCCCTACGGTCGTCGTCGTCGTCCTCATCTATATAAACTACGTATATGTGATTTGTTTCGTGATGGCGTGTTATATAGATGCCATTGAGGATTACGTATGTCTCTCTTTCAGTCTTTCTCTGTCGTTCTCTACCAAGATGGCGTGTCGTCTCCAAACTTTTCCGCACCCTCTACCCCAACGAACCCAATACGTCGTCAGAGTATGGTAGGTATTTGACTAGGAGAGAAACAGAAACTTGTATCTTTTAGGCCGACTGTATATTAGGCACGCGACAATTCCAATGTATACCCAACTCTTAGCGACGGACGTCGTCTCTACTAGACTAGTCACCGTGTATTTATACAACGTGTATAACCGGTACTCCCTCTTCTTTCGGCTAGTGTTACCATCACGGTGCTGGTTCGGAAGACGGGGTGTTGCCATGGCTTCCACTATAGAAAGAGAGAGAGAGAGTGTACCCCTATACATATATATATATGCGTGTGTACTGTAGCACTACTACTACTACTACTAGTACGGTACTGGGTTTGGTATGGTACCTTATAAGACCTGCTACAAGCCCTTCTCTTTCTTCGCCTGCAACTTTTTCATCTCCCTTTTTTCCCTCCGATCCGTCTCTTTTCGGTTGGAGAGGGAAGAAACAAGAAAGAAAGGCAACATCTTTTCCCTCCCCTGCTGACTTCCGCTCTCTTTAGGCTCCCTCGGCTTACGTTTCCCATTCGTATATTTACTCGCCGTTCGTTGGACTTAGCCCGCGCGTCTCCCAATGGCCTTACGCCACACGGCACACCATATCTTTATATAGACAACACCAGCGCGCTCTCTTTTCTCGGTGAAACTCTGGCTCCTCTGCTCTAGAGCTCTACGCGCTATGCGTACTACCCCGCCGAAGAAAAACGAACATCGACCACTACCACTGAACTGCTAGCTGCTACGTACGTTATCCTTATATTCCTCCCCTTTTGGCGTCTCGTCTTACCGACATCAACATTTCCCGTATACATTACAGCATCAGCCGAGCAGCGTTCATTATAGATATCTTAAATTACACTTTTTGTACCCGGCGAAACGACGAACGACGCGCATCTTACACTTTAATCGTCGACAAATGATGGCGTCCGACGACCAACGGAAGCGATCCTTTTCATATCAAGTAATAGTAAGAACTTGGTTTGAACGATGAACTATAGTGATGGAGGGGTTAGGGCAGCAGGACTAGTTTATAAGCCAACGACAGCTGGAATGGTAGTTATTTCTAGCTACTACACTACGACACTGGAACTTGATCGAACGGAACGGGTCGGGCCTTCGTGGCGCGCAACTCGTCTTGGTCGCTAATTCCTATAGCATCTGCTGGCTTAGCTTAACACACGGAACGGGAAAAAAAAGACAATTAAGAAAGATAAGAACGAAGGGCCTATACACAACACATGGGCCTAGAAAACCTTTTGCCTAAAAAACAGAAACCGAATGTCAAATTCCATGCGATGAGAGAAAGATGCCAATGTCGTTACGTAGGACGACGTATATAATAAGAAGATAAGGGCGTCCGCAATCCCCAAGCGGCGCATCATCTAAAAATAGTAGAGAGAGAGAGTGTGCCGTGTCGCGTGTATTTGCTATCAGGTTCTTCTTCTTCTTCTTTCAGTCTTTTTTGTGTATGTATGACACGGAAGCACAGCCGTCTTCCTCATTTCCCTCGCCACCCCTAGCGTGCGTTATTAGACTGTTGTATACATATTCCGCGCACACCAACACATACACACACACAGAGGAGACACACAGAAGGGTGTGCGTATGCGTGCGAGTTTAGTGTCTCTCCATCTTCGCTCGCGTGTTGTTCTACCGTTCCAGCGTCTTATACCATTGGATATATTACGTATACGTCTATAATAACGTAGTCGTACCTACCGTCTTTTGTTTTTTTTGTTTTTTCTTCTTCATCGGTGCGTGTCGCAGATGAGCGATTGGACATTAGTGCATCGTGATTGGCGTTGGGCCGCAAAAGTCGTGACGGACGTATTTCCGGTGGTCCCCCGCTTCTTTTTTCTTTTCTTTTTTTGCGCCGTGACTGGAAATTATATTCCAATGCACGACGACCGACGACGGCGATGATCGACGTCATTCGGGTCGTTTACCCTTTGGAAAAACGTGAATGTGAAAACGAAATCGAGTCAAATACATTGGAGGAAAAAGAAAGAGAGAGAGAACCCTTCGTATGGGGGGAATATAAGGAGGGAGGCAATCGGTTTTATTGATATATCGGGAGAAGGGGGTGGACGGACCATGAGGGAGGTTTGTGCTGTTCCAGGACTCGACGTTAGGCAACTTGCCCGCAACTTTTCTATTTGATTGCTATTGGGGTTTTCACTCGTCGCTTTTCTTTTATTCTTTCAGAGTGAAAAAGCTGAAAAAGTTAAAAAGAAAAGAGAGAAAGTTTGACTCTAGAACCGCCGCTCTGGACCAACTCTGTTCTCTCGTGAGAGATTGATAGAATTCCGTGCACGCCCTCACGTCCAAGATTGGGAAATCCCAAACAACAGCAACTGTAATTCCCAATAGCCAAGCTCTATTGCTGTTGCACAGATTGCTCGTCAATTGGAAAACGTGGAAACCGTAGTGTACAAGTACTTTAGTCTACGATGATGGCTTCAACTTGACGGACTGCAGCTGATGTTTATAAACGGGTTGAGGTTGCCGTAACCCGTTGAATGCTTCCCTCTTTGGTCCATCATCCATCGACAGTGCGTTGGCAATGGCGTGCATACGGACGCGAGATTCCAACGAGAATCTTTCTCGCCCGCATCATCCACAATCCATCAAAAACTCTTGTGCCGAGTCGCAGCAAAACAGATCCATCACGCAGGTACCGCGCCGGCCGTCAATTCACTCAGCACGGTTGACTCTTTCTTTCTTTTTTCGAATGTTTTATTTAGAATAATAAAGAGACATAGGCGGAATTCTAGTTGACTTCCGGCTTGATGTACTTCCGAGTCCTTTAGCTGCGTTGTATAGTCAAACACGGCATCAAAGTGACTGATGGCTCATCTGTCTGCCATGTGCGCGACCTCCCATTTTCCCTCTATTTGGCCTCTGATTAGCTGAAGAAAGTGTTTCTTTTTTAGGGGGAAAATGGCGCGCACAAGACAGTCTTCTTTTCACTCCCTCACGAACCATTCATCATTCTCTTTTCGGTTAACCGACTTGCCTTTCACATTTCCTATGATATATAGTGTTAAAGACTAGATGGCTTTTTCTTTTTCTATACGGGGAATGTAGAGAGACGCCTCGATATATATATACATAAGTACGGTACGGCACTACGCGCTGGGACAGTTAGAGAGAGAGTACAAGACTTTGTGGATGTGTGCCAACTTCTAATGTATACGATGCATAATGCGATGTGTACATTCCCCCCCAAACAGCTGTGCCATCATTATTAAAGCTTCTGTGTTATTCTTCTATTTTTCACCCGCTGCTCTGCCCCCCTCCTGCTGCTGCCGTCCCTCTCTGGTGTGCGATATGTTGCGGCTGTGGGCGCGATGACAGATCTACACCGACTGGGCCAACCACTACCTGGAAAAGGTCAAATCCAAAAGGCGTATTCAGGATCTACCCAACGATGTCACCGACGGTGTCGTTCTCGCAGACGTCATCGAAGCAGTCGGTAAAGTTTACTCACACGCCATTTAAAAAAACTGAACCCCCAGCTTGTTATTCTTCCCCCCTACTGTTTACACTGCTGTATAATTTTACAAGGCCGGATCTTATCCGTCTTGGCCATTGACAAACAATAGAAGTGGAATAACCCGAATTTTTGTAGATAACGAACCGTCATCCATCATCAGTTCATTACCTTATATGCTAATAGTTATATGCTGGTAGCTGTAAATATTATATACGTACTAATCTTTTCTTGTTTTCTTTTCTTGTTTTTAATCAAAAACAGCTAATCAAAAGCTACCTGACGTCAATCGCAAACCCAAGAATGCATCGCAAATGGTAAGCAAACCCATGTTATACTCCTCTTGGCGTTTGGATATTTTTTTAAAAAGTTGATTGAGTGATTTCCAGATTGCTCCTTGTTGTACACAGCCAGCGGCGCATTAGATTCCGACAGGTAGAAATGTTATTGAATCAGAAAGAAGACGGCCTTTTCAATAGGGCCCTACGCGAACAGGTGCCAAATGTGTAACCAATCGTTTCACCTTTGATTTACAACGCGCAGTCGGTAGTACTTGGGGGACTAAGGTTCCTTTTTTTGTTGTTAGGTTTAGCATCGTGTTATTCAATACCTGAAAGAGAAAGAAAACAAAGAAAATAACAAGACCTTGTCCCTTTTCAAAGCGATAATCCAATGGAACGGACGTGACATCCGTTGGCGTATATATACACAACCATAACAACGAAGTAGTATAGAACGTAGAGAGAAAGAGAGAGGGAAAAGAAAGAAATCCCCGATTGTCTCTGTACCACACACACACACACACACACACACTCGACGCATTTGGAGATTTTCAATGTTTTTTTCCTTCATTTCCGTTGAAAATTAAGAAAAATTTGAAAACAATTCGAAGAAAAGAGAAATTTTTCTCATCCAGTCTTAAGAAAAACCCTGGAGGAATTGTTATACGACCGTCTTTTTACGGCGCATGATGCGGCAATTTTCCCTTTGCTGATTGGCTGCGCGCCGGCTTGTCGTTAATGAGATCTTTTTGTTTCGATTAAGCGTTGCATGTTCTTCTCGAAAGGAAAAAAAAAAACAGAAACAGAAAAAAACAGAAAACATTTCCTTTGTAGCTGCTGCTGCTGCTGACCACATCGGCTTGTGGTAATAGCCGTCTTGCCGTGGTATCGCCATCGATGTCTAATGGACGCGACCTAACGTTCATTTCCCTCCGTGATGATTAGATTGTCGATTCCCGCCGTATTGGGGGTTTTGTTGTTGGCAGCTCCGACTGTTGATTTCGCTTCTTTTGCGTTCTTCTGTTGCCACGTCCCCTCTAATCATGAATCCATTACGAGCGGGTAGGGCCTGGTCGGGGTTAATTTATAGCCTACCGGACAGCCGCTGACGCCGCCGCCTTTGGGCGCCGTCCACTTCCACACACAATTTATAGGCGTTACCGTACAATCGATTGCTCCGTGTGAAACTTCTTCCACTTTGCCGTCCGAAAACCATCATCTACTAGCCTATACATAAGTTGTCTGCCTACTTTATACGACAGCATTCAGACGTCGATCGTTCGGCGGAAAACGATCGGCTTTTCGAGGCCCGGGAAAAAAGAGGAGCGTGAGCCGAATTCCCGCGTCGAGTTATCGGGGGCGGAAAGAAAAGTATTAGAGTCGTTTTTTATGTCTGCATTTTTCTTCTATCTATCTATCTCTCTCTTTCTCTCTCGTATTTTTATTATTACGAGCAAAGCGCGGGGTTGGAACGGGATCATCGATCTTCCATCGTCTCCATCAGCACCGTAGATCTCTAATACTTGAAAAAAGAAGAAGAGATGGGGCCTGTGGGGAACTGCCGAAATGGATACGGTTTTTTAAAGGCCTCTGTTATCTGTTGGCCCAAAAGATTTACGGCTTTTATATGCAGACGAGTACTGTACAAACGCAATAAAAACCAAGACTTTGACCGAGTTCACGGTAAATCACACCATCTAGCGTCTGTAAGGAATAACATTTACGACCGTGAATAATTAAGTCAAGAAAAAGAAAAGACAAAAGAAGAAATTTCTTTCCTTTCATAGTCAAGAAGTACGTACGTATAGAAATGGGTTAATACATATAGCAACTTGTAAAGTGATTTCAACGGCAAAAAAGAAAAGGAGAAGAGAAGCTGCGTGTGTGGGAAGAAGCGTGAGAAGAATGATGAGCGGTGGATGACCTATGGGGTGACGACCTAATGCACGAAGCGCGAGTTTCACGCTGACTGCATCGAAAGCTCATGTGTGTATGAACGAACGGTAATAGGACGTGAGCCAACGGTGCGCAGTCACAGGGTTCGTTGTCACGCGCCCGTATAGTAGCAGCAGTCGACGTACGCAGCCTCGGCAGCCTAGCTTTTATATATACGTACGTACGTATATAATGCATGTACGGAGCGCGTACATATCTGTTGTGCTGTGTGAACGGTCACGGCGGCGGAACGGAACGGAACGGACGGCACGATCCTTACCCGTTCCCGCTCATCCGTCTCGTTAATCGCTCACATTCTCCTTAACCACCGGGCCGTTTCCAGGAAAAAGAAAAGGAAAAACAAAGGCAAACATTTTAGAAGCCGCCGATCAGCATTATATAATTATAGAAGCCGATCATAAGAAAAAGCCATCGTAACCCATCGTATCGTACGTATGTAGGTGTCTAAAGTAACGCAGGACGAACCGAACGTGATGAAAAGCACAGCCGAGCACAGCAGCAGATGAAACAATCCAGCCCTATATTTCTTTCCCATGGTTAAATAGTTTGTGGGGTAAATAGGCACAACGCAATTAGGGCCGGATAACAGACACGCAATGTTATAAGAACTAAGAAACAAACCTCCTCCCCCACCGAAAAAGAACATGGACTGTTGTTTGAAGAGAAGGAAAGGCCGGTCGGCCGACCGACAGTGGGAGGGCAACGGCTCTGAATGGTCGAACATGTAACACATTCACCGGCAACGGCAGCGAGAAGCAGCAGCAGCTTCGTCGAGTGTGGGAGGGTAGTCCTTCTCGCCTATTTCAGCTGGATGGGCTCCGGCTAAGGCGGTCAGTCCACAACTGGCATCCAACCTGTTGGGGTTTCTCGACGGTCCTGTGGTTATATTACCTATAAGTACGCGCATACCGGTACATTTTCTGTTCAACTATCGTCGCTAGTAGTGTCTCCAGCAGTGTTGCGCCCAATCTAGACCCAGTTCCATCAAACGGACAGTTATACTGCTGTCCGGCAGCGATTTCAATTACGTTGGCGCCTCTACGTTTTTTGCAATCGTCGTAGTTATTGTCCTAGTTTGTGTCTCCTTTGCTATCCGGTCATCAAGGAATTTACAAGAAAAGAGAAGCAGCAAGACACGCAGGCGGAAATCAATTCCGAAGATGGTGGCCATTGGCCAGCGGAAGTTGAGGTTTCACATAGTCACGTGACTCCAAGGGGGGGCCTTCTCTTCTTCCTCTTTTTATACATTTCTACGGTAGTAAATAATAACTACACCCTGTACAACGGACCGGCAAACTTTGCGCACACAACGGCAAGCAGCTTCATCACAGGTTATTTGGCCGATCCAGTTTCTTTTTTTTTTCTTTCTTCTGCGTTTCTCTTTTTTTTATAGTGTTGCCGACCACGCTCTATTTTCGTCAATCTACGCCGGGTAATCTGGATTATATAAGTACCCAACGCTACCCCCATTTGGCCGCCTATTCTTTCCCGTAGCTCGTTATCTTTCGGTTATATCCGACCACCGTATAGAGAGTCTCTAAAAGCAGCTTGGTGCCTCCAGATTTCCCGCACTTTTTTGTTCCCATGTTTTCCTTCTTCTGGCGCGTCTCTAACCGCGTTCGCAACGTCCGTAGATTACAGGGAAGACGCGTTGTACTGAATCTAACGCACGAGCGCTTTTTGATTTTTATCAGATGAAGAACGAACGGACGAATGATGATAAAGGTGAAACCGAATTAGAACTTATTTCTTCCTGCCTGCCCGTTGGAGACTTTCTAATGGATTAAGAGTTCCAATATGCTCTCTCAAGTCTTATCAAATGACAACTACTACACCCATCACTTTCAAACCTGAAAGAGAGAAGAAAAAACGAAAGCAAACGTCATCCAACGGTTTTTTAGGACACGGTCCAGTGTCTTTAAGAAGTCCAAGATACATTTTGACACTTGACAGCTAAGCCAAGGAGGGTCGAATAGAACCTCAAATAGCCAAGAAGAGGGAAGGGAAGGAAAGAATTAGAGAACCGTGAAAAGGCTACCTTCGGTGGTGAGACCTATCTCTCTTCATTTATCTCTCGCGCTCCTGTGCTAGTTCTCCCCTCGTTATCCTCGTCTCGGGTCTCCCTTTTTTGGGTGAAACCTAGATTTTCACTTTTCCGTGACTTTTTTTACGGGGTGGTAGACATCATTTCTTGAGGGCTGGAAGACACACGACTACTACTACTACAATATATAAGACAGACGCAATGATAATAACCAGTCTCAAATGGGACTATACTTTAGAAAGAGCTGAATCGTGGTCAGTGGTTGAACCCACTTGATGATCCATTGTTTTTTTGTGTGTTTTTTTTTTCTTCTCTTTCGGAAAAAATTCTTCGGCCGCGTGCAACTACCAACACAAACAACAGATTGATAACATCGCCACTTGCCTGAGACTGCTGACGGCATTAGGAATACCATTGGACGACGTTACGGCTACTGATATACACCAAGGCAATTTAAAATCCATCCTCACTGTCTTCTTCGCCCTGTCGCGATATAAACAACAACAAAAGTTACAACATCAGCAGCAACAACAGCAACAACAAGAAATGGCCAAGTAAGAAAAAAATTTAGACATTAAGCAACATTTTTGACCATGTATTATATTTTAAAATTTTTCTCGCTTTAAAAAATTAAGGATTCCAATTGCCAAGACGAACGTTTCGTCCATACCGGCGGTTGGGTCCGTGAAAAGGCCGGGTCAGGTGCAAATGATTTCGAAAATTGCGGTGCCATCTAGCGTCCATTACGGTAAGTCCTTAATGAAGCCATCCCGATGAAACTTGAAATTTGAAACTGTCGTCAGTCAAAGTCTTATCTCTTATTGCAAAATCGTATGTCATAATTGTGGATTGTAGCTGTTTTATTCGACGGACGTTGAGGGTAACCATTTCTGGTCGCAAAAGTTTTTATTAATTTATTACTGTGGGAAAAAAGAGCAACAACAAAAGAGCCGGGAACAAGCCCCCAGGCATAGAGGGTTGACCCTCGTGCGAGTCAAGTGCAAGCGGAAATGATCCAAAGGGTGAGAGAGAAAGGTTTTGATATGAAGGCACACAACAGTACTTACTGGGCTGCATTGTGGTTGTTGCTTTTTCTCAGTTGCATCAAAGTTAGACATTCACTACAGCTGTTTTCAAGAATAAATTTATGTGATTTTGTGATGGTTAACCATGAGGTACAATGTTGTTTGTTTTCTTCTGCCATGTTTACATACAGTGCAGATTGGCATCAGCTGTAAAAAAAAACTGAAACCTGTTGGAGCCACTATGTTGCAACTATTTCATCTTTCGTGGTATTCTTTGTTTGATTCACAGGATCTCCACAACTGAGACCACTCTCCAGCACAGCTACATCTGCTGCCAGTTCTCGGTCAGCTAGCCCCAGCCTTTGCAGCACTGGTATAATACAATTTTAGTTTAAATCAAGACTTTGTTGCTACATAATGGATATCATGTGACAACAGGAAGTGGCAACCTTTCTTCAACAGGTTCTCTTATACCACGGACCCCAACCAAAACCAGTTCGTCTTCAGTAAAGTAAGATTGTCTATTCTTAAGTCCAATAAGAGTTGTCCATAATTTTGAATTGTCTCCATTTTAGAATCAACTCAATCAAAACTCCAATTTCTGCACACCCAATGCAAAAGCAATCAATGCTTGACAAATTTAAATTATTTAAGCCTAATGAAAAATCTTTGGGTAATTAAATCTGATCAATCACTATTGGTTTGCAAGATATTTATTGCGTTTTTTTTTGTGAAAGGCATCCCGACTTCACTGTCGAAACGACCATCTAGTTCGAGCGGCTTCAGTTCCGGCCGTTCAGAACAGGGTGATGTTTCATACGGCAGCAGCAACGGTCACACAACCCCACTGACAACTTTGGCAGTTTTTGATCAACCACCACCGAAGAAAACGATACCCAATCCTCTCACCGTACAAAACGGAACTAAAGAACGAAGCATAAGAACTCGGGCGAAAAATTCGCCCAAACTGTCACCTAAAGTGAAACGAGTCGCCGAAACAGAGGAAGTTAGTAATAAGGTGAACGAACAAGTGACGATGCCTGCAAAACCTTTTTGCTCGGGCAGCGGCATACCTAAGCCGACAGCTGCCGTTAAGGGTACCGCCAAAGTTGTGAAGAAGCCAAACGCAACTGAGGATACCGTCTTAGAGAGGACACCCGGGGATGGGAAAGAGGTGCCGACCGCTTCTAGCAAGACAAGTTGCAAGTCGGAAATGCCAGACCCCTCCGTGGAAACCGCTTCGCCGCTTCACGACTCTAATATGTCGGGAAACTCTTCAACCATTGCTCGCCGTGAAACTGCGCTATCAAGTCAAGAGGCCGTCAAGTGCAGTAGCGGCATCGGTAGCCCAACACGTACCATTTGTCTTCCGTCAATTGGGGACAGAAGTGAGCCCAGTAGTCAACAGCCCACTGTATCTCGCCCTCAAAATCAACCAGGCCACATTTCAGACGTCGTTGCACTAGGGAGTCCGCACGAAAAGCCACTGGAAAAACTGGCAAGCGATGTAAAATCGACAGGGTCCGGTCAGCCAGAGGATAGCAAAGCTGAACCTCCCCGATCCACTAGTGGTAGTTTTGTGGCTAAAGTGTTTCCCATCATGACGACCGGTGATCAAGAGAAGGACTCTACAAGTGACCCCACAAACGGTGACCCTAATGGACAGTGTCAAGATGACGAAGAAGAAGAATCGATGAACATTCAACCCATGACGATATTCTCGAGCAACAAAAGTCTTGGCAAGCGGCACGAATATACTCCCGGTCAGCCGTTCCATGAAAGTCCCACCACAGTTAAGCGAGCTGTCAACACATCTTATGCTGATCCACTCGACGGCTACTTATCAGAGGGTGGTGCGTCTCTTTACGCAAGGAAATTGCATTACTTGGCAGTGACGCAACGCAATAAAGATGAAGACAGGTGAGATCATGGCTATTTTATTACATTTCCACTTTAAACTCTAATGGGAGGAGTCGGGTGGATTTCTTTTAAAAAATTTGTTACTGAGAAGCACTTGAAAGGCAACTGAGAAGCACTTAGACAACATTAGACTCCTTGAGAAGGATAGTTTAGGTATTGATTATGTATAAAGAGCGGCAAAAGAGAACACGTTGCATAAGTAATCCGATGAGGTCAGTGGTGGGTGTCGGACCGTCACACTAGGCGGAGCTGTGTTTGATGTGGGGCTGGCGTACAGAATGGCCATTCAACGCACGCGCAGCAGCTGCCGCTATTGATTTCTCCCTCCCTCTGTTGCTGCAACCCTCTCGACCGTCGCCCCTCTAGTACTTTAGTGTGTACCGGCACTAGCGTGTTTCCACGTAGGGTATCGCTCGAAATCAACATTTGTTGGGAAAACTGCACATAGTTCGCGTCGCTATCCAAACCCGTCTGTTTTGTTTATTTGTTCGCTAGTTACGACGACTCCAGTTCGTTATCCAGTGGCATATCTGATCCGTGGAACGAAGTTTATGGACTTAATTTCAAGGTAAGGTTTTTTTTATATTAATCCAATTGTGCATTATCGAAGGAGGAGGTTGATCTCGATTGATTTTTGTTTGTAGATGGAACACAATGGTGTTTATCCGGGCATCCCCAACGGCTATGGAACCCCACTGCAGAATCGACGTCATCCGCCCGCTGTCGCCGAAACTTCTCCTTACAAGTAATTTATCCTTATTGCACACGATCAAGAAGGTATTCCAACCTCTTAATCTTTTCTAGACAAATATCGAGTTCGCAATGGAAGAAGTTTATTGAAGCCGGCCGCCTGCCATCATCGGAAAGGTTCCAAACGGAATTATGGAAGAGTGACACTCGGGAACGTTCGCGATCCCAGCAGCAAGAACCATCTTCTCCCCGGAAAACGGAGCACAAAAAACTGAACACGATCGAATCTGGCAAGCGAAGTAAAGTGTATACGGAAAGTGAGACGGGCGAACGACGCCAGCCAGCAAAAGGCGTCCCAGCTTCCTTTGGTTACGTCAAAAAGAACATGGCTTATCCGGGCTTAGACGTAAAGAGAAGCGATTCGTCTGCTATCAACGGAAAGACCATCACTTACAAGACGGCCAACGTAGCCGCCGTTCCAAAACTGGAAGAGCATCCTCGAGAAAACAACGTTCCAGCCAACTCGAACCGAAGCCTAGAAAGACCCAAGACTCGCCTAAAAGTTAGTGGTGGAACTCAAACGGATCTTGGTGGTCGCACTTTAAAGCCATCCCAGTACAAGCCACCGCCAACATCTACTCCGACTCAGCTCAATCAGCCGTGCGGTTCCTTCAGTGACTCTGAATACCAAACATCCAACGGTGGAGTGAAATTCACTCTTCCGATGGCCCAACCTGCCAATGTCGCTGGGAAAACCAATCAACAAACTGGATTCAAATCTTATTCACTCACTGCTCCAATTGCTAATCAACTATCGCACAATATTCGTGAACGCCTTCTACTTAACGGGACGCAGAGTCTTCCGAAATCGCATTTCAACCACATCAACGCCAGAGGTAAAAAACAAAACAAAATCTTCCTATGCCTAATTTCCCCATGACAACACTCTTAACTTATCCAATGCATTATTTAAACTCTAAAACGCACTACTAATACCAAAAGGCATGGAAGAAAAGCGATTAGCGCATGTCAATTTCGCCGCACATTTATTTGCCGGTGTCAGCGAACTGAACGGAGAAACGGATTTGAATCTAGACTCGCCTGGCGGCTCCCAATCTGGCGACAAATTGCGTGACAAAGACAAATCCATCAAGTACGTCGTGAATGGCAGGAACATGCACACGGATGGCTCACTTAGTGACACACCCTACACGGCTTACTGGAATAAATATCATCCGAAGAACACTAATGGTAGGGTATTTTCTTGATTAAAGTTACTCTCTGGAATGGTCTCGATTATTTGGATTTCCTCTCTCAGACCTGGCCACCAATCCAGAGAGCTTGGACTCGGTAACTACACATGGTCCCAAAATATCTTGGCTGAATAATCCACCCAGCCCTCGACTGAATAGAAGCAACAGCGTCCGGTAAAAACAATATTTTCTCCGGAGTTTAAAGGATTGTGAATTAACTAACTAAATATGTGTATATACATTTTAAAGATCGACCAAGTCAGAAAAAGTGTATCCTTCGATGCTGCAACGCAATGAGGAGGGCGAACTAAATAACTTCAGCAATCATGCACCAGAAAATGGTGGAGACACATCAAGTAACCACCGTTATGCAGGATCTACTACCTCTCGGTCTTCACTTGGCAACTACAGTGCTCTTCTTTCGCTCTCCAGAATGAATTCAAAAGAAGAAGATTGTAAGTTACAGTTTATTGGATGTAATCTTATTGAAATTCTTAACACAATAAAACTTGTTGTAGGTCACGGATCTTCACTCAGTCTTGTATCGACAGCTAGTTCATTGTATTCCAGTCAAGAAGAAAAACAGGCGTCAGAAATCCGGAAACTGAGACGAGATCTAGCTGAAGCTCACGAGAAAGTGAATACATTGTCTGCACAATTATCTACTAACGTAAGTTTACGCTAATTTGAACTTGTTTTGTACATGATTCATTCTAATCGAATTTGGTTAATTTACAGGCTCATGTAGTCGCTGCCTTTGAACAGTCCTTAGCTAGCATGACTAGTCGTCTACAATCACTGACTATGACTGCTGAAATGAAAGTAAGCGTAATGTAATTTAGTAACCATCGCGTAAACAGAAAATTTAACAAAAAATTTCATTTCAGGAAAATGAATTGCAAGATTTGCGCCAGTTCATAGATCAGTTGCGAAAGCAAGGCGTGGATCCTGCATGCCTTGCAAGATCGGAATCGCAACCCAGTCATCCACCCATGTCGCGCCAGTTGTCCAGCGATTCCGTGTCAAGCTTGACTTCGCAGGCCACAAACTTGAGCTCAGTTTCGTCTTTGTCGCCTTCTCAGCTTCCAGGATCTTGCTCACCTTCACCTTCCCCATCGATGAAGAAGAAATCGTGGCTTCGTAACTCGTTTTCCAAAGCATTTTCCCGTTCCAAACGGCCCCAAGGAAGTTCCCGTCAAGGAACTGGATCGGATTCTGAAGATTCATCGGGGCCTGTCCGTGGGAACGGTAGCACTTGGTCTGCTCCCTCCTCGCCTATGCTCGCTAGTCACCATCCACATCATCAGCACCAAGCAGATATGCCAGATGAAGTGGATCGATCGGTTCCCGCTCCTGAGACGGTTCAAGACCTGAAAAAGCAACTCAGAGAAAAGGATATGGTGTTGACAGACATTCGCCTAGAAGCTCTATCTTCCGCACATCAGCTGGAGGCTCTTAAAGAGACTGTGTCGAGGATGAGAGTAGGTTTCAAATTTGAAAAGATTTTTCTTCGGGTCGTTTCTCATTGTGTTTCCTTGATCACGTAGAACGAAATGCTTACCCTGAAGCAAGATAATGAGAGACTACAGCGCCAAGTTGAGCACCAATCGGCTGCCTCGTCTCCACATCACACGGTTGATCGTCGATCCCAACGACGATCACCCGCTGATGAAACATCCGTCATAACTGGTAGAACTCGTTTAAAATCTATGTTTCTATCAAGAATTTCTACTAATTAGCGCATCTTCATCTTTCACAGATTGGATGCTTGGATTGGACAATGATAAAGACTGTAAATCGATTGCCGTTCACCTCCATATAAAAAATGACGAAGAGGGTACTGTATCACCAGCTGATACCACTAATTTGTGGTTGATTGGATACGTAGCAGTTGGCGGGAAAACACGATGGGACAACCTTGATCACTGTATTGGCAAGCTATTTACCGAGTACTTGCGACAGGTTGACCCTCAATCTCATCTGGGATTGGATGAAGAGTGCCTCTCTTCATATCGTGTCGGAGAAATTGAGCGATCCTTAAACACGGATGATGAAGCAGCGACTCCTCCAGAACTACTCCCTTGCGGTTATCTAGTGGGCGACTACAATTCGATTGGATTAATTGTCAAACAAAGCTCCAACTACGAATTGCCTGCGTGCCTCGCCCTAGACACGCTCATTCCCTTGCCCATTCTGAGCAGGTTACTTCAATTGTTGTTAAAGATCGTACGTTCAAATTTCTTAACATAAAAGTTATTTTTTGACAGATATGTCTCTTTATTAAACGAGCATGGACGGGTCATCCTTTGCGGGCCCTCTGGAACGGGCAAGTCTTACCTTGCCCGTAAACTCGCTGACTATTGCATCGATAGGAACGAGAAATCGGCAACATCTATCACAACACTAAAGTGAGAATCAACAATTAAAGATTTATATGATTCGTATTTTTCAAAACTAATATTAACTTTCTGAACAGGATCGATGCTTCGAGTTGTAAAGAAGTTCGGCAATATTTGAGTCACATTTGTGAATCTTTGCTAACTGGCCATTCAAGCGATGTACCTAGTGTAATCATATTGGAAGATTTACATTTGGCTTCTTCTCTCTGCGACATATTTTCACCACTGTCTCATTTTGAATCGGCTAAAGAAAACCAAAAGTTTCCTTATCTTGTATGCACCACTGGTCCAATGACCCAGTCCCCCATGAACCTTCAGTTACAATTCAATTTTCGGTAAGAGAGGTCTACCACAAAATTTATTTGAGACATGCCTAATGTGTTACTCGTTTTTTTTCTTAGCTGGATTCTTCTTGCCAATCATGTAGAACCGGTACAAGGGCTCATCCAACGTTTCTTACGGCGTCGCTTGATTCAGAGCGAACTTGTAGCCAAATCGCGTGATGCGGCATTGGAACGTGTGGTCGAGTGGATTCCTCGTTGCTGGGCTCATCTGAACAAATTTTTGGAGACTCATAACTCGGCTGACGTGACGATTGGTCCACGATGGTTCCTCCAGGTTCCTGCTGATTCAACGTGTTCGCAAATTTGGTTCACCGACTTGTGGAATTATACTCTTGGACCTTACTTGCTACACGCCGCCAAAGAAGGACTTCAACTCTATGGGAAGCGAGCACTGTGGGAGGATCCAACGCTTTGGATATTGTCAACTTATCCTTGGGTTCAAGGCAGCGCTTGTGACACTCTTATGCGGTAATATTTTATAGTACATTTAGGGGCCGTCCATAAAGTACGTCACGCTTTTTTGGCCAGTTTTTGACCCCCTCTTCCCCCTTGTCACGCTTTTTCCCTACCTTCCCCATGTGATAGGTATAGGCAAAAGAACTTCCGTCACACTTTGGCCGACCCCCCTACCCCCCCAAAAGCGTGACATACTTTATGGACGGCCCCTTACATGTCTTCAGCGAAACTAAATTTCTCTTGGTTTACGTGTCTAGACTTCGACCTGAAGATGTTGGCTACGACACCGCAACCAGACCGAATTCGAATGCTGCTGATCAGGATCGAGATCCACTGGCAAGTGACAATCTTAAGCATCAAACTTGAATTGAAGGGTTCAGTAGCTCTGTGGTACACCTCGTTAATAATATCGGGAAAAAAATTAATAAAACGAATAGGGGGGTAAAAAATAACAATATTCTTGATGTTCACATGAACTCTTCATATTCACTTTTAATTAACCAGTCATTGATCCATTTAATATTAGTGTCACTATAAAGTGATTAAACTGAAATGAACTACACTCAACAAGATTGATAATTTTGTGTTTCAAATTGTTTAGGTTAACATGCTTATAAAGCTGCAAGAAGCAGCCGGTCTGTCAAGCCCTGTGGATAACTCGGAAAACAGTTCCGAGTCCCTGGCTAGTGGGAACGAGTCAACAAAATCGACTGATTCAGTTTAAACAGAACCAAAGATCTGCAATTTAAAGTGTAATAACTAAGCCATTATCGTTCATAGCAGTTATTCTTCTGCCATCCTTTATCAAATATTATTCTGTTTCAAATGAATTTTCGAAGCGAACAATTGTATTTCCCCTCGCAATTTCACGATGTCAAGAAGCTTTTTCATTTTATGTTGTGCTAATACCCCTTATCCGACGTCGGCGTTTTAAAAATAATTCAATTTATATTTTTGTACTAGTAAAAATAGTGCATTACACTTGCTACAAAACTCCCCAGTTCAAATATCGTCTGGTTCGTTACCAAATCTTTCTATTGTATTTGCGAAAAATACACCGCATTTTCGTACATCTGTCGTTTGTAACTCATTCTTTGTCAGTGTAACAGCGAACAGACCTATTGTTTCGTAACCGAGAACCATACTCTGTACGTTTTAAAACAAAAATTAGCTTTAGGTTCCTTAATTTTGTCACTTAACGAGGCGAAGCATGCTAATGAAACCAACTTCTTAAACTTCAGCTCAAAGACGCATTGTTACATTTCGAACGTCTACCTTGAACATCAAAATGCCCGTGTGGGTGGATAAAAAATTTAAAATCCGGCAATTCAGTCACATGATTCTGGGGCTCATACAATATGCATCAGTACACCGATCTGACGACGAACCGCTGACCACAAGTGCTGTCTTTTGTGTCACTCGCGGGGGAATGGCGCGAGGACCAACGAGGTGGCCCCGCGGACGAGATTTCACGCAAATACGACTCGTAACGCTCAATTATCCATCCGAAATCGATGTGTATTATACTATTTGAACCAAGTTTATTTTACATGTGCCCGATTCGTCCTTGTATGGCAGAACCTGGCACTCAAATATTCTTAGACAACGATGAAACTCAACGATAAAAAACCGCGGTCTTTATTTGCATCTAAACTCATTTTAATATATAAAAATTATAAACATAAAATTTACAAAATATAATTGAACGAATGGCCAGCGTTCAACGAAACTAATCGTTATTAGTTCAAAGTTTTACCGAGATTTCTGCCACAGTAATTTCAAGTGATAATTGACAACTTTAAGACGAATTAAAATTCAAGGATTTAGACCGGAATTACTATTTGCTCTAGCTCTGAAAAAAATAGGTTCCATCTCTGAATTTTCTTTTCGTTGTTCAACAACGGGGTATTGCGTTTTGACGAGCGCTAGGATTTTCTCCACTTCGACGACATCCATCGGCTTCTCTCTTCTTTGGCCTGATGATTTCGACTTTTTATGGATGGGCTCTTCCATTTCCCTTACCAAGACTTGTTCGACACTAACATGCTGGATACCTTCCGTTTGAAGTAATTGGCTGGGTAAAATATCATCTTGTTTTTTACTGTTAAAAAAGTGTCCTAAACTCTTCTCAATTTTCTTTTCAACTTGAAGGAGTTCTTCTTTGTTGACTACTCCAAGGATATCCGTCATTTGCTTAGCGGTTAAGTGAACTCCTTCTTCTTCCAAAAGTTCGATCACCTGTAAAAAAAAACTCTTCACGTAAAATAACGAAAACGGATGCATATAAATTCTATTTCGCACCTTCATAACTTCTTCAACTGTGATGACTCCATCTTGATCCTGGTCAATGTGATGAAGAATATGGACGATTTTCTGAAGTTTGGAGGAGTCTTCAACGGCTTGAATCCGATTAATGGATGTAATTAATTCGTCAATTGTGACAATTTCTTCCTGATTACTGAAATTAATTTGCCCTTGACCTCTTTTTTCTTTATGACCGACGGTGTTTTCTAATTTGTGAATCATTCGATTGATACACTGGAAAAGCCGGCGGGCAGCTTTAGATTCTCGTAGAACAAGTCGTTTCTGGTCAGGTAATTGCAATAGATCTTCCAATTCTTTAATATCTTCTTGATAATCAGCCATTTCTTCCTTCAAATCGGTTAGCTCTTCCTTGGCGACTAAAAGTTGTTTATTTCGCTGAACACCGACACTCTCCAGAGCATTTTCCAGAAGGGCAGCATCAGCCGCTGTCAGATTCTTGCTGATGTCCAAAAGAGGCGCCCCTACAGTTTCCTTTCGTTCTTCATAAATTTTAGCTTGCTCCAACCGAAGGGCTTCGATGCGAGCTTGGTTGTTTATCTTTCCTCGTTTGTGGTTAATGGCGTCGCTAGTTTGTGCAGCGATAGATTCAGGTAAAGAAGCAATGGTAGCTTTGAGTTGCTCGGTAGTTGAAACATTTTCAGGTAGATATAGCGCTCGAGATAAAAGTAGTAACGATTGTGGAACTTTGCCATCCATACTCAGGTCAAGCCACTGGTGTAGCTGCGATTTCAGACGAATTTCACTAACTATAACAAAAAAAAAGATTAGTAACAAAAAATAGAAAATTTCAGAATGGAGAAATGACATACCTCCAAGTGATCTCATGCCTCGAACACGACAGGCAGCTTGCAGTTCCGCAATGCTGAGAGACTCGATTCCCTCCTTTAAAATTAGCTTGTCATCAGCAGCCAACCGACGCAATCTCATCCGCAACTGAAAGCGAAGCAGGTTGTTGGTCCCAATCGGAGCAATTTCCAACACACGACAAAGTGCAGTCAACTGAGGGCGGCTGAGGGAATCTAAAGTAATTTCATCTTCGAAAAGTTTGGAAAAACGGAGAATTTCCTCGTTGGATGCCTGTTGGCCCGAGCTTCTAATCTTGTGAAAGAATTCTGCAAAATCTCTGGCCGTTTTGCTTTGATGCCCACTACCTTTCAATGCCATCTCGTCCAAAGTTTGCTGCAAAAATTTCGCCATTTCAAGTTTAACTTTTAAAGTTGTCTTAAATTTGGCCTCTCTTTCGTCCGCTGTCTGAAATGTCGAAGGCAGCATATTCGGAAAAAGTTTCAGGAAGATGGGTAAAGTTAGTTCCAGGAACGGAACGATAATGAACACAGAAAAAGGAACAAGACGGAACACGTCTGAAGTTGTCGTGACTAGTTGTTTCTTTTCTCGTCGAGACAGAACCTCTCCTTGAAGTACACGCAACAGCAAATTTCCCGAGATACCGACTTCGATAAATAATAGTCGAAAGCCGTGGTAATAGTGGATCAATTCGTCGGCAATCCTTTTAGCTAATGACGGTTTCTGAACAGCAATAGAGGAGATCGGATCAGTTTTCGTTGGATCGTGCTTGTAGGACTGCACAGTTGCTTCGACTTTGGATGAAGGACGGTGTGGTGCAACATCTACCCAACGGGAATTCGAAGTTTGTAGGCAACGACCGGGTATTCTTCCTACCAGAACAACAAGGGAATTGTGTTTGGTGTTCCTCACGTGGCTCAAGAGTTGAGCATGTACGAAAGTAGACCGCCACATGATTGTCATAACCACTTGACAGTAATCACTGAAAAAATCACGTCAAAGACAAAGACTTTCCTTCACTTCGATTCAAGACTGCGAGTGCTTTCGAGCCCGGTTGCTAGCCGTCAAATGTTCAGATCCGCAAAGTGAAACGAGTCCTTTACCCCTTCAAGCCACGTTCTTGCCGGCTGATTTTTCTGCACGGGTCGTTTCTTTTATCCTTTGTTTTGTTTTTTGCCCCCCTGGTTGCCAGACTTTACCTGATTGGTCAGTATTTTAGACAATGACGTCGCTTGAGGTGAACGCGTCTATCGCATGATGTTAACGGGGCGGAGCTATGTCGCAACTAGGTCATGTCAATAACGTGTGTCTGGTCTTGATTCGAATGATTCATTGAATTTAAATTGTCTGTTTTCGTTTTCTCCAGTCAATAAATGTATGAGGGCAAAACTTCCCAGAACAGATTTTGCAAGGTACCGCCATTTGAGGTCACGGGATACAAAAAAAAGAAGTGCTGATGATAATCCGAGGCTGAAATTAACCTCAAGATATGACCTACATGTCGTGGTAACTTGGTGGAGGACACTTTTGACTAAAAAGAAGTGTTTCTCTTCTTTGACTGTGACGGATGCTCTCGTTTCGCTAATTATTTGGCATAAGACTCACCGCGGTCGGCAAATCCCTTGTTGAACGAGACAAAGCGGAGCCGGCTGCCAGACTTGGAACAAAGCCAAGTGACGTAGAAAAAGTTCATCGTCCTGGCACAGAACTTTTTTAGGCGAACCGGTTTCCCAATCTTTTCTCTGTAAAATAGCAAAGTCATAATCTGGAAAGAAAAAAGGGGAAGTACATAAAAACTGAAGACAAGACGTGGTCTATTTTCGCCAGCTATCCAGTGTAATCTATTCAGTTAGATTTAAAATCATTCGATTACACAATTTAATACAAGGGAATTTGAAAGGGCATAGGAGACGGGAGTTTTGGTGACTTGGAATGAAATAAGAAAGAAGAAGGGGAAAGTTATGAGGAAAAAAGTAGAATTTGCTCTCTAGCACGATTGGCCGGGAAGATGGCTCAACGGGCACTCCTCCATCGTGGTGTAACCTCGAACAGGCTGACCCAAGGCGCTGATGCCCGTTACTAATTCGTCTAGCTTGGAAGGATGGCAAATGATCGAGCAACGGCAGTGATCAGTATCGAGCAGAGCCGTGAGATGCAATCGGAAGGCCCGCCGCATTTGTGCCATAGTAACAGCCGCAACACGATGAATTAGTTGACGATTGTAATCGGCTGGGGCTCCGGATAGGTAGGAGCGGACCGATTGGTGAACAGCATCTCCTACCGTTTTTTCCCGCTCGACCAATTCGAAAATAAGGGAACTCCTTGCCGATTCCAGCAGACTTAATTCCCAAACGTCGTCAGTATCACTTCTGGCGTGGCTTTCAAGGATACTGTAAATTGATTCAAACAAAACACGTGAAGTACAAATTACCGATTTCATATCACATGACAAAAATATACCTGCGGGCCTCTTTGTAAGCCACCACGGGTTGCGAAGCTCGATATAGCGATAAGTAGAGCAGGCCTTCACTGACTTTCAAATTCAAATTATATCCGTAGACTAGACCTTGCGCACGAAGATTGCGCCAGAAAGGTCCTTCAAGTTGGCCGAGGTATTGCAAAGCGACAAGAACGGCGGCCAGATCTGGATGGTGAATGTCATCGATGCTGCGGACGGCCTGGATGAGAAAGCAGGATTCGACCGCTCCAAGACAAAGTGCAGCACCCATTGGGCTAACTGACGAAACCTCTTTCAGTAGCTGGTGGTCGGCTACCAAATTGTTGAGCCCATCATGTTCTGTATCGACAGTTTTTGTTGCTTCCCAATCAACAAACATGTGAGTACCCCACAACGACATAGCATCATCAGGAAGAGCTGCTAGATCGGCCGCCATGTGAAAAGTGAGACAAGTGGGGCTGGTGATTTTGTCTCGCAAATTTGTTAACACGCTGATGATACGCTCAGATGACTGGTTAAGCTCTTCCACTAGTTTTAAGAGGAATTGATGTTGCCGAATCAGAGAACAATGGACATGGTTGCTCTTGTCGTCAAAGACTAAACTACGAATTAGGGCCAAGGCCATTTTGTTTCCTTTCCTTTTGATGCGTGCCACATCATTCGCCATTTTGGAGGCGATAACTCTTACTCGTTCGGGCGTGAAATTCGTATGCCTTACTAAATCGCTGAGCCAGCGAATGCCGTCACTGTACTTATCTTGTTCAAGCTGAAGCATCAGGACGGCCATGTTGCAGTATGAGCCACAGAAAAAGTGATCTGCGTCTGAGGCGTCCACACCCAAAGCAGCGTGGGTTTTAACGGTGTCACCGGCTAGCTGGGCAACCACAGACCTAAATGGTAAGGGTGTTTCATTATAAATTTCCCATTGCCATTTTTGTTTTTGGCGAATCAAACTTACTCATAGGGTATAAGTTGCCCATTACGCATTACAGGTGATTCGAAAAGACAGTTCATCAGTAGAGGCAGGAAAAGACGTTGTTCGTTAGAGACTAACGAAGTGTCCATCAGGGCGTAAAGGTAAACGAATTGAGTTTTGACATCGTCCAGCTGGAATCGCACTGGGATTCGTTCAAGTTCGCCGGGGAAGCGGTCACACCCTGATGTTTCTCCACGATTGCAGTATCGTTGAATCGAATGGTAACTAATAGAATTAATGTCCGGAATAGGAACGGACATGATGAGATCCACAGGAGCTTGGCGATCGTTGTGCTCCAAAGCGGCAGCAAGCTCATCCGCCTTATCAGCTAGTCCTTCACTTCCTAGACTATTTCGTTGCGTTTCTAATCGTTCCAACTCCTGAGTAGTGTACGCTTCCATTTCCTTCTTGGAAGGCATGCCTAATAGTCAACAATAACTATTAAGTTTATTGTGTTACACAATTATTGCAAATACAAGTTAATTGCTTGCCTTGCGTTAAAACACACGGACGACCGAGTAAATAGCGTAAGATAAGATCACTCCAGAAGCAAGGACTCTCTTTCATCAAGGCTCGCAAATCTTCCATCGGATTGACTCGACGCCGGAAATCTTCATGACTAGAATAAAGTAAACATTTTTAAGCCTTTCAACAAACACGTAGTGAATAGTACATTTCTGTAGTAAATACCTTCGGCCATAGAGAATATCGCCAACAGCCATGAAGGCCACAGTATCGTGCGGATTGTTTTCCAAATGACTTAGTTGTTCCAACATCCTTCGCCGAATCACCAGTTGCATACGCTCCATCTCCAATGGTTTGTCCCCATTCCCGAATGGTTCCATGACGCTAAATAGTTTGGGTTGGATCTCACCCAATTTGCTGACAGGGACGTTTTCGAATGCCAAGTAGACGACTGATTCTGAGTTTTCGATAAAGGAGTATCCTACTTTGCTTGCCAGCGGCTCGTTTGTTTCAACAAAAGTCTTCTGCAAGGGACTTACAGCCGTATCCGTGAGGTATTCCATTAGCATCATCAGAGCGCAAGTGTCGTAAAGTTGATACACACAAGAGGGACCTCTCCACGCAAGCCACACCATTCCTTTTTCCTCCTCTTCACACGGATAGGGAATAAGTTGATCGATCGATTCCGCCAGAGGAGGAACTGGGTTTTGCCATGGTCGGCTAAATGGAATTTGGGTTTTCTTGTACTTGGCAATGATTGTTTCTTCAACAGGTCGCAGAGCTGAAAAAACTTGGTCAGCTTGGACACAACCAGTGATGACCAGGACCAAGTTCTCTGTTCGGTAAAAAGCTTTGTGGTAGTTGCGAACCTTCTCATTAGTTGTACTTTCCCTGAGATTTTTTAGAAGACCACCTGTGACTGATTTGTACCCACAATGACCAGGGTACATGGCTCTTAACATTGCATTATGAACTCTGGTTTCACCAGTGTTTTCACATCCTTGCATTTCACAGTATACTACACCAGAATCTTCCCCCTCTCCATTAACATGATGCACTTCAGTAATGAAGCCAGAATCCGTGAGCAAAGGATTAAGGATATGGTCCACATAAATAGGTAGGAGTGCCAAGAAGCCTTCACTACCAGCTGTTGTCATAGTATAACAGGTATGGTCAACATCAGTCCAAGCTATTGAAACATAAAGAATTAAAACATTCCAAAGCAAATTAAATAGATTTAAAAGAATTACCATTCGTTCCTGAGGCCAAGCAACGATTAGCCAGAATGTCAAGCATGCCTTTGTAGGGGTATGATTCAGATCCCAGAAAAATGAGGTGCTCCAAAGTATGAGGGAGACCATCATCATCATGTGCTTCTGTAGCCAAAACAAAGTACCCATTCACTACTGGCCCGTCGACCTCTGCGATTATCACTTTTAGTGACGACTTTTTCGACTTATACTTGTGGATAGGTATTACGCCGTTAACTTTAGTGGTAAAAAGTAACTCGTAATCTTTTGCATTCTTGTCCACAACTAAGTCTGCCGACGAGGTCATCTTTGGTTTATCTTGTAAGTGATACGACAACGAAGAGATATAAAAAGTAGACTCTTTCCACTAATTAACTTAAACTTCAACTCAAAATCTTTAAATTGCTACAATATTACAACATAAATCTACCCGCATGTAAAGTTTGAGGTAACGGCACACTATTGCTAGCAGACGACAAAAATGCACCCACAAGTTAAGTTCAATGATCGCCGACTGATCGGCCGATTCCACAGCACACATAGGTTGTTTTCAGGGAAAAATTCCCTGTTACAATTTAGTTTTATTAATGCACTAGTTTAAAGTTAAACATTTCTGCTTCTGTTCATTGATGACATTTTATTTTGATTGATTTAAGTAAAGTATTCAGAACTCAGAAGTACAAATGGTCCTAGTGCACTACGCGTACCCTGGCTCACGCTTGCTGTTTTACGAACGCACCCCACTCGGCCCCCTAGAGGGACCGTCGTCCCCTTATGTTTTCACACACAAAACAAGTTCAAACAAGTTTCTAATTTTTGTGTGACCCTGTAGAAATTAAACTACCCAACCACGCAATGCGTCATAAGTGTGGTAGATAGCAAATAACCCGCCTAAGGACGGGGATACATGTGCCCAGAAAAAATGCCAAAAAATCTTCGATATTGGTGGCAACTCAATATTGTCACACGCCGTGTGATTCCTGACCGCTAGATGGCTATTTGTTTTCACTGATAGGCCATAGCCCATAGAGTAGTGTCGTCTGCTATGTTATTCTGTCAGGAGTCTCAGGACGGCTCACATCTTTGGAACTTCTCCAAGCTTTCCATTTTTTAAATGGTTTTAGAAAGATTGACCGAGGAGTTTCAGCTTTCATTTCTTTCACTTGAATTTCCAACCTATAAAATAAAATGAATTAAATGTTAACAGGATAATAAAATAAAAGAAGCGTCAGTTCTGCGGTCTGTCCTGGCTTTGGGGGAGACCGTAGGGCAGTTACGACTGTCTGGTGCTGTGAGAGGCGTTAATCTGCTCCGCGCCTCCACTAGACCACTACAGTTTGGGCAAAGAAGTAATCGGTGGGCATGTACAAGGCATGTATTGGGCATGTGTTGTATTTTTTTCACGTTAATGCAAATCGGACCTATTAGGTTCCAGATGCAGACACATTAGAAAAGGTCACCGAAAAATTGGAGAAACGTTGCGATAGTCTTTTGAAATGAATATTGTATTCATAGCCACGTTTTAGTGGGAAATATCGTGACGAGCAGTCCCCCAAGAAGTTTGGAAATTGATTATTTTTGTTTCGTGTATGCGTGACGAACGAGAAATACCAAAACATTATACAGGATGATGAACGTACTACTACATATTTACATATTTACGTACTCCATACTACTGTATAATTTTTGTAATTTAATACGAACCCAATGTGTCTGTGTATACCTGATTATTAGGTATACGTCCCTATGTGGAAATCAAATAAGCATTTTCCCGTTTTTTGTCCACCGACTTTGTTTTTCCCACTCCACCCACTGCCCATGCCCATTACACAGTTGCTACTAGCCCGGTTTTGCCCTGGATTTGAAGTAGACCGGAGGACAGTTACGTTTGTCTGATGCTGTCAGGCGTTGATCTGCTCACTACAGTTTGGGCATAGAAGTAATCAGTGGGCATGTACATTGCCAATTTTACTCTAACTACTAACTCATAAAGGATTACAATCCTTTATGACAATTGAACATATTTATAGACAATTATACATACTTATGATTTTTTAGATCCACGGACAGCGACACCGGGAGCATTACTGATTCGATAGCTGTTGACAATTGGCATTGATATTAGGAGTTGAAATTGATTGCGATCCAGAAGCTTTTTTACGTTTCTTGGTCTGAAAAAAATCCTCGGCAGATTCGTCGGAGTGGTTATCTTCGTCTACTCGGCCGGACTTCCTTGTTGTTAGGACCTCCCTATGTTAACCACATAAAATTAGAAACAAAAACAATAACACATAATTTTTCATGTTAGAGGGAACCTTAAACATAGTTTTTTGGGACCAATTTTTCGAAGTAGTCTTCCTCGTCTAATAAGAGAAGTTTTTTTACCTGAAATTTAATTGGGTTCGTTTTACACCTTCCCTTTTTTCGATTTTGATTCTGTACCGCAATTAGATTAATAAATTAAAAAGACTTCTCTATTTTAAAAAAGGAAAAAAATTAGTGGTAAGGTAAAGGAGGTAAAGGTGGTTGTAAGTACCGGTCTTCCGTCAGAACCATTTTCACTGGGGGTAGACGTAGGTAAGGGGAAAACGCTGCGGGTCTCGTCGCGGAACTCTAATGCGGCTTGAAGCACTTGACTGTACGGAACTAGGGATTTGGCGATGTTTAAATTGTCTTCCGTCAGAACCATTTTCGTTTTTCACTGGGGGTTGACGTAGGTAAAGTAGGTAAGTAGGGGAAAACTGAGGTAGTCTAGAGAGATGTGGGGAACGCACTTTTCGGAAGGAAATGTAACACTGGACAGGGAAAAAACCGTTTGACATTGTAATCGTTATTGGTAACGTGATCAAAACATTTTATATTATATGATATGGTACAATATGGAGGAGCATTTTAAAAATCGACGTATGGTGACGACTCCAAAACTCATACGCCGTGTGATTCCAGACCGCTTGATTGTTCTTGCGCAAAGTGTCGTCGGTTGTGCTGTTCTTTCAGGGATTTCTGCCCTGGCTTCGGGAGAGCGTTTAGATTAATAAATTTAAAAGACTTCTGTATTTTAAAAAAGGAAATATCTTACCTCCGGACATTTATCTATACAGACACAACTAAAGAAAGTAACTTGGCCTATACTTACTGGGCCAAGCAACTTCTAATACTTAAAAACAAACGGAATAAACACTTACAGCTGATTAGAATTAAATCAGTTAAATTCGGTAGGGTTAAATGTTTTTATGAATAAAGGAGCGTACGTAAAGAAGTAAACTGTCAAATAATTTAAAAAGAATAATATTCTAAACATTAACCCTAAAATATTTGAATTTGATTCAGTTTCTTCCTTGCAATTTTTTCTGCCAATTTGCAATCTTCTTCTCGTGAATCTTCTGGCTATTTGGGCTTGCCTTAGGGGAAATGACTGGTGGCCTAAGATGTTTTGGCCTGTTAACCGTAAAGGAGTTGCGTAAAGGAGCTCGATGGCCCGAGTACTTGGACCCCATCCCCAAAAAATATGTATATACCATGTGGAAACTATCAGCTAGAGCTAGAAACACTGCGGCCGTATTGGTCGCGTTGCGGGCCACTACCCCGTCTGTAGAGCCGTACGACTTGTCGATGGCTGATGATGGTATTAGTTTGTCGGCGCCGTGTCTGGTTCACACGGCAAGTTTGGGCGAGCGGACTCGCACTCCCGGGGATCCAAGATCCACTCCCCCATCTCGTTGCGGAACTCTAATGCGGCTTGAAGCACTTGACTGTACGGAACTAGGGATTTGGCGATGTTTAAATGGTCTTCCCTCAGAACCATTTTCGTTTTTCACTGGGGGTTGACGTAGGTAAAGTAAGTAAGTAGGGGAAAACTGAGGTATTCTAGAGAGATGTGTGGAACGCACTTTTCGGAAGGAAATGTTATGCAACACTGGACTGGGTAAAACCGTTGGACATTGGTATAATAGATTGTCATTGTAACAGCAAACAAACCAATTAAATCTGTTTAAGATTGCTTGCTTGTTCCATTGAAAAGAGCGTTAAATGATTGAAGAAAAATTTGTAAAAAATATCATCCGGTCTTTTACTGTTAAACAGCTGAACTGAAACAGTTGATAATTTTTTTCTTGAGACAATCAACTACTATCATTTCGTCTCAAGATTGCCATCATCGTCGCTCGGTACGGCCCGTACAGCCCAACGAGAGGCAAGACTAACAGAGGAGCCGGAAAGAGAGAAGGGTGATGATTTGGGCCAGTTTTTCAGGGAGGGCGAGACAAAAGCCATCAATACCACCTGCTCATACGGCTGATCTAGAATAAAATCACTAAAACTGGAAGCTAAGACGTTAGTTGGACTAAATTGAAAATTTTGAAAAACTAACTTAATTAGATCAACAAAGACCTTAAGACTAGATAAGAAATTTTGGCGGAAAATTGTCCAAAAATAAAACTTAATAATAACATAATATATACAAAACTGGGTCGCCCAGCTCATCTGTGGCGGACCCTCTTACTGGGCGAGCCTCCTCCGCCTTCCTTCAAGGGAAGGCGGAGGTGAGGTATCAACTGGGTTTATAGGGGGCAAGCGAATTGGGTCGTTCCGATCATGGGACCAAAAGGGCAGATCCGGAGTACCGGGCATTGCAAGGTAAAGGAGCTCGATGGCCCGAGTACTGGGACCCCATCCCCAATCGAACCAGCCTCCCCCCTCCACGGCAGGAAGCATGCAAATAAAACAGTTCTCAATGAACCATACACTAGAAAAAAAACCATGCAGTAAATCTACTCACCTCCGCATAAAGCCACGAACTGTGAACGATCCGGCAGTTGAACCGGTATGTCACGTCACGTTTCGGTTCAATCAGGGCTTGTATTTCCCGATCGGCGGTGCACTGCTCGATCAGGCTGCGGGTCTCGTCGCGTCTCGAACTATAATGCGGATTGAAGCACTTACTGTACGGAACTAGGGATTTGGCGAGGTTAAAATGGTCTTCCGTCAGAACCGTTTTTACTTGGGGTAGACGTAGGTAAAGGGGAAAACTAAGGCAGTTTAAAAAGATATGGAGAATGCACTTTTCAGAAGGAAATGCAACACTTGAAAGGGGAAAAAAACGTTTAACATTGTTACCGTTTTGGTCACGTGCCAATTAAACCAGCCTAGCCCCTTTGCGACAGAGGGAAGAACACATCACTGTCCAAGTTGCTGTAAGTGTTATGCTTTATGGGATTCTTAAAGAAAAACCACACAGTTCCACATGTGGTACAGCAAGGGCGACCTCCAAAATTTTAACCATCCTCGTTAACTGGATATTTAATGGCAGTTGTGCCAGGGCACTTTAAACATCTGGAGACCATCTATTAGCATCTTCAAATTGTTTGTGAGATAGATCTCTTCTATTAATAACTATTTAGAATGGCTTCCCCATCTATCTCTCTTAGGCCCCAATGCCTAACTTCGACTTTCATTTTTTTTACAAGAAATCCCCTCTTGGCGTATGGCACTGGCCGCGCCATAATTGCTACAATGGAGAAAAGTATTAGAAGATCAACTTTTCAATAATAAAAAAGTAATAAATTACCGTGTATTACAAGGTTTACTATGGTCGCGTCCGGAGTATTAGTGCCGAAAACGTTGCCAAAAGGCCCATAAAGTGAACAACAATTAATTTGTTGCCTTCGAATTGTTGAGAATGACAAAGCATCGTGCCACTTTGACACGTTTTCGGATCATGTTGTCTTTATTCGAAGTGATGATAGTTGCAAAGAACGGGAAAGACTCCTCGTCCGAGCTTTTGGAGGATTCGGCGGTGCACTGCTCGATCAGGCTGTGGGTCTCGTCGCGGAACTCTAATGCGGATTGAAGCACTTGACTGTTCGGAACTAGAGATTTGGCGAGGTTTAAAAGTCTTCTTTCAGAACCATTTTCTTGGGGGTAGACGTCGGTAAGGGGAGAACTAATGTAGTCTGGAGACGTAAGGAACGCACTTTTCGGAAAGAAATGCACCGCTAGACTTACATCGTCACTCGGTAAGTCCCGTACCGCCAAACGGGAGGCAAGGCTAATGGAGGAGCCAGAAAGAGAGCAGGAAGCCGGATTTGGGCAGGTTTTTCAGGGAGGACGAGACAAAGCCCAGTGGAGAAGAACAGTTTGTCAGTAACTGATGGTACTTCCCGGGGGGAGGGGTACTGTCCATCTAGAGCTACTCGTAGGTGTTGGAAAACGTAACGATTTGTGGACTTTGCGAGCCTCCTCCGTTTTGCTCTCGTTTCCTCTTAAAGGCAAGGGGAGGTGAGGTATAAACTGAGTATATACGGGGCAAGCGGATTTGGTCGCGCCGATCCTGGGACCTGAAAGGCAGATCCGGAGTACCGGGCATTGCAGCGTAAAGGAGCTCGATGGCCCGAGTACTTAGACCCCATCCCCAATTATACCAGCCTCCCCCTCCACGGCAGGAAGCTTGCAAATTAAACAGTTCTCAATAAACCATACACTAGAAAAACCCATGCAGTAAATCTACTTACCTCCGCATAATGCCACGAACTGTGTACGATCCGGCAGTTGAACCGTTCATGATGTTTCTCATAACTCTTGCCGAAAGCAGCAAAACTATATCTTGTTGATATATTCTCATTTTCGTGCCCAAACCCATTACTCTCCAGTAATGGGTAAGTTTTCAGCGATTTCTTTTCCGGAGAACTTGCACCTTCTATTTTTCAAAAATTACTTACTGCCCGTTGAAATTATGAAGGATTGAATACCTTCTGCTGTAACAAAAACGCTGCGTGCTAGCAAGACTGCACGTGTAACTACCTCGGTAGTTGCAACTCCTTAGCTTCTGCATCAGATTTTTGCTTGATTTTACTCCATCTATTGTTCTTTGTTTGGTCCATGAAGTAGTATCTTCTTCTTTTATTGTTGGCAAAATATCTTTCAAAAATATTATGTAAATCTATTATTAATATATTTTTTAAATTAAATGAAGTAATCAGCTAATTGTCATGGTCATCTAAAGACCATGTAAAGTTGTTTTGAATAATTTTCAAACATGGAGTCATTTTGTTTTTTGAGTTGAGTTGGTTTTAGAGTTATAGTAGTTCGGTGCCTCCAGAGATCATCGGGTCGAAACGAGTCAACGACGAGTCGACGACTCCCTACATTTTCCAAACGTCGTGTTTTTCGTGTTCGTGTTTTCTGGGGCGAGGGGGGGGGGGGAATGGGCGGAGCTTAGCTCCACATGATCCCAATTCCCAATACCGGCCAGCTGATGTTCAGAGTACACGGGCGCCACCGGTTTCCCGTATGAGGTACATTTTTATTGCGAGCCTATCAACAGTATGCCTAAATCTTAAATCACACGATGTATAAATTGCCTATCTATAAACTTTTTTAATTTCTTTGCGTTCTTCTTAAAAAAATTTAAAAGCAAGTTCTTTCTTCAGTTTACCAATTCTATTAGTGGAAGAAAGTTATGTAAAAAGGGAATGATACATCGATCAAATTGATACTTTTAGTTCTTTACATGAACTTTAAAGCTTGTAGTATTTTTATGTTCCTTACAAAACCCGGCTTTAAAATATTGAAAGCATTAAGTTAAAAAATAGAATTATTAATTCAAAAATTTTAAAACATTGAAACTGTATAAAGGTGCTAGTTTAAAATTATTTGAAAATATGCGTTTTAAAACCCGTTTTATTTCTATTTGTGTAGTCATTTTCATTAAAATAAAATGAAAATTGATTCAACAGTTACATTTTTCATAACGTACCGCCAGCAGGGCGCGCAATATCTGCCGCCGCGATTAACACGGCTCTGTTGGCGGAGAATTAAAATTCCCATTGGCCTTCCAATACAAGCATAGCTTTATATTAATACATAGAGTTTTCGGTTATGTTGCCCATGCACGTAGAATATCGTTCCGCTATTAAGCTCCGCCCATATGTTTCCGCACAATATCCCTTAGGCCTAGTTAGCGTCTTTTGTCCACTCACACGCGACTAGCAACAGTACACACTTTCCCTTTCTTTTACACATGAAATGTCCCTCCTTTTCTCACGCGACCCGAGTCGACCTTACAGCCACTCACAGCAAACCGTAACCCCTTAAACTAGGTCACGACCTAGTTTACTTAGTATAAAAGCCCCCACAATCCCGTGTAACAGACACTTGTCTCCACGGACTTGTCTCAACACTTCTCTCACCACTCTCACTAGCCGTGAGACGCAGCCTCCTCCTGCGCCTTGACCGTGCCAGCCTACGCCTACCGTTTTCCCGTTGAGTAAGTCACCCCCCTTACACTCCCTCCTTACACACATTTTACGTTTCCCTTTTTCCTGTTTATTATTTATGTATGTTTCCTTTTCATAAATGGACTCTGTTCGTTTCCCCATTTTATGACCTCTACCGTTTCCCCTAGTTTTCGGACTCTGCCGTTTCAATTAGTTTATGAACTCTGTTCTTTTTACCATTTACCGGACTCTGCTCTTTTTCCCTATTTGCGGACTCTGCCGTTTCAATTAGTATTCGAACTCTGCCGTTTCAAATAGTATTCGAACTCTGCCGTTTCAAATAGTATTCGAACTCTGCCGTTTCAAATAGTATTCGAACTCTGCCGTTTCAAATAGTATTCGAACTCTGCCGTTTCAATTAGTTAACGGACTCTGCCAATTCTTATGATTATTATTATCATGACCAATGAACTTTGTACCTTTTAACTTATGCCAGTAATATATAACATTGTGGGTAAACCGCCTCTTGTATTCAAGTTATTTTAAAGTAGTCTTTCTTCGTATCGGAACAAGATGACAACATCTTGCCTTCCTTTACATCTGGTGGCAGCGGTTATTGAACTCACCTACAATGTTAAAACCTACTGGTACTAAGCCTAAAGTTAAACGTTCCTTGTTTGGCAGTAATTCTACCGTTCTTCCGTTAAATACTGATCGCTCAAATAAGACTCGTTCAACTGTTAATCTCCCAGAAACTGTACCTGTTTCAGCCGCTGCTCGGCGTAAAGCTTATGTACCTTCTATTCCTAAACGTATCTCTACTCGCAACTCAAACGATACCGACCTCGTTCAAGCTGTAGACAATCCAGAATCCATTTTGCGCAGAAAGAAAATCTCACCGTGGAGAAGATTGCAAAATAAATTCGAAAACACTCCGTCTCTTTTAGCCACTGTTGCTAATTTAATTTCTGGTTTATCACCGCGCTCTTCTGTCGCGGGAGTAAAAACCAACGTTAGTTCCACCAACAACCCTCATTCCGTTAGCAAATCGAGTGATCTTTTAGCCACCGCCGTCGAGTGCGCAGGCACTCTACTTTTTCCCGATAAATCTGCTGTTTCGGATTTGAATGGAGGAACATTACATACTGAAGATCCAACACATTGTCTCGAAACTAGTAGCGGGTCCGAGAGATCCAAACATTTTTGTCCAGGAGAATATTCATATAGTGGCGCTAACAAAACATTTAGTCCATCTCGAGAGCCAATTGAACCCGAAAAACCCGTTTCGGAGAGAGAGCCCTTCGAACTTGATAGACAGTATACACAAAGCGACCCTTCTTCGTCGGGATGCACTTATAATAGACCCCTCGTATCCGATTCCTCAGCACCACCTAAAAGCGCTGAACGACATTTATTATTCCCTGCCCGCGTCCAATACGAGAAGACGCCCTTGCCAACCTTCAGTCCTCCGCAAACTCGAGCTGGTTCTGTCATCACTTCAGAAACCCTTGACAACTCACGCAAAACAACTGACATCGAGCCTATCAGAAATCATCTTTCTCCTCTCTTCGTCGACACAACTGTCCCGATTCGTGGAGAAGGAACTAATTGCGAGTTCAGTACCCCCCTCTGGACGTTCTCAGATTTCCTTTCCGATCACAGTAATCCAAAAGTTATATGTTCTGAAAAAACTGTTAGCGGAAGACCACCCGTTGTACCAATCGACTTTTGTGACAGCATTCTCGGGACTCCTAAACCTGATTCAACAACTAGACAGGGTTGTAGGCCTAAGGTCCGATTTGAAGAGCCGACTAGCAAAGCTACTAGAAAACCGCTCTTTCCTTCCGCGCCAATTGGTCTCACGGACACACCCAACAGCCTGCCGATTGAACCGATTCTTAGTAGACCCACCCCTAAGCTCTTGGCCGATAACAGCGACTGCCCCCCAAACAACGCACCCCACGTGCAGATTTCATTTAAGGAAACAATCAAAACAGATCAATTCGATACCAGTGGCGAACCCGACGGTAAACCTCTCGGCTCAAACAAGGGAAGTCAGACCAGTCCAATCAAAGAAATCAAGAAAGGTCAACAAGAAACAGTTAAAGACAGTAGTAGAAACGAGTCCAACCAATCAAGAGGCAAAGGAACTCAGCTTTCAGAAACTTTCACAGCTAGTTGCCCTACTCGAGAAGACAGAACTAAAATCAGTAATATGTATCCATCTCTAGCAAACATGGGTTGGTCAAACCAACACCAGATGGCGGGCAATGCTCCTCCAGTCGGAAATTTGAATGACTATCAGAAAGGCCAGAGGGCGTTAACAATGTTACTTCAGCTACCAAATTTCTCCGGCGGCCCCGTAACTCGATTCGATAGATGGATTAAATTATTTGAAAATATCGTCACCATGTCTAACTGGACACCCGAAGAAACAGTTAATATGCTCGTTACGAAAATGACCGATAAAGCCCATGATATTCTTCAAAATATTATGGAATGTTACACAAGTGAATATGAGGGTATTAAAGAAATTTTACATGAACGATTTCACGGTAGCGAGACAGAAGATTTCTATCAAAAGAAGTTCGAAGATAGTGAAAGAAAGCCTCAAGAATCAGTTCTAGATTACGCGTTTCGTCTTAAAACAATTTTCCAGCGCGCGTACCCCCCTAGAGCAGGTGAGACACCTAGCGAAGGCGACACTCGTCATCTCTTCCTCCGTCAGAAATTCTTGCAAGGACTTGACTCCTCCCTTCGAAGTAAATTACGCCACAAGCCATGCACAAAATTTGAAGACATGGTGCGCGACGCGCAGAAATATTCTATCCGTATGGAAGAAGATAAAGACGAAAGAACAAAAAGGGAATTTATTAGCGCCGTATCAAACCCTTCAGTCGTAGCCACGCCCCCAGAATTTAAAGAAATGGTGGAGGCGATGAAAATTAACAATGATACGATTAATGCGATCGCTACTAGCCTCAGATTTGGTAATAAACCTCCTGAAAAACCAGTCGTTTCTCCCCCAGAAATGAACACAAGTAGTTGTAAACAATTATCTGACATGATAGCCAAGGCAATTCAAGAGAACTTACATTCTTGCCTGACGCAAAACCAAGGACAGTTTAATACTTTTCCGTCGGCTCAGAGACAGCAATTTCCTAGAAACCAACAGTTCAATTCCTTTCCGGGAAATAGGCCTAATTACCAGCCCCCGCAACAGGCGAATCCGTTCAGTAACCCCAATAGGCCTAATCGCTTCAACACCCCTCGAACCCCTATTATTTGCGGCTACTGCGGCTACCAAGGCCACAGCCAGGATAGTTGTATGAAATTAATAAATAAGCAAGCACTAGAGTTGGGTACACCCCCGATTTGTTATTCTTGTCGCAATATTGGCCATATATCTATAAACTGCCCAAATAGAATGAATAAGCCAAGTTTTCCGGGTTCTAACGGAACCCAGGGAAACGCCTAGATACCAATTGGAACTTCGGGTCAGTTGGTAGTGGGCTTTCGTATCCTTTAAAAACCCGTCAAGTCGCTCAAATTACGACCTTCAAACAAGGGTCTCCCCCACGAATTTCACTCCTAATCCATGAGATAACGTTTCAAGCATTATTTGATACTGGTGCAGCCAGAAGTCTGTTACATGAAAGAATTTTTAGTCAGCTGCCGTCTGAACTACAAACTGGTGGTGAACCATCAGATGTAGAATTAGTTGACGTGCACAATAATAGGTTAAGGACGTTTGGCAAAATATCACTACCTGTTCAATACGGTGATGATATTTTGGACCAAGAATTTATAATTACAAGTGGAATTTCAGAAGATTGTATACTCGGTCTTGATGCAACATTTAAGCACGAGTTCGTCCTCGATGGACGTAGTAGAACAGTTTTTTTATCGCGGTGTAAGACAAAATGCCAACTGCGCACCCCCGATATTTCCACAGATTTTTTTTCGCGGTGTATGGAAAAACACGAACTGCGCACCCCTGACATAGCCTCAGACATTTTTAATTCGCGGTGTATGGAAAAACACGAACTGCGCACCCCTGACATAGCCTCAGATATTTCTATTTCGCGGTGTAAGACAAATTGCAAACTTATCACCCCCGACATGCCCGTAGGTTCTGATGAATGTAACAGCACAGATATTTTTTTAGTAGCCTCTGAGTCAAAGGTAATTATGCTTCCTTTGACCATGCAAGTGTGTAGCGTCACGATTATGGGATTCGAGGACCTAGCACCCCTTGGATCGTCATTTTTATTCACTCCGAGTACACTGTTGCCGGAGGGAATCAGTATCGAAAGTTTTATGGGAGAAACGAAAAAAATTGGAGAATATCAGATTTTGGTGGAGAATGCGTCAAATAGGACTATCATTTTGCCGCGCAAGTCACTACTTGGGAGTATAGAACTAGCTTGCCACGTTATCGGAAAAGTCGACATTTCCGTTTCAGTAGGCCCCGCCCAAGCTAATGACACCGCGTCAGAAAAGACCTTGGCGCCAGACATAGACCCTTTGTATCAGCAGCCTTTAGCACAGCTGTTGGATGAATTCAGCGATTTGTTTGCGGAAAAAGATTCTCAGTTGGGTAGCACCGGGTTGATTAAGCACTCAATTGATACTCAAGGATATGGACCTATTAGGCTACGACCCTATAGAACTGCGCGTCGCCAGAAAGATGAAATGGAACGCCAGATTGATGAAATGATGCAATCAAATGTTATTCGACCTTCGACTTCACCTTGGGCAGCCCCAGTGATTTTAGTAGAGAAAAAAGGAGGAGAACAAAGATTTTGTATTGACTACCGTAAATTAAATGGGTTAACTAAGAAAGACTCATTTCCATTACCGCGTATTGATGACACACTCGATATGCTTCACGGCAAATTATTTTTCACTACGCTCGACCTTGCATCGGGCTATTGGCAAATTGAACTAGAAGAATCATCAAAAGAAAAGACAGCTTTTATTGTAGAAAATAATTTATATGAGTTTAATCGAATGGCTTTTGGTTTATGTAATGCGCCGGCAACTTTTCAAAGATTAATGAACTATATCCTGAGAGACGTCTTAGGAAAGAAAGCTTTAGTCTATCTCGACGACGTTATTATATTTTCTGATTCATTTAACGAGCACTTGGCTGACATTCGCTTAGTTTTTAATTTAATTCGTTCCGCAGGCCTACGCCTGAAACGCAAGAAATGTCAATTCATTAAAGATTCTGTTGACTACCTTGGCCATGTAATTTCAAGGGCGGGAATTTCCCCCGACCCCGCAAAAATAGATAAAATCGCTAATTATAAAGTTCCGTCATCAGCTGACGAAGTTCGATCGTTTTTAGGCCTAGCTGGCTACTACAGACGATTCATTTTAAATTTTGGCTCAATTGCTCGCCCGCTCACAGCAAAAACTCATAAAGATGTCAGTAAACAGTTATTCACTTGGACAGAAACCGACCAGAAAGCTTTCGAAACTCTCCGCACATGTCTCACCACTTCCCCTATTCTAGCCTATCCAAACTTTGACCTAGAATTTCTCCTTTTTACTGATGCTTGCGACTATGGCATTGGTGCCGTATTATCTCAAATTCAAAATAACAATGAAGTAGTAATCGCGTATTTTAGTAGACAATTGAAACCTCCAGAATTAAAATATGCAACTGTTGAGAAAGAAGCATTAGCAGTAGTAGAAGCAATTAAACATTTCCGACACTATTTACTTGACAAGCCGTTTTTAGTTATTAGCGATCACAGACCCTTACAATGGCTAGAAGAACAGAAAGACAATAATGGGCGTTTGGGCAGATGGGCAATCCGTTTAGCCAGCACCAATTATAAAATTAAATACCGACCTGGACGCATTCACCAGAATGCAGACTGTCTTTCACGCCTTAAAATTGCAAATATTCAATTAGACGATCAAAATATGGAAATTTGCGAGAAACAAGCTGTCGATCCTCTCTGTATTCAAATTAGAAATTATTTAGATAACGGTGAATTGTCACCTGAAAATTTAGAAAAGTTGCCTATTTGGGCTAAAGAAATCGATTTTTATCAAGTCATCAAGGCTATCTTATTTCGTTGCGAACCTTCCACTAGCAAGAGTAAGAGAAATGTTTTAAACCCCCAAGTTGTACTCCCCCTTTCGCTCCGCCCCTTAGTTTTAAAAGAAATGCATGACGTTCCTACCGCCGGGCATCTAGCCTACCAGAGGACGTATTTGAAAATAAAGAACCATTATTATTGGCCGACAATGAGACTAGATATTAAAGAATATTGTAGAGTATGCGAAACATGTATAGCTAACACAAAATCAACGTTAAGAACCTATTTATTTCCCCACGAATTAGCTACAGCGCCTTTCCAAGTAATTGGAATGGACTTTTTAGGCCCTATTAAGCCAGAATCACCGAATGGAAACAAATTTATTATGGTGATGACAGATTATTTTAGTAAATGGGTTGAGGCCGTTGCTCTTCCTGATCAGAAAGCTCAAACAACCGCCGATTGTCTTTATAAACATATCGTTCAACGCCACGGTCCACCTTTAGCTATTGTTTCGGACCGCGGATCTAATTTTACTTCTAAGTTATTTCGATCCTTTTGTAAAACATTAAATATTGAGCAAAGATTAACTACCGCCTATAATCCAGCTAGTAATGGAGAAACTGAAAGATTTAATCGTACAATGACGACAATGTTGCGTAAAGAATTAGAAGACGGAGCGCACGGAAATTGGGAAAACATGCTGGGAGATGTATGTTTTGCATATCGTGCGTCCGTTAATTCTTCAACATTGGAAACGCCTTATTATTTACTCCATGGTAGAGACCCAAACGTTCCAATCAATCAATTTTTAGATGCTATTTCTGAACCTGTACCCTCTTCCTCTGACTATATTGGATCTCTTGTCGACCGTCTCCGTTTTAGTTTTCAACGCACTCGCGAAGAAAATGAGAAAGCAAGAGAAAGACAAAGAGAACAATATAATAAGAGAGCCAAATTGCATAATTATAAAATCGGCGATAGAGTTTTATTAGATATTCGTGTAGTACAAAAAGGAAACAGCCGTAAATTCACATCAAAATTTCAAGGCCCATGGCGCGTAATTCGGGTCTATCCGAACCGCACAGCCGACATTACTGATAATTCATATAAAGTTAAGACTGTACATATAAATAGATTAAAACCGTTGTATGAAACGATGCTTTGGAGAGATGAGCCGGAACCAGAAATGTTACCGACCATTGAGGAAAGAGATCATTTTCGGAAACACATGTCTACACAGACGGGTGTTGAGGAAGAAGCAGAAACTGTAGTTGAGAACGAGTTAGAAATTAGGCCTACTAGCCCAATCTCTCTTGATATCGATACCCCCCATGAAAATAACCCATTGTTAGACCAAGTTTCACAAACAGACCAGTTAAATCCTCATAAAGATACTGATACTGCTCAGGTTACTCCTGACCCTCCAGCCGAAATGACCCAAGATAAGATCTTTCTTCCACCTTCCCCAATAAACCCGCCCAACCTTTTTCCTATTGTGATGGAACGAGCCGAATTGCCCCCTGTTCCGCTCGCTATCTTGGAAAATGAACAAGACACAGTGATTAAACCACTGAATGTGCCTCATGAGCAAGACCGAGCAAACCCTCGCGCAAAACGAACCGTTCAGGCACCAAAAAGATTCGACGACTACGTACTCGGCTAATAGTTTTCTTATCTCCTCATCACAAACGACAATGTGCAATTGAAACGTGGTGGCCTAAAGTGAAGTGAACACACCCAAACTGAGTATTCTAAAGACTAATGGAACAGACAATAAAAAAATAAAAAGGAACGGGACAAAATATTCGTATATAAACGCCGTCAATCTTCAAAAAAGACATCACTCCTACCTCAAGCATCGTACTGCACAGTAATTCAAACGCTTGAAGGAAGAAGAAAAAACAAACATGGAAAATCAAGCAAGTACCGTCAACTCGATCGGCCCATCAGCCGAAGACATCGGAGAGCTGATGTCCGACGACGAGCTGGACTCGTACCTGGCGGGTTTTAACCCAATGCCATGGTACATGGAGACCGAAGGAGCAACGAACTGGACGAACATTTTCGACTTCAGTCGATACCTCGAAAAAATCCGCAGCCCCACTGGCTACAACGGCCGGCGGTACGTGCCAGCGCCCTGGGTGGCGGAGGCGAACGCAGCACGAGAAACGGTCACACGGGCACCACCATCAACGCCATTTTGCTACTTCGACGACGAGCCGGAGGACTGCTGGGCTACTGCAACCAGCGACCCATGGGGTTTTGGAGCAGACATCCAAGTCGACGAGTGGGCCATATCTACTTCGCCGCCAGAGAACATCATCCCAGCCAGCTCTTCATCTGAAATCGCCGCTCTCCCCTCTGCAAAAGTCCCCCAGCGCAACTTTAAACTGAAAATCGAAGGAGCGGCAGCCGTCGCTATCTTACTTTTTCCATGGCTTGCAATTGTGCTAGCCATGGTCTGCTTTGTTTACCAGTTTTAAGAAACGAAATGTCCCAATTTTTTTTTGTCCCCACCTTATTCTCTACTATTTTTGTCTCTTTTCTTTGAAACCCCTTTTCTTGTCTTAGAATTCTCAGTTCTTTTCAATTGAAATCAAAACAAAATACAAATCAATTTTTATTTTCAAAACAAACAAAACAAAAAAAAACACTTCTGAAAACTAAATAATATTAACAAAAAAAAAGACATAAGTTAAAAACTAAACAAACAAAATCATACAGAACTACTACGTGCTAGTAACCTGTTGTGGAAATTGAAATTGTAAAATAAAAATCTTGCAATATATGCGGATTCCCTGCCGTCTTACGCCTGGAGCGTATGCTCACTTTCGCTTTCCTTTCTCTGTAGCCTTTTCCCTATTTTTATTTTATTCAAAACGCTTGGCGCCATCTATGGGTCAAAATACTAATTAACTTGTTTTTCTCTCCCACCCCAACATACACCCTTAACTAAAATTCCTCTACTGTTTTTCCCGTCCCTGTTTTTGCCCTTTATCAACGTCTTATCGACATCAATGTATTCCGTGTTCTATTTTTACCTTCCCTTCTTTCCCTTCGTCGTATTCTCCCTTTCTCTTTGAATCCTCTACTATATAATTATGTTCTTTATAAAACACTCGTCCTCTCGCCCCATATCAACGTTTCCCTTCATGACTATAAACAATTTATCTTATTCTTTAAAAACTATGATTTTTTTTTTCTCTCCCAATATCCCCATAAACTATGCCCTCCTTTCTCCTTGATAACTAATTACTGTGTCACACCTTACTTCTCTATAAAAAAAATAACGAAATGAAAACATTGGAAAACAACGTACCAATGCTATAAACAAAAACAAACAAAAAAAACAAACAAACAAAACAAACAAAACAAAAACAAATATCTTATATCATATCCTTCTCTAAATTACATACCTTCTTTAATTACGTACTTGATACAAATATGTTCTTCTTATCTTCTCTCCTATAAATTCCTGATTAAATCAATCAAAATAATTAGATATGCTACCCACAATGCTTATGTAATGTCCTACTGTTATATACTCAACCCTTATCCTTTGTTGATTAGAATGGCGTTTTTAATCACGTTCATCACCCTGCTCTCAACCACTCACGCTCTAATGACGACCGTTTGTGATTGCACTACACCAACACAAATCGGCCTACTTCAATTTTCCGACGGCATTTGCGAGCCATCGACAAAACCAACATCCAACCTGGTCGACTACCGCGTCTTCACGGAGACCCGAGCCGCCGCTATCTTCCCAGCCTACATCTGCGGAAAGTGGAAATTGACCAGAGTAATAACAACAAACCTTTTCAACCAACCCACTATGGTACCTGACAAAATTGCATTGGATACGTCCGTGGCGGAATGCAAAATCATGCAAGAAACTAAACGCTGTGAAAATGAAACAATGACATTTTCCGACGGAAAATGGAGCTACACAGTGGAACCTTCCGACGAATCTCAGTGGCTTCGTACTATACATGCCTACACAATCAATTGTATGCTAGAAGAAATCAAATTAACCCAGGTTAACGAATTTGACCCGGTCGTCACACCACTTGGAATATCGAACGTGACCACTGGCGCCATCTCACACAACCACTTAACTTTGATCTGGGATGCCACTTACACAACAAAAATGGACGCTTCTCCGCGTCAACTTGAAAAAGGTACTGGAATAATGTACAACTCATCAACTCCCGGAATTTTTCGACTGGATGACGAGTCCAAACAACTCGGTTTTCACATGAGCCTAGAGCCCCGTTGCCGATCTCGTATCAACTGCGACTCACTTCTTCCATCCTATAGTGTGATTGGCGAAAAACAATTATTCGTGGTAACATATCCTATTCCAAACAAAAACAAAACAACCTCAAGCAGCCCGATCACAACCATCATTAAACCTTTAAATCAAACTGGGCCTAAGACACCAGAATACCTTAATGCCATTCTCACAGGGCGCATTCAGTATCTTGAAGATGTTTTAACCAGCCAAGAAAATGAAATAATCCGAGTCGTCAAAAGTATTCAGTGTGAATCGCGACGGGCTAAACACGCTCAAGCGATTTCCACTGCCCAATACAATGGATGGCTCGCTGCCGCCCAACTACAACTCCCCAATTGCACAAAGCTGACAGCTATTGGTCAAACAGTCGCCGCCATCAAATGTGCACCAATTCTTGCAAATTTTTCTGCAGAAATCACCTCATGTGGTCCTCAGCCACGTTTCCGCGACTACACAATCAATCTCGATGGTTGGGAACTCGTCAAATTTTCTCCCTGCTATTGGACTACTGGTTTTGTCAACTTCAATGACAAACCGCATGCATTCCGTAACAACACTTGGCAACCTATTGAGGCAAAAATCATCCTTCCTCAACAGGATTTAGCCAACACCTTTCGCTACGATGACCTCAAACCATTCGAATACGAACATCAAAGTAACCCTGCTTACTCGGACTCTATGCTGAACCCAATGAACGTTCTAGCCGACTTTGCCTCAACAATGAATGAACATTCCGCTGGATTCTTTGGTGTCAACGCTTCAACTAAGACCATTACTGTTCTCTACACCGCAGCTGATAAGGTTGAAGTTAAGAAAGTCGCCACCTGGTGGGAAAATGTAAAGCACTACACCATGGTCACCATTATCATTATCATTGCTTTGGTGATCGCCCGTTTTCTTTACGCTATTGGAGTCTGTGGTATGCTGTGGACAGTCTGCTGCAAGTTCCCTAAATCACCCTCTCGGAGCCCCTCGCAGACATCACTACAACCTATAGAACTACAACATTTCAGCCGCCCGAATCAATCAACAAATGTTTAACAGTTTAATTTTAATCGCGGGACGCAATTCTATGTGTCCGTATGCTATGTAACGGAATATCGTTCCGCTAGTAAGCTCCGCCCATATGTTTCCGCACAATACCCCTTAGGCCTAGTTAGCGTCTTTTGTCCACTCACACGCGACTAGCAACAGTACACACTTTCCCTTTCTTTTACACATGATATGTCCCTCCTTTTCTCACGCGACCCTAGTCGACCTTACAGCCACTCACAGCAAACCGTAACCCCTTAAACTAGGTCACGACCTAGTTTACTTAGTATAAAAGCCCCCACAATCCCGTGTAACAGACACTTGTCTCCACGGACTTGTCTCAACACTTCTCTCACCACTCTCACTAGCCGTGAGACGCAGCCTCCTCCTGCGCCTTGACCGTGCCAGCCTACGCCTACCGCTTTCCCGCTGAGTAAGTCACCCCCTTACACTCCCTCCTTACACACATTTTACGTTTCCCTTTTTCCTGTTTATTATTTATGTATGTTTCCTTTTCATAAATGGACTCTGTTCGTTTCCCCATTTTATGACCTCTACCGTTTCCCCTAGTTTTCGGACTCTGCCGTTTCAATTAGTTTATGAACTCTGTTCTTTTTACCATTTACCGGACTCTGCTCTTTTTCCCTATTTGCGGACTCTGCCGTTTCGATTAGTATTCGAACTCTGCCGTTTCAAATAGTATTCGAACTCTGCCGTTTCGATTAGTATTCGAACTCTGCCGTTTCAAATAGTATTCGAACTCTGCCGTTTCGAACTCTGCCGTTTCAATTAGTTAACGGACTCTGCCAATTCTTATGATTATTATTATCGTGACCAATGAACTTTGTACCTTTTAACTTATGCCAGTAATATATAACATTGTGGGTAAACCGCCTCTTGTATTCAATTTATTTTAAAGTAGTCTTTCTTCGTATCGGAACAAGATGACAACATCTTGCCTTCCTTTCACGGCACCTCATAACGTAGCAAGTCTCGACTTATTGACTTCAGATTTATTGGTTCAATTTAAGATATTCGTTATTTCCAAATCGTTAATTTCAGTGCAGCTCATCGTGTAAGCGGGGGTAGTGACGGGTGGACAATATGTAGATGGCAAATTGTTCACCTGTCTTTAAATTAAATAAACTGAAATTGTTCTTACTAATTATGTACCGGGTCATCCCTAAAATGTCATAACCAAATAATTATCAGCTTATTTGAGTAATGTCTTAATCATCCTGGCAACGTCCTACATCCGAATATCGTTTAAATGTCCTAATCTAAAATTTTTCTACTCATCCTGAGAATTTGTAAATCAAATATATTCGTATCATCCTGGCAATGTACGATATTGGATCATCTTGGGAATGTTCTTACTTTAGGTTAGAGGATCATCATAATTCTATCTGTACTATTTTAGTTTTTTCGGTTTATCCTGGCAATGTTTTATAACAAGGGAAAGTCCTTTCTTATTATTTATCGACTCATCTTAGTAACGTAAAAATGTGGAACGTGGAAACCTTTGTTACGGCAAAATTGAAAACTATAAAAAGTGGAGTCAGCGATAAAAACAGACTAACATTCGGGGTGGGCAGCGAGCCGAAACGGTGATAGGATTGCGCAGTGCCACGTATCTCTGACAGAAAACATGCTAGTTCTTTCAATCTTTCATTTTCTTTGCGGAATGACCGGACTTGACGGTATAAAAAACTTGAGGCTGTACAATATACTTTTTGATGCTACCTGCAAATGTTTCACCTGGCATGACCGCCTAGTTGAACAATAAAATACGCATTCAAGGCGCGCGAAAAATAAGACAAACTGAAACTGGCCTGAAACAAGTAACAGTACGAACTTTAAATTTTGCTTGGCGCTTCTTCTACCCACCGAAGCCAATCAGCTTTGGTTTAAACTTAACCTGCTGGGCGCCGACATCAGAGTTATTTCGTCTGCCATGTCATCACAAGAATAACTTTTCGACGTGCCTATAAAACGGGAAAATGTGGTTTTTGTTTGTCTTGTCGATTATTTCTTCCTTAATTTTGATTTTGTGTGTCACCCTAGCCATCGGTACGTATATTGTTTCTGAATGTGAGCATCAAAATGTACGTGAATCAAATTAAATACCTCAAGCAATCTCGGCCTCTACAGACCATTATCAATCAGTTTCCTTTTAAGATGTTGATGCTTTTCTTTATTATTGTTAATTACCATAGAAATAGAAATGTCTCACATGAACAGGCTTACTGATGACTTGTTATCAATTGTTATTTACAGCTGCTGGGCTATATTTTCTAGCTGAGTTGGTTGAGGAATACACAAGCATTACAAGCAAAATAATACGCTACATGATATGGGTATGTTAACAATAGGAAAAATTCTTGAAATTATTTCATCTTTAATATTTTAAAAAAATTGAAACATAGGCTAATCTAGCCATTCAGTTTGGACTTGGGATATTTGAATCCTTTCCTATGAGCCTTTTACTTTGCAATATCATTCATCAACTGTCAAACCTATCTATATTGAAAACATTTCCATATTTTGTTTTAACATCCCCATCATTTATCATCAGTCTAGGTAAAAAAAAACTTAAGCTTTCAGTAATTGTTTATTATTACAACACCTAATTTTTTCCCCTTTCACTAATTAGCATCTCTTGGGCTCAACCATTATTGGGCCTTTGCTTTTTTTGGAACCAAATACTTCCCATTTCTGGAGGTGACAAACAAAAGCCTTCATTCAAGATCTGATTGATAAATTGTTTCTGATATTATATAGGTTTTGGCTTACTTCACTCTTTCCTTATGGATGGTCCCATTTTTATTTTTTGTCAGCCTTTCAGCTAATGAATATGTGCTTCCCACAACATCTGAAAGGGGACCACTTACTAGTAAGCATATACTTCCTATACAGGCACATGCGTTATCAAGTAGATCATTAATGTAAATTGTTTTTCCAATTCTTATAGATAATGAAGATGACTTAGTATCTCACTACTTTTCGAGTAACAAGAAAAAGTATGGTCTGTTATATTTTTTCAACTACATCAAGGACCTCGCATGGATCTCTCCGCGAAAACAATTTTAAAATGTTAAAATGAATGAAATATTTGTATTGATATTAATACCAGAAACAAATACATATTAGGGCGCTTTGTACAAACACGAATTATAAGATGTCATGGGTTACATATAGAGCCAATCATGCACGCTATTGTAGGAATGTTACAATAAAAAGACGATACGGGAGAGACTAAAATAAGCCTGTAAGACTGAAATAAAAATGATGTTACAAAGTATGACGCTATGGAGAAATAAGAGATTCATAAATCATTATTTCACGGAAGTTGCGAAAGCGTAGGCGGAGTTTTGGCTTTGGGTAAACTCCTAGGCATTTCACGGGATTCACTGACGTTGTTCTTTCGACTGGAGTACGAACCTAACGAGACAAGTGTCGAGGCAATAGCTAACCCTAGTTATAGAATAATAATAAGTCAGTAACATACAGACTATGATTTTCATTTTAAAAAATATGAAATGAATTTGAAAAACACTTCGTACCCGACTGTCCTGGAGGAGTGTAGGGAAGCGACCCATTTGGAAGCCGTATCAGGAGAGACAACACGGCAGCTTTCTGGTCTGCACAAGGTTCTAAAGCAATAGGACTTGGACGGAACTGCCAAACGAAAGTCACAGTCACAAATTGATCTCTTTCATATGTAGACCAAGTTATTTACCCTGCGCCTTCGACGGACGGCATGTGAAGAAACTGATGTCGAATGAGTTGATGAAGAAGGGGCTGGGGTGACGCTGTTACTCAAACTAGTTTCAATTATGGGTGGATGATTGGAATTTTGGGTTCCAACTACTGTGACTCCTTGACTTCGATTATCACCTAAGTTTGTAAGTTGTTTGATCCAAGTGAAATCTCCAAGTGAAGGTGTCTAGAATTGATCTGTTTGAAACTTACCTGATGACGGACACCTGTTATTGGGGACGGGGATGCGGCGAGGAAAATTGGGCGGCACTTGAAGTTCGACAAGTACGTGAGAAAATGGACGAGAAGCCATTTGTTCCATCTCTACAAATAATCTCTGCCGTCTTTGACAAATAAACAAGTTTTTTCTCTAAACTACCGGTGGAACATATAAATTAAAATTCACTTTGAACAATACCTGCGATACATGTCGTATTTCTGCTTAATTTTCCACAAGATAGCTGCCATCATCAGAAGGGATATAAAACAAGCGGAAAAGGTGATGAAAAACTGTTGTAGTTCCAATTTAGGATGTTGACTGAATGAAACCTAAATTTAAAAATTTATTTTGAAATTAATTTGTACTGAAAATGATAAAACTCGAACAATACCGTTATCTGAATTGGTGAGCGAAAATCGTAAACGTATACGTAAAACGTAGTATTCTCTTCACTCCCGAAGTGATATTCATTACGTTGGAACCGCGATTTGAAAGTAGTGCAATTGTAATTAACCAAAATGAACTTTTCTTCGTCTATGTCTTCGTCTACCTGTAAATTAAGGAGAAAAAAGGTAATACAGTTCCAAATAATTAAAATAGTCCTAAAAACCTTGGCTGATCGGACACTGATGTTGAGCTTTGCAAGAGTAGAGCACTGAACACTGAATTCTAAATCCAGGTCAGGTTTGAGGGGAACGTTTCGAAAATTAATTTGCTTTATGTGTCGATCTTCTTTCTTTGAAAGATTAAACGTAAACTGGAAGTCTAATTGTAGGTCATAATAACATGTAGGCAACACAGTCCAGTTTGCCGGGACGCCCGAATTAGTGTTGGTATGTGATGTGACTGTCAGGAGTCCTGGCGTGTAGTGGTTGGCCAAATCACAACGTTCACAGTGATCACCCACGACACCTTTGGTTTGACAAAAACATCGGCCAGTCAACGGATGACATTGTGTCCCGTGTCCGTTGCCTACAAATAACGAAATACCACACATGAATGATATGTTTATAATCAAACGATTGGCAAATTTGTAAAATTGTCTTACATTGGCAAGGAGAACATGTTCCTCCGTTTACAGGATTGCCAAAGTACCCTGGAGTACAGGTCTCACAATGGGAACCTATTATCATTTGTCGTTCCAATCATAACAAGAAGCCGTGAGACACACGAATAAATAGACACTTTAATTATGTTTACAATACCTTCAGTAAGATGTAAACAGGGTTGGTTGCATTTTTGAGTACCTTCCATGCAAGTGCTATGCCCATTACATTGACAAGGTGGGCAACTCGTGAAAAACCATTGTTGATTCGGGCAAACCAATTCAGTGCGCACGTTTAGTACACTTGTAACGGGGCCACTGAAACCGCCGGGCATGCAAGTTCCTGTACCCCGATTTGAGCCATCGTCACACCAACCGCAAGCTGGATCTTCCTGGAATGCGGAAAGGAAAGATTACAAGGTTATGTTAAATGTTGACCATTTTCTTTAAAATATCCAACCTGGCATTCGGAACAACTGCGGTGTGATTTGCATGTAGTCATCTTTGTATACACACTTGCTCCGAGAGGTACATTTCGTTGTCCCGTCGAACTTCCTTCTTCCAGTTGTGGGAAGTCCAAATCACGGCATTTGTTTTCGTGGGTAGTCCACTCGGTGCACAAGCCATATGGAAAAGAGGGAATGTAGGCATTCTTGTCAACACAGCGATTCTGGTTTGAACACCACAAGCAGGGGCCCTGACGAAAAATGGATCACATCATATTTTTCCCGCGACCCCAAAACTTGTGGATTCAAAAAATACCTGAGTACAGTTTTTGCAATTAGTGCGCAAGCTGCACGGTGCTTCACAAGTTTGATCTTCTTTGACATCCACTTTTTCAGTGCGATTGCCCATCTAAGAAATTACGAACCGTAAAAAAACGACAAAGATCTTCAAATAAAGCTCAAATTAACAATGAAAACTAAAGAGAGCTTAATGGCGATTCACACTGAACTATATCCGCTATATAGAATGAAAAAGGAATAAGGCGCGAAGGAATTTTTATAAATTTTAGAAGCCTGATTTAAATTTCTTTTCAAGATTTTGTTTAGAAAAATAACGAAGTAACTTGCAAAAATTAAAATTAAAACTGCAAGTGCGGTCATTTCCAGCCAACAAACGTTCCGTATCTTTCAAATGTGTTACAAGAACAGAAATTCAACCACGTAACGGTAGCTCAGTGTGAATCAGGCTTAAAAGAGACGCAAATGAGAATATGTAACCTTGCGCACATAAGAGTAGCAACGAGCGTCAGGTTCCCAATGGCAATGCGGTTCTGTATGGCACGCCGAACAGCTAAAAAGTAAATCCGGTGACATGAAAAAAAGTTAATTGTTAAGAACAGATTTTAGTCATTTTACCTGTGCAACAGCCTACAAGAGTTGGCGTCGGCGACTTGGCAATGCTCAAGGGAAGGAATGGCTTTCGTATGTGCCAGTCCTTCTTTGCACTTGGCATACTGACAATTATGTCCACACCAGACACAGTTAAATGTGGTATGCAAACAAGTTGGGCAACTGGAAATCGAGCTACATTGAAACGTTGAATTGATCGCATATCCAATCGGCCAGGCTGAGGAAGACCATTCAGTTTGCGAGTTTGTCGTCTCCGGAAGTAATACTAAAGAAAAATTCTAGTGTAACTGCTGCAAAAATATAAATAAGTATGTCAAGTTACATAAGCCAGGGCATTTTTCATAGCCTTCTTTTGAAACGCTGGCTAGAGGTTCGCATTTTTTGGCGGCTTTGTTCCAAACACACTTTACACCAGGCATGGCGGTCAAACACTGCTCCTTGGTTGTTAGAGAAGTGCAAACGCCAACAACGTAAACTAGAACATCGCTTTTCAGTCGTCCGTCGAATCCGCCAAAAATAAGCATTCCATACGGAAGCAGTGGTTGGTGATATTCGTCACCATCATTCAAATCTTTTTGAAAGAATATAATTTAAAGCAGAGAAGGAAACGGCGAACTAAACACAAAATGTTTACCAGAAGAGGGACCGAATGAGGCCGCTAAATGGCCATAACGAGATAGGTCTCCACCAACGCTAGTAGCCGACGGCTGTTGTAGTTTGTACCAACTGTCGCATACTGTATCGTAAGCGATAAAGTCTGAAGAATAACATTTGGCACCCTAAAACGTGATTGCAATATCAATTAGCAAGTTTGACCGACTAATGATTTATTTTAAGGAGAAACATTTTTACATTGCTGATGGCTGTTTCATTATGCGTGTTTCCTCCATAAACAAGCATTAGACCACCGCTCATAATGGCCGAATGGAGGTATCGGTAGGAGCCGCTTGACGGATGTACACGCCAAACCCTCTGCGCAGGGTCATACGAGTGCAGGGCGTCCGTTAATCCATATGCAGAGCTGCTTTCTGATTGATAGCCACCGTACACATAAATACGTTTCGTCAACGGATCCCATACAGAACTATGGCCATATGAGCCCTGAACCAGAGCCCCTGAACTAGATACTACAGTCCACTGCCTGCTATCTGTAAATTTCCAAAAACATTCACAAACAATGCATAAATTATTTTTCTAGAAAGATTGGCAAACCGTTTTCATTTTGTTTACCTATGCTGTACTCCTGAAGAATGTTGAGATATCCATAAACAGGATTGTAACCAAAAATCACATACATCTTGTCCTTGACCAAGACTGCTGAATGACCGGTAGCTGCTACAGGCCCACACATTCGATGATGACACTCTCTGTTTTTGCTAGGTGCCATAAGTATCCATTCTTTGGTAGACAAGTCGAGGCTCCAAAGTTGGGATGAGACGGAACCATCGTGAGTTACGCCTCCATACATATATAATACACCCTAGGGATAAAATATCAAATATAATGGAACTTAACAGAACATATTTTCCAACAACAGTTTCAAATGCCTATATCATGCGAGACAGTTTTTTTCGCGATCAAATCTAAACAGTAAAGAGATACCATAACCAAAAGGATAAATCTGTACCTCGTGAATCAGAGTAGAGTGACCATGCCGCAGCGTTGGAATAAACAATCCGTTAGTTTCCACGCGAGACCAGTCGTTACCTACAAACAAAACGATTATTTTTTCTTTCATCAGTTCAATATTATGTTATCTGAATATGGCAAACCTGATATATTAAATGCCATAGTGAGAGGTAACTTCAGATCTAATCCATGACCACCGACGACCCATAAGATGCCTTTCCACACAGATCCACTACTTTGAGTGCGAGCCAGTCTTTCATCGCGAGTTGAATTAAATTCCCATACACTGGTCCAAAACCCCCTATCTCTTGTCTGATTGCAGTCAAGTCCTTCATTTACAAATTCTCTTTAGATTTTTGGCATTTAAAATGGAACCAAAAGGGTTTGATAGAACTAATGTTACCTGACCATCCTTCATCACAGATGCAGCTGTGGGTTTCCATATTACAAGAGCCATGTTTGCTGCAGTTATTAGGACAGACTGCATATTGACAACTATGTCCATGGAAATCAGCATCACATGTGCAAGTACTTCCAATGCATACACCATGGCCAGAACATCGTTTCCCTTCCTCGTTAAATGGACATGAATTTATACTACAATCATTGTTTGAAAACAAAGGAATTAGAAAAACCATAATGATAAAAATATGTAATCAAAACTATTAATCCTTACCTGTAAGAAATATTAAATCCTGACATATTATATGCCAAATCACTGTAAAAGTATAGCAAGATAGTGTTTGAAGTAGAAGTTATTTGATTTAATTCTTCCACCTTGTAACTACCATACATGGTTAGGCCACTGAAAATAAAATGAAAGAATGTTATACTCTGGTATGCATTGTAAAATGTAACTCTGTAATAATATAATAATATGAAAATTGTTTGAAGAGAAAATTCTATACCTGTAAACTGCAAGTAAAGGAGCAAAAACAGAATCTCCATCATATACATACAGATGATCCCAGCTACATTCAGTTGCAAACTCGATGAGTTGTAACCTTTACAAAAAATGAATGTTTAACTTATAAATCAAGTGAACAATAAAACTTTTTATTCCAAACAAAAACAAAGTACTTACGAAATTGTTGCATTGGGCACAGAACTTTGAATAATCCATGCACATTTTGTGTCTAAAGAATAATTGCCAGGCCCGTCAGAGAGGAAGCCAAATGGGCGACTTAACAAAACTTTCCCTCTACACTGTGGGATATCTGCCCAAGTGGGAAGAGGTGAGGGTATATTAAAAAGTTGTTGATCATTTTGTTCGCCGAATTCTGATTCCGTGATACACGTTTGTGTATGATTGTCGCACTGGTAAACTTCATCAGCTCTGGAGCTTTGGGTCGTAATAAGTAAACCAACACAGACTAGATATAAGGCAGCTACAGTCGATTTTCTACGGTATTTATAAAATTCTACGGCACTGATAAAGGATGAAAGCAACTCCATGTTCATCCATTCGACTGACAACAGCTAGGCCCTCAATAACAGAACAACAAGCAAAACAGTGTTCGTGTCGAGACCTATGACGTCACTCTTGTAGCCACGGGCTTGTCTCGGTTGGAAGAGCGGAGTCGCACGTTTGCATACTACCAGCAGTTGGCCAATCACCGAATTTTTCCTTCTTCTGGGCCCACTTTTTTTTCTTATCAAAACTTACCGCTGTGCTGTCTCTAGAAAAAAAAATACCAGTGAAACGGGGTTTACCGCGAAGCTCTGTGGAAGAAGACGAGTCCAATGACCGAAAAGACAAGGCTCTTTTAAAAGAGTATTGCCACCACGCAAACACTCCTTTGTGACTATTGTGAGCTTATCGATAACCGCAAGCGTGGGCTTATTACTTTTCCCACAATATATCTCTTTGCTATAAGATTCATCTGTACAAATGTAACAAAAAATACAAATAGGAGATGACAATATGATTTATATATCAACTACTATTGCGAGGCGTTCATCGAGGTCTTAATCTCTGTTTCGGTTGCACGCTCACGGAAATGCCGTTAAACTACCTTGACTCTTTACTGATTAGAACTAAACATTTAATTCTTGGGGTTTGTGGTGATTTTAACAACTATTAAATTTATCTAGCTTAACGACCACATCAGGTCGTTGGCTGTGGTCCCAAGGACAGTACAAGAATAAAAAATGCGAACTGGGTCTGCACGTACGTAAACGAACAAAGAACTCACCAAGTCTCTTAATTTTGTTTTTATGTGGCGCCCTATTCATTAGTAACAAATAACAAGTAATTATTTTTTTAAAGGAAATACTCTTGGTCCACTCTGTAGCTTACACGTCTCCGGAACTCTCATTTAGTTGTAGAGCTTTTAATAATCGTTCGTCGTAGAATTCAGAGACAACACAAAGCAACAGATTCCAATTTCCAACATGGAAGATAATAGTCGAGAAACAAAACTGGTTTTACAAAATTTAACGGCACGGTGCTTTGTTTCTTAAGCAACAATTCCCAATGCAAGCTTAATTCCATTTTCCAATTTTGCGCTTTTCCTTAAAAACATAACTGGTTTGTGTCGTAGCCTACATGGAAATGTTGACCAATCAATGGATCAAGCTTTCTAGAGCTATGATATAACACAAACGTTGAATATGGGGTTTTAATAGCCACATCGAATTTATTTCGCCACGAAAATCCAATTTTGGAGTAAAAGGTAAACTTCTGTTTAAATTCTTCCTTTCCTTATTTATTCCACATAGTTCATGATCTGGCCTTAAGTTTCTTAGGTTTGAAGTTGCTTCTAATGGAATCATTACACCCTTCCCTATATGAAAAAGTAAAATCTCATCATCATATTTTATGGCATTTCATCAATTTTATGTTTTACCTGTTTCTTGCTAGTTCAATAGCAAGGAATTGCACACGAGGCACAATCATGGAATTTGCTTCACTGTACTCTTTACTTGATTCAAGGCGAATTAATGTTGCATAGTTATAATCTTCTACACAATCTTTGTACATTTCACAGAAAGATCTCCACAATTCTTTGGCCTGAGCAGATTTGAGGTTTTCTTCAGTAACTAAAGCAACACTCAAGTCAGGAAATGTTTCCCGAAAATGCTTGTAAAGCTGGTCATCATGTTTGGTCAGCTTCAAGATCTTAGGATCTACTGAGCTTAAAAGCTACTAATAAAAAAATGTGTTATTGTAAACATAGCTAATATTTAGTTGTTTGATTACATTGAAGTAGATTTCTGCATGTTCAAATGCTTTTATAGCCCACAATTCTTCTATCATAGTCTGTAAAATAAATAGTTCAATGAATTGTTAAAATGTTTTAAATAAAATATTTGAATAATCCTTACATCATTCACGAATTCATCCCCTGGCCTTTCCAGAACAGAGGCGGCTGCAAGCAACCCATCAGCTCCCTGTTAAAAAACTACGTTGGTATACTTTATAAATTTACCAGAAACAGAAGAAACTTACAATTTCATTTCCGAAGTTAACTGACATGATACTAGTTTAGAAAAGATTCTGGCTTGGAAAACTTTCAGAAATCACGATTCAACCACATGTACCATACACACGACGCAGTTCGTAAACTCGAACTCGTGGCTCTACTGTCTATCTACTCATCTACTCTCTTATGTTTCTAGCAGACGTCGCCGAGCGAGCAGACCGCACCGCTTGGTTTTTTTGGAGGTTGGGCACAAGAAAAAGGAGGCACCGCCATCTACTGGGTTTTTTTCTTACAACGCTTGATTTAGCGCTTAATTTAAAAAAAATCTAAAAAATCTAAAAAAGAAGGAAGAAAAAAAAACATAACATGAAATATTAAAAATGAAATTGCCGATTTAAAAAACATGCAGATTGTCACTCATTTAACTAATCCATAAAACTAGAAGATAATTTTTGGTTTAACTACACAACTAAAACTTCCTTAGTGTGGCATTGAACTGCTAATAAACTGCATACAATGCTACGTCTATCCGTTATCGGTGAAATTGTAAACGTGTTGACAAACTTTATTATTGGGGGCGTCACAAAGTCATGACGACAACGCAATCAGCGCGAAGGATCTCTTTGATTGCAAGAACGAGTTCGCTGGAGAGACTGACTCTCTTCGATCTTTCGTAGAACCGCCGAGCGTCAAGTAGCTTTATATTACTATCACACGTATCTCTATTGTCCGAGTTTAGAGGAGATTTACTGTATATATATTATATATATACATTATATAATACGTATATATATTATATATATCCTGTTTCGCAAAATGTTTTCGCAGTGCAACGTCATGTTACGACGTTGCTGCTGCATTTAAACCCAAAAACTGGATTCAGATTTTGAAACCTCAGTCATAAATTTTATATGCATGATGATGAAGCACCAATCCACGGCTGCTATGGACTGCAACTTAGATATATTTATACAACAATTGCAGTGATCGCTTCATTTATGGTCTACTAATAAAAAATTTATTCCGCAAGATTTAACTTAGTGCAAGTCAATTAAGGGGAAATGTTTCAGTGGCGATTATTGAAAATCTGTTACGTTGCGAGAAAAATGAATTAAGCAAAATGTCGGTCAGTGTGTCAATAGTGACTAATATTTTCTCTCTACATCCATCCAATTTCCATTCTCTCGCAAGTGGGAGTCACATCCCGCCACCTCTACCACTTGATTCATATTCACCTTTCACCAGTCACACCTTTTCATAGATCGATCTTATCTCCATAATGACAATCACGTCCCTCGTTCAGCTTCATTCCATCATTCTCTTTAGACAAAACAAAACGTGTGGCTTATTAATAACTTTCTTAATTTAAACGGAATAACTTTTCTCAATACTATAAGAGAAAACGGCGAGAACGAATCGATAAGAAATGAGCCAATAAACCATAAGAGCCTTTAAAACTGCCAACGTGTCCAACGAATTTTATTGCATTGTATATTTCACTTTTTGTGAGCGAGACAATCCTAAACAGAGAAATCCAAGAAGGGTTGTAAAATTTTCGGTCTCTCTGAAAAATCACGATATTTTTTAGTGGTAGGAAACAAGTGCATACAAGTCGAAATATAAGTTATCGCATGTTATCTTACATCTACTGAACCTCTGTTCACGTTTGATTTTAAAATTGAAATTCATTTTAAGAACTTCACGGTAGCTAGTGCTGCTAGTTGTGCCAGAGAGAAGTTATTGACACAATTCGCTTATTTTACTTTTCAATATCATTTTCTAGCGCCAACTAAAAAATAAGATTTCACAAACTGATAACCTCATCATAACGCTCCGCTACTGGTGGAGCGTTATTTATGTTATATATTTAACATATTACATTACTTAACATATTTGCATAAAAATGCATACGTATTGGTCTTGTTTTCAGAGAGAATTGCAAGCCAATTAACTACGTTTTAAAATGCTGTGCGAAAATTTGAGTGTTTATATAGCTAGGAGCCGTCTAAATATTGAAGCAAAGCTAGGCTAAGGAATGTATAGATGGGCTACACGCATGCGTCTTTCTACTATTGATTAGTCCATATATACCGCCATAACAATGGGTTCTTGACTTTTCGGCTTAATTGTTTTCGATATTTTGGAATGTTACCAAAATGTTTTATCCTCCTAAATTTACATCGTTTATTCTTTTCGATTGCAATTATCCTTACTCTTTCGCTGTCAAACCAAATCGGGTATTTACAGAAGAACATGGTATTAAGCGGAAAGTTAATAGTGCGCAACTAATATTTGTCGGAACTCTGAAGTTCCGAAGAGTTTCGGGCATGCCAATTTGACTCTTCAGACATTAACTTTTTGAATAAAACATGTTCTACACATACTCCCAGTAAGAAAAAATGGTAACATCCTAGAAGCCAGAAGCGTGACTACCCTAACGCCGTTCATGTTATATGTTGTAGAAGTGTCATATCCCACGCGCGCACTACATTCGATGCTTCGTCTGCAAGTTTTGTAGTCAACGTCTCCAAGATTTATAAGTTATGTCACGTTAGAAAGTAATTGGCAAGTGCACTATATGAAGAATGTTATGTGTTACAGGCGACGGAGGAAAGAGCCATTTATATATCTTAGTTGGTAATCAAGGTCAAATCACACAATATTATAACATACCGAGTAACATACTGGCATCAGCAGTCTAATTGACTATTATGTGAGATCCGATTTTTTTATTATTCGGTTCTTAATGCAACGGACGACAAAAAATATAGCGTAATGCAATCTCCCACTGGAGTTGAGAGATAGATTTGATTTGTCAATTACGCGAAGAAGTATAGGCTAGGCTGTAACGTGTAAAATAAGTCCCTGAATTGTACCTGTTGGATCATCCATCACGGCAGCCGGAAGACATAGATTCCGGCTTATCTAAGCTTCGGAGATTCGTAAAAAGTTAGTCATCTTTATTGGTATCGTAGTAAAGTAGAATACTACAAAGCTCAAAACTTCTAGAATCAAAAGTAAATCTTATTCAATTTTTATCTCAGACTGTAAAGTGTTTGGTTAGAGATGTAATCAATAATGTAAGCAGAAAATAATTAATGTCATACATCTTGATACGGCTTGTTTTTTACAAAGGTAACCCTATTTATATTATATTTTTCGTCTTCGTTTTTTGTTTTTTGTTTTTATGGGTATATCAAATCTGTAGCCTAAACACTTCATTCGACTGTAAGACAGATTAGCACCACGCACTAGAGCTTATAAATTGAGCCGGCTTTTGTTCCATATCGGTGTCGAAGAATAAGAACTCTGTGTGGTGCAAATCAGGTACCGTATTTGATCTCTACTTCCTATCCTTTATACGATAAGTTCACTTTCATATATTTCTAGAACAGTCCTTATGCAAGACATCATTGATGTATGTAAACCCCTAGCGCATTGGCGCTCATCTGTGTTTATCAGGGTAACTGCATGCGGATGGTCAAGGCATGTCGTTTCAGACTTCTATTTACCTTATTTCTCATACAGCACGTACAAGTTCCTCAATTGCTATACGGAAACCTTTCTCTTTCAAGTTGATGCAGACGATGCTACAGATTAAACTTTGATATTAATACTAGAAGAATAGAGCATGTACCCCACATCGGGATCCAGTGCCAAAACAGTCAAGAGAGCCGATGTCTGTTACATGCTGTACGTCTAGCCAAGCATCGTTAGCCGGTTCGCCGAAGGGGTATAGATGGAAATAGTGAGGAAAAGACGAAAGGCTTGCGAAGTGCGAACTTCCATAATGGCTAATGACCCAGGGCACTCCCGAGGCGCATTTCGTGTTGCCTTTGTAGACAACAGCATAAACCACCGCATTTTGGCAGGGCTTCTTGACCAATTGAAATTAAACGTAACTCAACTAATGCGGAGAAAACATCGACTAATAAACATGACACTTGTCTGCACTGATATATTCATTAGCTACTTGTTATTTATTCCGAGAATGAAGTTCTGGATACATATTGGTCTCTTTCTTTCGTCTACTCAGTCAGGCAACCAATCCCTTTTGTTAATGAGACAAAAAAAACACAGGGCCAGGAAACCGTCATCAGTTCTTTTTCTTTGACCAATCAGCTGTGATGATAGAAATGGATGAAGAAAAACATCCGTTGCGCTTTCCTGTTATAACGGCGCTGTATGCTGTAAATCTACGGCTATAAACGAATCAAGGGCAGGTTTCGCCATAAAAATATTGGCACACATTGGAACAGTTATGTTTCGACTATAGTATAAAATATTACAAGTGACGACATAAAAACTGGCCTCAGAGAGGTACAAATGAAAGTTGCCTGGGCTGCTGCTGCTGGCTTTGATATCATCATTGCCAACAGCTAAAGCAAGAACCCTAAGCAATTTCGTCATCATATCTTTCAGCGCGTTTGCAACGATCAGAACTATATGGAAGAAGCTAGCCGAGTGTGACGATTTTCTTCGTTTCGCTCTTCTATTGCTAACTTGAAACCAAACGGAAAGCAACGCAACTGTGGAACTCGAGGAGAAAAGTGGGCCAGTCAATAGCCGAAGGCTCTAATTATAGACACACGGTATATTCTTTGGCTTTCTCCTTTGCCTGTTCGCTTTTTCGTCTAGAAAGATCATCACATCACACACACGCATATGGCCTTATATACCGGAACGCGTAACAATTCTGCACTTGGGGCACATTGTTTAAGAGCTAAAGCTACATCAATTAACATCGCTAATACGGTCCTCCCCGGTCCTCCCATTCTAGACATATGCCAAGACCTTGTCCCACCCTGAAGCTACGTGCACAAATATTAGATTGTCGCTACCGAGAGAGTTGCCGCAACCGGCAACCTATTTTTCACTGCACATTTGCTTTCTTAATAACTGCTGAGTGAGGAAAACTTTACCGCTTAGTGGCTCGAACAAAAAAAAAAAGGTTGAAATCCAGAGGGAGGATCTTCTCTTATCACAAAGTTGCAACACATGTTCTTTTTTCCTAATTTATTAGAATAGTAAAATCCATTGAAATGACCTGTTTAGGTTTCCCATAAATTTTAGACTATAGGAACGAAATCGAATAAACGAAACGTTTGTTTGCAACCCAATAAAACGTTGACTGATGTATATAGTTAAAGTTTCAGAAAAAAACCAAGTAATGTAATGCAGTCGACCTTTGCATGTTTTTGTAAAAACGCGTGCAATAGCTGGACACGAATATTGGGTGCAATAAAGTTACGAGATTTAGTTTCTTTAGGGTTGACACGCAAGCAAAAGGTTGATAGGGAATAGGACTACAACAGTAGTAAGGAGGAGAAGAAGAAGAAGAAGAAGTAGGGTTCTGTTGTTGTACAGCACACCAGCAGCCCGTGCAGCCAGCTAGTAAAGAGAAAGCTGGTGTTTCTCGTCGGTCTTACGACACTCTCTACACTCACGAACGACGAAGAGGGGGTATAGACAGCGTGCTCGGTTTGGTGGCACACAGACACCGCCAAGCGGGCGTCCTGAATAGATCTGACGCTGCACCAATAGCCAACGCCCCTGTTACAGCTTTAAAAAAGTGAAAGTGCGCGTGAACCGACTACTATGTCTCTTGTGCTCTGAAACCCATATTTTTTCGCGATTCCCCAGTGCGTTTCGAAAACAGAAAATTCGAGCTCCTCGGCTCTGATAGCATTGATTTTAAGTTTGAAGTTCGGTGTCGTTGCGTCGACTAGTGCCGTCGACGTCAAGTTTTCATGAACGGATATTCAAGTGACTAAAGAACGATCGAATTCGATTGAATTGATGATTTGTCGTGCACTGGAGCCGTGTCGGGATCGTTGGTCAACGCTTCCTCGACTGCCGCGCGCTGTCGAGTTGTTGTTGAACGTTCAATTTCCCTCCCACAAGTAGGCAAACATGAGTGTTTCTGGCGGCTGTTATTTTCAAATGCTGGTGCCTCTTCGAAGGCGAACTCCCGTCGATTTAAATTCTGAAGGCCCTGGTGGCAGCTAATGAAATGTTCATCTATCATTTGCATTGGTGAGATGCTGCCCAACATAGGTTGAATAGCGGAAGCGCTTTCTCATTTAATGCCGCTTGTTTACTAACTTGTTGATAGGTTTATATACCAGTGATAGATAATCTTAAGTCTTGGCTTTCAACCGCTTCTGATTTCGGGGCTTAATAACTTATGGCCAAGGTTTTTCAGTGCTGCTATCACGAAACCGCCAGATGTTTTTAGTGCTTTAGAAACGGTGTTGGCTAGCTGCAACATGTGCACATTCCTATTCACAGTACACCCGCATGGTTCAGTTTTCTAGATTAGTTAGATTGTAAATTCTGTTAGTTCAAACGTACCCTAAGGGATTAGTTTGTTTTATTTGAAACCCTCGTTATTACCTTAGTATAGATCTATATTTATTCCTTGAGAATTTAGCCAATCTCCGCACGTAGATGCAGCGTTCAAACTCAAACGCGTCGAGAGATGGACTAAAGAGTCTAATTTTATGATTATTGGTGATGTGTTGTTTTAGAATCTGGACACCGAAATCTTTGTGCAATGCTGCGATGGTGACGAACAACATCCAAAGGAAATGAAAAATTACGTTGCCCATTCAAACATGCCGTGGAAACCAAAGAGCAGAAACGGCTGTGCGCTGTTGTGTCTGTGCTTCTCTCTTCTGTTCGTCTTGCCTTCAATGGTGGTGTTATCACCAGCTCCCGAGTTCGATTGGACCGTTGATAGTGAGGCCCAGACGGCTATTACTGAGAATGTCCTAGCTGCGCCGACGGTGACGTCAGCAACATCCATCAAACCTCACCGCCTAATTGTCCCGTGTCCTATGGATTGCGTGTGTGAAAAGAGCGAAACGGTTGATTGTCGAGGAACTGCCATCCGAAATGTCTCCAACTTCCTAGCCAATCAGCATGTCACCAAACTGTAAGTAACCTTACATCAAGTTATCCTGACATACTAGACTGCACGACGACTGCATAATTATTATGAATATTGTGCACACCGTGTGCGACGTCGACTTACGTCACATCAACTCCGGTTGGCAGTTGACTGTAGGAGTAACGATAGCAACGTTCGTAGGCGACTGTTTTGCATTGGACGACTGTATAAAAACAGTTGCTCCGCGTCGTTTCGATCGGGGCAGCGTTTCCCGCAAACCAAACTTATTGATGTCCAACATTTAAGAAACGTACATTGGCTACTATATATCTGTTGGCTTCGGAAAGAACTTTAGGTATTTCTGTTAGACGACGACGACGAGCACAAAGGGCGAGTATTCAACTCAACAATTTAACTAAAAGCCGAGATAATCTAGGAGGAGACTGGCTGAAAACACGTTAGAGGAAAGAATGTCCCCCTTTAATGTCGGCCACTTGACAGATTTATGGATAGGATGCATCTATGTTGAGGGTGCTAGCTTTGTGGGTGAAATTGCACATACATTATCCCCCTTTCCCAAGTCTATGACAGCCAAAGCAATACTACTTCATGCTGATTCCATCGATGTTGCTGCTGCTGCCCCGTTTTGCACGCTCATATATGGAAATGAGAAAATATGAAGCACGACAAGCGACGGCCACAGCAGTCAAATGACTCTTTGCAAGTCCATTGCTATTTGGCCTCATTTAGGCTACTTCCAAAACACATTCTTTGTATTTACTTCTGAAGACGAGGAACTGAGACAGCGACGAAGCCTACTATCAGCTTATATCAGGCTTATACGTCACGGGCTCGGTCACGGACGGGATAAAAGCCGGAGACAATATAGTTCTATTTTCCCAATTTTCTAAATTACTTTTTTTTTCGTGTTTTTATTTTTTTTTTTTTCTTTCTCAAAGTCTTTTTTATTGAGACATTAAGCGACGACGAGTCACGCAACAGCAGCTGCCTTTCTCGTATTCACACAGCTGTGAAAATTTCACCCAGACTAGTCTTTTGATATCGGTCGTCGTCTGGGAAAGTGAAAAGAAATGAATCGAATTTTGCATCAAAGATGAAACCATTTCAAAAGGAACTCAAATATGTATACCGTCCTCCATATTTCCGCTGAAGTGTCCTTCTGCCTCCCAAATAACTCACTCAACCTCATTCTTTCCACCCGCTAATGGAGAGTGCTCTCGCAAATTTATTATTTATTTATTTAATTTTTTTTCCTCCATACTTTTTCCTGAGTAGACAGAACCTCAATACCTACCAGACTTAGCACTTTTCGCTGCTTGCGCTAGATAAGTTGTGCTAGTCTCTATCTAAAAATAGTATTAGAAAAAGGCGCAGTGTAGGGGCGGTCGCGTGACATTTTCTCTTACAATATTTTTACATAATTAATGAACGGATGAGGCGTGGAGCAGAGCGGAAAATTGAGTCCATCTGGCCATCGCCGTTTTTAATTGATTTTCGGTTACTTGTTGCGAATTCCAGTTCGTGACGCGTCTCGCGACGCTCGTGAATGGCAGCATTGAAAAATGTGAAATGTTTAGAGTGTACGTAATATGTGGTAAAAAAACAGAGGCAATTTAAATATTATTGAGCAACAACCACGAACTGCTCGAGCAACAAAAATGCCTTAAAAACACCCATCATAGTATACAACTCGCGCAGCTGGTTGTAACTAACCAAAAAAAGTTAATAAATTTGAACGACTACAGCAACAACAAACTCTGTGCTGTGTAAGCTGTGTAAGCTCCAACCAGCACATTTCGGCTGATGGCTTTTTCTGATTTCTGTGTTTACCGTGAATGGTGCTGTGTCCGGGTCGTCTTATGTCCGGGTCGTGTCGACTTTGGCCAGTCTAAATTCGGTGAAGCGCTTGTCCTTTACTTTAAGGTGAGGTTTAGACCACAAGACACGGACGTGAATTTTGATCAAATATTCTAAGGAATTGCTGGTCAACCTTTCTAGCAAAAAGCCTTTAAAATCCTTGGGTGGCGCAAATATTTACAAGTTGGATGCGAGTCCAAACATGGAACAAATAGTACGCACTCTAGTTTCTGCCTCTAGGTAGTGAATTGTTGAATGTAAACGTCGGTTGGAGAGCGAGCCGGAGTTGAAAAATGCATTGACAGTATGTCTTTTGGACGTGATTTTCTTTTGTCCGCCCCTATAATGTTGAGTGAGGTCTCTGAAAGAGTCTAGCAATCGTGTGAGAGAGTTTCTGCTAGTTTGAGGAGGAGAAGAAGGCAACAGCAGCAAGAGAAGCCGAAGAGATGGTTGCGCTTTAGGCGATCTCATTTCTCGCGACGCGCAAAAGATATAGCCGCCGTTGTAATGAAACGTGACGACAAGGTTACGACTGCTCGGCGCTGTCTGTGGCAACATATAAAGATTCCCGCGTCTACAACTCGCCCTTGCCCTCCTCTCACTTTCCCTCCTCCTCCTCCTCCGCCACCACCACCACCACCACCACTCTCTCTTTTTCCTTATTCTTCTTCTTCTTCTCCCGCCCACTTCTTTTCAGCCGCCTTCGCCAAAAGCCGCCTCCATACCACCACAAGCAGAGCGGCCCTATACATACACTATCGCTCTAAATTTGCTTTCCGTGCCTCTACCAACGTGAATCTCATTCACTTCCTATCCCAGACGATGTGAATAAATGGCAAAATTAGGCGAAACGACAGTACTGCTAGACGATGAGCTATTCTGATACGGTGAACGCTAGACGTTTTCACGTTGATACGCCGTGTCCGAAGAAGCTGGAAAAGTAGCCACGCACAAGAAAAAGAAAAAGACTGGAAAAAGAAATAGAAAAGGAAAAGAAACAAGTTTTTATCTTCAAAAGAACAAGTCAAGAACGACTTTCTATTTAAAGTGGAGGACTTGTGGAGGAGAAGTGCACATTTTATCAGTTGGCACATCACTCTTGTGGGCCTCAGCGTGAATCCATATCTAGACGAACGAGTGCGCCGGACGATCCATTCTAATCTTTCATGCTCCTCATTAGAATGGACGGCTGGAAACGACTGCTGTAACTCAAATCGATATGTTCGCTAACTTTTCCCGACCTGCGGCTGCTGGACAGCCGTAGAAAATGGCACTTCGCTCCACGCTTCGTGTCTTTTCGTACTTTTCCTCCCATCCTATATTTGATTTTTATGGTACCTCCCTAGCCCCCACCAAAAGATTTCTTGATGGCCAGCTCCTCTTATATTATATGAAGAAAAGTGTGCCCGTAACGGACAAAAACCCCGCGTTGAAGAAAGGTCGCGCACGAGGCAAACACATCCCATAGCTTTATTATTGGATCTTCTTTGGACATGTTTGGCCCGCGGAGAATAGCCTTTTTGAGTAACCTAATGGAGGCTGCCCCATATTATGCCACTTCAGATTTACTCCCCCGCATCACAACTTTTGCTGGATCCGATGAGATCCGCTGTCCTTTCCTTCTGGTATCAGCAGAGCAGAGAGCAGATGCATCGGTCTCCATATCTTTATGCCATATTCCGTTTCATGTCTGTTGACGTATGTCATAGTCTATCCTGCACGACGCTTCTATAGACTTTCCACGTATTGGAGGTTGAGCAGCAGTCGCGCCGTAAGTGTATATATTGGTAGGCTTTCATTTGATACGAACATTAGCTACGTTTGGCTTTGTGTGTTGCCTTCGCCAAAAGCGTAAATTGATGTCCTTTGTCAGCTCGGTCGCATTCTATTACTCATACGATAAGATTGTTTCGGCCACCAACGTCTATTCAACACAAGCCGTCATTGGAGAAGCTTACTTTTTTCCTAGTACAGAGAGCCCACGAGTCTCTCTTTCTCTCTCTCTGCCTTGTATGACACTCTGACACACTTTCTTTTTGTGCGCTGCTCTACAACATTAATCATTGTAAACCGCGCGGTGACGTCAGCGAGCGTGCTCTGCTGTCGAGTGCATACTACTGGAAGCAATAAATCTGCGACAAGAAAAGACGTCAAGAGAAGAGAGGTGAAGGCTTGCTTTAGAACTTGAAATGATCAGGGAAAAAAGGCGAACAGAAATAAAAGGGAAGACACATAGAAGCCACGAGCTACTCCCATCGTTTCCTTAAGCAGCACGGTTTGAAAATTCGATTTCTCCCTACCAATTCTTACTTTGGGATTGGGCTGATTCGATTTGGATACGCCGTGATAAATTTCATACGACTAACTCGGTTGTCCTACAAGACAGCAAACGCCACGCGTTTTGCGCTTGATTGAAATTCTTTTTACTTATTTGAACTGGGCCAGCAGTGGTAGTCGTAGTAGAGTTCTTGTTCTTTGCCTTGTATTCATTCTTCTTCTCTCTTCTGACTTGAGCCAATTTAGGAGGAAACATAAATGCTCGTTCTCACAATGCTAGCTGGATAAGAAAATGTAGCGGAGGGCACAAGTAACGAGCCCCCATGACCATTCCTTTGTGATTTTTTTTTTTTTCTTTTTTTGAATCTTCACGGTAGTATTATATAGCTTGGGGTCCGTCGTGTACTTTCGGGGCCAGAAGAGCAGCAGAACAGGAAGTAGCTTGGATTGCGTCCAACAATCGAACTCATGACTCGAAACATGACGAAAGCAGTTTCCCACAATCACGTTCCCATTTTTTACAGTATAAGCTGAACTGATGTGACACGGACTGACTCGGCTCTTCTTAGTATATTTATCCGCTACGGCGACGTCTCTCTCTCTCTCTCTCTACGGAAGCAACATTGACTAATGAAATAAGTTTTGTTCCTACTTGAAACAAAAACGTCTTTTGTGTCCGAGAGAGCGGTCTTTTTTATTTAGCCGTTCGCCGCCTTAGCGCGTTGCCTCGAAGTAATAATATCACTCCACTTAAGGACTAGAATCGGAGCCCATGACGTAGACACAGTTTTGGAGGGCCCCGTTTGAAAAGTCTGCTTCCATATAAACGATGTTTTCCGGCTATATTTTACGGCTTTTTCTTCCACTCCCTTTGCCCTCTCGCGCTATTTGGCCAACATCCAAGATTCTCCTTTTTTTCTATTTTTTCGCTTTTTTTTTCCTTCTCTTGTTCTTTATGTGCGTATCTTTTCCTTTTGGTGCAGTTTATGCCGTGGAGTTATACTAACTCGAGTTAAGAGAAAACAGCAGCCGGCAACATCATTCCTTTTGTTGTTTTTCTTCCGCTGCGACACGCTGACGATTCCTAATGCGATCAAGAAAGTCTGAGTCGAGACAAGCTTTCAAATCACCCGGTTCTTATGTTAGAACGTAACCGAATTAAAAAAAAACTCTTCAAGTTAAGTAGCAAGTACCGACAAGTACACATAGTTGGAGTAATCTAGATTACATCGTCTAAAGTATATCGAGTCCTTAAACAATAATTCTCGTCATTCGGATGAAACATAAAAAGAATCCGCTTCAAAGGAATCAAGAGTCTCCAAGCAGTCGTATATAGGCCATTGTTATAGTGGTATCGATTTTCAGTCCCTAAGTGTGTGGAGCCTTAACCTTTTCCGGGCGGGCGGGCGGGCGATGCGGAGCTATGGGCGCGCGGACAAGGCGGGTTCGGTTTATCTAAACCAAGAATACTTTTTCTTTGCTGCGGCTGTTGTACTACGGACGGAGACGGATCTGCGTATCGCACTGTTCTAGATATGGGTAGGGACATTCCTCGGCGACTGCAAATATGTCAGCAGAGCCTCATAATATATAGAGAGATGGGAACTTCTATAATGTCTTCTAAATATATATGCTTGTAACGGGGTGGGGGGGGGGGGAGGGGGGAGTTGGCAAGAGAGATGACGAAGAAGCTCGTCGACTGAATACTATACGCTACCGTAGTTAAACGGTATATTAGATAAGGCGCTTTGAGGCTGATCCGCATCGCTAGACTGACGCAAGGGTAGCAGTCTATTTCTCCAGGGACAGCGATATACGACACCCAGTGTCGGGTGCTTGTTTTGCTGGCTTATCTCATTCGCTCTCATTCTTTCTGACATTTGGCTGCCGCCTTTTCCCTACCGTACCGCCGCTTTATAGATCTCGATTCGCTTAGATAGGCTGCAATCACGTTCTATTCATTTAGCTTCTAGGCTTTCCACCCGATTCTATGTAGACTGTTCGGGCGATAACTTTAGTCACCAGCCGAATGAATAGCCGTTTCATTAATCTCTTTTACAAGAAAAAATGCAGTCGAATCTCAAATAGGTGTTTTACACAGTAGCTACTGCATACTATTATGCATCTTGAGTTGGGCACAGTTACCATTGATCATTGAATGGACTAGATTTCCGGAAATGTGTTGAAAAGATACCTCCTATCTTACGAATTCAACCTTTCTAACTCTCAACTAACTTCAAAGGGCGACCGCTTGATACTGTAATGTGCTAGAGGTAGTTAGCTGAACAATCGGAAGTTAATAGACCGCACACCCTACAAAAAAGTGTGGCGTCTTCATCAAGGGTTGAGCTGCAGCAGCAAAAAATTGGGTGTGGTGTAATTAGAATGCGCTTGCTCATCAGTGCGCATCCCACATGGTGAGTATGTAACTATATATGCTTAGTCTATATCAATCGCTGTCGTAATTCCATTAGCTAAGAAAAACTATTAGCTATTCTCGTCTCTGTCCGTCTAATAGGGCAGCTTGACAAAGCCTTTGTGACTGTTTACTCAATAACTCACTCATCTGTTAAGATTGTTAAGTGCCATCCGTGTTTGTTCTAGGACGACGATTCGTTGGATAGCCTCGCCATTACGGTTCAGGACAAATATAAGCGCCTAAGTCAACTGGGTCAATCTAAAACAAGTTTGATTATCTTTCCTTAGTATCTTTCTCGGAAAAGCTTCATATGTGTCAAGAATGTAAAGGCGTAAACAATCGCGTGTTGTTCGCACTCAACTTAATGTTTACGAGGAAACCTCTGTCGACAACCATTGTGCAAGATTCAGCAGTTGTTCTCCAAATCAAGATAAACACTCAAGGCAAAGCAAGGGAGTTTGACACTCGCGCTTGGTGATGTTTGTGAATGTATGACAATCATTCAGAGATTATGAAGGTTGCCGTCAAAACCACTATTAATTTTAGACAGGTTCTTGCGTGAGTCACATGCGTCCTTGTTGATTGAACTAGACCTTAATTTTGATCAACCCATATTGGGTCACGAATTAAAGTAGCTTTGTATTTACAGGCTCTTAGTCTTAATACCTTCCCAAATGTTTACTTGAGCAAGCTACGAAACAAATCTAGATCAGAAAGCTTTCCAAGGAGAAACAAAAACAGCTCTACACTACGTGCGCTTTAGAGAAACATTTGGTTGCTGGTTGTGTTTTCTCAGCGACTTTTAGGAGGAGAAACCTACGCTCCATCTGTGTTAGGCAACAAAGTAATATAAGGTTTTAAACTTAAGTGAATGGGTCCATATCGGTTACCGCTAGCTAATAGCTTTGATTAAGCTAGCGCATAGACGATACTGAAAGAGATCAAGATCAAGTTTCTTTGGGGCGACCGGGCGAGTGCAGCAAATCTCCGCTTTCCACCGCCTTCTTTGTCTTATCGATTTCCCTTGAAAGGAACAAAAAAGAAATCGTTTGCTCGACGATGAATTAACCTGTCAAGGCAAGTTTTACTCCATGCCAAAACCGCTCCTTTCGTCTTTATCCGTTTCCTTCTCTGAAGAGCCTCTTCGTCTCGAAGAGGTCCCCCCACCCCCTCCTTGCGCTTCTTCACTGCTGTCTCTCGCCATTTTTCTCCCCTTCCTCCGATTTTTATACGCGCACCAACCGATACCGGAATACAAATCGAGTTGCTTATCCGACTGTATAAACCATCCATAAACTTCAGGATCCCCCATCGGCTATTCTTAGAATATAGGATAATGGTCCTGTTGATACAATATCCATTTGAGTAGGGTTATTCCTCCAGCACTGTTTGTTTCTTACAAGACTGATAAAATTAACGGCTCTTGCTACCCGGCTACCCACGCCGGGCCGCTCTCCGTCTGTATCGACCAAACCATGCGACCACGACGAAAGTTCCCTACAAATCACAATGTGAAAGTCATTTCTTAGAAGAAAATGCCTAACCGGCCGTGAAGAAGAAAATAAATTCTTTTTTTAGACAAAATTTCTCAAATTTGCAGGGAACTAACGTTCAAAAAGACTCTCCGGGGGGTCTGGCCGGAATTCACGGTATTATCTGTCCCGTGACTGCCGTCATAGCAAATAGCTGAGCTTGCTGATGTGGGGAGAATATTGAATGTATATTCATTTTGGTACGATAGTTAGAGAAGAGGCGTAGCGCCGGTAGAGTTCTTAAGACTGCCGAAAAGGATAATAAACATGTGCTATTTTGTAGTGCTGTTTCTTCCGCTTTCTACAGCTAATCCTCTGTCCCATTCCGTCTAAAAGCGGACGCGCTACTTGTCTGCTGCTGTCATTCATCCGCCGGCGTGGTTGGTCTAGAGAAATCGAACCATTTGCTGCGTTCTTTACAAAGAAGACGTCGGGGCTGGAAAAAAGCCAACAGCAATATTGCGTTTTCCCAAGCGACGTAAAGCAAGCATCACTTCTTGCAGTCTTCTCTTAACATCATTTCTTTAAGTGTATAAAGGACTCGGTTATTCAACGGAGAAGGTCTCATGTCGCCATCAGGAATACATGTTCCTTTATTCCAAACAAAGTTCGTCCGATGCGACACGGCACAAGACGTTTATTCAGGTTTATTCAGATATATATACTATGTGTCTGGCGTGGTGTACTCGACTACATCTGCCACCATGTGACTCAAAACGAAATGGAATTCGGAATCAATCTGACCTTCACGTATATGGCCAACATGTGATGTACAGAAAGTATAGAACACGCCTGAATGACACTAGAAAGTTTTTTTAGAAAACACGGTGCCCCAAATCTGGAATCAACCAATTAAAAAAAAAACTTCCTTTCAACACAAGCAGTCACATACCCTATTTATCTCAACGAGTTTTCCATTCGGATGAGTATTAGTGGCTGCAAATATTTATTGCCACAATTAATAAGTGTGCTAATTATAAAGCCCTGGCCTTATAGTACGACTTGACGATGTTTGTCTTTTTATCAACAACACGCGTTCCTTTTTACCCGCTGTAGCACAATTTTGAATGTTTCGTGCTCGAACAAAGCAAAAAAGTAAATAGCGAAACTTAACGTGCACTTTTTTTTCCTTTTTAGGGACCTCAGCCACACCGACGTGACGCAACTAGGACCGATGGCTTTCCAGCATATGGCCTTTCTGGAAGATTTGTAAGCCATTCGTTTTTGTTAAAACCGTCTAATTAAAATTTAGGTGGTGTTTTGAATTAATGGGAATCATTCATTTGTTAAACAGAAATTTAGCTGGAAACAGCCTGAAGGACATAGACAAAGACGCATTTCACCATTCACGTCTAAAGTTCTTGTAAGTGTATTTTCTTTGTGGAACCTTTGAGAAGAAGAAAAAACTTTTCTTACCAAACAACTTTGTTTTTATTAAAAATCAATACTACCACTAACCTGAAATCGGGTTGTCTAAAATAATGAAGTATAGCTCCGCACTGGTCGGATGCGACTATTCGTGAATCAATAAAATTGCATGCAACTAAGTTCTAACAACAATCCATCAGTTGCTCTATGAAAGCTATCCTTTTCTAGGTCACTACAGAAAACTAACATCAAATACGTCCCTACGAGCTTGTTTTCACATCTTCCTAGTCTTCAGTCAATGTAAGTAGCTTGACTATAGCGTTTCGCTGTACAGATCTTCTGAACGAAAGCGCAAAAAAATGTAGGCTATTTGTACAAATATAACGCGTTGCGCAGCAACATTTTTAAGGACTTACGGTAGTTTAAGACCGAGTGACTTTTCCGGAGATATGATCACGATATGCCGTGTTCGATTAAATTGATCGAACAAGCCCTACAAATATCTTTTCAGTGAAAACATGTTCAAAGAACTCAAGTTGCATATTCATTGTTTTTAGACGTTTGGACAGCAACGATATAAGCCAATTGGACCCCTTTGTGTTTTCGGGTTTGACATCTCTACGACAACTACGACTGGATGTCAATCGTTTGAGTACCATTCCACACGAAGCTTTATCACGGGTTAATACCCTTGAAGTCTTGTAAGTTATTGCGTCATGTAATTTCGATTTTTGAAGCATTTATTGGAGCAAATGGAAATTTTTCATCCGTTTCATTTATCATTCGACACTTTTCAGAAATTTGAGCTATAACAAAATCAAGGTTGTTTCAGCGGGCGCTTTCCGGAACCTCACCTTTCTAACAGTTCTGTAAGTAAATATCATTATACGAAAATTATTGGATTTAAACTAGATTTTGCGATGAAATTGAGCTTAATTACGATTGGCACCACTTAATGGGCCTTCCGTGATCCATCCCATCTCCGTTTGAGATTCGATTAGTCACTAATGGCGACGCGTCAGAATACGCAAACGTAATTTCAAGGAGAAGAGAGCCAGGGTCGCTAATTTACTCATCGTCGTCGTGTAAACGGTTCTTGACGTAGCTCTCTTGATAGATACAACGAGCAAGTAAAGTGCCTCTATTTTCGTTCAAGATCAGCATTGACGCCATTCTATAAGTAATAAATGATGTACGTGGGTCTAACTGAGTATGAGTTAGTTTCTATACTCTCTCATATACTCTCAACATTACTATCCATCTCTTGCTACCAAAAGAACTAGCACTTCGCTCAGATCCCTAGGATCTACTGTAACGGATTCGTTAGATGGGAGGAAACCCTACCAAGCTTGTACATGTAATTATACAAGGCTCTTAATAAGTGACTAAATGACATAAATATAAGCAACCTATGTATATATCATATCTCCACCGCCGGAATGAATTCGTTTACATCTAAAGTAACATGCTGATTGACGGCGATCTACTAATATCGTAATATCTACTTCCTCCCACTTGTAATGCCGCGACAAATTAGATTACAAGCGTACTCGGTGCCCTTCCTCAAGCGAAGTGGAATACGTCATAGAAAATCTGGTTTTCCCAAGAGGCTATGCAATTTCTGAGTCTGCTTTCAAAATTGAAGTCAAATTGTCTCACAAAGACACGTGCGCAGTAACGTCAATGTAAACATATACGTATGTACAACTGTTTCTCCAGGGAAAAGACTATCGAAACTCAGTTTCACTGAGTAATTCAAGAGAGAAAAAATTCTCTTTTGACTAGAGCCAACCCTTTTTAGGTCTACTCTATCTCGAGTATTCTTTTTCATCATCCTTGCTTTGTGTATTGATGTACCTAACTCACTAGCGTCATCTTTGTGCATTTATTTTTAGCACGCTATTGAACTTTCACGGACGTCCGATTAAGGAGTAGTCTAAATGTTTACATTCATATTACAGGGTGCTCGATCACAACGACATAGAATACATAGACGACGACGCATTCGTAGGACTGTTCTCGCTCAAAGTTTTGTAAGTACAATCAAAATAGTTCATTCAAATCTTGTCATGGATAGAAAATCCAAATTTCAACTGTATTTTCCTTCAGAAACTCGGCTTCAAGTGAACTTTCCTTATTGATTGTTTATACCAAACTCTATTTTACAGGGAGCTTAGGCACAACCATATCAACCAAATTGAGCCCGCGTATTTTCGGCAACTGCCGCTGCTTGGCGAGCTGTAATTAATTCAAGTTCATTATACTAATATATATATTTATACACATAACGAAAATATTTGCATAATTTGTTTACGCAACTATAGATATTTGAACAACAACAACGTTGTCCGTGTTAAAGCCGGAGTATTTCAGCAAGTTTCGCGGTTGATGGTTCTGGAATTACGCGGCAATCCAATCGTCAACGTCGACGTGGAAGCATTCGCATTTTTACCTCGGTTGAAAAAACTGTACGCAATACATGATAGTCATAAGATACCTGTAAAGGTAGATAAAAATCAGTTGTGTGTTCCATCTCTAGAATTCTCTCAGAAGTCAAAGAACTCCGATATTTCCCGTCTTTGAACGGCACCGGCGCATTGGAACTGATCCGAATCGACAGGGCTAAAATTAACTCGGTCCCTTCAGACGTTTGCCATTTTTCTCCACACTTGCGTAGCCTGTAAGTTGAATAATGCATAGCGCGCGTCATCACATCATCACAACTCCGATTTATATTTTAAAGGGATCTCAAGTCCAACCAGATCGAAACCCTCCCAGATTTTTCTCACTGTCGGAGTCTTCGCCTCATGTAAGTCCAATCCATATGCATCAACTCTAAAGAGATCTATTGTAAACTTACTTTACTATTTTTAAAAATCGATTCAACAGAGATCTCAGTCATAACCGAATCACGGATTTACCGAACTATGCTTTTCAACACCAAAGTCATCTTCACGACTTGCTGTTGTCAGATAACAGAATTAAAGTGGTACCAGAACATGTTTTCAAAGGGCTTCGCAAGTTGAAGACACTGTGAGTTCCGCTTCCTTTTTTTCGTTTTTTTTAGCACTTTAAGCCTTTGAGTATGGATTATCGTTCTATTTTAAAATGTAATGTTATTTCAGGGATCTATCGGCGAATGACATTGAATCGATTCATTCCGACGCTTTTTTACCGCTAGAAGAAATTCAAGATGTGTAAGTTAAATATCCTTTGTGAACAACAAGGAGGTTTAAACGGGATTCTTCTTATTGTATTTTTGGTTTATTTGATGTTATTATCCGTTTCTAGGAATCTTGGACACAACAGTTTTCCCGTTTTCCCCTCCATTGGGTTAGAAAATGCTCTACACATTAAAGTGCACAACAATCCGAACCTGCGGGAATTTCCGTCTCCGTCTTCGTTTCCTCGCGTCAAGACCCTGGCTCTTTCTTACGCTTACCATTGCTGTCCTTTCCAACACAACCCGGCCTATTCTATTCTCGACGGGTTGGGTGAAGAAGACTCTATTAGCGACTCTATCATATTTCCTTCAAACGAGCTCGGTATCGACCTTACGGCCTGGGCCAAGGGAGAAACTGCTTGGGTAGATTCTAGTAAGTCTTTGATTTGTAGAAGTAGGCTATCAAAAGTAGCATACCAAGTTTGTGATGATTTACGTTTTCTAAATCTTTCTTTTGATTTTTTTTCTTTAGCAGATCCATTATGGACAAACGTGAGCCAGCAATGGGCTAGTGTATCCTCGTCATCTAATAACCTCAATCTTTCTGAAGCTGATATTGAGAAACTTTTGAGCTCAGCCGGAAGTCGAAAATCCGGAGTAATGTTCATGACCACACGGAAGAAAAAGAACCCAGTTGCTTGCATCCCAGAGCCTAGTAAACCTTCAATTCTATTCTAAAAGATTATTTCTGTAATTCATTTTAAAGTCTAAACTTTTTTTCTTTTTTTTTAAAGGTCCATTTATGCCCTGTCAAGACTTGTTTGACTGGTGGTCTCTGCGATGCGGCGTCTGGATCGTTTTTCTGATGGCGCTATTAGGAAATGGGGCCGTCGTTTTCGTCTTGATATTTGCTCGCTCGAAGATCGACGTCCCGCGCTTCCTGGTCTGTAACCTGGGAATGGCTGATTTCTTTATGGGCATCTATCTCGGATTTTTGGCCGTCGTTGATGCATCGACGCTCGGCGAATTCCGCATGTACGCAATCCCGTGGCAACTATCGGCTGGCTGCCAGGTGAAATTCAAAGTTTCTATTATTACCTGCCAAACATAAACTCAACACATTATTAGGTTGCCGGTTTTTTCGGAGTTCTGAGCTCGGAGCTCTCCGTCTTCACACTGGCCGTTATCACAATGGAGAGAAACTACGCCATCACGCATGCCATGCATCTCAACAAACGGCTGTCTTTGCGTCACGCAAGCTACATCATGGCTGCCGGGTGGCTGTTTGCTCTCATCATGGCTTTCCTGCCGCTTGTCGGTGTTTCCGACTATCGAAAATTTGCCGTCTGTTTGCCTTTCGAAGTTGGCAATTCCGTCAGCAAAGGCTACGTTGTTTTCTTGATGGTCATAAATGGTGTGGCCTTTCTCATACTAATGGGCTGCTATTTAAAAGTATTTAAATTTAATTTATGCCAGACTGCGTTGTATTGATTCTATTTTTGAAATTACGTTGTTTAGATGTACTGTGCTATTCGAGGATCCCAGGCATGGAATTCGAATGACTCAAGAATTGCCAAACGGATGGCTCTGCTTGTTTTTACAGACTTTCTGTGTTGGGCGCCAATTGCGTTTTTTTCATTGACTGCCGCGTCGGGTCTTCAATTTGTGTCCCTGGAGGAAGCGAAAATATTTACCGTTTTCATCCTGCCACTCAATTCATGCTGCAATCCTTTCCTTTACGCTATTTTGACTAAACAATTCAAAAAAGATTGTGTCTTAATTTGCAAAGCTATTGAAGAATCGAGAGTGACGCGCGGCATCGGCCGCTGTCGTCACAGCTCCAACTTCAGCAACCGGCAAACGCCCGGCAACACAAATAGTTTGGGCGATCGCAATTCATCCAAAGACGGAAGTTCGTGTCAGTGTCAAGGTAGAGGATTATTGAAGGAAGACAAGATGTCGATATCTTCCGCGACTCATCGCCATCATCGGCGTCACAATCGTAATACTCGTCTCGGTTGGTTCCGCTCTCCACTCCGCGCTTTTCTACGAAGAATCCGAGCGGCAGAGCGCGAAATGGGCGAGTCCTCGTCGTCGGCCAATGAGTACGCTTACCAGATCGCTGAGATACAACAGAAGCAGCTACATCGTAACAAACATCATCGCCGGGCTGAGTCGGTTTCTAGCGATACTTACAGCACTTCTCGGTCCGATTCAGTGAAAGCCGTTGGGTGTGGGCTTCCATTACGCATGGTTGGACGAAGGAGAAACTCTTGGACGGTCACTCGGAAACCATCGTCCGATTCAAACCTTTCGTCGTCAAGAAACGATTCGTCAACTTCAGCGATGACAGCGTCGACTAGCGCTGGAACGACGACATGGCGCAATTCTAGATCTTCCGTATCGAGCGAAGGCGGATCTTCTTGCAAAGGTACTTTGATCAATACTGTACATTTCTTTCTTTCTTTCTTTTTATAGACGCATCCGTGACCTAACCGAATTGTTTAACAACGCAGGGAGCATGCGAGAACGTGAAAAGTTAACTTCTGGAACAACAAAGGCCGTCAAAATAATTCCGCCCAACGCGCCGATGACTTATCTTCCACCAATTGAGGGCCAACGTCGATCTTCCAGCATCCGGGAGAAAGGTGGTCGCGTTTTGCCCACATCTCCCTTGGCGGCTGGAATTCTTCGTCAACAATCTGTAGCTACGCCTACTGGCAACTTTGTTCATCGAACCGTCATCCCCCAGATAACTTCCTCCGTTGCTTCCACTGGTGCCTGCGAACCGACAACGTCTTATCACGTAGAAGGAGCGCATCAATCGAGTGAGTCAAAGACGAGTGCTTTTGCTGGAGCAAAGAGCAAGCCCCGCTTAACTCGGCAAATTGCAGTTCAAGAAGATGGCATTAACAGCCAATGCCCTCCTTCCAATTACAAATGCGTTTCTTTTAACACCGCCAATATGGTAGTTCCAAATAAAGAAGAGCGCAATTACTGTCCGCTGCATTCTCCAAGGCTTCTCCAGGGCGTCTGGGAGAGTTCTATCGAAGAAGACTTTGAAGACGATCCTATCGATTTGGTAGAAGACTCTCATAGCAAGGCCAAGGAGCATAAGAAATTCGATAAAGATAGCATCTTTGCAGCCGTAGCCTCAATCTATACCAATCGCGACAAAAACCGGTTAGGACTGTCAGGATTCATTCCAAGAAAGCTAAGCACCATTTCGTCACGTAGCTGCAGCGTCAATCCGGACAATGATGGTGCAACTGATGGATGCGATATTGTTGAAGAATCGACCCAACAACAAACGCAGGCAACTTCACAAAATCAGCAAGAGCAACATTACTTTTCTCCAGTCAACTTCAGTCAAGATAGCAAAAAAACTAGCAACGAACTATTGAATGTGATTGCCTTCGCTGCAAATAGGGATGCGACAAAAGTAATTGAGCGGCAACTTTCAAAGAGTGATAACGACCTTTATCGCAAAGCCCAACCGAAAACGTCTCGCAAATCGATCGGCTCAATAGTGCGCTTAACAGTGACCCCCGAAGCGACGAATACAACTTCGCCACCATCTAGCAGTGACTACAATTCGTCTTCCATCCAAGCCAGTTTTGGTGCCGATATTCTTCAGCCCATCGATAACCTCGCCATTCAGTCACCTGAGAGCCGAGAGCTTGAAGGATCAGTTAAGGGTAATCAAAAGCTTAATAATGACACTTCCGAGTCGGATCCTTTAATGCAATAAAAACACATTTGCATCCTCTCCTCAGTTATTTAAAAAAAAATTATGATGAAAAAAAAAAATAAATAAAATCTTGCAAAAGTCGCCTTCCTCGTTTGTATTTACTTAAGCTTTTTGCAACGTGCCAAAACGTCTGACTGTGTTTGAAACAACTATGATAACAATGTCGCTTGTGTAGCTTATTTTTTGCAGCATTCACTCTGACATGCCAATAATATCGATGTTTTTACCTTGTTTCCCATTTGTTGCCACAGACCTTGCATTCCTCTGTACAATAGATACAAGAGCAGAACTGTAAATCGTGTATTTATCAACATTAAACAAACACAGACTTGTACATCGTTTTGTTTTTCAATTTACTTTTGTTAATAATATATCGAAAAGAGATCCACTTGCTAGTGAATGTTTGTCCAATATATTCTTTACAAACGCAACAGAAAACTCCACTTAGCTTTGCCGTGTTTACGTTAGGAGAGTGCATGCCTTTGATGTTGCTGAGCTCAACTCGCTTACGTAGTATTTCTACGAAACTTCACATGATTCAGTCCTCCTAAATTAGCTACATCTGAATTATGCGTCGCTGAATTATGGTGACAGGTTACGGTATAAAAATTTCGTGAACTAGTGAGCCAAGGTATCCATTCCAAGCTATATCCCTTGTGAATAATAATTTACCTAGAAATGTTGACGGTAATGTGCTTCCATTTCGATATTGCGCATTTGAAGATCCTCATTCCAGGACTGCGTCAAATATTCTTTAACTTGGTATAGTGCCCAGTCTTTATACTGTACGCAGATAAGAGTCTGGACCCCATTTAATCTAAGGTACAACAAATTGGTTCATTATTTAAATTGTAAGCAGAACGCGTAATCGGGTCTACTCCAATAACGTCTAGACTCATCAATTCATAGCAGACTTGTGTATTATATATTATAAACCTTGTAGATAGTTTAACAGTATAATAGTAAAGCAGTCCTTAATTACAGAGGTATCCCTCTGTTTAGTGTCAAAGACGTAGATCATACAAATTGCAAGGTATTTGCAATTCAATATTCACAAGTACAGACTAAAAATTGATAAAAATGATATTGACAATCGACAATTTGAAAGAGGCACGGAAAAAAGTAACAAGCAATCCGTTCAAAATTCACAGCGGAGTGGTGAATCCGTTGTTGTTACTGTCATCGTCGTCATCGCTGTAGTAAAAATGACTTCCTTGCTGAGCTGGCCAGTGCATTTGGCGTTCATCTGATGCCATCGCTGGCACCCAGTCACCAGGAGGCAACAAATTCGAAGAGTGTTCGTTCGGAAATAACTGCCGCCCACAGTCTGGACTGAGACTGGTGGCGCTTGGAGAAAAAAGTTCGTAAGAAGCGGCTCGACTTCCAGCGAAAGCTGCTGCCGAAGAGAGTTGAAGACTATCCGGTAAACGTGGTTTAGTGACCGGAGGAGCCGAATAGCCTCTCCAAGGATTCAGTTCCGAATCGTTAGAGAGTCTATCCGGTACAAGCGCCAAGGGAAGTCCGACTCGCTGAAGCGCAAGGTTTCGCTCCCAGTGAATCAATTCCAACTGGTAGAAACGTTTTTCTTCGGTAAGTCGTTGAAGTTCGGCATCGCGATCGGCCAGAACTTGGTGCATCTCTAGAATTATTTGTTGCGCTTCTGCGTGCTCGGGATCATCACAACCATTGATTCCCGACTGAACTTGTTCCAAATGCTCGATTTGTATTGGTATACATTTTTCAGATGAGCCTGGAAGGTGAGTGGCCAACACAGGACGCATGGAAGAAAGGGTACCACTCAGTTCGGGTCTCAAATTATCTTGACTTGTTGCAGCGCTCGTTGATGGCGAACATCCGTCCCCTGCACTTCGACTGTACATAATAAAAAGTGAAATCATAAGAAGTTGATTTCGAATTTTTGTTAAAGTTCAGATTCAACGGCGATATATTGAATATACTTTTATTGTCCGTCATTAAAAATATCGAATGAGCTTTTAGTCTGCCGTGAGCTGTGTTAGTAAATCAGCTAAATTTTCCATGAAATTGCTTTTTGGATAACGTTGAGGCGAACTTACAAGAAAATAAGTTTTATTTTGTCTGGTTTGTTTTTATTTTGTTTTGAATGGGCACGTTGCGATATTGAAGTCAAGGACGGCCAAAGGGGGCTTGCTGTGCGCCTGTACGTATCTCGTCACATCGATCTGGCATAGCTCGTCTTCATGGGGGTATGACTTTTGATGCCTGGGCACACGCACCTTGTCTGTCTGGGCGGGGATTTGGCATCAATTATTCAACATTCAGGTCTTTACCCAGCCAACAGCCATCAGTCAAGTGAAAAGGGGGTATTGCAGCGTGTGGAAAGTCGAAACGTCAAAATCCAAGGCGATGGTCGTAAAAGGAGAACATAGACAAGAGTCATCAAATCAAGGCCAACAACTATAACTGTGGGCTCTCTCAACAAAAAACAGCAAAAACAGCAATCAACACAATTTCAATAAAAACCGCACTTCAAAATCAAAACCAAAGGAGAAAACTGAAAAGTTATCAGAGCAAACGAGGGTGAAAAAATGAGGTAACACCTTAAGGAAGAGGATTTTGGAGTTAGATTGATATTGAACGAAAGGTAAAGCTAATGTTATGAACTTGAGTAATTAGGAAGTAGCTAATGTCTTCTAGTTTTGACTAGTTCTTGCATCTATTCCGCTATATATGAACGTTATTGCTAAAGCGCAATAGGCCGAGAGCATTTACTAAATGAAAACCGGAAGCAGGGTTTTTTTAAAAACTCTTTTAACTCTCGGTGATTATACATTTACACATCTGCGATAAAATAATTTAGCTCTAAAGAGACAGTGTACAAAATTGTTGGTCAGTTGGTCAATCAAACATAAAACACTATCCCCTCTCTGTTAAACTTACAAAAGCAAACAAAGACTTTTGGCCTTTGTTGAAAGAATTCGGATTTCCGGAGACATAACACGGATTGTAGGCCCTGCTTCCTGCATGTCCATGAGTCATGGCACAGTTAACGGATGCCAGTAAGTTTAATAAAGGCCACTAGCGTAAGTAAGGGCAGGGAAAAGGCTAACCAAGTCGACCATCCGGTGTAAATTAGATAGCAAGCAAAAGCAAAAAGGAAGAGGGAAAATGAAGAGGAAAATTCTGGATAACTGTTGGGTCAAAAGGAAGAAGAAAACGTTAAAAGAATGTGTCATGGAAAAGGGCAATCAGACAGATTTCATTTCAAAAAGGAATTTCAAAAATTTGCACTGTTTGTGAATAAGTTATTCATAAAATGTACAAAAGATGCATCAGAAATATCGGTGAAACACCATTCGAACAAGCAAAACATCGAGAAATCGTTACATAAAAATGCAACAAGTTCGAAGAGTTTTTTCGGGCGCAATTACTAAAGATTCTGACGTATCACTATATTAGTTTGCCTCGAATACTATATACCGTAGATAGTTCTGCGAGTCCAAAACTGTTTATATTTGATAGTCCACATATTTTTATCTTTTAATGTAAACATCTTTTAACAAATGTATAACAAGAGTACGGTAGTAGCTATTTGTTCGAGATTCTAGATTTCCATTGTATCGGGCAAAAATAAACTTTCAAATTTGAAAACAAAGGTGTCATTTTATTCGATAAGAAAAACGATTGTGAAAAGAATAGTCTAATAAAGATGTATCGCAGACAGAAAAATCCAAATTCATTGGGTGGACTAGATTAGCTCATCTACGCGTGAAATATTGAAGAATACTCAACGTGATGAAGGGTAGGGCAACCACTTACCCGTTAGGTGGAGTGGATTCATCATCCTCGTCGCCGCTGCTTTCAGTTTCAGCTGTAGAGCTATCTTCACTGCTGCGTCGCCGACAACTTGTGCTCTCTGTATTCGATCTTTCTTGCTCCTCAGAACGACTTTGCAAAACTTCCAATTGCTGTTCTTGTTGTGTGATAATCTCTTGTAAAATGCGAATTTCCTCTTGTTTTTGCGATGTCTTAATTGTTACAACAATCCCATTAGTGATATTCTGATTTGAAATATTAATGTCAGAGAGCTACCAGTTTGTTGGCGTCGGAGACTCGTTTCTGAAGATCGGAAATATGTTCTTGGAGAGATTGAAGTTGGTTTTGATAATGTTCTCCCAGTTGCGTCAATGCTTCTTGTTTCTCTTCCTCAATCAGGCTCTGAAGGGCGTCTATTGAGTAAACTATTTTCAGCGCAACATACTGAAATGTGAGTTTAGGGTGGGGTTTTACGGCAAAACTTAACGTGCGCCAAGGAATCCGTGAACTAAAAACATTACACTACAGGAAATGCATGCGGGTGAAAATCATACTGGTTCGTCAATTTACTCAATTGGCTTTGATGCTGAATTTCTATCGACTGGAGCTTCTCTTCGTATGTTTGTTCCAGGATCTCCTTGCTTTCGTTGGTGAACGTTCCACACCGCTCTAACATGCAAAAGTATATTTATTATTGTCGAATCGTACAGTTCATAGCCCGATGGGCAAATCTAGTATAATGCCTATTTCTTCGGCGTGTTTTCGCTCGACCTGCTCCAAAACTTCGGCGTGCGAGTCCTGAACTTTGTTCAACTGCCTTCGCATATCGCACAGTTCGCGGTCAGCAGCAGCTTGAGTGGCCTCAATTTGCTTATTTAACTTGGCTTCTCTTTGCTGGAACGAGTTCTTCAGCTCAGTCATCTGCGAAAACAAATTAAAAAAGTCACAAAAATAAGCAATCCATTAATCATTTTGGTCTATAAACTGACTTGATGGTTTAGCGCTAATTGCTGCGCCTCGAACTGACGCTTGAGCGTCGTAATTTGGTCATCTTTTTCGTGAACAACTTGGCGGATGGCTTTAAGCATTTCTTCTTCGTTTGTGGCGAGCAGTTCAGCCCGTAATCTGTTACATTCAGTTAACGTTTTCTCTTCCCATTTCTCTTCCATCTCCTGTTGCTGTTTCCGTGTACAGCCCTGAGTTCGGATTTTATTTAAATCATCTTGAAGAAGTCGTTCCGTGACGCGTAACTGGTCGACTTGCCGGGCGGCAACCCTAATAGCCCTCTGTTGTTCGTGAATCAGACCTCGTAACTGGGATACCTCTGCTTCATAGCTCTTAAGATGGGCAATCTATTTAAAAGGAATCGGTTTTCGTTGTCAAAGAATTCCATAAAAATCATAGCGGGTAATCTGATACTTCTGCTAGTTTCTCATCGATGCCCCGTTTGTCTTCTAGAAGCTGTTGGTTTTCAGCCGCCATCTCTTTTTTAACGCGCTCTTCAGTAGCCTTTTCTACTTCAGCCAATTTCTTTTTGTATTCTCTTTCGATCTCTCCAAGTTTCCATTCGAAATCGTCCAAGAGCTGCGATTCTCTCGATGCGTCTCGCAGCATCTTTGACTCTATTTCGGCCTTTTCTTCCAGTGCTTCTTCTAAAGCCTTGTATTATAAGGGAAAATGTGGGTGTTAGTTTCCCAACTGTTATTTTTTTGTTTTGAGATTTTTGACAGAGCGATAAATTTTACCTCTTGCAAAAGTCGCAATTCTTCTTCTCGTTCGTTGTCAACAAGTTCTCGTTCCTTATTCCATTCAGCTTCTAAACGTTCGAGCGTTTCGAGTTGACTCAGCCGGTCGTCGTCAGCCAATAAGGCTTCGAGTTGTTCCACTCTTTGATTTTTCTCTCTCAGTTCCAGTTCCAATTGACGTACCTGTTCCTCCATCATACTTAGCACGTCTACTTGATCGTCCTCTGTTGTTGTCATTTTGGCTTCCTTCTCGACGTCTTGAAAAGAAAGAAAAGAGGTTTTAATAAGCAAATGAAGTCGACTGGAATGTGTTGGAGGTGTGTGCGATAAACAACGTATTAGCACGCAACACCACTCGTGAAGAGATAACTAGCGTTAGTTTTTGTGTGCCATTCGTGAACTGAAGAAGGCAGTATTCAATACTTGGTGTTTCGTGAGAAGTTGCCGTTTCCTCGGATAAAAATGAAGCTGTTGGTGGAATCTCCGGATACTCCCTTTGCTCTACCATTATTGGTAGTTTACACGACGTATCCGGTATCCTTGGAACTTTTGGATTGACGTCACTGACATCGCTACTAACAACAGACTCACGATTGATGGGATCGGTAAGAGACTGAGGCTGTTTATCGCCAAAGATGTGCGGTGACGAAACTCCATTCACTCTATTTGAAATTGCTGATATTAATACAGTGGCGGATGGCTGACTAGACTGAGTTGACACATTTGGCAACGGACAGCAGTGTTCCGGTTGTAGGTCTTCTTGCGCTTCGCAAAATACATCGGGCGGATCCTCTTGTTGAAAGATACCCTTGCCCATTTGGAATGGAATTGCGTCAGTCTCGTGACTAGAATCGCTAATTACAGTGTTGATAGGAAGGACCGAGACTTTGTTTTCGTGAATTGGGACAGCGACAGGCGGATGTTCACAATCCTTTTGGCCGAAATTAGATGGCGACATAAATATAGCGTCGTCAGGCAGAGTGACAGGTTCTGGTTCAACTTTGAATGAAACTTTCTTATCTTTGCTAGGTTTTTTTTCATTTTTCGTCTTTTTCTTGCTAGCTTCGGCTGTCAATTTTCTTTCTTCTTCGTCATCTGCCGGAATCGTCACTTGTGGCTCTGGTTTTGCCTCTTTGCGGCTCTTACGGAAGAAAGAGAACATGGCGACGTCACTAAAAAATGATTTGGTATGTCTTGCAAATTTTCACCGGCTACTGCTACTAATTAAGCAAAAACGAGCAATCCAGTTCGCTACTGCTCGGCGAAGCCACTAGGAGCTTACTGGTCTTCAATTCATTGGCTGCCCGTGTTTTCTGTTTGCAACCGAATCCGCTTTGGCTCACAGCCCAAAGGTAGCACTACCGTGAGCGACTCGTGAGAAAACAGTCCTGTCACCCTAATTTCAGAACACTACACTGAAGTATCTCCTTTGAGCATCCTTAAAAACACTTTGGTGCAACAAGTTATTACGAGCTAGTCGCTGAGAATATGAACACTGGCTCAACCATTTCTTAGTTTAGTTCTCGAGGGATTACAGTTTTATATTTTGATCATCGAGCTCATATCAAATTCAAAAATGTATCCGAGAAAAACAAATTTCGACAATGACAAAAGAACTTCGATGCAATCCATTTCTCTACATATTATTGCTGTCATTTTGGTAAATAACAATTTTGCAAGTAATTTCATGGCGAGCCCATTTTAGTTATACGGTTAATAAAAAAGTGCTTATCGTAGTTCTTGATCGCAGATGAACATTATTGAACAGTGTGTTTGTATCAACGTACGTTCTAAAGCATAAATAAATTTTGAACTGAGACCCCACGACCACAACTAGAAAAACAAATAAACAAGACTTGTAACGTTAAGAAAACGGACCTTTGTATCCAGGTATGTTTCTTGCATTTATAAGCATTTATGCGAATTATTATGCAGCAACATTCGCAGTCATTTACGCGAATGGAACAGGTTCATATTTAGTAGAATTTTCGAAGAAAGGAAAGCATGGCGTTGATGGTAGGCGACTCAAATGAGTAGCGTCCATCTCAAAAGATTTCGTCGCTGTAAAAATAGACGGCACATTGAATGTTAAAAAAAAGTGTGTCAAGAAACAGTCTTCTCTTCCACGCGCTGCAGTGTACACAATCAGCACCCGCCAGGATGTTTTCTGTCTTATCCTTGGACCCATCGGCTGGCTCCGACGCCGACTTCTATTTTTAGATATCAACTTTTCCATCTGCTAAGACGCCCTAAAAACCTATATGCTCCAATGCTCGCTCGTCGCTAGTTAGGACATCCCTCGGTTTCTCAATTCCGCGTCCGAAATGTTGCGCTAGAAGAAGACGAAGAAGAAGGTAACGCAAGTCAAGAGACCCGGCGTTATTCCGGGAGTTTGACGTCAATGACGTTAATGGCTCTCACAGTCCATGAGAAACGCGAAAAATTGATGATCAACCAAATCGCCAAAGAAAATGTTACGCATCTTCCTTGTTTTGCTTATTTCCCTACCGTTTCGCCTCCGGCGAATTTGAGAAAATAGCTATGACACAACCTCACTCATCAAGCGGAAGACTAAAAAGAAAAAAAAAGGGAAATCGTCCCGAGCCCTTTCACAAATCCCGGCGCAACGGTCTACCATTAAAAATAAAACTCACTCACTTCTCTATTTTGAGGAGAAAGAAATACTAAGCGCGCGCGCGAGTAAAGCCACGGTGAGGTGTCGAAAGTTGAAACAGCTGGTCGTTCGGTCAAATTAAATGCTTCGTATGTAGGCGGAGCGTTCTGGATGCACACGCACTGAAGTTTCGAGAGAAAACACGACCGATAGTGATGAGAAGCAGCGATCGAGCGCCACACATTGGGCCAGAAAATCTCCTGTCGATCACTAGTATATGGTGCCGGTCAACTGTGGAGAAACAACGCTTCTCAGACACAACGTCATGCCACTACGATCCTGCTCTACCCTAGACAAAGGCAGCATCTAGAGAGGATTACTCTTGACAGAAAGTGTAGCATCAGAGATAGGAAACGTGCCAGTAGTGTACTGCTAAGCAGCACCTTGCAAGGGATCTTGCGCTAATTTTGGCGCAAACTGGCCCGAGTACAATGAAATGGTACATTCAGTCAATGAACTCCACATGTTAATACAAAATCCCATTCAACAATTCAATGTATTAATAATCGTTTTAGCACCTACATTGGCAAATTTTTACGGTAATAGGACTTACTTAATCCTATTAAAACTCAATGGCAAACGGGAAGTACGGATGATCAGCAACCCAATCATGATGAAGATACCTCTCATTGCAATTCATTGAATTCAATTTCGACATATCCTCATCAGATAACTGAAAGTCATTTATATCAAAATTCTCTTGTATCCTTACCTTAGATACAGATTTTGGGATAACAACTACACCTCGCTGAATCTAAAAGGAGATTTTAAATTATTTTTGGAACTGTAATTCAATTTAATCAAGTAGAACACTGACCTGGTAGCGGATTAAAACTTGAGCCGGCGATTTGTCATGTGCCTTGGCAATTTCTAGCACTACAGGATCTTGCAGCAAGACGGGATCGCCAGCTTTCGCAAAGGGACGATCAGGTGATCCTAGCGGACTGTAGGCGGTTAAGACTACACTTCTCTTTTTGCAGTATTCGATCAGTTTATCTTGATTTAGATAAGGGTGGCATTCAACCTGATTCAAGCAAATTTGGCAATTCTAAATTTTAGCAACAAAATCCTACTACTACAGTAAAGGCAGACAAAAAACAATTTATTTTTATCAATTATTTAGCGATCACCTGATTCGTAACCGGCTTGATTGTGCAAGTGTCTAAAATCCGCTGCATTTGATAACTGTTGAAATTTGAAACTCCGATCGAACGTGTAAGACCGATTAGAACGCACATCTCCATAGCCCTCCATGTTTCAACATAGTCGACTGTAGAATATTCAAGTTTTCCATTTTCATCGACAGGATTCAAGCCCGCGTTTTCCTAAACACAAAAAAGATATTCAACTTCAGGCTAAATGATTTAAGTATGTCCAAAATACCTTAAATGCCATTGGAGAATGAATAAGGTACAAGTCCAAATAATCAACACCAAGGTTTGTTAGAGTTTCACGTAAACCAACTTCCACCAAATCTGGTCTATGGTGAGAGTTCCACAGCTAGGACAGAATAAAATGAAAACAATTTGATTCAAATTATCATGACAGATGATTGACACCATTTCAAATAGATGTGTAAGAATAAAATATTTACCTTGCTCACAATGTACAAATCTTTCCGTTCCACAACCCCAGAAGTTATTTTATTTTGTATGGCATTCCCTACTTCAAATTCATTTTGGTATACAGCTGCACAATCAATGTGACGGTAACCAATATCAATAGAATGTTCAACAGCTCTTTCCACTTCTCCAGGCGCTGACTATATAGGATTAGTTCAGACTCAAATTCTCATTGAATAGGTTAAAAACACACAATGTTCTTGAAGTTACCTTCCATGTCCCAAGTCCAAGTACTGGCATTTCAGTACCATCATTGAGTTTAACTTTTTCCCCCATTATTAGAAGAGTCTCACTGTATATTGTTGTTTAATAAATGGATAAGAGATGAGCACTAAGTCAAAAACATGAATATGATGTGTAGGCTACACATACAATACAGTATCAGATATCCCACCTGTTTTCCCTACTGATTGGACTTTGGAGTTGGGACTAGACGACTAGTGACGTAGGTTTGAGCAGTGCTGGGTGAAGAGAATTCAAGACAAGATTTACATAGATGACAGACGAAATAAACGCGGGCAATGTTACATAAACAGCCTATATAAGTTGTTGTCAGCCGATCTTATTTAGCGCCAGATAATGGAAAGAAACTAGTAACGTAAACTTACAAAGTCATGATTGTATTTTTTTTTTAAACCGTTGCAAAATTATATGCTGATTTTATTTAATTTAGTAGGACTTTATAGTCTTTTGAGTTTTGACTTTATTACAGCTTGCAACGATTCAAATGTTGTCGTAAACATTAATTGTCATGGCAACGACGCTGTTCATAGGTGGCGTAGTAAACGGAAAGAAACAAACAACAGAACAGTGTGCTGTCAAACTTTTTTTTCAAACTAGTTTTAGACTTTCCAGTCTGTAAAGTAGATAATCAGATAAAAATGAGTAACTCACCTTTTAGAGGAAATCGACACATGTCTCGTGAGAAACTGAAACTCATTCTATTTGACTGGTAAGTCATATTTTTGCACTATATTTGTGCAGTGACTGTATTCATTTTTGTATATGATAAAATTTACTAATAATGAAGAACAAATATTTCTATTAAGGCTTAAGGAAAAGGGTATTTTAGGAGAACTGCAAGCATTTCTCAGAATGAAAATGGTTGAAAAACTTCAAGGTTCTGAACTGATGGGAGCAACTCAACACACCCAATTTTCAGCTAAAGATGATGCTATTAACACAATGGTGTATGACTACCTCAAGCAACACCACATGTACTATACTTTGTCTGTGTTTGCTAGTGAGTGTTCTTCTATCCAACAACAATCTATTAGTAACTTGGATATGTGTGTGTGGAAAGATGTTTTAAACTCACTAGGGATACATAACATTGATAGTGCAGTTCCCAGCAAAAGTGGTGAGGCAAAGTGTTTGCTCAACTTCCTTGTGAATGCTTTTGGAAATATTAGTGGCAAGAAAAATGAAAGTAAATCATGCCAGTGTGATGTAGAAAACATCCCTAAAAAATTGATGCTGAATATACAATCTCAGACTGATGTGTCTGTGAGGAATGTAAACACACTGGGTGTTCAAACTCTCCCACCCAATGTATGTCACACTGAGACCCAAACTGCAGATCTGTTGCTTTCAACTATCAAGCGTTCCTCCGATGAATTGAACTCAGAAATTGCGGAATTACAAAACAAGTTGGAGCAGTCTCAATCTGCCCTCAAGCTATGCCAAACGAAGCTATTAGATTCAGAGAAAAAAATTGAGTGCCTTATTATCCATAAAAAAGAACGTAACGTGACTACTATCCTACCATCCTCTAATGTTGGTTCCCATGTCTTGAAGAATCCGTCTACTACTACCTACAATACGCGCAACCGGATAACTTGCCAGAAAAGGATCCAAGAAGCTTCTCGCTTCCTCAGTCATCTTGATGACCGTCTTCAGTTTTTGGATCAAAAATACCAAAATGTCGCTGCCGTTGGCTCTTAAACTAATGATAATCAACATTTACGATATTTACCTGATTCAAATGTATCATCGTTAGCGTTCTCTTAGTTATATCCAAGGGCCCGCAAGGTTCTGTATTGTACAGTAAAATTTCTCACTATCTGGCAGCAGTGTTCACGCGGATCTTTTATTATTGATACTTTGTATGAAATTAAGAACTGTAGCGGGCATCAAAATGTATGTGTGAAATACACATATTTTACTTGTTTTCTATCTTGGTTTTCAATGGCAAAGGCCGTCATTAGTACTATTCGTTGTTTTTTGACCTTGGTCTACTGATCAGTCATTCAGTTGTTTGCCAATCTTTCTCATGGGGTCAGTTGTATCACTATCCCCTTAATGCCCTTTTCCCTAAGGAGCATTTATACATTTCAACGAAGAAGAGAGGGATTAAAAGGAAAAAAAAAAAACATTAAAATGAGTCAATAATGTTATTTTGCTTTGACATTCGAGAAAAGCGATAATTTCACTTGCATCGAAATTATTCTGACCTAGAAAGCCTCGAATGATGATCAACTGACCATGATAATAGAAAAAACTTTGTTGAAAACATGTAAGAATGATCCGAAAGAGCCAGCATATCCAAGCAGAGCACAGCTGCACATCAGTTTCTGTAGTATGCTGTTAGTCAATCTATACTGTCAGTATTTGTCGATGCCTCCCCAAACACACACATATTTTCAGTAAAGTGTAGGACCTCATGCGTGAATTTTCGGTGACATCTGTGATCCAGTACATTTTCCTAACATATACGTGCCTGAACACAACATTTTGAAATTGTTAAAATCAATCCTTACGATTTAACATCGAATGCGCTCCTCTCAAATTAATTATTTCCTATCGGTAACATCTATTCGTCTTTTTTAAAATATTGAAATTATATGATATTCCACAGTCTTTTGAGAAAAAAAGCGAATGCGCCATTCAGTTCACTTGCGTGGTTTTTAGTATTTATGCGCAAGCATATAAGTTACGTAATTGATTTGTATTATTTATCATGTATCTAAAGCTATCTTCATTTATCCTTAAACCTAATTATACTTTATTAGAATATAAGTGTGAATTGTTATAACAGGTACCGGTATATCGGTAGCCTAGTTTCTAACGCTAGATAACATACGTGCCTCCATAGGATATTTAACAATAATTTACACAATCGAACAAGTATGGTTGCAAAATTGCGCAAAAAATTTAACCAAACAAAACGCACCCAAAGCTGCAACGATATCATGGGGTACTCGATATTGTTGTTGAAATAAGAGCGGCATTTACCTGGCACAGTTTCGGGTTGCAGGGATTTTGTACAGGTAGTTTCTGAAGAGAGCCTCGGGCATGTAAACCCTGTTTTTTCTTCCGGGCAACAACAACGAATGAAAGGCCAATGGCACCTGGAGCCTGGAGGGCCATGGAGAGCCCGCTGTTCTCCACTCTCCAGTGCGTCCAGTTCGCGGGACTCACTACATCAGGTGTCAGTGCTGTTAATAACCCACATATTTTGGGTTTTAAATAACCAAGTTTCAAGAAATTCAAACAATAAAACAGTGACGGCAGAAATTTAAATTCTCTAAAGCCTTCTGGTAAAGTGAGCAAGCTGGAAAAAATTTAAAATATTCCCCAACTAGTAGTTCAAATGCTCTAACATATTAAGCATATCGAAACAAAGAAAAACAACTAGAAACGGTGTGTTTAAAAAAATTACGGTTTCGCATCTAAAAACATTCTGTTCATTCAGAAAAGTTAATCTTTCCGTGCTGCTGTATGTATTCAAGACCTTCGAACCGGCTCGTTGCCAACATCATCTAGAATGCATTGTTGATTGACCTTGAGTATTCAAGGGAGATCGAAAAATTTTTGTTACAAGACAATAGAAGGAACTACCTTTTGACTCAAGATGGAAGCTTTGCCAGACAGAGAGGTAATCAACTTATTTATATAATAATTTTATCGATTTATATGCAACGAAACTGGTTTAATGCGTTTAATTAAATAGGACTAGAAAAGATAAAGCAAAATAGACTATATGAATGTAGAATACTCGAACTTTTCATTAACAGTAACATTCAAGGGAGAATCAGTTTATGATTTTAAATTAGGGAGGATATGTTTTAATATTCTTCTTAAAGTTGTTATGCACTTACGCCGTTATGCCTTTACGCTGAACATCGTGACCGGATTTGTCGTGACACGATTTTCTTACCTTATTGCACTGGCCTGGTTATAAAGCTATACAGAATTAATTCATTTACTTTGACAGTGAGACCAGCGAATGTTAATTGCCTTAACAGTAAATGATCTCATAAGCTTTCACGATTGAGGAAAATATCGTACAAGGAAAACGGAAACAAAAATATATTTGACTCGTTAAAATAAATGAGCTCTTTTTCCTATTCTTTATCACACTATACAACCTATGTATTTATGAATATGTTGTTAATTTTTAAAATTACGCTAGTACGGAAAGAACTCCATAGACGAACGTTTAACTAATAATTACAAATTCTCAATTTCAGGTTCGCGCGGAAGCCGAAAGTTCAGCTTTGCTACTACTTGCTGAAGGCTTAGTACTTCTACTAAGCCTCTTGCGGATTTTTGTGGTAGCTTTAGTCTTGGCAGTTAACATAATCGCTCTCCGTCGCTGTTCTTCAAGAGCCTCCAAATGCCACTGCCTTTACCTATACGTCTCCGATTCAGTCAAAATATGTTCGGTGGTTTACATTACTAGTTGGATTCCGTTTCTCCTCTATTCAATGCTGAACGGTCGGTGGTTGCTGATCGACAAGCAGATTTTTTGCCTGATTCAAAACTACATGACCAATGCTGTTCTTTTGGTACTACTGGCCATGGCAGCTTTAGCTACGTTAAGCAAATCGAAAGGAAATCGAAAAATTAGCCGCCAATTAGCTGCAGGATTTACGCTAGCGGCTTGGATTTTACCTCAGTTTGCCTATTTCGTCATTCTTACATCTCTAGACAATGCTAACGTCCATCACGATCAAGACTTTTATTTGCTGGATAATCTTCTCGGAGCAAACGAAAAATCTAGTTCGGCTGGTAGCATAACGTATACAGTTGGTGGGTAGCTTACATTAGAAGAATGAAACTATTTTATCCTACATTTTGAAATCAACTTGTTTTCTAGGTTTTACTATTTGTGGTCACAGTCTTTGTCGGATGGCACTGACACAGTATACTCTTCAGTATTTGATTGTTATATTGCCAATTTGCATCATTTGTGGAATAGTCTACATCCGCAACACACGCCAATCAGCTATAAAAAGTCAATACAGCTATCGGTATTCGGAACAACTTGTACGGGAAAAACTAGTGGCTGCTAACGGTACAAACAACCTTCCGAGATTATACATAAATTTAATTGTTCTCAGATTTCCTCTATTGATTGCTGTTTCCTGGGATAATAGCTATAATATTCATATCTTTCGTGTTACAGGATCTGTGACTTGTAACTGCGGTAGAGGGACGACAACCGCTTTGGAGGTCATTTTGTGTTGCATCGTCTTGTGGTTAATGTTGATTCGGCCGATGATTCTATTTATTTGGTCTCCAGAACATCTTTTTGACTTGGGTTCTCACATTTTGTTGAGTGTGACAGCAGTCTTTGCTCCGATTCTCCCTCAACAAAAGTTAACGCGCCAAGTTAGTATTTTTCGCATTGACCCCACAACTGCCAATCTTCCCACAAGTAAAGAACAGTCCGATCACAGTGATGGGGCGTAGTCAAGTGACCTATAACAAACCATGTAATATCTAATGTACATGTCAATGAATTGTTTTATTTTTGCTATAATCTTCGTGCCTTTTCTGGAATGATTACAATTGTACGTCAACACGAAACGGACTTTTACTCAACTATAGATATAACAAACATAAATCGATTAAATTTAGGAAGAAAATGATATAACGAGATTTTGGCCGATATTCATTTCCAAACTTTGACCACGCCGTCTTTTGAGGCTGAAACGATGTATGATTGAGAACCTTGTACCATCGTTATATCACTGATGACATCCGCATGACCCGAAGGTGGGCTATAGTCGGTCATAGTAATGCCCAGAGGAGGTGACGTCTTCAGATTCGAAAGGTTGTGAATGCCTCCCAAAGCAGAAGAAGAGGCTAAACCATCAGAATAGATTCCGTGTGTTGCAACAGGAGCCGACGAAGGTGTCTGGGATTCCTGAATCACTTCCACTCCATCGACAAGTCGCAAACTATAAGGGGAGAAGTCTGAATAGTTAGATGGATGCACTTTGGAGAAAAAGACGTGACACTTACTCGTAAGAAAGTTCTTGAATTCGTACTGGATCGTATGCACCAGCACTTACGAGAGTGGATTGCTCGGGATGGTATAGGTCCCAATAGCGCAGTCTCAAATCCGACCCGCCCGTCAGGATGAACGGTTTATTGTGACTACCGACACGACAGCCGATAAAGGCTCCGTATGAATTATGACACGATCCCTAAAAACGACATACGTTATAACGTCAAGTTACTCATTACTTCATAGATTTCATAATTAAACAAGCCTGGAAAGACGAAAGAGGCGGTGCAGGACTAGCCCACAAAGCTAAAGTCCGACTTTGATTCTCCCAATCCCAGATTGATATTTCATTGTTATGATTAACAGCAGAAACTAAACATGAAGGTTGCGTTGGGTGGCAAAGGAGACGTAGGACTCGGGCGCCACCAGGATGGTTTACGGATGCTACCGGTAACCGGAAGCGCAGATCCCAACAAATATGAACGCCATTGTCTGTCCCAATTGCAAGCCAACTTTGACTAGGATCAACGCACATCGACGTTATGACACCTACAATATGAAGTTTAGAAAAGGAATCGGATATTTCTTTTGACTTTTTGAACTCACCGTGTCGTAAGTTATGTTCTAGCTTCCAAGCCACATTAGGACTACGCAAATCCCAACCAACAATTGAACCCATAAGTGTAGCGTACACCAAGACTGATTGGTTGCCTAAGATTTTAAATTTATAAAACGTTGTATTAATTTTACTTAAGCCGATTAATATAACAGTTCATATCATACCATAATCTAGTGACTGAAGATCGACGACCGATCCCTCTTGATTTAAATCAAGTTGTCTGTGATGAATCAAACTACTTCGGGCAGGAGTAGAGCCAGTTTCGATTCTGTAATTATGAGAATTTGCCTATAGAATTAGCAATTCTGACACAAAGACATTTAATAAATACCGCATAACGTGGATCATTCCATTGCTCGATGCACTTGCTAAAGAGGTACCTGATTGAATCGTTGTTAAGGATGTGATACCGCTCCCCATTCTAATTTGTGGTTTCACCAATTTAGTATTAAGCTATGTGATTTCGAACGAAAACTTTGAAAAAAACTTACCTAGTGCACGTCTGCTTAGAACGGTTTGCAACATTCCGGCCTTCAAATTTTATGCAATCCCATATTTTGACGGAACCGTCCATGGAACCGCTGGCAAAGAATGAAGTGTTTCGAATGGCTGCTAGCCTGTACATTCGTAGATATAAAACATTCATTGCAAATAGATAATAATCAGTTTATCAGTTATGCTTGAGGAAGTAACCTGGTTACTGCAGCCTTGTGTTCATGCAAATGAGCGATCAAAATTCCTTTAGGAACCCAATTTGGAGCTTTGACGCAAAAAGCTCGGGCTTCTACACCGGATGCTACCATACGACGGGCCAATGCGCTAACATGTTCTTGCGCCGTTCTACGACTGAGTAAACGTTGCAGTTCACCATTGCAAGGAAGCATGCTGTTATTGACCCGTTGTGGGCGATATTCCGCTTCCGGTTGCAAAATTTCAGCAGACTCAAATTCCTTCCTTTGCTGGTCAGGTAGAGTGGCTGGTGGGGGTCCTACATATATATGTATATATTACATTAAATTGAAAATGAATGAGTTGATCAAGAATGTTATCACCAAACATATGCAGCCATTCCTGTGAAAAACACAAAAAAATTGATTAACTCAAAAGGAAAAAAAATGTAAGAATCGTTAAATAAATTACTGGGTTCATTTGAACAAGTGTAGCCGGGGAATGATCGCCACTTTTGTAATCAAACGGAGAAGTCTGTTGGCACTGAAATTGAGCGTAGTACACCATGGCTTTCATAAGCATTTCCGTGCTGTGTAAATCAACTGATCGGCTTTTGATTGCTCCGAGATGGATTATCCCTTGTTCGGTCCATGCCTGTTTGCTTTGATCCATGGCCGATTTGTGTCGCTGTAATTTTAACAAAATTTCCTTCATTCTTAGGAGTTGCTCTTCGGTGGCTGGATTTAACCCCTCAGATCCAAGGCGACGTAACAGCTTATTTATACATAATGAAGTCAGGATATGATTGTGATAATGATGTTACAAGTATCGGTTACAGTTTTGATCGGGCCATTGATTTCGGCTGGATGGGGAATCCAATCCTTTCCCGACTTCCTAGACTCTAATCTCTCAGCTAGGGTAGAGAGAAGCAACTGGATATCGTTGCATTTTATCACATTATCCCAAATTCCTCGTGAGATTGGTGGTTGCAGTGCTTCTAGAAGAAGAGATTCCTGATCCATCTGGACGACGTGATACCGCAAATATGGATCAAGAATGGCAGCCAGACGGCATTGGACGTCAACCGCATTCAAATTGCGCGCAGCGCAACAAATAAATCCAACTGCAGCCTATTGGAAAAGTAGCGTTATTTGTAATTATGGCTTATATATTACTTTGCAACTATACATGACGAATCCATCTGTTTGGGTGTATTAGGTAAGAAGCTGTGTCATGCAGCAACCCAAGCAAAGTGGGCTTAGGCAGAAGTCCTAGCTGAGTAAGGCCAATCATTGATTCGACAGCTTTAACAGCTACAAATTCTTCGGCGTCGCTCAAGCCTTGCTGTAATAGAGGTTGGCAAATAGGTGCACAACACCAGCCAATATAAGAGGCTACACCGGCCAAGCAATCGAAAAAAGATCCACGAAGGTTCTTGTCATTCTTATCGTTCAAAAACGTTATGACATGACTGAAGATTACATCACTGGCTGCTCCCCAAATAAAAAAATAACAATAATTGAACCACGAATGAATTATACCTGTTTTATGATATCATACCTCTTTGACGACCGAAAAAAACGCAAAGCTTGGCCACGCTATGCTCAAGAAGAGTACGTCGAACTTGCGAATCCGAGTCGGTCAGTAGAGAGGAAACTAAAGTCTGAAACGATTCCTAGGGAAAAGCAATTCACAAAGGTACAGGCTTCGCCATTCCGATCAATTTTAATCCGATAAATACCTGTAAAGCCTGAAGTTCACTCTCAAATCCGCTTGTATTGCACCAGTTGCAAGTGCCACCAGGCGCCTCACCCGTGGGAGTAGTTGCGCTGGCTTCCACCCTCCAGTGTGATAGTTCCAAAAACTTCAACGCGATTTCAGCCAACTCAGCCACATGTTGGGCCAACGTGCAACGCACAAGCACACTTCCGTCCTGTGCCAACTACAATAGTAACAATATTTTAAATAAGTAGGGGATTTCAGTAGCTGTGGAAAATGGTTTACGCCGTTAATTATCGGAAGTATATATTCGCTGAAAACATTGGCGTCACTACGCGGCAATCTCCGAACAGGGATCAAGCTGGCGGTGAGTAATTTAAGCGCACTGCTTCGGACACGGCTATTTCCATCCGACATCATGTGCATCTATAATTAGTTTACCCATAGATTTAATTTTTAATGAATATGCAGAAAGATAAGACCAAAGATATACTATGTAAGGCAAAATTCTGTCTAAGATGATTTCATCTGTGAGGTGCGGACATAACTGGTGCAAAATTTCCAGTGCTTTTAACTTGGAAGAGGAATACTGAAGAGACCTGGCAAGTAATAAGATGTAATATGATAAGGTTGATATTGAGTACATACTTATTGCAAATAAAATAAAATAAATTCACCTCAGACTAGATAACACGACATTTGCTATGATAAGTAAGCCGTTATCGGTCGACGACAGATCACGGATCAAATCAGCCAAATCACGATGTAATCTAAAAATAATGTAATGCATTGCGTGATTCGAATCAAGGGCAGTAATATAGCGGCATACTTGTCCATTTTAGCGTCGGCAGGACCCCATTGACGCTGGGTCAACGTTTGCATGTATTCGTAAATAGGCCCATAAAAGCATTCTGGAAAAACGTTGCCACGCTGCCACTGCTGGTACTCATCGGCTGAAAGACGCTTCTCTGGTTCCAACTGAATCATATTTAACAGAAACTCCTACCCGCAAACAAAAAGTGTTTAAAGAAGTGTCCCCATAAAAGAAAAAGGTTACGAATATTACTCTGACAGCGGAATCCTCCATTTTTTCAATGACTGGGGACATGCCCATCTCCTGAGATCTATAAGCCAGTAACTGAGCAAAGTCGAAAGGCGCTTGCCCTTCCGTAAACAACTCAATAAGAGAACACCTGTCGTAAATGAAAAAAATGTTAAGATATATTTAACACACTTATTGACAGTGAGGAAACAGAAGGCCATAAGTGAGATATCTTACCCAGCAGCAAAAATATCCATGAGTGGAGTTAACTGGTAAGGGGGAATGAATGTGTCAACCATCATAGATTGGCTCATAGGAACGGCGCTGCCCTCCGGAGCAGAAGAGGTCATTTGAAATCTGAGACCACGTAGACATATGGGTGAAGAAAAATATCAAAAAATCAATTCAAGGTTAATGCTGATTTAATCACGAAATTTTACCGTTCCGGAGCAACATAACAAGTCCTTCTTCTTGAAGTATCGAAAAAGTAAGAAAAGTCAGCTGGATTATCTTCTGGCAATAGGGCCGGCTTGAAAGAGGCAAAATCAGTCAAAAGCAACCAACCCCAGCTAGTTACTAGCATGTTTTCTAATTTTATATCTCCATGACATATCTGTAAATAATAATATGGGTGAACCAAGTGAAGTCAAGAAGAATGCGCTTAATTAGCCACAAATCTATACATACCCCTTTGGAATGACAGAAGCTAAGGGCTTTTAGCAATTGGTATGCTATCCATTTTTTCTCCAATAATGTTAGAAAAGGTCTGGTACTTAGGCGATCATAGCTGTTTGATTTTACATACTGGCGAATCAGGAATACAGCTTTATCTGTCAACTATAGTCAACCAAGAGTTTTAGTTTAGCTATTAATATTTTATCCAAATCTTTGTTTTAAAATATGTTTAATTACCACTGGTTTGGCAAATGGCAAGCAATTGTTCTTGGGTGACAACTCTCGGTTCAAATAATCCAATTTGTCTTTATGTTCTACAAGAGGTAGTGTTGGATCATGCAAAACAAACACTTTGACAACAACAAGAGCTCCTTTATGTCTTGCTCGAGCAACTTTGAAGAATCTTGTGCTGCCCAAACTATAGAAAATTAAAGATCACCAATTTATAATTGATTGGAACTTTCATGTTAATTTTAGATGATGAACAATAAGAAGTTTAAACTCCGAAAAAAAACTGTTACTTTTATATAATTGCACGTATCATAAAAAAGTGGTACATGGAGAATTCTTTACCTGGAATCATATTCCAAATCTGTCAAGTCTTGTAGGTAATGTTCCACAGGTAGAATCTGTGTAGGGACAGTTCCGGCTAACTGATTTCCCATTGAGTCGTTTTTCTTCTCGAACTTTCAACTAATAAAATTAGTTATTCACAATTACAGCGTCAAATATTCATTTTCTACTGTTTGACTTCAACTGTCTTTCGTGTTTTGATCGAGAAAAAAAAACAGCTGATGGTTATACACGATAGAAACGAAGCCTCTTCTCATTAGAGACTGGCGGTTTCGTTGGTCATCGGCTCATCGCTCATCGGCTCAGACTAGTTGACTACTCACTACAAGTAGTACTGTGCATGTGCTACCTAATGGAATGAATGGGATCGGCCTCATCGCTCATCGACCTTGTCCCTTTTCTCTTCGTCGGACGTTGATGAGATCAAAGCTAAGAATAAATAACTATAGACGATTTGAATAAAGAGGGATGATAACTTACGTTCTTCGCGGCTAATAAAATCAAAATCATTATTTAAAAAAAAACGCAAACGAAGTGTTTGTGCCTGTGTCGACTGTGTGAGTGCTATTTTAAATTCTCTTCAAATTCTTATACCGTCCTGCAGGTTTGCTTGATTCCAATTCTGAATCTCTTCATCGGCAGGTAATTTGCGTTGAAGGATTCTCTAGTCTTTGAACTTCCAACCAACAAATTTTTACCGAGAATTAATATATGCTAATTTAAACAAATCTCCATTGTCGACCGATTATCTTGTAAATTCGGTAAATGCGCACTCTTAATTTACCGGCCATGCAGATAACAATCAGTACATCGGCCTACAACGAAAATTCACACAGACACCCAAAGGAGTGATTTCATTATTCTCGCCGTGTATTTTATCGAAATATATCATCATTGAATAAACCAAATATTTAAGAAAATGAAAATTGGAAATTGAATAAACCCAACATGCAACAGAACAAATGTGTGCTCACGTAGATATTGCGTGCTGTTCAAGAAGTCTGGTCTGATGCATCGATCTCATTTTAGATCTTATTTCTCCGTCATCTTGAGGGAACAGAGTCATTTGGCTTAAGCCTCGTCCAGACGGACACTTTTTACGGGAAAATTACGGGAATACGGGGATACAGGAAAAATACAGGAATACAGGAAGCTTATTTTGTTACATCCACACGGGCAATTTTTCGGATCCGTAACGTCTGTATTCCTGTATTCCTGTAATTCTGTAAGAAAAAAAGTTTGAAATGTTTCAAACTTTTTCCGTGCTTCTGTAAGCTGAAAATAAGGGCTGACCAATCAGAATGTAGCATTTCGTTTGAAATTATCTCAAGTAGGGCAACAGCATTCGTGGCTGACATTGGCTTTTCTTGTGTTAATGCTTGAAATCCGTATTTTATTCGTTGATGAAATTTCTGACCGTGTGAATCACAATCGATAAAATTTAAAATAGCATAACCGTATGCCCGTATGCCCGTATTCCTGTTTTTCTGTAATATTCCCGTAACAAGTGTCCGTCTGGACGAGGCTTTACTGTCTTGGGACTTGAGGATCCTTTAGACCTCGAACGGATGATCTTAACGTACAGTAAAGTACGGCATATGACAAGTTTAGTTTAGCTGTACATAGTTGCCTTTTACCAAATCTATCTAAATCTTGCTTTTCCCTGGAATATTGCATGCTAGCCAATCTCACACGAGATCTAACGTTATATGGCGAGCAATCTCAATAGACGGATTTGTGCTATTTTTGTCGCGACTTCATAGTATCTATTTAAAACGTTAAAGGTTAAAAGCTGGATGTAAACCTAACCCTCTCTTGGATATAATACGTGACATCGCGTCATTCAACCTGAGGTACGAGTGTATATATAGGGAATGAAGGAGTGGGAAGCAGGAAAGACGTCATTTTACGTACGGCTAAGCTATACTTCATGTTACACTACTGCTGCTGCTCAATGAAGTGAATGGATATAAAACTGTCCATCATGCGATTCGATTTCAAGGCGTAACAGGGCGGGTGATATTCCGACACTATGCCGACAGGTCGGCCGTAGGCACGCACACTACGAACTACCGTACGCACAGTATATATAGGATAGGATTACTATGCTGCTGCTCTCGTAATAAATCATGTCCATACCCTACATCTCACTACTAGCGAATATTGAATTCGGTGGGTTTAATTTTATTAGTCAGAGTCTCCTCACGCATGTAGCCCACGCGTTATTTTGGTTCACTGACACACGACGACAACCCACGAGGAAGTGCGGAACAGCCGCATGAGGTGGGGCCAAGTGAAGCGAGAGAGCTTCTGTCGCACTTTCGGCCACTAATGCATTTCGAATCGATCGATCCTGTTTGCTCAATTCTCTTCGACGAAATTGGAATTTATCCTACTGGATGATGCTCAGTACTGGATCTCGATGCTGTAACAGACGTCCTAAAGTTGCAAAGTTAGTTGAAAGCTTGTACCATCATGTTTCAGCCGCCCCTGGCCTTCCCTATACCAACATGAAATACAAACTAAGATATAGACGTCTAACAAATGTAAATTTGCTTAGCAACAACGGCAAGAGTTCTAGTCAGCTTTTTCAGCAAATATATATTTCACAAACGAATTGCCCATCGCTGAACGTTAATTTAAGCAAAAGTTTGGGATGATTTACTTTCATCACGTTTCAAAATAACAGACCTATATGGGACTGTGCTATAACAAGCCCGTGACTGAACAGTATTCGATGGTAATAAAGTTCGATGTAGTGTTATGTTTTCCGATGTGTGTACAGTGCAATATTCTCATAAGACATTTCCAATCACATTGCGATAGCACATAAATGTGTGCCACTTGTGCTCATTGTCGGCAAGGCTGGTTATGTAGTTCTCTTGATCTACATTTCTTTCGCAATATCGTGATTCGATTAGAGAACGTTTGGGCTTTTGGGATGACTCCCCACTATGAAAAACGCACTGGGAAAGGTGATAAAGGAAGCGGGACCTTTCCCTAAGCTTCTTTGATTAAGAGGGACAACGATACGTCGCGCCGGGCGCTTTTCTATTATGTGTTAGACGATACAGCACCAATGTGGTGCACCAATTCTGTTGCTTCCGCAAGCATATATAGTAATAAAACCAACTATACTGAACAAGAACGGTGGCTGAATAGTTACTGTGTGGTGGGGGCGCAACCCCAACCGCGAGACGCCGTTCGTCTAACGAGCAGAATTCGTCCGCCCCCACGAATCCCTCAATGCCCCGGAAATATTTGCTTTTGACAATTTTTAGCATTTTCAATATTCTTCAACACAACACATTTATTTTTTCCTATTTACGACCATACAAAGTAGCGGCTTACTCTACAACTATATTTGATCGGTAGAAGGGTCCGAAGGGTCCGAGGGTCGGTCGGCAGCAGGCCGACATGAAAACGGGAAGGTAGTGGAATCGTTGCATTTTGGGCTGCTTTTTCAATTCGAACGAAACCGCGAATATTAAAATACAGAAAAAAAAATTATTTACCACTTTAACTGGGGATTAAAAACTGTTTAATTTATAAATTACGCCGCGCGAGGTAACCTACTTTGGCATATGCATATGTTAATTTCACTATTAAAAAAAAACTAAAAACTTATCGCTTGTGCTTGTGACAGGTACAGGTTTGATTTCTAAACAATTTTCCGCCTATCGATTACTCTATTGTAAGGAAATCAATAAAAAAATCGGAAGCAGTATTTTTAATGTAACCTAAACAATAATTTGAAGTTCCATTTGAAATTTGAATCCAAGTATAAAACGTAGCAGCTTGGTTGCGCATATACGGGAACTGCGCAGTAGTGAAACTCATCTAATATGTGCATTCTTTTACTCTGTATAAATTCCCATGTCGTTTTTTCGAGGGTTTATTTGATAGCGATTTTAATTGATGTCAAAGGCATGTGAAACTTTCGATTCGGTCGACGCATTCTTCAAATAGTAATGTCCGCATATATTCATGTCTATAAAGAAAAAAAAATGCATTGAAGAATTCCGTCTAAAATATTGTAGGTACTATGATGCGGGTTACAGGGGATAGTGTGTTCGGGAAAAATAAGTCACTCTTGACATATTTGGACTCGTGACGATTTCTCAGTGTTACTGGTTTGAATTTTGTTGTTGTCTAAACTTCAAGTAATAAGGTAATTGCTTTGTGCATATAGTAGAGGGCCCCACCTAGTTCATAGTCCAGATTGAGCACGCACGGCCGGCAACTGGAACAGCTGTGAACGCAGCAATATAAACATTTCAGTTCAGGGTTCGTGCTATCCGGTTTTCGTTTGATGCCGCCCCTCCCTCCTATTGGTATCTCGATGTTGTTTTTCACATACACTTTTCCCATTTTACTTCCTTGTTTTCACTTATAATAGCCCTTCTGCATAACAAGGACGTTTTGAATAAGACTATACGAGTATAGTGTACGACGACTGCCGACATACAAAGCTATCAAAATGGCTTTGTAATAACCAAGAGGGAGGGAGGGACCTTTCCCCTCGTATCGGGAACTCGAATAAAAGGTAAAGTAAAAGCCAAACAATCGAAGTAAAACCTAACAAAAGTTCACTCTGTAAATGCTGCACACACCCCTTGGTTTCATCGAGACATCGATCGATTACATGCGCAGCAAATAAAGTCGTACATTATAAACTTTGGTTCAGAGTTTTGCGCGCTTATTCCGTGAATTACTGCTTCGCATCAACAGTATATATTCGCCAACAGTAAGCTATTGCTACTGTTGTTAAGAAAAGCCGCCGAATAGAAATACAAATAAAGAAACAGGCAATCTAGATATTTAAAAAATAATAATAAAACAGGAAGTGAAAGAGGAGTAGCGCAAACAAAATGTGGCCGATATGTATGGAATATTTACGTAAGCTAACTAATACAGGTGAAACACGGAAAAATACACCTACTGAAAGTTCGGATTACCGACAAAGAGAGCGACTTTCTTGGATCCCCTGAAGGACAAGCATATCAATAACTTTGTGTGGACAAAGAAAAGCCTTTTTTCTTTATATTACGTAAAAAATGTGACAACAGAATCACCGGTATAACATTGTCTCAACCAAGAAAAATGGTATTCGACTAAGTTGGTGGTATATAGCAGCAGATATATAAGTTTGAATTATTGCGTGGGCAGCGCGAATTATTCGGGAATCGTCTTATTCGTATACACTGCATGTAAATGAAAAACGTATTTTACAGAGTAAGTCAATAACACGTTGAACGTTACTGCGCAAAAGCTTTTGGGAATGTAAAAAAAATAAAAAAAACATAAAACAAAAACAAAAAAGAAAACAAAAAAAACAATAAAGGAAACAAAAGCACAATACAAAACAAGAAAGAGGCGTCTAGAATGTAAATAAAATGTCGCTTGGATTCCAGCTCGTAATTCAATATTGCTGGTTAGCTCATCGGCATAGACTCACTCTATTCAGAGCTGATTTGATTTTTAGCTTTGCGCGCGTACCGTATATTACGTAGTACGACAAGACGTTCAATCATGTACCCTCGTGGAGAACGTAAATCAATCAAAAGTGCGCCTTGCCATGCCAACTGGGCTGTGCTTTATGGAAGGATCCCTCCTTTGGCTCCCGTCGCACCTCTACAATAAGACCAAGAAAAACACCCCACTATGTACCCTACATGTATATATGTTCTCCCGATCAATCCGGTACATCTCAATACAATACTGGGAGCGGGTACATCGTCAATTCAAGGCGGACAAGCGGGACGAGTGTGCAGCGTCGTACATGCGGGAAGTGGAACGAGGCAACGGGATATAGAGGATATACAGTAGCTACGTGCAGTAGTAGAAACAGCCTGGTCTAAATATACAGGGCTGTGGCGTGACTAGAGGGGAGCGCTTACTTCTCGACTTGGCTTGGCGTGTCATCGCCCTTTGCGCCGCGAACTTTCAAAAGACACAGCACGGAACGAGAGGTAGAGAAATTATAGCGTTGTTCTCAGCACCTGCTCCTCAAAATTGGAACACGCTGTGACCCCGAAAAAAAGACGACGATAATAAGAAGGCGATTGGTGCTTTACTGCACTCAGCATTTAATGTATTGTCAACAACACAAAAGCTATATGCGCCGGAACTTGTCACTTGTCTTCTGAATTTAAGCGTAAGACTTTCATTGATCTGTTGTTTGATCAATAATTGGTTGCTATTTATCACGGACCATGTCTTTCCTTATGACTGCCAGCACAACGGCATGTGTACGGTTAACAAGTAACGTCAACAAGACTTTTATTGAGCACACGTTTCTAACAACAACCAACGTCACAAAACACTTTTCTTTTAATTCCTCGACGAAAATGATCGCTCGTTAAATTTATATGTATTAGCCTGCATAAATGTTTTGTTGACATTATTTACAAGAATTAAGATCGTATGCCGGTGCAAACAAAGGACGTCACTGAATACTTCACGACGTTATTAAGATCGTACATGTTAATGCAAACAAAGGACACTGAATAACACTTATTGAGCTCGAGGCTTAATTTCGATGGCTCGACAATTGTGGACGATTGTGAGGTATACACTGTTAAAAATTCTTAACGTTTCTACGGATTGTTTATCCCGAAAACCGATTCCGCCAGGGAGTTATTTTATAAATACCTGTTTTCGGCATTAAATATAGCGATGTATCACTATTTTGATATAATTATATCTAAAAATGTGTATTTTAAATTTTATATAAAAAATGATAGTTATAAAATACCTTTCTGGAGGAAATTGATTTTCGATAAGTTGTTTATAGTGACATCTGAATTCAGTTTCAGCATTAAATCCATGAATGCAGCATATATGATAAGCCACTGAGATCGACTACAGTAGCGTTTCCCTACAACTGCAATGAAAGTTGTTCTCTTCCTTACTGATCGATGTTGATTACGAAGATTAATGCATATTAGATACATATGCAATGAACTCTCAAAGGGACTTGCATTGCGGTTGCTGAGCACTTTAATTAAGGTTGATGGTTTGCTCAAAAGAAGCAATTAGTTATACCCGACGTCTCTGACAAATGATTCTCTAAGCAATGTGTTTCTCAATGGATCATACTTTGCCACGTACGGACGTACCGTTTCATTTCCCGGCTGTAGATACAATCATTTTTTTTCTCGCGCATATTACGCTCTTACTTTATGGCCGAGACTGAGCGTTGGCGTTGTGCTCCATGATTGGGGGTTTATAATTCACCGAGTGCAAACATTTTTATCTCGCGCGACACTATTGAGCCTCTTTGTTCGATACTACTTCTGAAAGTTTCGTGATCAATGAGAGAGGAAAGACCGGAGAGAAGAAGCAAAGTTGTGAAGACTAAATAACGTGCGGAAGCGTTGGATTTTCCAAGGCGACAGCAGATTCGGTCATAACTTGGATGGATTGGCTCACATTGTCGTATCTAAGAAAATCGCCCACGTATTTTTCCCCTACCCTTTCTTCCCACGTGCGACACAATTTATTGGAGGAAGCAGTAAGTATCGGTAACGAATCCTTTCTTAAGTTATTAGTGGTTCAGTCTCCTTTGGGAACTCATTTACATGATTTTAATATCTGGTACTACGACCGCTTAGATTTATTTACTTGTTTCACAGATTGGTTTCTTGGAACTGTAACAAAACCAGAATTTTTTATACAAACGACTAGACTGGATTATCCTAATACCAGACAGGAAATCGAAATTGTCCCTTCAAAGGTTGTGTGCCATATATCACAACGGTATGCGTCATCAGTAGTAATCAAGTTACTATTATCATTAGAGACATTTTATATTAAAATTACGTTAACGTCTAGGAGAGTAGCGAACGTATAGTCTTCACTGGATTTAAGTTGCGCTGCAACATTTTTTTTACTTAGGCTGCGATTTGAAGTCAGTCTACACAGCGTCTAACAAAGAGTGTGACAGGAGTTTTAACGCCTGTTTTCTAAAAGAAAAAAAGACATTTGAAGTGCCACAGGATCCCAACAAATGCTGTGCCCGGCGCGGGTGTTGGATTTACAATACTAGCACGGTACGTACCGTGTTGATGTGAGCTTAGGTCCGCTTTTTGGGTCAACCTCCTCTTCCCACTCGGTTGTTCAATAATGGATCAACTGCTCTCAGAGAGAATGAATCGGCTGCTGAAATCCCCTCTGTGTAAGCGTTAGGTGGTTACGAGATCGCAGCAGGAAGCTGTGCAATATAAAGGGGATCGGAAAATTGAACTGACCACGATCGAGGCCAATGGCAGACCGCAGACCCCGTCCCAATTCAGCAACTTGATGTCTATTCATCTTCATCATCTGTTTGTTTATATAAACGCATCAAAAGAAGGTGTACATGAAGGTGTATATCTATATACACGTATATATAGGGGGTCGGTCGAGAATGGAACAACAGAGTGACGCGCGCTGCATTAAGACTGCGCATGCGAATAAGAGCCAGAAGGTTCGCCGGGGCCGGCAGGATTTGTATATAAAGAACCAAGAGAGGCGCCCCTATTCCATTCAGTTCCATCATGTAGCGGGTGAAAAAAGTATACAGAGAGAGAGAGAGTGCTTAACGCGAGCTTAACGTTCTTCTTATTTCTTATATATATATTCTCCCTCCCCCCTGTGTGGCAAGTCCCTATACGTGAGAAAAGCCACCTGCAGCCACAGCCAAAGAAGTTGTTCGATTGTTGTGTGTCGGCGACGACGACGAAAACTCGATTTCCCTCTTCTTATCGGAAACATGGTCATCATGGATGATGATGTTGAAGACATCTTCAACCTTCCTCTTGCGGAGATTATAGTGAAATGCGATCCGGAAATAAATAGTTACTTGAATGGAGCTTTCCTTCGATTTAACCAAAGCGCCTTATCGCTTTATCCCGAGAACGAGTCGAACTCGATCACGCAACATCCGTTGAATCAAACCAATGTTTTCATGGCCACTGATTGGTCTACTATGGTTTCTAGCGCCGTGCCAACGCCAGTCGGCATACTGCGAAATCATCAACAGCAGCACACCGCCAGTCAGCAAGAGGACATGCAGAGGTTAAAATACTACTCTTACGGCATCGCTCTACCAGCCATCTGCGTTCTGGGAATTTTGGGAAATGTTCTCAATTTGATCGTTCTCACTCGGCCAACCATGAGAGGACCAGCCTACGTTTACATGAGAGGTAATTGCACACTAAACGGAAGCCAAAAGTGTCGGGCTTCATCTTGATCTTTAGTTACATGCCATTTGCAATTTATTTCGCGCCAACGCATGCCTGAGTTGCTTACGTATATAGTTCTTTCACTCTTGGGCCTGTTGTATACCGGATGCGTGAAAAGTCGGATCTAATCAGTCTCATATATGGAAGACGAGCTAAACGACCCCGAGCGAAAGTTTACGTTCGTACTCGCCGGACTGTTACTGACCTCTTGACATGTCCGGAAAGTTGCCGACCTTTCTAGATCAATAAATTATTTGCACACTGTTGTCCGTATAGAGCCTAGAGGGCTCCTGAAAATAGCAGACATAGGCATTTGACATGGGAGAAACTTTTGTAAACGACATCAAGTATGTGTCGCGATCGCTCGCTGGCCTGTCCCATGGTAGGTCGTTTCCTTTTTACTATTCTTCGTGTCGCTTCGTGTCACTCACGCCTTACCCTCCAGGCTCGTTTGCTGTGGCATATACAAGTGTGTATTCGATCTTCGTCTAGCGGGAATTCTTTTTTTATATCAGAACTTGATTCGCCCTCGTAGAGTTATCACCGACTCGAATCATTTCGAATCTGGCTCGTCGGTGATTGACCTAGACCGTAAACGCCTTTGCAATCTTGGAAACACTTCTCCTTTCTTATGTATATATGTAAGTTAGTTTTTTTTCGCCACTGTGCAATTTGTTTTGCTGTTTCTTTTATTCTATTGTGAAATTATGCAGTCTGCGAATATCTAGTGCGAAAAAGCATTAGTAAAATAAGAAAAATCCAATAACGTTAAGGTTCCTAGGAGACCTTTTTTTTGTTGTGCGCTAACAGCTAGAGCGGGAAACAACAGTCTTCTTCTACGAAGATGGAAGATTGATTTTTGGAAAAGTGTCATTGCCTCAACACGCTTCAGCTAGCAGGCCTACAGAGTATCAATTAGTATCAGGATAACGGTGTGCAACCGACTGCCCTTCCCCAATATAATAGAGTTTGAATAGGTACTGTTGCTCCATGATCACTAACTTGTATATTAAATTGGCTCGTATCCACGTGAATGCTCGTATAGTATATATATATAAGATATAAGATAATCCTTGACCTAACGGGGATCCAATTGGGAATCCAAAAGTATTGCAGTAAACATTACAGTGGGAAATAAGGAACTTCTTGTAGTCATGACAGTACTTGGTAGCGTAACTTATCGCCTTGCCATATAGTCTTCTCTTTCTACCTGTTTCCTGTTATCGACCTGTGTCGTAAACAGCTTTTGATATAAACTAGGCTAATGTGCGCTTTAAGAGCTTACTGAGTTTTCGACCTTGTTTCTCTCTAGTTATCGATCTAGACTCACACAGAACAATATAAAAACAAGTCACAACTTTTTGTTCATCGGCTGTTGTACTATTCTGCGCCCAAAACATTAATGGGGCTTTCTCCGCATTATTATTTTACAGGGAAATTTCTATAATGTTGGCCCTTTATTGTTTTGAATTTCGTTCTTTTACGTAGCTCATTACGTGATTGCCTTTTCAACCAGTTTGCCGTTCAAACAAGCCGTTCAAACATAGGGGGACGAGAATCCCGAAATACATTGTTCGATAACTATATTACGTACTGCTTGGTATTCTTACGATCTTCCTTCTTTTTAAATGGTTCAATGGGCCTGTTAAACTCTATGTTTGCATATTGGATGTACGTTGCGTTTATCTGTTTGTCGTATTTTATTTTTCTAAAAACTTTTAATGTAAAGTCTTCTTAATGATAATTCAAGGGGGCGTCGAGTTCGTTGACACGTGTAAGTTTCATAAAATTGCGGCTGACTTTTGAACCTTCCAGCACGCTTTCACCAAGTTACAAATCCAGAAAGTTAGATTCAATACAAATAGTTTTCTTTCGAGGTTTTTGTTAGATCTAGTGGGCAGGCGGAGAGCCGTAGTCCTTCAATGGGCGGTATAACATATGGAGCGAATGAAGTTGTATGTGAGTCCAAAACTTGGAAAGTGGTGCGCCATGGCTACGTTTATTAACGTCAAAAGATACGTATTAGGCATCTAAGTTACAGTTGAGGCAGTCATTGCCCTCCGCTTTTCAGGGCAGTTCAAACTTTGAAATTCTGAGAAATACACGAGTCAGGTGGTGTTGAAACCGTTGAAAGGGTCAATATCTCATTTAATGCTATGTCCTGGCTACGCCGCCGCTGCGCAACAAGCATTTACCGAGCAGACAGACTCCACAGGAAGTAGTTTCATTAGCCTTTTAGAAAAATGCGCATTTTAACTGAAAAGGCCAAAGGATTTCCTGCAACGCACGTGGCACTACGTCATATCTGAAACACCACAGCACTGGAGGGTACCATCAGGGTCTAAACAAATAAGCCGTTTAAATTCAGGCTTTCAATCGTAGTCAGCTTAAACGTTTCCCTGCGGAATCTCATCGCGTCTGACAACGCTCCCTTTGACTTCATCCAACTCGAAGATCGGTAATGCGGACTATTCCCATTTTACGACTGCTCCATTCCATACCCCTCGGTTTTCCGTCCTCCATTCTCCCTTTGATATGACTCGATCCCGGTCCGTTTGCCCCACGTGGCGTACAAAAACTGGGTCTAGTCTACGTAGTACGTACAGTTCATTCGTACGATAAGAGGGGGAGACGAATAAGGGGGAAGAAAAAAAATGGGGCCGTATATCTTTTTCTGATCTGTGGGGTAGCTGCTGCGACCGGTCGTCTTTCGCGGACGTTCGGCCTGTTCCGACCGGCTTCAGAGTGATGCTGGACATTGTAGAACGGCCTCACGTAGACCCATTTCCAGGAGCATGTTTGGCTCCCATCCGACTTCCATATCTCGTACAGGCCTATAAGGTATTTTTAGGGTTTCTTACCCCGAGAAAGAATTGTATATATATAGTACATACGTATAAGGGGTGGATAGAGAACTAGAGATCTAATGGAGCCTCGTAGCGGCGGCGACAGCTGCACGATACTAGGGGCCGAGTAGTACGTGTTTCGCGCCGAATCAAGAGGCGATCGATCGTTGGATAGTCTATTTATCGGCTTTTCCTACAAACGATCTCTCGGACATACTATAGCTCTATGTAGAAGTAAGAGCTAAGAGGGATAGAAAGAGAGAGAGAAAAAAAAAACTACTTAATAGTAGTGGGAAGAAAAGAAATTTCTGGGAGAGTAAAGCGCCCTTTGCGACGATCGAAAGGCGGAAGTCTGTTCCGTTGCTTACGCCAGCAGACATTGGCGTGTAACAAACAGGGCTGCTAGGGCCTGTGGCGAAGACAAGGCGGGTTTTCGGCGTCGTCTCCCCGCCACTATAATAGCCTTGCCTTGCCTTTTCAGGATCGTCGTCTCTTACCAAGCCATTAAATCAAAGACTCTCCCTTCTCCTCTTTTCTTCGACTTTTTTCTATAGCGCTGCAAGCGAAGGGGAGGTATCAGACGAAGGGTAATGTTCCTCGAGGAAGAAATAAGGGGAAAGAAGAATCGAGGCATAGAAAAACGAGGAACGAAAGTCTCCCGTTTCTCCCTTCTCCAGCTCCCCTGGACTAGTGGCTGGTACTGTCAACGTAGAAACGAATTTATAGACATCGCACTATACAGCAGACCTCTTTAGATGTAGACGGTTGTTTCTCTCCCCCTTATTGCTCTCCTCCAACCCCTACAGCTCTACAATTCTTTGTGTCACGAGAATCATATATAGATTTTAATGTCACCCGAAGTTCCCGATATATAGAGAGCCGAATCAAACTCTATACGATGATGGTGAATGACATTAGAGACGGGTTTTTGACCTCGTCGGTCGCAACACATTGAGGATATAACGAGCCAACAAAGAGGATATTTACTTCCAATACATGATGTGATTATGCTTTGAAATATGGCTGCATCCCTGTCCTATCCTACTCTTCCTCCCCCGACTAGATGCCAAGGAGTAGTGGTAGATGATGAAATAGAGATCACAGAGAGCCATACTAGCGCAGATCTTTTCCGAAGAAATCATTTGACCAGTCGGATTTTTAGCGTATTCTGTTTCATCTAATATTGCATACACGCAGACCCATCATCATACTCGAGCAGTTTACAGGGGAACTCCCGTCTTAAAGCTGAAGTTTACAGTTCAATAACGAGACAACTGGAGCATGCAATATGTGTCTCGGACACTATAGCAACTATTTGGAAGCTCTTCTGTTACTTCAGCTCAGCAATCAGTTGCACTCTACTTGATGAACTACTAGGATTTCTGTTTTGCGCCGGTAGCTAGGATATACGTCCAGACATCTAGACCAGGTTACACATTCTTTCTTTAAGCAAGAACTGATCTTGACGCGTGATGACGCAAATAAAAAGAAACGAACGATATCCTTACATTTATTATGTTGAAGAAATTCTTTTGTGCCAAAGTTGAGCAATTACGCGCGTGCACAAAGTTACGTGCACAAAGCGGTCTCACTTGAAAACTGTTAGTCGCAGAGGCTGACCTTCTGCTGACTACTGCCCACTGTACATTATAGAACAGAATGTCAAACTGATTTCCAAGATTGCAACTGGTTAGAGTGTAAACTGCAAATATTTACACTTGGGAACAAGGAGGGCGGCAATAATCAATAGAATGACAAGAGGTTCTGTATACCCATTTACCTCAGATTTTTCAGCATCGATTCACAATCGATTTAGTATTTCCTTTGAAGTTCGGCACCCTCATATTGATTTACCTTTACGTATCGTACTTTGTAGTGACAAGAAAGCGTAACGTCGAGGCCAGAATAGGATGCCGCAATCCTGTGAGCGGTGCGCTCATCAAAAATAGATCAAAGGCACAATCAGACAATCTTTTAATGGCGATGAAATTACATTGCTTTCAAGGGAAAATGAACACTGCCACAAACGACAGTTGGCGAATCATTGTCGTGGTGGCCACTAAGTCACGTGAACGGCAGTTCCGTCACAGTTTAACCTCTTAATCAGATTCTGGGTGTTACAACTTTTACTGCAAGCTTTTCCTTAAGATGGCAAACTAAAAATAAGAATGACTAAATTACGAACTGCGGAACCAAATCAAGTATAACGTCTAAAAAGTTTCCCCAGTTTCTTTATGTTACTGAAAGGATTTATACATAATAAAAGAAGAAACTATGAGGATTCTCTTAGAGAAGCAGCACGCAGAAAAGCGTAGTGCAGCATATAAAAAATACACGCAAGGCACATCGCATCCGATGTAAGGATGGCAACAGTAGGCTAACTTGTTCGATGCAGCAGAAATAACAAGTCGCCTGACAAAAGCAGACAGTCTTTCGTATATTCAACCTTACTAAGTGAACAATACTACATTCTTTTTTGTCGGTTTATATGAAAAGGCAAGGAACCGAAATATCAGAAAAAAAGAAGAAATGGGAATACCAGCCGTTTCGTCGACCGGCGTTATTATACACCGGGTTGGAAAGAAAACAGCCAACAATTTTCGTATGGATTCATCTTGTTTTTATTTTTTTTAGCGCGGCCAGCTGTTACGTACCTTATAACGTTTTACTGTCTTGAGCCACGAGCCGGCTGCCGGCTCTTTAATATTATACGGCAATAAGTTTGCGAAGAGTGTCGCAAATCAGTCACTCCAGCGCGAGATGATGGGAAGCTCACTAATGGGCAGAGCGCTGTCTGCAGTCTAGGGTGCGTTGACTGAGACTTTTTTGTGTCATTACTACTATATAGGGTTGACAGACGAGCTATATCCAGCGTGACAGGACGTCGGTTACAGAATTGCTGCTCATTTTTCGGGTCCTCGAGCAACACAGACAATTTGTAATGTTTCTGGCCACACAAAAGCCGACCCTGTGAACGTTCAGAGTGAAGTGCCTTATTTGGGCTCCTCTGCCCCCACTTTTATTGCTCCAATGAAAACGGTAATCACATATTGAGTGGCATTGGCTTAACTAGACAGTATAATCAATTCTATCGACCGTTTTTGCTTTCGATGGCGGAAGGGAAAGGACAGATGAGATACACACTTACACAGTTCCTATTTATGTGCAACTTAAGTTCATGTAGTATACTGTATGTAAAGGAAGCCCCATGTAACCCCAACGCAATTTTTTCGAGTAATAAATTCCAAGATTTCTGGAAACAACTGCGACGTTGGACCACAATCGAGAAATGTATACTTTCAAAAGAAACGGGATACATAAGCCAACCTCAAATCGCATCATTTCGTCACTGTACATTACTGCATATGCATACATTATTGCATACGAAAGTCTACTTAAGAACTTTTATTTTCTGTTGGTACGAGATAGCAGTCCTGAAATTTTTCGTGAAAGAAATTAAACTTGATTTATTCATAAACTCTGCGACTTATCCACTGCACTTTGAAATAATTCCGTTTCAACGCGTGTTGATACGAATATCAATACGAATAGAATGGCTTTTTATGAAAGAATATTTAGCTTTAAATGAAATAGCTCAACAGTACGTTACTAAAATAACACATTTTAATATAAGCCTGCCATCAAAAGTCACGTGTTATTAATCATATCCAGAACTGGTATTGGTTATGGTTAATGGTTAAGTTGCCATAAGGCAATGCTTTTCTTATGAATTATACCAAGTGCTACTGTAACATTAAACGCGGGCTGGGATCCAAGCTGTGCCGTCTATTCCATTTTAGTTGACCGATTAATCAATCATGGACAAAGACAGCGTCTTAGATTTGAACTTTTGCCCAAGTCATATGAAGAAGACGTTTCTTTCGTGTTAACCCCGAGGTTCTTCTTCCGTCGTTCATCAATCTTTCAAGACAGTGCAGAGAAAAAAAACTCGATAGCGCTTGTCATATGTTCTCAGCTGCTATTCTTTCTTCTACGGTGTGTGTGTTTGGATGGTACCATAACCGTTCTGAATTTGGAATTCGCAGACAATGAAAAAACGGCTCTTCTAAGGGGGAAAAAGTCGGAAGGAATTGTTTCCGTTTCATCAAATACTCAGTCGCATGACTGGATGTCTGGTTCCAGATAAGGAGTCGAAGTTGATGGGGTACATTTTAACCAAGTTCAAGTCCGTTCACGTCCTTGTGAGAAATATAACATCCATCTAAATTTTATGGTGAGACATACGGTCCAAATTTTAAGTGACGTGAAATCCAAAGAAATTTTAGTGCCCTTATAAAAATATATAGCGTTTTAAAAAGTAATTTAAGAACAAACTTCGTTATTATTTAGTGCTGTAGAAATCCGATAAAAGGAAGACTGGCTAAAGAAATGGCAAATATAGGAGGGATCTCTTGAATGCCTTATTAAAAGAAAAAAGAAAATAAGAAACAGGGCTAGACTAGGATGTCGATATAAGCAACAAGAAGCTGTGAAAAAGAGATATGTAGCGACAAAAAAAAAATCTTTAGTTGTGCTAATGTGCTTGGATCATCGGGACCGATCACTGAAGCTTTAAAGGGAGTGCAAATTAAAAAGGTGTCATTGTATTAATCGAATTGTTATTGACGTCAATACCAGAAAGCGAAAGATCCAGAACTAGGTCGTTACTCACGTCACGTGCTTTATAGCCAATAATAGGAGAGTAAATATTACATAAGTCAATCATAAAAATAAGAATAGCACCCCGCGACCGTCTAAAGCACAAGTGCGACTTTTTCTCCGATAAAAAGCTGAAAGCTTATGGGACTTGGGACATGGGCTATGCAGCAAGAACCGCTATTGTTTAATGATTAATTGATTCTATATATTCCTACACCGGGGAGTACTAGTCTGATTTGGTTTCCACAAATCTGAATGGCAAGACATTCATAATAGCCTAGACCATGCGTGTGCAACTTGCGTAATGCAGATTTATTTGTTAGATGCTTATTCACGTCACCTCCTTTTCGCTTAAACTGAGATTTTACCTATAATAATAACCTCTAAAACAACGTTATCCTCTTAAGTCTTAACGGGTTTTAGTGATGTAGTGCATGGTTTGGAGTGAAAGGAAACATGCTATTGTATGCATCAACGAATTTCATGAATAGATGAGCCACATTGACGAAATGAAGTAGTACAGTAAACAAAACAAACTAATAAGGAAATGTCTGAACTTACGAATTCTTGTATGAACCCGTTCCATTTAGGTTACGCTGGTGCTGCTCTTCTGGCAATTGTCTTTGCATTGCCCTTTTCCAGTCGGATTCTATTTCACAACGAGGTCGGACCGTGGAAGAGTTTCGCCCAAGCTTTCTTTCACACCCATCTCGAGCTTTTTCTGGGCAACGCTTGTCTGGGTAAGTCCTCGTGTCCTCGTCATGTTTGTCCTGCTAGACCTGATTTGGCGACATTGAAAACAAGTTCGACTGGTTGCTCGGTCACGTGGCGCGCTTTCTCGAAAAACCTCTCCAAACGTCAATTGAATACGAAGATGATGAGCGATGAGGACAGAAAAGACATTCTGGAGAAAGTTGCAAAGGAAACTCTGCAGCTTCGATTCGCAAAAATATTACGTTGCTAGTTTTCTAGAGTATTTAGCGAACTTTGGTCTAAACTTGGTTGGTTGTGAGGTTGGTTGGTTTTTTTTTTTGGGTGGGGGTGGGGTAGGGAATCGGCAACTATTCAACTAAAAATCGCTTGATGAACTAGATAGATTTGCGGAACAACCTTTACCTACTACCATTCATTATTGATCTCGTTGGCTTCCGCTGACGAAGATAAATTACCCATAGGACTTACCATAAACAACGAAGAAGAATTATGACTATTTACAACCACCCTTGAAATATTGGAAATTTTATTTGATTTTCGCGGCTTAGTCGCATTTGCTTGGGAAACAAAACTTAGCTGACTGTCTGAGCCGAGCTTGTCCGTAAGAGTGTGCTTTAAAAAAAGGAATCGATTTTTCCTTTACAGACTTGCATTATGAACATTGCAGCTGAATACGGTTGACTTCCTCAGCATATAGGGTCTGCGGGTCTGCTTCTTTCCTCTTTTCACGTATGTTGTATTATCATACCAGAGTCTAGACGTCTGGTCTAAAGTTAGGCTCTCCCATACATTTTTTTTACGGATAAGAGTTTTGCATCGCAACTGTTTTGTGCCCTCATACATAGTCAACCAGCTTGATACTAGGCATATACTAGGAGAGTCATACCCTATAGAGCTCGTTTTCATCGATTTTTGTTTTATCAGCACGCACCCGTATCCTTATAGGTACTGTAATTAGCTTTAGCTGAAGGCTATAAACGTCGGAGGTTTGAAGTTCGTCTTTTGCAAAAAATAAATAAATAAACAAAACAAACAACAAGAAGACTCAACTGCCTCAACCAATTTCAGTGCTAGTAGGAGGCAAATATTACTGACTTCAATATCATTAGCTGAAGAGCCCTCTCGGCTGCCAAAAGTGTGTTTCAAGATCGAAGGCAACATTTGCGCGGCTGGTTTAGCAAGTGGACCGCCAGTAAAAGTACTTATTTGCTTACAAAATGACAGCTTCCAAAGTACTTGTGGGAAAACCAAAAAAACTTTTGGATAGCGGACAAATTACACGCTATCGTCACGGTCTGTTTAAATAGAAACAATTTGTGGCAAATAGTGCACAACTTTAAGTCTTGCACTTGCGCGCGTGCCACGCGGAGCCGCATTTTTTGATGTTATGCGACATGCAAAATAATGCGAATTCAGACGTTTCCTACATGTGCCGATGGCGAAAAAGGAAAAAGAAAGGTTAAAAAAGAAAATATTTGCGACATTACAAGACGCTGCATATATCGATTTTGCGTCGTCTAGTTACCTTATTTTGGAAGACTGCTGAGTTTGCATCATATAACTTGGACCATCAAAAATGTGAAGAATCTGCGAAGAAATACTACCTTGTTACTTTGCTTGTGCGTACATATTATACGATTTGGGTTTATAAAATGGCAGTGAACGGATAGATAGAGACAACCAATCGGTAATTTACATAGGAAACTGATTGTAAAAATTAATCGGAACTGAAGATAAAGATAACCGTCTCAAGCAGTACGAAAACTAATAGTATTATATGGGCTCAAAGCATTTCAGTTGATATATTTACTGTTAACTTCCATCAACTGCCTCCGGCTATGCACTTGGAAATAAACGAATCTATTATTGATAAAATCTGTCTGTTCCCTATTGTCTCTACCGTCACACGTTGAGGGGTATTGCAATCTCAAGCCTCGTATGTTGCAAAATTCGTATGAGAGCAGACATCTGTCAAGATAAGCAGACTATTAGAAGGCCATCCGAGACCGAGTGGATCCCAAAGTTTATTAGAAATGTTTATTATATATACTTTACGAACAAACGGTATTTATGAACAATGATCCAATAAACAGTTATGCGTCAAGCGCTGAAGACCGAGGTATAGTTCAGTCATTAAATGCACGAGTAAGCGCATGCCTTTCAACAATGCAAAATCTTCGTTCAGACATTTGAAGCTCAAGAACTTTTTTGATGCAGAATTTTTTGTAGCACATAAGTATTTATTTGTAAGCGGGAGATTGAAATCGATGTGTCGCCCACATCAGGCGATTGTAGCAACAACAAAAAAGTAATCATTCAGATACTACAAGTTACGGTTGGAGACGTCTTTCTCTCTTTCTTTTAAGATTTATCTCGTAGCATTTTAAAAGTCTTGAGAAAGTAAGGAAAAAGTAAGAAAATAGTTAAGGTGAGTTGCAACTTGTCATCATGATGACAATCTTTGCTTCAGTGGAACAAAAGTTTTGAAACTTGACTTAAAATATTCCGTACGTAGGTACGTTTCGTGTAGATGTGACAGCTTTCATATTTTTGGGCGGATAATAGACATAGAAAATAGATATGCAGAGAGAAGAGAGAGTGAATTCTTTTGGGGACGCGACGAGTGGCTCACTGTATACCAAAGAGTATTCGACGAACGCTTTAGGTGAATTTGACTCGTACACCACTTGCAGCTAGAGCAGGTGTTTTATGAGAAATCCTTTCCTCTAAGATAAGAATCGAGGATGTTGTTCGATCAAATGGACTCCTTTAATCTGTTTAATCATTGCGTAAATATCACAAAGTTGTTTGCTTCGTTCGTTGACAAACAATGTAAAGAAGAAACTAGTTCTCACATAACAGAATTGCTGCAAAAAATCAAAATCAATTCCACATCATTACTGTCTATTAAAGTAAATAATCCCACATTCTCTCAATATTAGCTAAAACCAATCAACAAAAGTATGTACGACAACGTATTTTATTTTATGGCGCATCTAAAAACAGCATCAAATTAGTTAGTAGTACTGTAAACCGTAAATGCTTATTTGTGTGAAGGCCCTAGGCTGACAGGGAAATCTCCCTTAGGATTTTACAATGCCAGAATCAGACAGAGCAAAACGTCTATTCTGTCGTATAAATATTGCGGAAAGATGGCCGAAACGGAACGGCACAAAAACTACCATGTCCCAAAAGCAAGAGGAATGCAATACTGCCCAATGTGTTGTTGACAAATGTGACGTGGCCTTAGAGCACTAACGTGACACGCTGACTGGAATGCGAAAACTTACGAGCGCAAACTCCATGCGAATATCGCATATATATATACCCTGAACATTTAACACATAGCCTGGAAAATGTAGCTCAAACTAACTTTAAGTATGGGCTAGAACGGTAGATCCTATAGTAGTCCTTTAAAGCTGCACAAATGATAGGCTATAGCACAGACGTCCCATTGTTAATCGGAAATTTTTAAATGCCGAGGAACATAATCGATTGAAACGTGAGAAATGCGCAGTACAGTAATAACCTCAACATTGAGCAACAATTTAAACTTTTTGATATGAATTCGCAACCTACAGGAAGCAGAGAGTCTTTTTCTGCTGCTTTGGGAGAACATTATTCTCAGTGCTACTGTAAATATCGCTGACGCACAAGACGGTCGTTCACAGAAAGTGTTTTCTGCCGATGAGACGGAGGAGGCGTACCAAGGCGTTCATATATTTGTGTTGCCTGCAAAGGGAAGACATGGGCAACCACACGTACACCACGGCCTGGTTGATAAGGTGAAATGTCACATCCAAACATACATCCGTCAAGGCACTTTTGCCAGAAGCCATTCCATGCAATTTTACTGTCTTTTCTGTCATCTGCGCTGCTCTGAAGTTGTGAAAATGGAAGTCATTATATATATTGCCTAGGAAGCGACATTGTCGAGGGTTAGGGGCGCTATTCATCGTTCGACAGACATAATGAAACCACGTGGAGCACCAAAAGGGGGGGGGGGAGGCCTGATTGAACATTGCCAAGAAGCTTTCGTCAATCGTTCGCTAGAATGTCTAATCATAGCTGTACGAAATATAACAAGAGTTTATAGGTGGATGGCGGGAAATTTTCTTATTACACTGAGTACCGTATAAGTTTTTCATGATTTCATGTTTCGTTTTTTTTAGGAATTGGCGTATTCATGCTGGTGGCCCTTACAGTCGAGCGTTACCTTGCTGTATGCCGTCTGGGACGAACCCGCGCTTTTGCCGCACAGAAGACTCCGCTTGTGGCTATCGGACTTGCACTGTTGGCTGTTTCCCTCTACCTTCCGTACTTGTTCCGAGCCCATGTTATTACATGTTCTTCGGTGCCCGATGGCTTACCAGTATACAGGAAACGAGAAAATCCATCCTTCGCACATTCTACCATCTGGGCTGTCTATCTCTGGATCTTGGAAGTCATCTTTAAAGTAATAACATTCCTCTTTTACCATGTATTTTCGATTGCGATTAAGAGTCAGGCAGTTACCGGGATATGACAGCGAAAATGTATTTACGACGACGGCCGTATGGCGAACTACATTTGGCGGATGGGAAAGTAACAAAATGTATGATGACGGATGACTGGCATTCTATTCCCGTCCAGTCGCCAACATTTGTCCATTTGTCTTGAACATATCCACCATGTGGTGTTCAACTTTATGCTTATGATAGAAATCTATTAAGCTGGGAAATTGAGAAATGAATAAGCTAGACTAAGAAATAGGTTCGCGATGCCATGATGTGACATTTTTCAAACGTCACAACACCAAATCATTAATACCGCGTGGTTCCCATTGGCGAAATAAACGGCCCGTTGTGTGAAACGCAAACAAAAACACCAGTAGCAATTTGCGAGGGTCGTAATGGATCATTGTCATGGAAATTTAACAAGTTACAAATGCCCTTTGTTAAACCAATCGCAACATTCATATCATTAATCATTTAGCCTCCCTACACATTACGCGAGTTATGTATTTTTTTCCCCTTCCTAATGACTTACTTTCTGTACGTTGCTGAGATAGATGGCACCCACGCTCATCATAGTTCATCTCAATTGCTGCATCATAATCGTCTACAGGCGAACGTGCGCTAGACGGCGAAGCATGCTGACTAAGGCGCCAACAACGTCACAGCTTCTCGTACCACCTTCAGTCCCGAGTGCTAATGGCAGTCATCATCAAGGCGGATCATCCCCAACGTTTGTTACATCCGTCACAAGGGACGGTCCCGTGAGCTTTGTTTCAACCAACGGTAGCGACCGGACCTGCAACTGCGCTGAGTAAATTTGCAAACATTCATTTTGAACCAATAAGTTTACAACAGGAAAAAAACTGTCGGAGGAAACGAAGTGAATCCATACCCAGTTATTTTCCAAATCTTTCAAACAACAAATAATTATGCCTTCTCTCAAATGTAACGAGTTATGGCCATATAAGTTTAATAGGTTGGAGAAAGTCGCCCTAAAATGCTAGTTTCACGTAAGTTGATCCAAAAAGCAGAGCGCAACGAACGCTTCGATTCTGTGAAAGTTAGCGTAGAAGAATCTACATATGCTAATTAACTCGTGACCAGACGTAGCTAGGTCTTCTTTTCGGGTGTTGTGCTCTTTTGTCGACTGTATTGATTTTTGCAGGGAGAGAAATACTAGTTGAGCGTAAAATAAATGTCATTTAAATTATAAACTATAATGACAAAGTTTCTGGAAGAATTCAATCAATTCCTATAGGTTTCCTAATAGGTAGGGACTTTTATTACTGAATTTTATGTTTTTTTTTTTCAAATCTGCGCTTTATTAGTTATTAGCTGCGCACTGTTCAGAGGCCACAAGACGGCAAAGCTAACAAACCATCAACTTATGTATTTGCGCTACTTTACTACAAGCAAGCACGATAAAAAGCTCTTGCGGCTTATTTCCACCATGTCCTACCTGTTTTTTTTGTTTGCTGATCCGTGTTGAAAAAAACTTGATTTGCGTTACGTAAAAAGAATAACAAAAGAAACCTTTCCGAGCTTTCCACTTGTCTTTCCTTTTTTTATCACCCTCTTCTCAAACGTATTTTGGTTTTCCATAGTCATTCCTATTTTCATGCCCTTACCCGCTTACCATAGTACTTGTTTGCCTCTTTTACCCGCGATTATGCATTTAAACACGATGGCATTCGAAATCAAAATTTGCCAATTGCAATTCAATTGATTTATCACGAGAGAGCAAAAGTTATGTTGATGAATGCACTCAATCAAGTTTTTTTTCCCTACTGATCGCTACGCGCATATTTGGCGTTTTCTCACTTCAAAGAGCGTGCGTAATAGGGTCACGTAAAAAAAATCCCCGTGTTACTACGTTTGGCAGTCTGACAGTTTGACCCAATGGCATATAGCCAGGTACGCCAAGGTACGGCTGATGGCCTGAACTAATACCAATCAAAACAAATAAGGCTCAACTTCATAAAAGATAATGTTGACATCATTCTACATTTAACTTTTACCTTATTGTAATGCTATTTTACTTACAACACTCGTTAATTGAAGCAGAAAAATGCCTGGGGAGTGGGATCCATGCATCCATCGAGGGTATCCAATTACTAATCCGCCCTTACCAGTAGGCTGTGTGTGTACCTCATTTGCATAGTGATCTTATTTTTAGACCAATTTATGGTACATACTTGTAGCATTCCATTTTCGTCGAGGCTCGAGCAGAAGTTGAGAATTATTATGAAGTACTAGAAAGCTCACAGTTTGAACTTACTACGTCGCTTCAAACCCGTTACAGTACTAAAAGAGAAAAAGGAACAGGAGCCAGATGGACGAGAAATTTTGTATTAAACAGGACGAAAAAATGGGAAGCAATAACTGAAAAAATCTCTCGGCTCTGTAGTTTGAGAAACTTGCTTGACTACCGCCGGTACTATGTTTTGCGAAGTTATTGGGCTGTACCGTATTCATGAAGTGTGACGAGAACATGGCCAGTCAACTCATAACGTATGAGCCTTAATTAGTTATCAACAGTAGACGTGGGAGAAAATGTTTAATTGTTACCCACTAGTTTACAAGTTGACTAATGTGCGCCGTTCCCTGGCCGTTCCTCTACCTGCTAGTCTGAAAGCTGTCACCGCTGCTATGACAACAGCGGTCCGTTTGTAGATTGAGATTCCCCCCTCAATTTTACTCCTTTTTTATTGGATGTTTGAAAAAGTGACAAACCACACTAGATCTCTAACTTTCGGATAATTAAACAACGTCGCGTAGTTTTAATCAGCTTGCTTATTATATACCAGAAAAGACAATAAGGAATACGTAACGAGCAAATTTTGCCAGTGTATAAGTTTATAATCCATTTTATGTAGAAGCACTCCTCAGCAGCCGATTCGGGCTACTAATGGCCAACCACACGATGATTCAAGACGTTATTGGGAAGAGAAGCGATTAATGTTCCTGCTCGGTTCCACTTCTATCTTATTTTCCGTATGCATCACGCCACAGCTAGTGCTCTCCCTTATGATTCATGAAGCTGTTCTTCAGTCATACTACTTCCAGGTAATTAATTATATTCTTTTTCGTCGACGCCTCGCTTTTGAGATCAGTCGGAATTATTTACTTTGTCAAAATACAATGATCGATAATGTATCGACGCGTCAGGTATTCCGTGCAGTGGCTAACATTCTAGAGGTGACAAATTACTCGTTCACCTTTTACATCTACTGCCTCTTCTCCCGCGATTTTCGAGCTACGTTGCTTCAAACTATGCGCTTTTCTTCACGCGCAAGTGGGCCAACACAGACTTGCTTGTGACCTGCTTAGTGCTGGCTACAACCAACTTCCCATATCCCTATGTTACTGGGATGAGAACAGAAAATACGCCGAGCAAACTTTACAAACCGAAAAAGAAGACTTTTCCTTTCTTTTGCTGATATTTTTGTATCGGTTAATGTGGCCGATCATGTTCCAAGTACCAAAGAAGTGACCATTTCATCGTGATGAGTTCTGTGTTTTTAAATCACTTCAAAGTTATTTTTAAAATATGCGCTTTATTGAACTGATTTCACACGTAAAGGTGTATTTTTTTCTTCAGCATTTCAAACTTTCTCGCATGTTCAACTCTGAATTTTTATTTTGAGACACGTTTTCTTTTTTTCTTTTAGAAACTCTGTAGATATTACATTTTGCAATGAATAAAATAGCTCTTTCTTCGAAAAGGCCAAAGAAGCAAATTTGGGACAATACAGTAATACATAAAGCCACCTGTAGTGTTTATGTATGACGCACATATGAAATTTTGCTTTTAAGTTGGACGCTTTCACCAGGTTATTTAAAAATCTTTTGTTTGTTGTAACTCGGCAAAAGTTATTTTTAAAATCCATTGCTGTATAGCTAGGAAAATGTAACTTTATGAGAGGACCGATGGCACTTCCGTGAGAGCAGCATAGACTTTCTACCTGAAATTATGGCGTTGAGGTCAGAAGAGGTAATGGCCTAAAATCGGTGCAAGGCGTTAGCTTAAAGGAGAAAACGTAATTCGTAATTACAGACTTTTCATCCTGGCTCTATTTCCCCTGAAAGTACGACTGCATAATAAAAATGATCTTATACTAGATTTCCTGTGATGATTTCATAAGAACTGAGGTAATACGTTTTTTTAATATCGTTTACCTCCTCTCCTCTCATTCTTTGGGACCAACCCAATTATTTTGATAGAGTTTACGGCATGAGCATTTAAAAACCTGCAGTGCGGCAAGACTAAAAGACAGATACAACTTTTTACACACAAGTACAAGTTAAATTAACTTAGTGACAATAACGAAGCGTTTGTTTTTCTATTCGCCGTATCCCTTAGAGTACGTGACTGCCATGCTGTAACTTAGTTCAATAGCTTTTCCGCTTCCAGCGAAAATTGTTACAATAACGCAAACAACAAACGACAGTGATGACAATGATGACTTGTCATCATTGAAAACAATAAAGTAAGTTGAAAGTTCTAGTCTACAATTATTCAGCACGTTATTCAAACAACAGAATCCTGATAGAGGCCAAATAAGTATTATGCCTCTGTGAGAACAGGCCTTACGAAAAGTGCAAAGGTAACTTTTGCCTTAAGGCCTTTTAAAGATGAGTTATTACCCTGAGATATGATTTGACATTTTTGGAGAATTTGCTTTTCGAAATGTTTACATTTGTAACAGCAGAACGTTTACAGCTAAGTCTACACTAGAGCTTCATAGCGTCGCTATCGCACTATGGAGGGTTTTCGACCAATCAGATTGCAAGAATACCTCCGTAGTGCGATAGCAAGGTAAGAAAGCTCTAGTGTGCGAGGAATTTAACATAAGAAATTATCAAAGAGAAATGACAAACTCTGGAAACAATCTAACGGTCAATGTGTGACATCAGAAAATAAGAGCAGAAAAAGTGAATACGGGGTTTAAAATGTTAATGTTGACGTTAGTTAGCATCGTATGATCAACAGAAGAGTTATTTGTTCACTGTTCAGTAGTTGTGCGTCGGCACTGGGGCCTCTACGGTATGTACTTTCTTAGTTTCTTGTCTTAAAATAATATGCGCAGAGCGGATCGTAGCGGACCGTCCGTGGTCGTTCATGTCTCACACAAATCGACCTATATTTCCGATTATGTACCCGCGGTTCTATCACCGCGTCCCCGATTCTACTTCCGTTTCAATAGCAATTTTTTCGTATAATAATACCCCGCATCATGACAGCAAATTGAAAGTGTGTCAACGATTACGCCGCGTTCTCTTCAAGAGCTATTGAACTGTTGCCTTTCTCTACAAAAAACTCCGGAAAACTCTCTACTCTCCACTTTTGTTTAGCTCAAATCTCTATAAATGGAAAAGTGTGATTCACCAGAAGCAATTGTCACCAAATGTTGTTTTAGTAGCCTCCCATAAAAAAAAAAGCCTCAAGCTGTTTCCGAGAATTACGTGATTTTACCTACTTGGAAGTCCATATTCAAGAACACCCGTCAACTACACATCTTGCGTGTCCAAAGCCATGGCCTGGTTTAACATGTTGTGTTTCTGTAACAGCCTCAGGCACATCAGTATGATTACAAGATGATTTATGGCTGAAAGTGTTATCACGCAGACTGTCATTGGTTGATCATCAGTGGTGTACGGTAGAATCAAACTGTTGATAATAATACTATATAGAGCAGGCAATTGAGTTCTAACGACAGTTAACTAGTTTACCAACTGCCTAGTCAAGAATGGCCTGACAGCTAGAATGATTGAGATATTCTTTCTTTTCTCGTTCGATCCCTCTCAACGTGCTACTTGCGACAGTGGGCACTAAGGTAGTTTAGGAAAGCCGGAAGAAAATTACTTTTAATAAAGGCAAAAGACATCCGTTAACACAAACTAATTGCTTACTTAAGGGAGAACACACTTTCTAAGAAAAAAGTCAGAACAGGGAAAGTGGGCGAAAGAACTCACTTTCTCCTCGCCATGTGAGAGTAAATACATGCCTGTTTAGGGTAAAGACTACGTGCTATACTTACGTAGCTACTCGGTACCCAGTTCCGTGTTTTTTTTTTGTTTTTGTTTTTTTAGCACACAACTTGTAAACTGTTTGGTTCACTCCAGGAACGAAGCAAAAACTTGTTGCAACTTTCTCGACAATGTTCAAGTGGGAATGTCTAATGCGAGTAAAAAATATGTATTTATTTGGCTTTTCGTAGTTTAGGGGATGAAACTTTCGAAATAAAGATACAAACTGCTCTCCAAAAATTAAACAAAAAAAGGTCTGTGCTTATACCACAGTTACCATTCACTATTCCACTTTCACACGCATGCGCAATTTCGAGCATTTGTTTTCCGATGTCAAGTATCATAAGGTGCATCTGCCCATGATCTATCATTCGATAACCGTTACAAACCTACCCTAGCTCCCCTTCCCCTGATTCATTCAGCATTGGCCTCTTTTGTTGCATTCTTCACTTCCTTGTTTTTGTTCGCGGTTATCCGCGGATGCTTGACCTCCTCCCAATTTTCTTCTAGCTAGACATTTCGCAATTGTGATACGTGCACAAAAATTCAATATTAGCGGATTTGATCTTTAAAAAAAACATTAAAAAAAATAAAACAACTAAACAAAACAAACTTTCACAAGCTAAATAGACGCACGAGAAAAACAAAAGCACAAAAAACAACAAAGAAGCACATTCCTTTAACCAATAGGTACGTTTGTAGGTCACGCTAGCTAGTGGAATGTGTTTACGGAGGAAGAACTCTCATTATAGGAGGCTAGTTTTTAAAGAAACTTTTACCTCTCCGTTTGCCTGCGTTTGTGTTTTACTACTCAAAGTAGAATATAACGTTAGGACCCGCACAATCAACTGATGCGTATTTCATCTCGTTTGGCAACTGCTGCGGTTAACCGCGCCCGCGCTAGTGATCGACAAATGTAATCAACAACAGTATGAAGCCGGCATTGATAAAATTCCTGTTTGTAAGGTGCCCCGTGCCCCCGTAACGCAAAAAAAAACGCCATACGCGTTTCAGTTGAGACAACAAGTATGCAGTGAATTTGCAAAAAGCATCATTGGTATGAATAACAGTACTCAGCAATTTTCCAATTTAAAGCTTATAGCGAGATCCACCTATATATTAAGTTCTTAAATAGGTGAAACTGAACTGAATATCGAAAAAACGTTCTTTCACAACAGTCTTTTTTGCAACGAACCCTTGAGGTGATTTTCAGAATTTCTCATGGGAAGGACGAAGGACTTCGAGAAAAATATATTTGAATGCGGTAATGCGTCTGGGATTTTTCGGCCAGGGCAGCAGACGGACGCACACAAGAACCCCAGTATCTTTTTCCACCTGACCTGACCCAGTTGGAGTCGACGAAAAACACATACTGAGAGAAGCTAGAAGTGGAACGTACACCCGAAGCAACTCTTCTAGGAGGCTTCCTGGCTTGTGGTGATTGGTCAACAGCTCTTGATGTGTCTGGCCTACATGAGACTATGTAGTAAGACTGTAAGAGCTGTTGTAGCGGTAGTGGCCTGGTCTCGGGATTCTAGAGGCGAAATATCATTGTAGTGTTTCCATCGTTCAGTCATCAGTACCTCATTGATCCGCCACCATGTCAGGTGCTAACAAACGCTTCCCGCTGGACGTGAAGTTCGAAACTATTCCCGAGACGTTGGGCGGTCAATTTCGCAAGGATTTCCCACCTTACATCGATGGGCTCGTGAAAACTGTTCCTGGAAGTTACGTTGTGACACCGGAATTTGCCAAGAGAGCAGAAGATATTTACAATTTCGCTCCAAGACCAGATGACATCTATGTGTCGACGTTTCCCAAGTGCGGTAAGACACGATCTTAGCAAGCGATTCAAACAAGACCTTATTTTAAACAAAAGGTTCCCTAAATTACAGGAACAACATGGATGCAAGAACTAGTGTGGATGGTGGTCAATCAATGTGATTTTGAAAAAAGCAAGAGTCAACAGCTCACTATTCGTTCGCCGTTCTTGGAGTGAGTGATTTGTTTATCTCAATTCATAGCATATTTATAATTACATTTATTGCCATTTCTCACTTCTTCCATGTGGTTATTTCCGTTAAAAGAATGAACTACCTGCTGCCAAAGAAAATTTATGACAAATTTCAAAGAGAGGCTATATGCAGGCAAGTCTCGTAATGAAAACAGTTTTGTCCTCATCGAAAAGGCTAAAGTTGGAGTGATATTTACAATTAGAAAAACCAACTTGCCCCTCATTGGCAAAATTCTAGAGATGCTTACCTACTGGAATTTGATGGATATTTTCCGCCCCCTACTCAACAAAGCTATTAGCTTCGTGATGGGTGACATGATTCGCGATCTGGATCAACTGGACCAAATGGACTCTCCTAGAGTTCTTAAAACCCACTTACCATTATTTCTACTAAACCCGACCATCCTCAACACCAGCAAGGTAGATTTCGCAACGGAGTTTTTGTTCAATTCAATTCCTCTTTGAGGAACTTCATCGTGTGCTGCCTTTAAAAAAATAGGTTGTGTATGTTGCGCGCAACCCCAAAGACGTTATCGTCTCATATTATCACTATCATCGACTTTTGGAGTTCCATCACTTTACTGGCGACTTGGAAACTTTTGCCAACTATTTCATGAACGATAAACGTACAGTTAAACTAAACTGTGTTAGCTTAATTCATTATTGATAAATTTTTTGCGCAAATAGTTTATTGTTCTCCATACTTCCCTCATCTTTTGGCTGCCTGGAACAAGCGGCACCATCCCAATTTGCTCTTTGTGTTTTACGAGGATCTCAAACGGGTAACATTAGTTGTTTCTACACATGGATTCCTGCCCATTCATTCTATCCATATCATAATCTGGATTTAACTATTATAGGACTTGCGAGGAGAAATCGAAAAAATTGCTCAGTTCCTTGGTAAAAAACTGACCGACGAACAACTAACAAAGCTGACAACGCACTTGCGCTTTGACAATTTTGCTAAAAACGAAACGGTCAACTGTGAAATTGGGAAAGAAATTGGATTAATGAACAACTCCGGACACTTCATCCGCAAAGGTACATCAAGCAAGTTGTCTATTTGAGTGATCTTGTTTAGACGAACTTTATGACTTATGGTGCTTCGTTAGGAAAAACCGGAGACTGGAAAAATCATTTCTCACCTGAGTTGAACCAACGCATTGACGAGTGGATGCAGAAAAATTTGGAAAACACTGATTTGAGATTCATTACGGAACTAGAACAGCAAGATTAAGTACATATTACTGCATTACTCGCAGTAATGCTACATTTCTGATTGGTATGGATATATTTTGGAGGTGTGTTCCATCGTTTCGCGTCAAAGAATTTATTCGTGTGAATGTGTGTACGAGGGCTTATTTAGGGACCTACTGTATGATATCTATATCTTACCTTCTCTCTCCGGCGACAGCTTTTGACCACGTCTGTAGTTCGCTTTCTGTCTGGCATTTAGATGAAGATAACCCCAAGGGCTGCATTCAATATATATATTCATTCGTTTCTGATTAATTTGACCACATAAGAAATAAGGCCACAAATAACGGCGTCCCGATGGTACAGTACTTGAAAAACGTGCTCAATACATTTCTGTTACTCCATACTCGTTCTGTAATCATACAATTACTGTTCCCATCATTTACTGCTGCGCAATAGACTCGTGACAACTCGGCTAGACCGGCTAAGTTCTTATTGTATATTGTGAGCTAGACATTTGAGCAGTATAGGCAAACCTTTTTTTCGTATCCTTCTTTCCCATACAGTGTTGCTTAGGTAAGAACAAAGAGTATTACATTTTAGAAGTGCTTCTGTTCCCAGTAGGACGTAGGAGTTGCGAGTTGAAATATTTGTTTTGGTTTCCATCGGTACTATTTCGTTGGCACTACTTAAGTGCTAAAGGAACCCGCAAATATATATTATCAACAGCCCATTTCATTTTGTCACAACAAACACGCATGTGTTCACTGTTACGTATTACGCATTCACGTATAACCACATTACTTTTGAAAGATTTTCTCTATTGAGGGAGTTGTAAGAAAGAACAATTTACAGGAAACATAAGAAATTCCGGAAAGTATTTAATAACGAAAAAATTTTGCCTGTCAATCCGCCTCTTCTTAAATTTGCAAGTAACGATTAATTGGTCTCTTTTATTCGTTGAAGAGTAGAGGTACTAAGTAGGATAACGTCTTTCTAAGTCATCAAAACAATAAGTTAATGAAAGAATCTCCACTGCCGTCACAATTTGAGCTGGTTAAATCAGGTCATCGTTTGTTCTAGTTTGAAACACTTCAGAAATTTCTGTATACAGAAGTTTTTTTCAGTCCTAAAAAATAACCTGTTTCGTTAAAAAAATCAAGTTTCTAGTTTCTCTTATACTTTTTACACGCACATGCGTCCAAGAAGTAAGTCTTTGAGAAGGAAGGCCAATTGTCCGAAGACAGTAAATGATCAATTATACTGACTGAGCCGTGCTGTCTGCTGTCCTAAATGTGAACAACTCTTTCAATATATCGAGAGGGGAAAAGCGCATTTTTATTTTAGTTACGAAGCCTGAATGTTGGATTAACCGTTGGAAACGGCGATCGAAAACCCGCGCAAACCACAACCTGGTTTCGTATTAGGACAATTTTTTTCCATGCGGATAGTTCCCTTAATTATAGATGTAGGGCAAATAACTTGCCATGTTAAAAATATGACAATCTAAACCTTTTCGCACAGGAAAACATGCGGAACTATGTACCGGTAGACACTTCATTGTTGTTTTCCATTGACACACGGTTGTTGATCATGACCGTCGGTTTAGGCAAAAATAAGTGACATCTTCTTAGTTATCTTACTAGTCCAGATATATTGTCTGGTAGGAATATCAAGTGAATTTTCAACAAAAAATACCACATTCTGAAGAACAAGCAAAGGGGAAATTTTTCTGAGCAACCAGTAGGAATTTCCCTATAAGGTAATCTTAAAATCTTCCCTCCAAAACTTAAATGATAAAAATGAAACTTTGAAGTAAAATATAAAGAAGACATAAAAGTTTTGAAGACATAAAATAAATAATAAGGCCTTATACAAAGGCTAGTGATAGCGGTAATCTACTAGAAATGGGCTCAAATGAATGAAGACGGAATTTTTTTAGAGTTGACCCACTTATTTCGTTTAATTTGTTGTGCCTCGGGCTTGGGGTAGGAAGGCTAGATGTAAGAATACATTCATTCGAAAACGAAGCTCTAACATGGGTCTGTTTTCTGCGGCATCATACAGTTTGTAAATCTTAGTCGTCTTAACTTGGATTTAAGTTGGGTTACGAGTGTTACTTGCCGATTCGATAAAAGTTACCTAAATCTAAAAATAGCTGCAAGCAAATCAGCTCGTCATGATTGATAGTCGTTAGTCAGTTAAATTTGTCTTAACTATGTTTAATTCGTGTTTGTAAGAAAGTTATGGATTTAAAGTGATTCGTCCAGAATTATACAAATTGCGTTTAAACTGCCCGGGATCTCGTGGAACGTCCGTGAGTCCGTCCCCCACCGGTAAGGGTGTAAGAATGCCAACGGGCTGGTCCACACACGTCCACGGTAGTCTACCCCATCCACCACCCCGTATATCGCCCATTCACCCTGGGGGTGAAGGAGGTTCGTTATCCCCCCGCTACGGCACCTACCGATCTTTTTAAACCAGTTTTCTCTTAATTAATGGGGAACTAAGGGGAAAACGGGAAATTGATTATGCAGGTCGCATCACCAGAGCAGTTTCTAAAAAGTACTTTGATTGTGTTGAAATGACCAAGCAATGGAACGTTGCAGACAGAATGACACAGGTTTTTTTCGACGTCTACGATTATTCGGACTCAATAGCCTTGAACAAATAAGTCGACAAATTTTCAAGCAGAGCGACATATATCTTCACTCACGGCGGAAGATTAAATAATAATAAGACAAAAATATAATAATGGTCTGATATTTTCTCTGTAGTCATCATTTTTCTTGTGTTTCTTCAGTATTATTTTAATAATAATAATAATAGTTTATTACATTTATAAAGCACACTTTTCCATAAGAAATAAATTATCATTGAGAACAAAAAAGAAAAAAGAGAACATGTCGCCTAAAGGCTATCTGATTAAAAGGTTTTAAATAAGGTTGTAGGCTATCATAAAATATTTTTTAGTAGCTAAGGGCTTACCTCAGTCAAATTCGTGTGCTCCAGGTGTGCTCAGCATAGATTATAACTTTTAGTTATTTTCCTTTATTGTCTCATTTTTATTAGGTTTCGAGGTCAACTCCGGTATATATTTTAGAATAACATCCATCTGACGAATATGGCATTATTTTTGGGTCACATCAATAATTCTTTTTTGTATATGTTGTTTTGCGCAGGGTGCAGCCGTGCAGGTGCAGCACATATTCTTTTAGCGGAAGATATTTACTTTCCTTGGGGAGGGAGAGAGGGTTCCGCACAAAGTACGGGTTCCCAATTCTTTTTCCACTGTCTACTTAACTTTGAATCTATTATACTACCGTATATTAAAACAGGCATTGTTTTTCAAGTTTTATCTAATCCGAATGTTGACAATACGAACATTATTAATTGCGACGATCTCTAAGTAGTGTAAACTATTCATTCAAAAGGACCTCGTTCGACCTGACATGGGCTTGCCATCACGCTGCCGCTTGGCACTTATGTACTCAACGGTACTCAAATTGAAACGAAACTCGTGGCGACCTGGCTGAGTGTTCGATTGTAGGCCTACCCCTTATCGGCTCTCCGTATCATTGGCACGTTTGATTATTTCCCTCTCGGCCCGATGGAGTTCCGTTTTGGGTCATTCCACCATATCTCGAATTTTTTCGTCGCGCCAAAATATAGAAAATTCTGGTTTTTTTACAGTGTGTTCACTGAGTGAAATCTTAAATTTTTAAAGTGAACCGGAAGCCCGGAATTTAAATCGGAAGTTTCCGTGTTGTCATTAAATTTTTAAGCCGAAATTGCTGTTTTTTGCATTTTCCGACCAAATTCGCCACAATTTTGGAAAACCAAATGACATAGAAAATAAGAAAAAATAAGCTTTTCAATGGTTTAAATGAAAATTAGCAAACATTCAACAAAAATTCAAAATCCTGAAATGTTACGCCAAATTTAAAATATGCAAAGAAGATTATTGACTTTATAGAACGCTGCCCCAACTTAGCCTTTTCACCCCATATAGAGGACATTCCCAACAATCAGCTAAAAGATTTAAGCTGTCGGCCAGTTACGCGTGAATTAGTTATGAATATTTAAAGTTTTGAAATTTGTCCTATCCTTTAACCCGCGCGAGGGGGGTTGTCTCGGGGGATACGCTCCCCTCCGAAATTGCCGTCCCATGTTAAAAGGTAGGACAAACCTTATAACTTAAAATATTCATAACTGATTCACGCGTAGTTGGCCGGTAACGTAATTTTTTTAGCTGATTTTCGAGACCGTTTTCTATGTGTGGTAAAAAAGCCAAGTTTGGCCGCGTTCTATAAAGTCACTAATTTTACTTGAATATTTTAACTTTGACGTAACATTTCAGGATTTTGATTTTAGTAAGTTAAGTTTTCATTTAGACCATTGAAAAGCTTATTTTTTTTCTCTTATTTTCTATCTCATTTTATTTTTCAAAACTGTGGCGCAAACGGTTGAAAAATGCAAAAAACCGCAATTTCGGCCTAAAAATTTAATGAACACACGGAAACTTCCGATTTAAATTCCGGGCTTCCGGTTGACTGTAAAAATTTAAGATTTCACACAGTGAATACTATTATATAGTAGAACACACTGTAAAAAACCCCAGAATTTTCTATTTTTTGGCGCGACGAAAAAATTCGAGATATGGTGGAATGACCCTTTTGGCACTAATAAAAATCATAATTAATATTCGTTTATTCTAATTAATTTCGTAATTGTTACTTTCCGTTTCGGCACTTGATAAATAAACTGTTTGGTGTTCATGAAATATATATATTGCATTTTGCCATGCAATTAAGACTTTTCATAAATACTTTTACTAATATACTTCTAGACATAAACGAATAAACGATTACTCTGCTTCAAGTTCCAGTTAAACCATGTGATTGGTTACTATACTTACAAAATACTAGACTGGAGTCCAAGACTCTAAGATGTGTATATTATTACTCTATGAGCCACACAAAGCACAGCGATCAAGGAAAAGGAATAAAGTACCTGTATATAGGTATCTAGTACGTGTATTACACACCTTTTCTTTGACTCGAGGAGAAACTAAAAAGGGCCTCTGTGAGCTTTATATAATAACAATATTACATACGTAATGAGTGAACAAAACTTTGTGATTACTTTTTAATTCTTACATTTTTTCTTGAAGTTGTAGTTCTTTTAATGTTATTAAGTACTGGTAACTCATAGCATAACTTTTAAACTTTATGCCATATCCGCGCCAGAACCAAAGAAATCTTAATTAAAACTACTCTATGATCTTTTTTCCAGCTTCACCGTCACCGATTGGCTAGTCTGTTGTTGACGTCACGTAACTTTTATTTTGGCACAATAGCTGCTGGACAGCCTTGCAATGGCTACTCCAAAGGGTTAATTACCCCGCTTCCCGACACCGATTTTTATCTTCAATCTGGGTTACTACGATTATTTTATACGATACTTACAAAAAGTAGTACACCTTTTTCGATTTATATGCTGGTTTCAAGTCGATTGTTTGTTAGTGCAGGTGCACTCCCTATTATGTTGGGAAAATATCCTTCTATGCGCATCCCGCAGTGGTGTACTAATGAAGCACTCTATTTATTGGTCTCTTAACTCGGTTTTTGTAGATTTATTCCCTTAATTTGTATGCCATTCCTCGTTTGTTTCATTAAATTTTTGGTGGTCAGAGTCCAAAAGTCTGTTTTTAGTTGCATAACCCAACTAATTCCATAAATTTTAAATAAGCTAGATTCTAATAGAGGCAGTAGAAGAAGTCGATAGGAAGGTGGAGTAGACGGCTACGCATCATGTGCAATTTATTACTTGAAATAGGGTTATAAAAAAAGGGATTTTTTGTGATTATAGATGTTTCTCGAAAGTCATTTGTACAAAAACTGTTACCTTTACCAGTGTACGTTGTCTTTCTGAAAAACAGTCGCTCCTGTGCATGCCAGTTCCGTACGTTGTTTATTTTTTCAGCGTCTAAATTTAACCCCCTCTCTTTTCCTCTGTAACAGTGCAACGACGCCAAACAGTTCTGATTCCTTTTCCGGTGAGAACAGGCACGCTTCAGTGTGCGAGTAGTAACTTCAAGGAACTTCTTCAATACGTGATTAAAATCAAGTTTTGAAACAATGGAATCAACTAATCGGAAATCTACCGAAACTTTCTCCTCAATGAGGTTGGATTGCTCTCCAAAATTGGGCAGGTATCTACGCGACGTAATAAGTTACGACGCAATCTTGCTCTTATAAATTTCAGCACGTAATTAACGCTTTCGCGCATAGAGATAAGGCCAAGACTACGGCCTATTATCAAAAATTTCGAATAGGTATACTAAATAACAGTTTGTTGAAAGGTACTTAGTGGCTAACCGAGCGTTCAAACCGAGAGACGTTGTGATGAGAGAATACCCGCTTTCTGCGGCACCCGGTCCTTTATCGGAGCACGTTTGTTTCGGATGCCACTGTATTTTTGTAAAGCCTTATATTTGTAATGATTGTCGTACCCCTTTATGCAGTCAGAACTGTCAAGAATCAGCTGAACATAAAAAAGAATGTAAATACTTGAGGAAGATTTCTCCTGAAATTGTGAAAAACCAAGAAGGAAAAATTCAGAGCATGCCTGTGCAGCTCAGCCTGCTAATGCAGCCATTGCGACTACTTTTTCTGCACAAGGAACAGCCAGAGAAGTGGAAATTGCTAATGGACCTTGAGTCTCATATGGAATCTCGTCAGAAAACTCAAACATGGGGATTTATTGAACGAAACATTACGCCGTATTTGAAAATTATGCTGGGCGATGAGATGCCTGATTTATCCAGCGATCTTATCCAACAAATTTGCGGCGCCATCGACGTCAACTCATTTGGTTTCAACTCAATTATTTGCATTTACACAGAGATTATTTTTAAACATTAAATTCTGTGTTTCTTAGAGATTCGTGTCGAAACCAGCATTGACCAGCGACGACTTCCTCAGCAACCACTATCTCACTGTAAATTTTTTAAATGTTCTTGAATGTTGCAAGAAACAAGGGCTTCCTGCTTTCTCGTACTAATTTTTTCCTAGCTAAATTGTCCTTTGCAATTTCAGATGCGTCAACTAAAAAAACGCAAAATTATTGCTTTATAAAACATTGGATGGCTAAATCAGAATTCAGAGTGTGACGCTTGATAAGGTTTGCGTGTTGCAATTGCGTTGCGCATGGAATTCCGATCACCTGCCAAAGATAATCGAGGGAAATGATGTTTAAAAGTGCAAATTTCATTGTCAAAGCATTTCCTGTTTTAGATAATTTTTAAAGAATGTTTGGCACATGACGAATTTTGCAACATAATCTTTGGTTCCATAATTCATTTATATTTTCCTTTGACTCTTTTTACCAGCACGAGAAGTATTGCGTGGTACATACTACATGGCCTCATTGATGGCTCATTCTTGCATCGGGAACGCTCAAATATCCATCAGCAATGACTCGCAAATGACTATTAAAGCTACAGTTCCGATACAGGAAGGTACAACTTGAATCAATCGAATGAATGTTGATTGTAAAAATCGGAATATCATTTTTTAAAAACCTATTTCAAGGAGAGGGAGTATTCGTAAGTTACACCGATCCGCTACAAACGACACTGCAGCGTAGAACTTATTTAGGAAAAAGGTTTAAACGTCGGTATGATATAAGCTTTAAAGCTCTTTTCAATAACCATCTTATATATTATTATTAGTAAGCATTTTATTTGCCGCTGCCGCCGTTGTCAGGATCCCTCAGAATTCGGTACGTTTGCCAGCGCAGTTCGCTGTCATTCGTGCGCTTCGGGGTGGGTGTTGCCTCACGACGATTCTGATGACGCAGAACGGATTGTCGATCTTCGTTGGAAATGTACAGAATGCAGTAATGAAATGAAATCCGAGGATATTGGTCGAACAGAAGAAGTAGTACAGGTTAGAAATCTAAATATTTAAATATTACATAGTTCACGCATGCCTTAATCTTTAGTAATTTTATCTTAATGATTTTAGTAAGTCACTTAATTTTCCTAGCCGCATCGTCGCATTCCTGAAAATATTCATATAATGTAGCCTAAATCATTCTCTTTGTCTTGAAGAAAATGTACGGTGTAAGTTTGTAACATGCTAAAACGTCAAAGTTTTCTAGGAACTTGTTTAATTGGTTCATTCCACTCTATTCAATCCGGAAAACAAGCAAACTCATTTGAAAATAGCAACTTTCTGTTGAAGTTGGCTAAGAGTTTTATATAGTTTTTCTTTTTACATGGCAGAACATTGTCAAGAATATCCAGCGATTACCTATTGATCGTCATTTGATTGATCGATGCGAAGAACTTTTTCTTACTCTGCCGAAGAAAGTTCACGTTAACCATTCTCTTTTGTTACAACTTCGAGTCTCTTTGATTCACCTCTACGGTAATGTTCCGGGTTACTTGGTACCGGAGCTCACACCCAGCTTACTTCATCGTAAAGCTCAGCTTTGTACGGAATTGTTGGAAGTTCTTCGTCAGCTATGCCCAGGCTATTCACGTCTGCGAGGTCGTGAATTTCTTACAAACTATTTTCCAAATTCTGTTTAGCCTTGTCTGCTAATTATTGGCTTGATCATTCCTATTCTTGTAGGAATCATTCTTTACGAGCTTCATGTACCTTTGGTATGCTTGGCCACGAAAAAATTTGAGAGTGGACGCGCGCACCAAGACCAGCTCACAAAAGAGCTCAAAGAGGCTGAAATTTTTCTGAAAGAAGCGGTAGAAATTCTCATTTATGAACCGATAGGTACACCCGAGTCTAATATAGCTAAAGCAGCCATGGCCGACTTGAAACAACTCCGAGAGTATATTCGTGATATGGAAAAACTTAAGCGCTTGAAGACACCAACAACTATCAGTCAATAACCAGCTTCATTATCCCTGTGCTGCAGCGCTAGTGAAACTTTCATGTTTCCATTGACGTTAAAATCATTATTAGATGTGATACAAGATCTTAAAAAATAAACAGATGATTTGGCAATGAACATGTGTATTGATTTTTTCTTCCTCTCCGGTTAAATACGGTAAACAATAAGGCAAGGAGGTGGGTGTAGCTTCAGTGCTTTGAAAACCGTTCTCGGTTGTATGAAATTTCGAAAGAACGGAGAGAGGGAGGTGGATTTTCTTTAAAGAGAGAAAACATAGAGTCTTTTCCAATAAAAAAAAGAGAGAATTAAAGACTAAGAGCTTTTTGTTGAGAAACACCGACCTGTGGTGCTGGAGTTGTAGAAAAAGATGAGAGACAGTCAAATAAGAAACGATGGTAGAGAAACGGAAGGTAAAAGAGAGATAGAGTGAGAGATGTAACTTTTTTTGCATTGGATGACATAACGATGAACCACTCAACATCGTCCAAACGAAAACAGTCGTCCTTTTGTCAATATAGCACCCTATATGGGTATTTTTTTGAAGAAATATAACCAGCGCCTTGTGTTAGAAGTCGTATCAATTCTTTCGCCAAACAGAAAAACAAGATCCTACCCAAAGATGGAAGAAAAAGTGGAGAAAAGAGTTATGAGAGACAGAGATAAGAGGGAGCGAGAGAGACGAGGGATAGAGAATAAGAGACCGAGAGGAAAACAATTTTCCCCGGTACACAGAAACAACCTGATTTGTTTTTTTTTAACTGGGTGGAAAAATACCAAAAAGGTGTGTAAAGCAGTCTTGTAGTGACGGGCGCTACAAAAGAGATAGATCTGTATCTCTTATTCAGCTTTTGTTTCCAAAAATTAATATCCCCATACTTTTTTCATCTTTTTCTACAGCCGATTGGGTTGAAAAAGGAGAGATGGCACAAAATGAAAAACGAATAAAAAGACGAAGAGAACTAACAAAAAAATATTATATCTACTTTGATTATTGAGTTACGGGGCCTAGAGTGATATTAGTAATCCTATGGGGGTAGAATTGAATTGGTTAAAGGGCAGGTAGAGAGAGAGAGAGAGAGAGAGAGAGAAAGAGAGAGAGAGACAGGCAGACAGATAGTGAAAGGAAAAAAATTAATTTTTAGAAAGAGACAGAGTAAGATAGCCGAGACAAGGAACGCCGAGCTAAAATGACGAGCCACGGAACATATTGATGGTGTTCGACGCTCATCAAAAAGAGATGGATCAAAAGAAAAACTAAGCAGCACAGTGTTTTTTCGTATTTTGAAAATACGAGGGGCAGCTATTTGGCGCACGAGTACTACTGTCGAGCGGAATCCCTCATCTCTCAACATTACAATGCATTTTTTGTGTTGTGGTGGAACAAGGTATAGTAAGAAAGTGAGCCAACCAAATCTCTAATCAGCCCAGCCTCCCAAAAAACTTGTCCGACCTATGACGGCGGGGGAGAAAAGGAGGATCGGGTCAGGATCAATGTGTGTCCCCATGCGACTAAAGTCACCCATACAGCACAAAAAAAGTTGCCTGTCCCGCAATAGGAGTTGCCTTTACAAAGATTTCTTTTGCACTCATCATACAACAAACAAGTATTTGCATATTAGTAGAACCAGCAGCTTAACGAAGCTGTCAAGTTGAGTCATAATTTAACATAATGACTTCAGATGTGTTTCGGTCTCGTTTGCTTGAACGTCAACGAGTCACGAGTAGGTTTCTTTCGCCTGTAGAGCACCTCACCATGGGATGTTTACAAAATTGTTTGTGGTAAAATCAAAATGATAAGGACAATCATGGAAAACTGGTAAAAAATTTGCTGACAAAGACTTGTTGCAAGAAAAAAAACGTTCATCTACAAATAAGGGGTTGATGGGTTTTAATTATGGGCGGGGGAGCAACTTATAAACCAGAAATGGTTCTGCGGTAACATCCAATGTAATCTGCGCTTGGCCAGTTTTTTTGGTATTTTCCTTACAAGGTATCACAGTTCAACAATCGTTGGATATATGGAGGTCGTCATAGAGTTAAATAGACCCCTACAAACGAGCCTAACCCCCTATTCTCTCTCATTTTTTCGCTTTGGGGCTTAATTGAGTAGGAAACGGTCGTTCTCCAGGTTTTTCTGTATCGGTAAGAGGATAGAGTGTGACACAACAAGATGGGCTACCTCAGAAAGTCAGAAAAACACAGGGGGCACTAGGACGTAGAGTTCCGACTCAAAAACAGGGAATAAGGAAGTTGGATGATATTCAAAGATAATTGAAGAGGCCAATCGAAGCGCACACCATCCGCGTTCTTCTTTTGCTCCGTTCTGTTGTTGGGTGACTGGTTGATTTGTTATTATTTCAAATGTAAGAATAAGGACCATCGGTGAGGGCGCTACAGAGCAAGAGTCAGGAGTTCCCTTCGCGGCCGTGATCTCCTCGGTTAGGTTGATATTCAAGACCAGGATCGAACTGCATCAGGACAAACACCTAATTTTGGGCAAGAAGAGTTGCAACAAATGTTTCTCTTCAAGAATGAGACACTTGATCAACAAACCTGATCTGTTGGTAGTAATGTGAAGTCATCAGGAGGATTGGTAACGACGTAGCGCTTGGATGAGGCATCGACTGATGAACTCGTATCTCTAAATCTATTTGTGAAACGTTGCGTGTATAAATGCACTGATCGATTACAATTAAATTAAGGAATGAAATACCTGTACAATCCTATACACAGCATGCCATAGTTGCGTAGTGCAGCAACAAAAAGATCTCCATATTTGCCACCCTCACCGTATTGGGCCAAAGGTCCATCGTATAATGAGATCTGGCCCACCCGGCAACGGTCTCGTTCGCCGAGCGTTTCTGGTGTACTGTTTTACAAATAAATCGATTTATCCGTCTAAGTACTGTCTAAGTAAATGGGTTAATTGAATGTATGCGGACTTACCTATATCCCCCGCGAAGTCCAGCTCCTTCGGCTAGAATAAGCTCAAGCTCCGGAGTGGCACCGCCAGTGATCAAAGACCGAATGAGCGTGAGGGCATTTTGATTGAAGTAGGTCTGGGACAAGACAAATTGTTCGATTAGTGTCGGGCAAATCGAATTGGCGCGGAAGATGGAAAGCGAAAGCAATTACAGTCGACATGAGAGAGTCGAGTACGCTGACGGCGAACGCAGTTCCACAAGCAAATGGCTGAGTGAGGTAGAGCTCCGTATCCGGATCGTCGTCGTCATCTTGGTCCAAAAACTGCACGTTGCTATCATTCACCAATTCTACGAGACATTTAAGAAACAAAGACCAATATATTACAATGCCCATTCATTTTTATTCACCTGGTCTAGTTTAAAGACTACTCACCCGTGATCATAGGAACGTTTGCACCGTAAACAGACCCTCGTCGCTGAAGAACTATCGGGCTGCCGATTGGAGTCAGGGCTTCCCGGCCGCTGTTACCTGCAAAATTTAGAGTTGCATTTTCAGAATGCGTGGGTGAGTGGTGGAAAATTCATTAGTAGAGTGCCGACTATGTCTTACTGTGCGATAGGACGCCGATGGTGTCGTCGAATGTCATGGCTTTGATGTTGAGCGATGCCAAGATTGCCTCTTTGTCGGCCAGGGTTGGATCATCGTTGCTGGGTACTTTGGCCGACAAAATGACGCACATGTCACACAAGTTGACGTTGACAGCCCGCAAGTCTGCTCGACTCAGCGGTGATCCCTTTCGACGGAGAGGTATTATAATCAAATTAAATAAAGGTATTTTTTTCTCTCTAATCATCAATAATGGTTCCTTACATTGAGCACTGAAATTTTGGGCAAGTTTTGAAGCATTTTCCATTCTCGTCGGATGTAGTCGACGGAGCCAACGATGACCACATGCTTGAGCTCGTGATAGTGAAAATTAGAGGCTCGAAGGGGCATGACCAAATTTCGCAATCCGATCAATGGCGAGTCGGGATCAGCGAACAGGCAAACGACTACGTGACCATTCAACACCGTCATGGCCGCTTGATTGCGATCCTAAAGGGTCAATCCATCAGGATTAGTGTGGAAAAGCTCTACGTTTAGCCTAACTTGTTTTGTTTTTTTTCCTCATTTGCGTTTGGTTGTACGACATACCAATATGCAGTCTTCCAGGGAGCGCGCTGGAGACCAGTGAAACATGCCAGTGGAGTCGTACTTCATCTCTGTCTTCTCAAAGTCGAAATCACGGGCCTGGTCGTCCGCAATGCCAGCTTGGATACCGCCACTGTTATGCGATCCATTACCAGCAGATCCACGACTGGTTGGCCTGTATAACAATCAACCATCAAATAGAAATGCGACACATTCCTTGAACACAAGATAAAACATCTCCAAGGTAAGAGGCGAAACGAAAAAAATTACTTGAAATCAACTCCCAGCGAAATAGTAACCTAAAGAACCGAATGTAAAGCAAACGAAATCACTGAACTGAATAGCGCAGCTGATATAAAATTGGACAACTGCCCGCGAATGACACAGGAAAAATAATAGATCACCATGCCTCTACGAGATCTTAACGGGCAACGGAAAATACGGAATGCAGATGGACTAGATACGAATCAAAAAATGTTCTCGGTAGACATTACAGAATGTACAAAAACGAAATTTAAAAGCTTGATTGATAATCTAACTGAACAGAAAAACGGTGCGAAGACAGCGTAAAATAGGAAAATGATTTAAAAACAAAATTTAAAGTAAAGAATAGTAAGTAAGTGAAAGGAAAACAAATAAAATGTTTTGATTGTTAAGTCGACGCGTACATGAGTTTTTTCACTTCATATGACAGATGATAACCAGCATACGAACTGTCCTCCTTGGCCCTGTAAAAAGTTACAAGAATGTGTTTTGCGTTGTTCTTGTTTTTGTTTTTTTTTGCAGTGTTATGGTTAATATCTGTCTGTAATGTTAGATGTAGCGTAGGCTATAGATAATTATTGATTATTTTGCAACAGCCTACTAGTATTGCGGTCAGCCTGCCAGAATCTGCTGATCACCAATTTTTTGGGTGTGGCATTTGTTATACAGCTCGCCTGCGTGCAATTCTTTTAATCTCAACGGTAGTACCATCATCAGCCGTTTTTATGAGATGCCAAAGATGCCCATACAGCAAACTAAACGCATTATGCCAGAATAAACAGACTCAGGCTCGACCCCTTTATGGCCATGGGCTTGGCATCGGTCTCTCGTACAGAAAAGCTCTTTTTCTTGTACAAATATTACGCTTAGTAGTGCACAATGTCGTCCTATTTCCTTGCGATAAGCTACTAGGATTAATGAAATACACACAGCTAGGCTTATTCAGTGTAAGTATTTCTATTAAGTTTAATTCGTGTTACGAACTCTCTTTGTGAGATACCCTTCACTTCAGAAACAGCAGCATCCCCTTATTCTTCTACCCATTGATGTCAAGAAATTACGAGCATATAATACCTCGCGTTGAAATCCGGCGATGGAGAATGGCCGCCGTCGATGGCTGCTGTGCGAGTGCCAGAGGAGTTGCCGGTCAGCTTATTTATGGTCCGATTCGTACTGCTGTGGGTCTTGTTGACGGCCGATAGCAGCGGCGTAGTTGCTGCGTTGTGTTGATTGTGCAATGGAGCTGCGACGCAGCAATCAAAAGGGTAGACGTTATTTTATGAAATACGGAAGACTATTTGTGCCGAGGCAATGGCACTCTTATAAAAGCAAACAAATATGTAATAGATTGTATTTTTCTAGCTGCGCACTGGCGCCGAGCGCGTTTTTTTTTTTAATTTTTGGGATAATTTAAGTTTGCATTGTCTAAAATGATTGGTTTGTTGCTTCTTTACTTACATCGAGGATCATCGTCCCGTAATAATTCACCTGTAAGGTAAAGCAGATCGAGAGAAAGAGAGAGAAAGAGAGAGAAAAAAGAATACAACAGTTACTAAAGCCCCGTATAAAGGGAAATCTAAGATTCATCAACCGGCCAATTGTAAATGAAAGGCTACATATATGGAAATGTTACAGTTTCTATTAGGCGTTAATGTCACAAAATGCAGCTCTATGTAATAATATTAGGTTTTTGCTAGTAATATTTGCAGCAATAAATTCCAAAAACACAAAAGTCTGTCAGCTTGACGTAAGACAAAAACGCACACGGCTAATGTCGATGTAGAAAGATAGAGAGAAAGATATAGAAAGAGAAACTCTAGATAGACCGTCGTCTCTGGTTTCTTTTTTTGAGAAATGAAAAACGAGTGGGTTAGTTGGGTGTAAATACCTCTGACATGCACCCGCTTTGGCAACTCTGGAGGCGTAAACTGAGGAGTCACATGGTCATCTGCAAGTATAATCAAAACAAAGAGCTAGCCTAGTTTGCTCGCTTCTAAGTCCATCGCGCGCGCTAGGTTGAATCCACACACGTATACACACACGCAGCACGACACATTAGCAATTTTGTGTAGGCCTAGGCTACAGTCTTAACGCTGAATGAGAATGAGAATGGAGAAGAGTAAGAAATTCAAATTCTACAGTGCCCTCATCTTAATCTGATGAGCCGTTTGATGAGTATTCACGGATAAAGTGATGGTGGGGATTGAGAACAACTAAAAGGTTCACATAAGAGAACGTAAACAAACAAACTGATGATGCAGCTTATGGAAAACTATCAGTACGGTACAGCGCATGCCAGTCGTCATTTTGCGTTTAGCCACTTTTAGCCTACAGGATGATTCTCAAGCAAATTCACGGGTTATAATAGGCCATCATTTCCCATAAAAAGTCGAGGCCATCAATTCTTGTGTTAATTCTTTTGTCAATAAGGTACCGAGTGCCTCCAACTGTTCGTGCTGTACCTTACGAGATTTTGTTTCTAACCACACAAGGGAACACAATTTCCAAGAAATGAATAAAGGAAAAAACAGAGAAAGTGGTGGGGCGGTGTTAAAATATTCAATGAACGAAAGACAAATGACAAAAGAAAAGGAGGGCCGTTTGAACTTTTCTTTTCAAATTCAATAAGGTAACAGCATGCTCGTGATCATTTAGAGCTTTGCTTTTTTTGTATAAAAAGGTAGGAAAAAGATGAAAGATAGGGTATAGAGTGGTGTCACTTACTGTCGCAGATGGAGTAATCCGCACCTAAACGAAGAAAGAAAGATCGAGAAAGCACAAGAGAAAGAGAGAAAAAGAGAGAAAGAGAGAGTGTGAGGATAGAGAGAGATAGAGAGAGAGAGATAGGAGTAGGAGTATAGGGGAAGCAAAACAAAAAATGGAACAATTAGGACCACAGTGAAGGCACCACAGATAGACGACGAGTTGACACTGAACGACACGGCCTCCCGTTGCCAAATAGTACAAGGGTACAACAATATCGATAGGTTGGTAGCCTGTATATAGGTGTCCAATATACGTAGCGCGAACATCACACCAGAAGCACAGACAAAAAGCTCTCTCGTTGGAAAAGAATTTTTTTGTTATTCCTTTGCCACTTTGCATGAAAGATGGATAGATTTGGTTTGAGGGTTATTAGAAAGTTAAGTATAATAATTTTTTGACGAATATCTGAGATCAACCGAACTAGCATGATTTTTTTTTTTCGAGAAAAGCACTAGCTTTTTTCAATAACCGAATACTGATGTAGGTAGGTACTTCGAGACGAGAGCTACAACAAATTGGTGCTAACGAAAACGTACTTGCGCGACCGATGACTTGTACAGCCCGAACACCTTTCCGGAAGACGGCCACTGTATGTGTGATTTGTTTGTGTGTAGCCGCAGCGTGTGAGCAAAAGATGGAAGAGGCAGGATGAGAAATCAGCAATGAAAAACGCGGTACGAAACAAATAAACAATGAGACTAATGAGACTAACATGATGACGAGAGAGAGAGAAGACAGACGATATTAATTGCGCTTATAGATTATTAGTACATTGAGCACGGACTGCCTTGTTCATCACGAATAGTTGAGACACTGCTGTATAATTTCTTAATTAGATTTAACGAAATCCTTTTCTTTTGTTTCGAAATTTCAAAGCCAAGCGTTTTATAATTCTTTTTTGTAAGCGCTCAACGATCGATAGGCAGTAATAAAGTTAGGAAACTGACGAAAAAACAAAAAAATGAAATAGTTCTAAAGCCCGGGTTTTTTGGTGGAGAGACTGTTGACGAAGAAAGCAACATCTTTTGTCTGGATTCAAACTCGGTGGAAAAAAAGCGACCAAATGGAGCTAATTACCGTTCGCTTCTTGATCATGGGACGTTAATCCGAATAGTCCCGACTGAATCATCATTAAGCCCACATCTATTGATCAACAAAGCAGTCGGGAAATGTACTGGACAAATTAACGGTTCTGGTGTATTTCTGTTTGCTTGTTTCTTTTTTTTATTTATTTGACCCTTCGTCAGAATGCGGGAACGACTAGATTGTGAGTGTGCGTGATTGGGATGTAAGTGTAAGCGTATTCACTGTGTAATCATGTAAGACTACAGTATACGGTATGTTAGAGAGAGTTGAGGAGACGAGGTCAAATGAAATCATGTAAGAAATAGAAAAGTGGTTAAAATAACCGACTTACAGTTTTTGCATTTGCACTTCTTGATGAGCGTTTCGTCTTTTATGTCTTCATGGCAGGCTTTACAGTAGAACCAGGCTCTGTATGTACGCGAGGGGAAAAAATTAAGAATTGCTCGTAAATAAAGCAACGAAAGAATCAATTCGTTTCAGTTGACTTCAAATTACTTCCAGCAGTACTAGACTGCTCTAGATATAGTCTTCTACGAAACAGAAAATAGGGTAATGGAAATATCTACCGCTTGACTTCGTCAGCTGACTGGGCAATAAAGAACCCTTGTGTGTTGGACGAGATTTTAGCGCCTCGTGGATTGATGGAGATCTTGGAATCCAGTCCATCTTCCGACTTGAGTTCGATGGCCAGTAACAGTAGTTTGAGCTTGGTGAAGCACAATCTGTTGGTACGCGAGCAGTGCGTGTTCGTACGCGGAAGAAACATAGATTAGAACCTTGTCGGCAAATTGGATTTTGGTAAAATTTTTTATTTATTCATCTTGGGGACTAGGAAAAGGTAATGAGGTCAAGAAAGAATAAAGGTGAGGTAATAAGGTGTTTCTGTTTGCCTACGGTTTATTTCTACTACTCGACTCCCTCGAAGGGCATGCAAGTCAAATTTTGTTTGTTTGTTGAAAAAAATTCGAAAGTTGCTTTCGAGACTACTCATTATATGGAAAGTATAGTAGAGCAGGCTTTGAATAACTCTCCATCATTCCCATAAGCGATTCTCAATAAATACATGCACGTCGTTTTCCCCCATCACTAGAGATCGAAAAATTGTCAATGACAAGCAAGTGCGTTCAAAATCCATCGTCCGACCTGGAAGTTGGCATGCATTCCAGTAGCTTCTGTAGTTCGACATCATTCGAACTTGTTAACGGCGGTTAAATGGTATTACACACAAAACAAACACACACACAAACAAATTGCTTCTTTCGTTAAAAACACTCGGATTGTTGTCGGCCTCTTGATTCGTCCAGACAGACGATCCCATTTTAATACAATACAAAAATAAAGAACACCATCACGTGTGTTCTGTGCGAGTGTAGCATCATCTAACGATTTTTTATTTTACTTTGAAAAAAAAAGTTTGGTTGCCAATTTCCATTAATTTCAAAAGATACCGTGGAGAGCCATGCGTTTAGATAAAGAGTCCCTCATTCGTTAGCGACCGACAGAAGCTACAAATTGCCTCTGGAAGACGCCTGGAATGGTGTCCAGAAATATTTCTGTAGTAGTGGTAGTAGAAGTAGTAGTAGTAGCAATGTGTAGTGTCACTAAGTTAGAATCATATCCTGTCTTGAAAAAAAACGAGCTAAGACGAATAATATACAAAAAGGCAAGAAGGCAAGAAGAAGAAGAAATCCGTACACTACTGGCTACTTCAATGGTCAATTGTAAATGTTCTTTTGTTTAGTTTAGAAAAGGGTGCATTAATTGGAAAAATTCGCACGTAAGAAATATATATGATATAAAAGTTGGTGAAAAGTGAAGTAAAAGGACAAGTAGCCGAACTCCATACGGAAAGGGAGGGGGTATTCAGATGGTAAAGAATAGAGGCTAAAGGATTTGATATGTTTTTGTTTCTTTTTTTGTTTTTGGAAGATGTGATACACTAAAGTATAATACTCTTTGCTGGCTGATGGACTTACTCTGAGGCTTGAGGAAAAGTCATGCCAGCAAAGGAGGGAGACAAGGATTCCGTATACATTTCGCACCCGGTACCTTGAAGGTAGTCGTTTTGCCACGATTGCATATCCGGTGACTGCAAAACGCGAACACAGACACCAAAGAAAAGTGGAAAAAACAGGAAGACCAAACAGCCATCGATAGAAAAGAACCGAAAAGCCATGGAAAAAAGGAAAACTTTGGCCGACGTGTCTTAAGAGTTACCACTCGGCTCTATATATAAGAAATGACGACGTAAAGTTTGTGTGTTATAGCACAATGCTGGACCTATTGATTTCCGTCCAAAAAATACGTTACGCTTCTTCCTTTTTCTATAATAAAAAGAAAATTCAATAATGCAAGTCCGAGTTTCTTAGACTTTGGATTAGGTCGAACATTGTTGCTGATGCCTTAGTAATATTTACACTACAGCCAAAGCTTCGATCTTACGATCCCGGAACGCGGAATCAGCAAATAGCTATATAAAAGTAGCGCACTGCCTGGCGCCCAAACAAAGGTATATCGAAAATACATATATATGGATAACGAGACCGCACGGCCAGGAGCAAGTGACACGTATCTCATGGGCAAACTTCAAATAAAGAAGGGTATTGCGTGACGTGAATGGATGGTATGTAACGGAGAAGGCGCGTGAAAAAATACAGTTCAGTAGCAGCGACACATCGAACCAATAAACGAATATTTGTTTTTCTTGGAGGAGGAAACCCTGATGACGACGACGGTTCAGACGAGTAATACACCACATGTTCACATGACGGCATCGGGAGAAAGTCATTCAAGCCTGCCTGCTGATGGGTCGGTATTTAAATTTTTGTTTTTTTAATTAATTTTTTCTTCTTTGTTTCCTTTTTCTCTCTCTCTTTTGTTTCGCGGATAAGGTATTCGAAATTGATTGTAGAAAATTGATCCCAAGAAAACGAGGCGTTAAGGATTGAGGATTGGTTGGTTTTTTGGAAGATAGTCAACAAACATATTGGTAAAGTTTTTGTTTCTATGATTGTTTTTTGGTGGGGAGTTGGATGTTACTTACTCGGCCGCTTGAGTGAAAGTCAGACCCATAAAGGTGTGACTCAACGTATCGGTGTACATCTCCATGCCGGAGCCACGCAGATAATCGTTCTGCCATGACTGTAGATCCGACGACTAGCAAAGCGCACAGTGCCCCCATCAAATTTGTGTTTTGTTTTACATACAGGCAGAAACTTATGTCACGTTATTTTTTCTACATTATGGAGCTTGGGTACATAGACATAATAGAGCCCCTATCGCTGATTGTCCCCTTTTATCTTGTACCCTTTTGTGTTATCGTAGCAAAAGGTGGATCACATGCTCTTTGAACACATTTCCATCTGTTTCCTAGTTTCAAAAGAGACGCACAGGCCAACGAAAGTGGAAGGAAGAGTGATGTAACAATCTGTGCAAATGTCGGACACATATGACCCACTAGGAAACAGATGGCTCAGTGCCAAGAGGATGGATTTCAACGTACCCGCTGTTGCCTTCTCTTTTCCGTCCTCTGACATTGTTAGAGCTAGCCGGCTGAAAGCCGGCCCATAGCATAGAGAAGGACGCAGACTAGACTTCTAGTCTTCCCACTCTTTTGTTCGAGATACTGTACATTTTCTTTTTTCAATATTAGCTTTTGCTTTCCCATACAAGACGTTAGTAGAAGAGATACGTATTATATATACATAGTATACCGTAACAAAAGATCATCTTGCGGTATGGGCAATCTAAAACTGATGCGGTCGATGCGAAACTGACTACTTACGGTCTTGAACGATCTCATGGCGAATAAGTTGGCCATCATGGTGGAGAATCCGGGCGCCAAGCAACTTTGGGCGATGAAGCCCAACTTGAGTTCGGCCAGGCAGATGACGTCGTCACCACGCTTCCAATCCCAGCTGGGAATGTTCAGCAAGTAGGCCTGCCAACGACAAGAGATTTTCAAGAATCCCATCAGCTCCCGGTTTTGAATGGGACTAGGTAAAATGTTATGTTTTTCAAGGATGTGGGCTCTGAGCCAGTTCATAGCTCATATGGCACAAGCTGACAACATTTGACGCAAGAATAAAATATGATTCTTATTCCCAACAAATCACCCGGAATATGCTAAACTTCTCTTTCTGTCTGGACCAACTGTTTTTATTGGAAGAAAGATTGGCGACGGTTTTACCGTAACTATTGCGGTCTTAAGATTGAAAAACAGCAATGCAATACGCTTACTGTACCTTGTTGTGATACTGCATTAGTTGAATGATAACCCGGATATCGTCCGAGTAGTTTTTGATGGAAATAACGCGCATGATGTTGGCAGCGTCCTCTGCGTCGGGGTCCTGGCAATACTTGTTTGCCAACACTAAACAGGCGTCGGCCTCGTGGACCTAAATATGTTCATCAACGATTCCCAGGATCACCAACTTGTATAAAAATGTTGGACAAAGTCGACAGTCAAGATTTAGGGAATGGTTGTATAGGGCGGATGGTCGAAAAGGTTACGGGGATTAAGGTGGTAAAAAGTGTACGGAAAGAAGTAAATTTTTCGTTTTCTGAGGAAATACGTTCAAGAAGGATATACAGCGGACAAAAATCGTGTACCGAGAGACAACAGGCATGCAGCAACGTGCGCGACTTGAATAAGCTAATAATCGAAATAACAAGCGTCACACAAAGATAAGCTATAGTTTTATTGTCGTGCAAATGACGAAGAAAAAGGAAAATAGAAAAACTGTAAAATCCAGAGTGACGAAGAAATAGAAAAGACGCAAAAGCAAGCAGATTGCGACGGCCCTACCTTACAGAGGGGAAGTGTATACAAAAGACAGAAGAAGATAATATAGACGTGACAAAGATAGGGCGTCTAAGATTGATTTTTTTAAATCGCTGCGTGAATTTATTTGGAGAAGAACACAGATGAACGGGAGGATGTCTGAAGAGTATTTTTGCCTAGAATACAGAAGGGAAACCAGCACGACTTCCCTCGTTTAATATCACAATTCGGGGTATACCGTAATGTATCACACCCCGTTTGTAAAAATAAAGAAAAACGGAAATGAAGAAATAAATCGTGAAACTGAGAGTAAATGAAGTGATGATGTAACGCAAAAGAAAATATAGAGATCACATCAAATGGCGTGATTGATAAACGCGACTGTTGTTGACAGTTGAATAATAAATCACAAATAAATAATTAAAAAGAAGAAGAATAAATGATAGAAAAGAAAAGAAAAGTAATAGAGATTGAACGTAAACCACGGAGAGTGATTTGGCAGAAACGGCTTCCAGCAGACAAGGTGACCGAGGACACTAAGCAATTCCACGAATTGACAACGAGTTGACAGAAGATGAAGTAAACAGAAGGATGAGTTGGGTGGAGTCACAGGAGAAAGAGATGGAACCATCAACACGGAAGAACTTTGCGGGGACCAAAGCGCTATAGACATCAGTTAGTGTAGCTCAGAAAACGAGCCAAGAGTCACCCCAGACAATCAAATGGGGTAACAAAGCAAAGGGTTGCCGTTCCCTTGTGAATCATTTTTGGCCTCCTTCAGTTTAGACGCAAGCCTTCGGCAGGGAAACGAGCAAATATGTTTATTATTTACGTGGCTGCCAGACCAGGCAAAAGACTTTCCCTTATAAGGGACTGGCTTTATTGGTTTATCTCGGCCCGGGACTACCGGCAGGTCCCGCACACATCAAAGTTTTTTTTTTGTACTCCTTGAACCCCCGGCACTGCATGTGCTGAAGTTTCTTGTTTGGTAGACAGTGCTAACTAAGTAGCATAGACTACAACTGAACTGGTAGTAGAGCAGCGAGGGGAAACAAATCAATAGCACGTTTGTGTATGGGTACTTAACGGCCCTCTGCTATGTGAGCAGAAACTTTTGCGATTAACTGGTCCTGAATTTTAGTCATTTTGGTGCAAAAAGGGAAAGCGGTTGGCTAGCTTCTGGCTGGGTTGCCTCTCATGACGGAATGTTGAGAGCTCGACAATGTTCTTCTCTTATCTCTTTCGTTTGGCAGGTTGATTGGGAATGATAGAACTCACAGTCCACTCACCTTGACACGTTGCAGGTCAATAGGGTTCATAATGGAGCCCTGGAAAAATTCCACGGTGGTAAAATGTCGCTTGAAAAGACCCTCAAGCTCCAGGTCTGGTGGCTTTCTACAAACACGATTATGAGTAATCATAAAAATAGAAAGCTGTTAATGAAAAACAATCAAAAACCATAAACATATTCGTCACGAATCGTCATCCGCATGCTGGCTAGTCTATGGAAATCCACAATCCCAAACCAGAAAGGCAAAATCAAAGACGTAATAGTGGAAGATGCCGGTATATATGTATATATAAAGATGACTTATATATGTTTGAGACCGACGAGGAGATGGCAGCCAGGATTTGTCAAATTCAATTACTCTCTCAGTACAAAGGAAGAAACTTTCTGAGTCTCAAAAATAGCAAGATTTTACATACAAGTTTTTTTTATCTAATTGTCTCTTCCATTTTCGTAATTGATGGCTAACGAGAAACCCGATATTAAGGATTCTTTTTTCTCTTATACGAAAAATAAAAATAAAATTGAAAGAGAGGCGCACGTAGACGCATCATTGGACCTAACAGGGAAGTCCACATCCGACCTTAGATAAGAGCTTTTTTTGCATTCGATCTTTGCTACCGTCTCCGCCGCAAGAGAATGAAGGCAGACAAAAAGTTAGGAAAAAAGGGGGAGATGTTCGGTAAGACATACCCAAAAAGAAAAATAAAGGGAAAAACAGTAATTCCAGCATCAATCAGAATCAGTCAATGAGTAAGAAAGTGTTAATGAAAAATACTGATAGTAGAAAAAAAGAAGAAAAAGTAAAAAGAGTATTTCAAATAGAGAGAAGAAGAAAGATAGAAAGAGTAGAGAGTAGAGAAGAGAGAGAGAGAGAGGCGGGAGAGGCAGGCAGTATGTCACGGTGCGAGATGTTTTTTTTCTGTTCTCGATCAGCGTAGTGCAACTACCTTGACCCTGGCCAAATCAACGGCATTCATCATGGAGCCCTGAAAAAACTTGACGGTGGTGGAGTGCCTCTTCAGCAGGCCTTCCAGTTCCAAATCGGGTTCTTTCCTGCACAGAGTCATGGGCAACGCACAAACAAATCGGCTCAGTTCTTTCCCTTTTTCAAATATCATTTCACTCAACTTTTAACCTTCTACACTAGTAGAAGCACAGTACGGTAGTATTCGAATACAAGTTCAACCAGAACTCACTCATTTTTTTATGCTTCCAAACATAAAAGAATAAGATGTAAATGCACATTTTCTCCAAATTGTGGATTAAAATGTGCGTCGAAACGGAAATATTTTTTTGCTTTTTCTTCTGGCAGTTACTGAAATAGGCTAGAACCGAATGACGTCAGTTGTCGCCGCTAGCAGACAAGGGGAAACATTTGTTAACGATGTTGAGGATTGCGGCAAGTTGTCCTCTCTTTTTCTGTTTCTTTCATTTCCCGTCTCTTATCATCGAAGGAATGGTGTTTTCTACTCGACCATGCCTTGCGTCGGCAGCGTCGCTACAAATACCATAGCATACGGTTTCCGGTGGTCTTCCCCTTCTGGCGTTTGGGACGATGAAAGAAAATAGCGACTGGATATATTGTGGATCTTTTTTTTATAGGGACGATTATAGAATTTGAGCCAACTGGGGAGATGTCACGCGGTGGATTGCCAGTTTGAGCCAGAGAAACCGGGTGAAAAAAATGGAAAACCTTGAAACAAAACACAAAGCGACGATTCGGTGTGGAAGAGTTTTCGCTCTATCGTTCTGTTCCTATTCGTTCGAATATATTAGTGTAAAAGCAAAGGATGAAGTCGCTGCGGAAAGTGAAAGGTTACGGCGACGAGATTGAATGAAAAAAGGGCGCTTACCTGTGAAGGAAAACGACTTCGACGTCGACGTCTTCTCGATCCTCGTGAAGGAAATCCTTAAGAAAGTGCGACACTGACTCGTAGGTGATGTGTCCGCAGACGACTATGTGCCTATTGTGGGAGTTGGGAGAAAGGATATTGATTGGTTTTGTTACTTGTTACTTGGCACATGACATCATCACAACACACGACAAATGGATAAGACTACGAAAATTTATGGATGAAGGATCATAATTATATGTAAGCCTAAAAATATGATTTTATCATGAAGGTTCAAAGTGGTATTTGACTATTGGCGCATCTGTTTCGTTACGTATGTATGAATTGAAAAAACAATGATTAGATTTTTTTTTGTAAAAAATTGGGTAAAATTTTGTTTGACTGAGGAAGCTGAGATCAAAAGCGAAAATTGAACTACTCCGGAGGAAAAAGAAATGAAAACCATCCAGGCGGCTGTGGTTATGGTTCCATCCGAGCTAAGCTGCATTACACTATTTGATTAGGTCTACAATTTCGAAAGAAACCAGTGCAGCGCACTACAACTCCGATAATAAATCTCAAGAAAAAAACAATGATAGAATAAGGCTAGTAATACCGAAATACCAAAACAGAACGAAGAGCCAGGAACGTTTGGGGGAGGGGCAAGAAAGGATATTGGGTAACGGGATGAGGCGTGTCTTGTATAAAGTTTGTCCAGGGAGAAAGGTAAAAGGGATTATTGATGTTTCCCACTTGGTTGTGTATAGCGATGAGAGGAGATGTAATGAGTATCACACGATGATGTTTGGGTAACACTCAATCGGCGTTATTTCAGTATGGTGGAAAACCGGGTTAGATAGGAGCTAGGTTAAGAGAGAGAGAGAGAAAAAAAATAAAGTAAAATCGAAACCAAAAGCCAATCAGAGTGTTAGGTGGAGAAATGGGGGATCAACTTGACAGACTCAAAGCCATGGATAGAATATGATCAGCTGGAACTTTTTTCATCTTTGTCTTCCTTTAATTAGGAACTTTTTGATAATAAATAATTAGAAACTGTTTTTTTTTGTTTGTTTTGATCTAGTAGTAAACCCCTGATGGTAACTTTAGTTAGGTAAACATCACATCGTCCCTCGACAATAAAAGAATTCAATAACCCATTTTTAAAAATAAAAAGGAAAATAGATTTGAGCGGAAGGATTGAGGAACGGGTTAGGATTGGGTAATCGGTGAATCTGAGACTTGCTGGAAACCATTCTTTGTTTTTTTTTTGTGATTTTTTTCTTGTTTTTGTACCTGCGTCCACGTTCATTCTTCAGAGTGCCTCCGTATTTGGGTCTAGTGCCGATCAGGTCAATAATTTCAGGGATACAACTGGCAAAGATGGCCTATATATACAGAGCGGGAACACAAGGAATAGCGTCCCATCGATAAAAAACTTCAAACCAAACGTTGTGTGCTATGTTTTTAAGTTATTTTAAGCTAGTTTCTTTGTGTTTTTTTTTGTCTGTTTTGCAATGAGAACAGAAATCAAACATAATCAATACAATTGGTCTCGTTACGTGTTCGTTACAGAAGTATAACAAGATCAGCGATTGCTTGTGTCGCTTATGACGCTTCTTACTCCGTATATGGCAATGGACACGTCATTTCCCTCCATGCTTTGTTTCTGCAACGCTACATCTCTCTTCCACAGACACTGGGTAAAAAAAAGACAACAGACACACACAGAGAGGGATGGATCGATCGATCGGCGTTTGGCACGACCACAAAGCTATCACTAGTGCTGAATGAATCGAAGAAGAAGAGAGTAAGAAGAAGAAGAAGGAGAAAAAGAAGAAGATGCATCGTTTTGTGGTTAAGAGACGAATGGACGTTTCCCGTCTTCACGTCACGTAGATTCCCTTCTCATTCCAATGAGCACAACGTGCCGAATCTTTCAATCTTCTTCAGTTGATCTCGAACACTATGTAGTAGTGGACTACTACCGACTACTATATGCTGATACCTCGATATTACGCCTCGACCGTTCCATCGATCCGAGTTCCGTTTTTACCCAGTGACATATGGAAGAAGGCGACGACATAGAAAAACTCCAAAATACAGACGGAGATGGGAGGTTGGTGGACGAGGTAGAGGGAGGAAGCGAGCATTTAGACGAACTACGAGGCTACAAAACTCTAAAGAAGACCCACGAGGAAAAAAAAACGTCTGCCGTACCCATTCTCCTTCAGGCCCCCACCCACATAAAAAGAAAGGCAAGTCTAAACCACATAAGTGGCTCAACGGCAGATTTTTCGACAAAAATAATTGTTCTTCTGTGTTTTCTCTTGATGTTTTAATATCATTACAAGAAATGAAATGTGTAACCTTGCCCTTCTTTTTACTGGTTGGGTTGCTTTTCTACGCATATGTAGACAGTTTGTCAAGGCAATTAGAAGAAATGGGTGAAGCCGAGACAACAAGGGGGAGTATGGGGAGTAATATGCATCACTCACTGCAATATATAGAGCCACAGATTTTGCTTTTACTATATGAATAACAACAAAATAAAAGACGATGGTAAGTGCAACGCCACCAAATCATACCAAATATTATGCAGCCGCTACGTTCACGAGTCATTATAGAGAACAACTCGCGAGAAAGGACCAAGAGGGAATGGATAAGGTTCGATGGACAAATGTTCTTTTTTATGCCGTTTTTTCTTTTGTTTGTAATTTTTTTATAAAAAAAAAAGTTTACGTAAGGAAGTTTGTCTTCAAATTTTGTTAAATAGAGAGAGAGATAAAAGAGAGAGCCAACAGAAGATGGGAGTTGCAATACCTCTTTCCGTGTTCCACTCTATGTTCGCCCCCGTATTTGGTGCGATTGCCCACCAGTTCAGTGATCTCAGGGATCCAGCTGGCAAAGACCGCCTATATGGGTACAGAGAGTCCAAATCGAGCACACTTTCGTTTTTTTTTTTGTTCATTCCAAGCCAACAATGCAGGGCAATAAAAGAATGTCGAGGTTTTTTTATATTTTTCTTCTCTTACATAAACACTTTTGTTGCTTTGTTTTGTATATATTTTTTTCATTAAAAAATTTGTATTCTACTCTGGTAGAATTTAGGAGAGCTCATGGTTGTTCAACTTGTCTTTGTCTTCTCCAGATTATAGTGGAATTGTAATATCAGTCGGTTATAGCAAACTATATCAAGAGTTCTACATGTTTTGACACTGAGGAATGTTTCTCTCTCTCTTTCTCTCTCTTCAAGCTCTCTTCGCTGCTGTGTACAAGATCCAAGATGAGAAAAGTAATATAATAGCCAGATATCTCCTTGCGTCTTTGAGCGCTAGACTTAGATGAGAAATGTGAGGAATTACTAGCAAGAGACATCTTTGATGAAAATCGTGACTTAGAAAAGCCTATTCAAGAGATCCTCTCTATATAATAGCGGGCTGTGGCCTAGTGGCTACAACTTTTCAGCCCCGCCTACCCTTGATTATCTGCGTTTCTTTCTATACGTCTTTGTCCCTTCCCGACGGCTAATCGTTTGTCTGACAGTTTATTTATGTTATGTAGATATAAACGAAAGAATGTGTCGTTTTTGGCAAAATTTTACAAAAATAAAAGGGGAAAAAATGTATCCACTAAAGACAACGAGAGCCGCGGATAGCCGACTCGTCTCTTTCCGTGGTCCTTCCGTTTTGTTTTTCAGTTTTTTTTTTCATACGTTACATTCGGTTAGAGTGGACTGTAATCATTTCAAGACGTACAGGACTGCATCGTTTAAGAAATAAAAGCACAATGATATGGGCAAAAATGAAAAAAAAAAAATAATAATTAAGAAATGGACGAGAAAAGGAAAATGTCAACTATATAGGGGGGCCAGGCCTCTAAAACGTCCAATGACTTCTTCGGTCAACTAGCGGTTGATACTTGACTAGAAGGTATAAAACACATTAGAGGGACGGATTTTGAATGATGTCAATGAAATCGATCATGTCGGGGTCACTGAGGGCAGGAACACGGAAAGAGTCGAGGCTCGTTGGGATATTTTTGTATAATTTAGTTGTCGATCAGAAAAAGTGAACAGAAACCGTTACTGCTTTGTTTTTGAAAGAGAGAGATTTGAAAGAAGAGAAAAAGTAGTAGTTATAGAAACTGTGAAAGATGTCTGGTCTGAGCTTGGAAATAGAATGCCTGACCTTAATTTGTTTTCTTGCTAGAAAAACAGTGAAAGGCCACGACAGAGAGAGTATATATATAGACAAAATCGATACCGAATCCAATGAAATAGATAGATGATAGATGAATATTGGACTATTGTTCACGAGAAAAAAAAAATAGATATATAGAATCATCTACCGAGCAAGACGACAATCACCGAGACCATAATGTAAGGAAAAGAATAAACACGAATGAATGTTCGTTCCGTCGATTGAAGGGAATTAGGACCATGGACAAAGCATGGAGGGGGAGTCTGACATATCTCTAACGTGACAGCACGAACGCGCAGAATTCCCCACGGTTTTTTTGTTCTTTGATGACCGACCGCATAGTAGTCATCGGTCATATTCTCCGCCGGAATTCTGTCACGTCAACTGTTACGATTTTTTGTCCTCTTACGTTTTTTTTTCTCACAATATTAATATATATATATATGTGTGTATGCGCTTTTTCTCTTTGACTTCTTTTTCCAGTTTATCTTTAATCTGAAGTTTTTTGTAAGAAAAAAAAACTCTTCCGCTTGTATACGACTTGAGCGCAACTTTCTGAACGAAGCGCACTCGAACAATCGACATTTCTTGTTTGATTTCCAAACCCCGAACGTTGGATGTTGAAAAATAATTGAATTTTTTTGGTATTTTTAAAATTCAAATATTCAAAACATGTTATATATCGAAAAGGCGATTATGATTATGTTTTTTCTTTCTTCGCCGAATATTCAGTGTTCCGTTAAATAAGGAAAATAAGAGTAAAGGCAACGAACTTACCAAGCCGACGAGTAGAAAGAAAACTAAAAACGTCCGACCTAGGATCGTCTTACAGTAGACATCACCGTAGCCCACCGTTGACATGGTCACGATTAAAAAGTAGACGCACGTCCAGTAAGACAGCCGATGTGGGTTGCTGAAGTCGAGCGGATCTCCGGAATTCTCCAGCTAAGATGTCAAATATCAAGAGAGAGAGAGAGAGAGAGAGAGAGAACGGATGGAATGAAGATTGCGATCAATAAAGTTGCCATGGCAGCCCGAAGGGTCTCCCAGGCCATCTCTGTTCATGTGTAGCTTATATCCATCTTAGTTCTCTCTCTCTATATATGTATCTATATCTATATATATTGTCGTCGTCGTCGTCGTCGTCTTCGTTGGTCGTCGTATAGTCGGTAGTCGTGTCTGTGTGTATACCAAGTGGATGATTCCGGCTGCAGTCAACCAAACTGAAATGAAGATGGAAACCAGCTGGGCCAGGCGGATGGAGCTGGATGTCTTAAGAATGTTGAGGTACTGCAGGATATCCGGCACTGTCATCAGCCTCAGAGCACGAAGAAAACGAAGACCTAAACAGGAGAGGACACGCCACAGTTCACAGTCACGTCAGCCGATGACAGCCTGGAGCAAACGCGAAGCAGATTGCAACAACGCAACTTACCGATCCAGGTCCGGTCCAGATAGATGGACACAAAGGAAGGTGGTATCGTGAAATAGTCGACGAAAGAGTACATCTCCAGCATAAACCACAATTTGTCGCTAGCGGCGATGAACTAATTTCGTTAAGACAACAAACAAATGAACGCGGCATCATTAACCGCTCCGCTCGACCATCTGGGTCGAGGCCCGCCAACAGGCCTCGGATCGTATTAGCGTCGTCAACAACTTACTCTTATAAAAAAGTAGACCATAAAAAATATATTGAAGGCGAGGTCGATCTGCTGCGTCATATTGCTCGACCACTCCTTGCATTGTTCGACGCCCTCGCTTCAATGGTTCGTTGGTTCGTTGGTTGTTGGACGTTATTAAATATGGAAGAAAAAAGAAAAAAAAAAGGAAACAGTCCATCAATTTGAAATTGTTTGGCACACACGGAACGGGTGAAAAGGTATGCCGTCGGCCACATGGGTACGGCTGCTACCAACAGTGGCAGCAGGAAGCAATTTCTCTCTTTAGACATTACCTGGATGCATCGATGAAATAAATGATGAGGGAAGCGATGCTCAATATAAACACGAGTACCACCTACAAAAAAAAACAAAACAAAGAAACAGAAAAAGACTATCCATTAGCGTTCATTCAGCAACTGGCAATTTGAAAACAATTGATGTGTTTGTAATGTATTGCCGCCTTTGGGTTATCCCCGCTTCAATCTAAAAGTAATAAGTGTAATGGCCCTTTGTGTATGGACGTTTTCAACTTAAACTATTGTCGTGTTTGTTCATGTCGGCTCTGCGCGATTCCCTGGAAAAAGGGACGGTATTGGTTGAAGAAAGAAAGAGAGAGAGAGAGAAGGAAAAAACTATCTAATTCAATTGATCCCTGGAGTAGAATTGACTTTGATTTACCCGAGTACGGCTTCTCGCCAAACTTATACCCAAAGGTTTAATAAAAAAAAAGAAGGGAGACGATCGATTGTCAAGACACACACAACACAGCCCAGTCACACAATTGTGTCTAAATAAAAAAGAAAAAAGAGCGTAGCGTATATATATTCTAGTCGATCTTTCATAGGAAATCATTCGACGACAGTTGTGTATGGCAGATGCAATCAACATTTCGCATTGAGCTCTTCCCTTTCCGCTGTCACACTTCCAAGTTCCAACCGCCTTGCAGTGTAGTAGTGTAGACAAGTCCGGGCTGCAGCAGCAGCAGCAGAAGCCTATAGACGAAGCTTATAGGCCTATATACACTCTTAGTATTCACTCCTTGTTCTTTGTTTTTTCTTCTTCTACTAGACTACTACTTCTTCTTCCTCTTGGTTCCTCTCTGGCTTAGACTTCCTTTTTGTCTTCTTTCATATTGTTTTTCTTTTTCATTTCTTCACGCTTTATATACACGTTCCCTCGTTTCTCTCGCTCTCCACTATCGCCAATAGATAGATAGATAGATTGGGAGAGAAAGAGAGAGAGCAGTTCTGTGTAGGCTACTAGCATCACAGAGCGCACCAATAATAGACTTGGCGCTTTCCGCAGGAGCTTACAGTCCCGGATACTTTTACACCGCGAGCGCTCACGTCGGTAACTTAATGTGTGTCTATTCGAAAAAAAGACGCCAAGGGATTTTTAGTAGCTCCTTTGTTTGTCACAAAGTATAGGCCACGCTCGCTTGATCTGCTATAGCTCCTCGACTGTATTTATTTATGTGTATATCTGTTTTATTGGTTGCTATTATTTTCTCATCGATTACGCGGCCCTGTCATCCCGGGAAGAAGAAAATTTTCTTGCCTCTCTTTTTCCCCCTTCGCTGTTGGCTGTTGCTGTGAGAAATCTCTTTTAAATTCGATTTAAAGCATCTTGTTAGCGGGGAAAGAGCACCAGACCGTAAAACCGATCCTTTTCCACTCTCTTTGTTCTTCTTTTTTGTCAAATGAACGTTGCCGCTGTTTCTTTTGTTTCCCTTTTTTAATTGAATGTATATGTTGCAAGTGTGTGGTGCGTGTTGTTCTTTTTTCCTTTCTCTTCTCCTTCTCTTTCGTCTACCCTTAGTTGGACCTAGAGAGGAAGCTACGATGGAAGCTTTCTTGGGTTAAAGCCTTTGAAGATGGAGCAGTAGCGCTTGGCACCCACGGATATAACTCAATAGTCTTGCATTACAACTCGCTCTCTAGCACTGTCTCCTAGATCAAAGGTTCCATTGGTAGAACGAGAGAGAGAGAGCGGGAGCGGGTGCAAGGCGAACAGCGAACAGCGAAGAGCCAGAGAGAGAGAGACCGAGAGAACGAGAGAGAGGATAGAAAGGGAAGAGAGAAGACTGATGAATTACAAGGCTGAGATCGTTTGAACTACTACGGAGGGTAGAAGGTAAATATCCAGCGCGTCTGCCGCGCGTCTATTCGATCAGCTGCCGCGGGTCGGGTCGAGGCATCAGGCAATGGCAGGGACCCTGCTGGATCAATACCAGTCGTCTATTCAATGCACAGCACCATAAACAGGGCTTCCACTACTACTACGACGACGACGGCGACGACGACGACCGTGGTGCACGCGGGGGAGACGAGTCGTACGGAGCTCCCGCGGTTCCCTCACTCTCCGGGGTCGGCTGTCGTGACGGACAACAACATCCATGCCAATATCTTCCCACATCTCTACCCACCACCCACCGTTATCTCCTCGTTTTCCCTTCTCTCTTGTTCGCCGGTTGGCGGAGGGAAATATTCCGTCTCGACCGCCACCGCCACCCACTCGGTCTTCGTCTTCGTTTTCGTCTTCGGTTCTCGTCTTCGGTTCTCGTCTCTCGCCGGGACGACCTGCGCGCCCATTACAGAGACGTTTCCCGCCTGCGCTAACGGGAATGGAAGAGCCCGTCATCACAATAATCGAAAGACTAGGCCAGGCCTAGCTCCTCCCTACA